>CM046875.1:540015335-540640335 GCA_025667525.1 Glebionis coronaria | reverse complement strand
TTCCCTTCTTAACCTCAGTCTTCTTCTTCTTGGTTTCGGGTTCAGGTAAAGCATCTGGTTGCTTGCGTTTACCTTTACTCTTGACCATAGTAGACGAGTCTTCTCCAGTCTGAAGGCTTGCTTTTAGCTTCTTGATTTCTAGCAGCAGTAGCTTGTAATCAGCAGAACCTTTAATTTTATCCGTCAGAAGATAATCGGGAATAGGACCAGGAATCACACCACCAGATGGTCCTTCATGCCTTAGATCTACAGTATGATCAGCCTCTTCAGTGTGATGACGGCTTGCTGTACGCCTATCAATAGTAACATCATTCTTCATACAATAATTAATGATCAGCTTGATAAACCGAGGGTAAGGAAAGAAGTTATTCTTCAGCTTCTTGTTTTGGAAGAGTTGAAAGGTGAATTCTTCCCACAACAATAATGCATAATCTGCATTTGCGCCTTTATACATTCCATGGAAGATGTTCATAATAGGACTGCGCAAAGCATCATGCCCACTTGTTTTCGGTGTAAGACATCTACTGAGAATACCCAACATTGCTCTCCAAGGTTGTCCTACTTTAGCAGTGGTAAATTCAGACGCAACTCGTATGTCAGGACATCCAAGAGCATCGAACATCTCCATGAGTTCGCCTTTAGTAGGATCCCTCGAAAATGCCATACCTTTGGGTGTATCCCGAATGCCAAATATCTTACGGAAGTCTGAAACATTAAGTGTCTGCTGCTTGTTGTCGAGAGTGAAGGTGATCTTGTTTGAAGTGCTTTCCTTGGTAGCCCAGAACTCATACATGTAATCATAAGGCACCGAGGCAGTACTTCTTAAAGCATTCTTGAAATGAGATTGATCAAGGATTGCTATGGCGACTTTAAATCCATGGTGAGTGGATTTTGAAACTAGCTTCAGCCGGTAGTTGTTTGGTATGAACTTGAGTGTTCGTGCTTCGGCAATTGCGGCTGCTCGAGAGTCTTGGATTGCTTGTACTGTTGGATTAGTCATCGTATCTGCTTAAGATAAGACATGAAAGGTTGATGCACAAAAATATATAGATATGTATCATTATTACTTCTAAGCATAACACATTTCATAACATACTTCAACAAGTACTTATAACAGGCAAACACTATTAATCAAACAACTCTTCATCCGGAACTTTCCTTCATTTGGAACTCTTCATTCGGAAGTCCTTCATTCGGAACTTCTTCATTCGGAACTTCTTTCATTCGGAACTTCTTCATTCGGAAGTCCTTCATTCGGAACTTCTTTCATTCGGAAGTCCTTCATTCGGAACTTCTTCATTCGGAACTTCTTTCATTCGGAACTTCTTCATTCGAAAGTTCTTCATTCGGAACTTCTTCATTCGGAAGTCCTTCATTCGGAACTTCTTCATTCGGAAGTCCTTCATTCGGAACTTCTTCATTCGGAACTTCTTTCATTCGGAACTTCTTCATTCGGAAGTTCTTCATTCGGAACTTCTTCATTCGGAACTTCTTTCATTCGGAACTTCTTCATTCGGAAGTTCTTCATTCGGAACTTCTTCATTCGGAAGTCCTTCATTCGGAACTTCCTTCATTCGGAAGTCCTTCATTCGGAACTTCCTTCATTCGGAAGTCCTTCATTCGGAACTTCCTTCATTCGGAAGTCCTTCATTCGGAACTTCCTTCATTCGGAAGTTCGTTCGGAACTTCCTTCATTCGGAAGTTCATCCGGAACTTCCTTCATTCGGAAGTTCGTTCGGAACTTCCTTCATTCTGAAGTTCGTTCGGAACTTCCTTCATTCGGAAGTTTGTTCAGAACATTCCTTCATTCGGAAGTTTGTTCAAAACTTCCTTCATTCGGAAGTTGTTATCCATGTTCATCCGGAACTTTACAAACGTAGCCTATTAGTGATTAATCTAGTCGCGTTTGTGAGTTCTAAGGCAATCTAAGGCAACACAACATCTTCTAATGCTATTCCGCATAAAACCCAACAAAAACCCTAATCAATTAAACCCTAATTAGGCAGACGATCCCTAATTTTGATAAATTTGATTATACGAATCAATTAACATGATTTAACTGATGAAATAGACGAATTATAAGTTAAAGATTGATGTTATTACCTTTTTGAATGAATGGAACAGATTGTTGTGATTGAATCGAAAGATTTGAGAGCTTAAGTGTGTGTATTAATGGCGGAAGTTTAAACAGTGAAGAGGATAAAGACTAAAAGAGACGGGGGGTTTGTATTTGACTTAGGTCAAATTTTTTAACAACTTTTACAAATTGTCATTTTTAACCCTACACTTTTCAATTTTACCTTTTATTCCTTGTTTTTTCTAGTCTCTTAACCATCGATAAACTTAGCCAACTTATCGTTGCTTAGGTAAACTAATCACGACAAGTTCACACAACTTAAAGCATCGCAACCTATTAGCAAATCTCCAAGATCTTAAAGCTATTCCAATCACATTGATCGGGCACAAGTCGTATTCTAAAGCAAAAACCACTCATAAACCATTTAGCCAATTAAGTTTCCACAATCACTTTTGAAAATCATTTTGATGACGAAGATGAATTAATATTTTCTCCCCCTTAAACGATGACCCGTTTTCTATTCAAAGAGCTGTAGTCATTGTTTAAAGAGTCAAATATTGATGAAAGCATTTCCAATTAGTATCTTGAAAATGATTGATTCGTGGTGTCAATAAGATTTCTCTTATTTTAACAAATTAATGCACTGAGACGTACATTGATTCGTGTTAGACCAAGTTGTAAAGTAAACTTGATCCCTTTGCATGATTTGGCTTGTAAATCATGCCCGAGAAAATTAATTCCCGTTGTGAGCCAACATTTTCCGAGGAAATACGTGACTTTAATATGAAAACCGGGTTGCAGTCAGAATTAACTACAAGCCATAATGGGCATGTTTTAAAAATGTACAACTTTTATACGGACTCTATTTATGGCGCCGTGTCAATTTTGATCGACATTTCTAAAGCCGTAAATATTACCGTACTAAAAGACATGCCCGATTTAAAAACGAAAAATATTTTTGGTTTTTCTTGATTTTATAATTTTTATGGTTTTTCTAGGTTTTATATTTTTTATGGATTTTCTTGGTTTTATATTTTTTTTTATGGATTTTCTTGGTTTTATATTTTTGTATTTTTCTTTTTGTGGTTTTATATATGTACGATAATATACATGATCACGAACAAAGGATACGCCTGAATAGTTTACCACCACTATTCAGCTGATTCTTCTGCCAACTCTTTGAGAGTCGCTGGAGTGAATGATTTCATGCCAAGCTTGTCGATCAAAAACTCGATTCGTCCTCGATCTAAGGCTTTGGTGAACATATCTGCCAGCTGATACTCAGTAGTGACAAAATACAGCTCGATCACTCCGTTTCCACCTGCTCCTTAATGAAATGGTAGCGAATGTCTATGTGCTTGGCCCGGGAGTGTTGAACATAGTTGCAGCAAAGGGCAATGGCGCTCTTGTTGTCACAATACATCGGGATTTTGTTGAAACCCAAACCGTAGTCAGTTAATTGTGATCTCATCCAAAGGACTTGAGCACAACAACCGGACATGGCGATGTATTCAGCCTCCGTGCTAGAGATTGCAGCACTTTTCTGCCTTTTTGAAGACCAACTGATCAATCTTCTCCAAGGAGTTGCACAGATCCAGAAGTGCTACGCCTCGTGTCTTGACATCCAGCATGATCGGCATCTGCGTATGATATTAAAGCAATAGAGGAATCTTTCGGATACCATAGACCACGATGAAGTGTTCCTTTTAGATACCGAAAGATCCTTTTAACAACATGTAGGTGCTTTTCGGTAGGCCGAGCCTGATACCGGGCACACATGCATACAGCAAATTGCAAATCAGGCCTGCTAGCAGTCAGATATAGAAGGGTGCCGATCATCCCACGGTAAAGTTTTGGATCGACAATAATCCCATTCCTATCTTCATCTAACTTGGATTTCTCCACCATTGGAGTGTCCACGGGGTCACAATTTTCAAAGTTATATTTCTTTAAAGATTCTAGAGCATATTTGGATTGATTAATAAAGATGCCTCTGGGATTCTGAGAAATCTGTAATCCTAAGAAAAATGAAAATTTTCCCATCATTGACATCTGAAAGCGTGTGGACATTATCTTCTCAAAGCGTTTAGACAATTATATGTTAGAGGCAGCAAATATTATATCATCAACATAAATTTGTACCAGAATCATGTCGTTGTCCTCCTTGAGAGTGAATAGAGTGGGGTCCACCTTGCCTTTGGAGAAGCCTTCCGAGATGAGATATGTTGATAGGAGATCATACCACGCGCGTGGAGCTTGTTTCAACCCATAGAGAGCCTTCTTAAGCTTGTACACATGATTAGGAAACTCCGTACTAACGAACCCATCCGGCTGACTAACATAGACTTCTTCCCTTAGTTCACCGTTCAAAAATGCCGTCTTCACATCCATTTGATAAACGATCATGTTCATATGAGCAGCATGCGCAAGGAATAGTCTAATCGCCTCAAATCTTGCCACAGGAGCAAAAGATTCTTCAAAGTCTATACCCAAGGCTTGTTTATATCCTCTAGCAACCAATCTAGCCTTATTCTTCAATACTGCACCCATCTCATCAAGTTTAACCTTATAAACCCACAACAAAGTAAGGATGTTAGCCTTGTCAGGAAGAGGAACTAATTCCCATACTTCAAGTCTTTGGAATTCATTTAGTTCCTCCTGCATGGCTTCAATCTAAGATGATTGAGTCATAGCATGTTGCCAATTTTTAGGTTCAACTTCGGAGAGAAATGCATCAAAGTAGCAATAGAGTGCACTCTCTTGTAATTGATGGCGTGTAGAGACTGGTCGATCGAGATTACCAATGACATTCCTAATTGGGTGATCTTTTGTCCATTTGGTGCTATTTTTTTCAATCCTAGGTGGTCTGGAGTGAACAATAGAAGGAGCTTCTTCTGAGGTAGACGCGGCTGAAGGGTTTTCAGGTATCGCTACACCAAAGAAAGGAAGCTCTTGCAGGTGAGCATATTCCAAATCGTGATCAATAGAATCCTCTTCCACATCATTAGGCACAAGTAGGGGTGACGATTCAGGTGTAGTTTGAGAATCACTTGGTAAAGGTGCATCCGGTTCAATGTTAATTGAAGATGCATTAGATAAAGCTTCATTTGCTTGAGCAACAACTTCAGGGATTGGAGCTATCACTACAGGTGCTGGAACTTCATTATTTGGGGGATTAAAGAATTCATCAAACAACGGTTGAAACAGTTTATCCCACTCGGGCCTTGTTGGTGGTAAAAATGATGTAGAAGTAGGATTATTGGGAACTAATCCGGAACTAATAGCACCGGTTCCCATCTCATGAAGCGCGGGTTCAGAGCTGCGTTGCTCAGAAGCCATCGCTGTCAGCTCATCGAAATCTGCGTCCATAGTTTCTACGATCTTACCAAGACGACGGTTGTAAATTCGGTATGCTTTCTTGGAGGGTGAGTAACCAATGAAAATACCTATATCGGCTTTTGGTTGAAGCTTGCCCAAGTTCTCACTATTAATGTTTGGATAACAAAGAGCACCAAACACATGAAAAAATGAAACATCGGGTTTACGATCATGTAGAAGCTCGTAAGGTGTTTTTCCATGGCGTTTCCGAATGATAGAACGGTTTTGGGTGAAACATGCAGTAGATATGGCTTCAGCCCACAAGAACAATGGAGCGTTCGCATAAATTAGCATAGTCCTAGCAGCTTCCATAAGCGTACGATTCCGTCTTTCAACGACACCGTTTTGTTGTGGAGTGCGTGTAACGGATGTTTCATGTGAGATACCAACTCCTTCATAGTAATCACGAAGAGTCTGGTTGACGAACTCTGTTCCATTATCTGTACGAATACGGCGGACAGTAGTATTCAAACGTACCTGAATGAATTTCAGAAAAGTGATGATAGCCTTCGGTGCTTCATCCTTTGTACGTAGAAATCTAACCCATGTAAACCTGGAGAAATCATCCACAATAACCAGAATGAATTTCTTACCGCTCACACTTTCAGTTCTCATTGGCCCACAAAGATCCATATGCAAAAGATGAAGTTTTCTTGATTGGTGTCTTCAGCTTTGGGCTTGTATGATTTCTTGGTACTTTTCCCCCTTGAACACGCGGAACATAAATGGTCCTTGTGAAATTTGAGCTTTGGAAGACCACGAACTAATTCGTTTTTAGCCAGATGATTAATAGCATCAAAGTTAAGATGCGATAATCTGCGATGCCATAACCATGACTTGGTCTTAGATGCTTTAGAGAGAAGACATACTGGAGAGGCGGCCATCATGTCTTGTAGGGACAACGTATAAAGATTTGCACCACGAGATCCCTTCAACAAGTCTTTTCCTTCCAAGTTGCGGATGAAACAAGTATGTTGTCGAAAAGCAACCTCTAGGTTGGAATCACAAAACTGTCCTACTGAAAATAAGTTATGACCAAGACCTTCTACATAGTATACCCTTGAAATCGTAACGTTTCCAATCTGATATTCACCATACCCCATTATCTTTGCTATATGATCATTTCCGAATTTAACCGTTCCAAGAAACTTGTTGACGAAATTTCGGAGCATCGAGCGATCTCCGGTCATATGCTTTGAACAACCGGAGTCTAAATACCAGAGGATGATTTGGACCACCTGAAAATATCACCACACGAAGACAATGTAGAGGTATCGGAATCTGAATGTTCTTTGTTATTAGCAGGTACAGATTTAATAATCTTAGATTTGCTAACTTTAGGTTTCTTAGATTTCCTAGCCTTCTTCTTCCTAGTTGGTGGTGTAGATTCTAGTTGGCTTAAATCCTGTGGTATTTCTTCACTGATAGGCACTATAGTGGGAGCTGACCTAATTAAAGGGCGTTGTTTCCATACTTGAGTGCTAGTGTGCCTAACTAAAGGACGCTGAGACCTAACCTCAATGGATGCATTCCTAGTTAAAGGGTACATTTTTCCATCTAATGTAAAGGTCCTACCAGTGGGACGCCATTGCCAGCCAACTTGGGCACGAGTTCTACCCGTTGGCTTCCATTCAAGATCATTCCTAATGGCATTCATTTCATTCACATGATCAATAAGACACGAATCATGACGTTGGGAAAACATACATTCATTACAATTCCAACATTTCAAATCAGAATTCACAAATGGTTTAGGCTTCTGCACAGGCGCAGAGCTTTTAGTCTTAACATGATTCTTTTTATTTAAAACTGAACTAACATTCCTATGGTGAGCTTCTACTTTCTTCTTGTTGGTGCTACTAGTAGAGGGCTTGATCTTATCTTTCTTGAGTGGCGATCCTTTAGCCTTAGTAGACTCTTTTACTCCTGTAGAAGGCAAAGTGGGAATATTAGCAACAGATTTTAAAGGTGCCTTACTTGATGGTGCCAATGACGGTTTTGCTCATGGGGTCTTATTGAATGGAGTTACAGCAATGGGTCTATTAGTGAGTAGTGCAGAACCTGGTTTACCTATGTATTGCAAATATGCTAAGCAATATTGAACTCGCTTAATATATTCATGAGCCGAATAATAGTAGCTACTTGAGGGATCTAAGGCATAAAGATCGTCTAAAATATCCCTAACAAGATCTACATGCTTAATGGCGTTCCTCATATAATCATCGTAGGTAACCGGGTTTCTTTTATGAAGCGGGTTCTTATAAAGCACTACTGACTTGGTTGTTGGAGCACTAGAGGACGGTACAGAGTTGGTAGCTAAGTTATTAACAGCTTCTTGTCGGGTGAGAAGAAGTGTCTCCTTTAACTCGGCCAAAACCATGTTTTTATCAATGAGTAGGATGTTTAAGTCAGAGATTTCCTCACATTTTTGGTTCAATTGTTCAACATAAGATTGTTGCTGTGCCGCATTAAAAGTGAAGCGTTCTTCTAGTGAACCATAAAGTTTGGACATTCCCTGTCTTGCACGATCCATCTCCCCTAGAATAGACGAAAGTCTAATTTCTAAGTCCTGGTTTTTAGACTCTGCAGCCTCTAGTTCCAATTTTAGTGTTTCATTTGATGACACATCTCTCTTCAATCTCATAATCTCTTCCTCTAATGCCTTAACTATTGCAATCATCTTGTCACTCGTCTCAACACCGTTTTCACAACTATTTGTTATCAAAAGATCCTCATTTTGAGTTTGTTGTTTTAATTCTAAAGATATACAATGTTGTTCTAGTTGATTAAAGCGTTTTGAAAGTAAATTGTAAGAATCTTGTAGCTTTAAAAACTCAGCGTTAGATTCGTGACAAGAATGATTATCTACCTCATTTACAGTATCAGCAACATTTACAGAGAGATCACACACATCATCACATATATTCACAGCATCACAGTTAATCATAGCGGATGTAAGCTCATTCGAATAATTAACATTTACAGTAGTAAGCACATCACACGAAATTACTTGGGACAAGAATCGGTCATATTCAGATAAAATCTTTTCCTTTTCAATTAGTTGTAGTTCATAAGCGGTGTCCATTTCATAAAACACTTTTTGAACTTCTCCAATTTCAAACTCAAGATTTTCTTTAAGAGATGCAAAACTTCCTTTTAGACTTTCGACAAATGGATTGATCTCATTCTTAAACACCTCGTTCATGTGTTCGAAAGCCCATTCTCCGGCGTTTAGGCCATTTGAAGTCGTACATTCCAAAATGACCTTGTCAAAATTAGTAAAGTATTGATTAATCTCTTGCAAGTTTAACCATACAGTGCTAACAGGTGGAAGATCCTTTGGAATTTCCTTAGGACCTTCCATGTTGACAATTGTAGGAAATGTACTAGGGTTTTCTTCATTTAACATGTAGGTTGGTGCCGTAATGAGATCTTTGTCCATATGGAAGCGAATTCTAAAATCCGTTTTAGCAAGCTCCTGATTCATTTTAAAATAATCACAATCGGGATATTTTGCAGAGTTGTATGACCGATTCTCATCAACTAGATCCTTATTGGTGCGATCATCGAAAATATCAATCGGGTCTAAAACCAATCCTAATTGGGTTGCATTATAAAGTCTAGGACTATGGATTAAAGCTTGTTTTGCATACCGTGGATTAGGGGGAAGGCCTTTTTGACGCGATAAGTTAAATTCTCTAAACGAAGCATCAAATAAGTGCACTAGTTGAGAGGCAGCGTATTGTCTTAAAAGCAAATAATCTAGACTTCTAATCTTATTAGCCGCATTAATTTCCACTTCATTCTTCTTAGACTCTAGTAATTCAAAATCCGTTTGAAGTTTTTGAAAATTAGTGACCGCTAATTCTTTTTCTTTAAGTTCGTTAGAAAGATCTGCTCTTAAGGTTTCAATTTCCTGCAAATGACCCATTTGTTTGTTTCGAAAATGATCATACTCGGGATTTGTTAGAACACTAGACGAAGGCACTAATTCCAAAGTTTGAACTTTCTCGTTGCTTAAGGCAAGCTCATCAGACAAATTCTTATTCTTAGCTAGGGTTTCTAAGAGTGCAGCATTCATTTGGCTAAGTAATGTAGCAGGAACCATGACCAAATCTTGTTGATCAGGAGTATGCGTATGCGAAATGGCTCCCGGTTGTGATTCACTCAAAGTCTGGGGACTCACATTGACATTACTATCATTGATTGTCTCCTCATTTGAAAGACTTACCACCGAAGATTCATTCGAATCAGCACGCTCTTGCACAACTTGATGTGGTTGAATACTAGCATCAGTGGTATTAATAAGTACCTCAGATCTCTTTTCTGGCCCTAAGTTGGAGATAGTTGCCATAAGAGCTGCCTTTGCAGATTGAAATTCATCACAGTCTGAGTCATACGCATCAAGATCATCTGCTTGGTATGCTGCATTCTGTGTGGTGACAACGTCTTGTTCAGCAATCCCTGGATCGGCAAGAAATGCAAGCTCCTCTTCATCAAGTTCCCTTCCTTGTGCCTGAGCATTCACCAGATAAATCTTCTCTGTAAACCATTGACCATCCCTTCGCCTCTTGGGTTTCTTGCAATCCCTGGACATGTGACCTTCTTCCTTGCAGTTGTAGCATGTAATCATTCTCAACTTGCCTGTGGAATTAGCCCGTGGAGGAGTGTTGACCATTGGAGCAGGATTGACCGTGCGAGCATTGGTAGTTGATGTAGTAGGTCTCCCTTGATAAGGTTGAATAGGTTGAACCATTACCCTGCCATTCTCAATAGTATCTTGTTGGCGAGAATTGGATGAATTCCTCAACTGATTGTTAGTAGGAGCTGATCCTCTAAATCCTCGTTTGCTTAATGTCCTTGTGAGATAAGCAGACATAGTGGTTAACACTTCAACTGGGTCAGCTCCTTGTTTGAATACAGGAATGGGGACTTCCTCATCATCACAATACATTGCTTGGTCTTGTTGAGCTGCATAATCACTAGAAGGAATACTCATGTGGTCAGGGTAGCTTGTTGGATATGCTGCATTCTCTTGATAAGAAGAATTTGAAGACTGAGCATAAGGTGCAATGCTTGCTGGGTGAGGTTGTGTAGCATATTGTGATGAAGGTGCATTAAACCGATATTGTTGCTGATGTGAGGTGGGTGGTTGCGGTAGGATCGAGTATTGGGGAAAGGTTGGTGTCATGTAAGGTGATGGATGATAGGCTTGATGTCCCAAGATATAAGGAGTGTTGTTGTGTGACAAGCTTGGTTGATTCGCCATCAAAGCTAAAGAATCAGGGTACATACCTCGAGGCGAACGGTGCATGATCACATGTTTCTCATGCTGCTGAAGAAAAGCATAGAGTTGATCCAAATTGCACTTATGCAAATCCCTGGTTAACTTAACATCGGTAATATACTCACCCCATTCAGCTTGAGGTAAAGTATTCAAAAATTTGGTGTTAACCTGGAATGGAGCAATCACGAGATTGTATACATTCAGATCATTCATGAGAGTAGTGAATCTGAAGTAATAGTCGTGAAGCGTTTCCCCTGGGTTGTACGTGAATCTATCAAACAGATCATACAACTGACATTCCCTTTTCCTGTTTGGTAAGAGACGTACCTTGTAGCAACACCTTTAGACGTTCCCATAAATCCTTTGCCACCGTATACTGACTTACCATCCGATAGATGTCATGTGGAAGAGCTTGGAGAATGGTTTGAAGAGCCTTTTCGTTTGCATTGGCAACAAGTTGTTGAGCTGGTGTAAGTTCTTCAAACTCCCTTGGTCGAGTCACATTGTTAACCACGATGGTACCATAGTCAAGTGGACCATTTAAAATTGACTTAACCATAAGCCTCCCATAAACCGGTTTTCCCTTAAGGTAAGACATCATCCGGCCTTGCCATGCTTCAAAAACTTCTTTGATGAGCATTAGAGGGCGATTATCCGTTCCCGTAATGACGGAAATATCCGTAAGTGATGTCATCTGAGGCATTACTGAATTCGGATTCATTTTGTTCACTTCAAAGAGACAAAGATTACCGGTTGATCGAGCAGTGAAGTAAAGCTTGTGAATTGTGTTGAGTTTTTGTTGTAAGAAACCAATATTAAATCCTCTAAAAAATCGTCGAAAAAATAAGTAAAATATCCCTTGATTCGGAACTTTTGTTGATTCGGAAGTGTTGATTTGGAAGATTTTGGCTTGGAATACCTTGATTCGGAACTTTTGGTTCGGAAGACTTGATCCGGAACTTTCCCTTGATCCGGAACTTTTCCCTTGATCCGGAACTTTCCTTTGATCCGGAACTTTCCCTTGATCCGGAACTTTCCCTTGATCCGGAACTTTGCCTTGATCCAGAACTTTCCTTGATCCGGAACTTTCCTTGATCCGAAACTTTTGGTTCGGAACTTTCCTTGATCCGAAACTTTTGATTCGGAACTTTCCTTGATCCGGAACTTTCCTTGATCCGGAACTTTTGGTTCGGAACTTCTTGATCCGGAACTTTTCTTGATCCGGAACTTTCTTTGATCCGGAACTTTTGGTTCGGAACTTTGTTGATCCGGATGTTTTTGGTTCGGAACTTTGCTGGGTAAACAGAAACTTGTTTCGAGTATGAACAGTCGATCAAAGATGAAGATTAAACCCAGATTTTTACCAAATAACCCAAAAAGTTTTGTGATTTCTACAATAATAAGTAAAAACTAATACTTATCTACTAATCCCAATCACAAAAACACCAAAAACTCCAAGAATCAAGATGGATCTTCTTAAAGAACACTAATACAATCCAAAACTAAAAAACCACACAAATCATTACCTTAAATCACCCCATAGCTCTTGATACCAAATGTAGAATCTTGATAACCTATGAAACTATGAAGTGGGTTGATGTTTTCTAGAGAGAGAAACTAGAGAGAGAAAGTGAGAGAAACTATGTGTCTTTTTTATTCAAGTGAAAACAAGAAATGAACAACAACCAACCCCTTTCCAAGGAGGAAAGGGGTATTTATACTTCCAAGCCACTAATGGACTTGGGCCGGCCCATGGGCCGGTTCTTACTTAACTAAATAAGTAACTATTAACTACGAGCTATTACAACATTAATAATATTGTGGAGTGACCGATACTTCTAATATACGTAAAAACATATTTCTAACAATGTTCCCAAAACGGCAGGTACTCAGGGATGCTCGTAGACATTAAGAGTACGTGCATATGGACAGGAAGCTTTCTAGCCTTATTTACTTTATGCATTTCCTTTCTTATGATACATTTGCTATGGACATTGTTTAGTCCTTTCCTTTATTATACTATGTTTGTGTGTGATGAGCTTTACTTTTGGACTACTGATGTTTGATTCCGGTATTTTCCTTTTATGGTCAAGTAATGTTTAAACCTTTTTCCTTGTATGCTTTGATGACACGCCATAATTGCATGTGACATTTCCATTATCAAAATGGGGTGTTACATGTTAACAAGGAACATATGACTAGAACACACGAACTCTGACTTTAGGTTTACATTGTGAATCTAATAAATGTAAAACTAAAAACGTCTGGTTCCTTTTATAACATAAGAAAACGAAGACTTACAAAGAAACCTAAGATTTAAACAAATAAATCTCTTATCTTTACAAAATGTTTGGTGAATTCTTATCTCCTAAGAATTCCTCCACCAGCTTGTAGAATCACACTTTGCGAGATTTAGTCCTTATCTTTTTGTTTTGGCACATCAACTCATATAAAGTCCAACAAGTGTGGGTACCAAAAGGAGTATAATGCTGAAGATTCAAACATTCATGACCACTGCAATAAAAGTGGTAACTAGAAAAATTTTCCCCTCACAAGGAATGGAAAATGCTAGAAGTCGAGAAAACACAACCATGCGTAACTAATAATGAAGAAGTAGGAGACTACGAGATGGACATGGCTGAAAAAGATTACGATTGGATGATGGGGATTATTTGATTTCCAATGAGGGGTCCCCTTTTATGCGTGATAATTATGATGAAGTCGAATCAAATAAATTTATGAGTGAATATACTCCTGTAGCACAATTTAAGAGAATGGATGATGAGCTCGACGAGTGGGTCAAAGAAAATGGTTGAATCGATGAGCAATCCAAGCTCATTAGCGCAATAGGGTAAGAAAAGTTAAAGAAAAGACTAACTTACAAACTTTTCTAAAACAAAACTATTCACTGGGAGACAACCCGGATTTTTAATTTTCGTAAGAGTCTTTCCTCTCAGATTCGTACAACGTATCCGTACCACCCATACGTCGTATCTAAAATCTGGACGTTATCCAGTTTTTAAAATTTGTTTTGTTTTTAAACCTTACTCGTATATTGTAATGCATACGACGTATTACTCGACTAACACGTATTGAAACTCTATAAATAGTACTTCAATACGAGGTATGCAGTAATGCATAAGGCGTATTGAGCTATGTACACAAGTTTAATTTATTTTTTCGGTTTTTATTTATTTTTCTAACCCATAAAAAAAGGATGTCCGGAATTCCTAAAGATTTAAAGGTTTAACATCACATTAATATGAAATTATTTTTAGTGATGGGTATATGTGCTAGCAATGCAAATCCTATCAATGGGACACATTTAAAACTAGAGTTTTTTTTTATAAAATATATCACAATTTTTTTAATTTGGGCGAAATTTACCTTTATAATTATGTTTCAGTATATTACTCATCATTTTAAGGCATAAGCAAATAACAAGAGAGAATAAAATCTAAGACTCGTATTTACCCTTTCTATACTTCGGATGAACATTATCCCTAATTTTCTAAAAGTATTTTAAAAGGGAAGACATGTATAGAGGTGAGAGAAACTCATACTCCCCTGGTTTGGGCATGTACGGATAAAAGCTTGATTTTAGGCTAAATCATCATCAAAGAGTCGTCACTATGCTTCCGTTTTAGGATAATCTTCAACGAGATGCTCTAATCAAATATAACCTAAAAATCAAAGACAAGAAAACATTACCCCGAGTAAAATCCATGGCATACTATATAATAAAACCCTTGAAGTAAACTAACATGTAAGTCTAAGAAACAATTGAAGACAAGATATGTGGTTTATCAATTAAACTTGTTTGTGCAATTCTTAGAAAAGTACACTTTTAGATAGGTATGTAAAAACTTTTAAAATCAAAAATTAAAAATCGAGTTTTTCCTTTGGCTAAGGCGAGACGGCGTCGTGGCTAAAACCGAAGTCGTCTATAGCCACTGTGAAGATCATGGATTTCGCTTTTAACAAAAAATTCCTACATTTTATCCACGGGTGTTTCCTATGAAGAGTTTTTAGTGCACAAGTTAAGTAAACAACAAAAACACACATGACACAAACAAACAAACAATTAAAACAAATAAAACATGTGATAACAATGGATTAACAAGCCTCCATACACTTATTTTCTTACGTGAAATACTTTTACATATAATTTAGTAACATAATAAAGTATGATCATATTGCAAAAAGGAATAACATTCAAGAAACAAGTACATTACATTGAAATCACAAAAGACACATAAATTAAAAACCTAAGATGTTTGCCTCCCAACAAGCATCTTTGTTTATTTTATGAGTCTTTTAGCTAGACACGGGGCCACTTTATCCTATTCTTTAAACATTTAAAGTGAGTTCTCCATTACAACTGACATATTTGGATCTAGAATCTAGTGGTTTTGTGAAGAACCACATTATCTTATTTTTCACATATCCATACCCTTTTTGTTTGTCATCTTCACTTCTTACATAAATAGGGAGCATATCATCTTTTTCATTGTTAGATAACCTATGGTATTGAACTACGTGGTAGGTAATTTGGTAAGTTATCTCATCATTCCATTTAACGAACTTCACTATTCCTAAGGCTTGGTTATGCTCTATGTTATCAGTTTTTATAAAAGGTTTTCCCAGAACTACTTGTGACAAGCAATAATCAATTACCGGTCCAACATCCTCAATAATTAGAAAGTCATTTAAGTAAGTGAAGTGTCATGTTGTCACATGAATTCTCCAACCCTCCCCATGAAATTGATAACTCTTTTAGGGTATGTCGAGTGTCTCATTATTTCAAGCTTCTCATTCATCATATCATTATAAATGATAATACTCATGATATTAACGGGGGATTGGGGGTCAATGTAAGTGTTTCGAACATAAAGGTATCCTAAGTGACATGGTACTTTAAGGTTAGTATGGTTACCTTTTCTAATGGTGGGAGGCCTATGGTAGAAAGGGGGTCCAGGGTCATGAAATAAGTGATTGTGGTAGGACAACTCTTCACTAGTTAGAAGCCTATTGAAATTGTTGACACCTAGTTCTCTTACATTCTCCTCCGCTTCTTCTTCAACTCTATCATCATTTGCTTCAACGGAGTCTCTGTCAGGATCGCTCTAATCATCCCTAATCTCACAAAATCTAACGACCCTAATGTTGTTAATGCTCTCTTACATGTACAAAACCTTTGTATTAGGAGAGGGGCCGTTGTAGTTCAAGCCTTCAATCCGGAGGTGATGATGGATTCACGTTCTCCATTGCTGAAAAATGAAACAGTCAATGGAAACACAAAGAAAACATAGAGCACGAAGAAGAATAAAAATAGAAAAATTTTAAAAGCGATAGATGGTATCACTCGGAAGAAATCGAGTGAGTGTACCTAAAGCTAGTCGGACACTAATCTTGACTATTCCCCGGTAGCGACACCAAAAACTCGATGAAGCTCAGGTTCACACCTTTTGCTTCAGGAGTTTTACAACCCCTCGGGCAATGTACCCGGTCGTGTAGATATATATACATAAGGACTCAGGATTGTTATCGTTCTCTCGAAGAATAGTGTGTGACTAGTTTCAAATGTATAGAAGTTCTAGAGGTGGTTAGGAGATTATTTTTTGTGTTTAATGAAAGCAAGTAATTATCAAGGGTATAAAAGAAGGGTTTTGACTAACACTTTAATCCTAATTTAATGTTGTAGAATTTTACTAGTTAAATAAAATGTGTTTACCTAATCATGCATTACTCACTACAATGTTCTCTTAATGTGTTTTGCTACCCATCACATCTTGTTGATTAATTATGTAAGTGTTTCTGTTTGTATTAGTTACAAGTCATATCCGAAACAAGTAAAACCTTAGCATAGTGGTATGGCGATGTTTACTAGATTCTACCCACTTGAAATACACCCTTATAATCGTATATGTGACAACACGATAAACCTAGAATCACATGCAAAACCTAAATCTAATCATTAACACATGCATTAATAAACACCTAAATGTATCGCTAAAACGAGCCACAAGATTACCATGCAATTGACGACCCGATCAAGGGAATCAACGACCAAGAACATGGATCTACAAGGCGAGGCATAATCTAATCACTCACGTTTCCTTAGACATATCAACAGTTAATATATGAAGATCTACTCTGGTTTTCTAGAGCCTAACCTGCACACAATTAATCAAGAAGCAACAAACACAAGAAGATCACATGATAACTTTCCTGTAATTGTAGATAAACAACAAGTAATTTAGCCTAGCATAGCAAGAGAAGAAAAGATAGAAGACATAATTATCATACACACAAATATGATTAATGAAAGTGGATTATTGTTCTTCAGTTGATATGGGTAAAATAATGGAGTTTCTTAGGGTTTTTAAACCGTAAAATCGGCTGAAATTGCTACTCCAAGCTAACCCTAAAATTCTACATGAATTATATGTTTACAATGGTATATATAGAGCGTAGGTTGCAAAGGTGGCGCGTACAAAGTGCGACACCCTCCAACCTACATATATTCTATGTGATTCTACTGTTGATAGGTTGTGACACCGTCAGCTTAAATGTGCGGCGTCGTTTAGAGGGTCGATGTGACGACTTCAGGTACCAATCGCGAAGTCGTCTATAGCTCATGTTTGCAACCTTCTTTGTGACTTGATAAATCCCGTACAATCTTGACTTGGCATCTTTCATACTTCTTCCATGATCTTGAAAATGCTTGAATAACACCTCCAAAACCTCCAAAATGTTCCAAGTGCTTCCAAATTGTTAAAATAACAAAAAGAAAGTAATTAAGACGCTTTAGGGCACTTTATGACAAATATAGGAGTGGAATGACCCCATAAAAGTATATAAAATGACACCTCATTAGTTTCCATCTTGATGAAGCAAGTCGCGCATGAGTGGCTAATAAAATTCTCTTAAACTTACCTAGCGTGACTTCTTACATGGATGGGCCCTTCTGATTTTCAAGTCATTTCCAACTATTATATTTTATATAAAAAAAATTACAATACCCCTTTTTTTATAAATACCAACTAAATCACCATTTTTTACACACATACCAACTTCATTTATATACATTTTTCTAAGAAAAACCACTTTTTATTTTTTCTTTCAAAAAATGTCTCACCAAAATACTCTCTGGCCCACCAAACGTCGCCAACGAAGAACTAACGTGAACACTCCAGTAACAATCGACGGGACGTTTAATCTTGAAAACCCATCACCAAACGTAAGCCTATCACGACCAAACGTATTCTATGCTGACCATCTTTACCCAAACCAACCATACCAAAACTCGGCACCCAAGCCTTACTGAAACCCGACACCAAACGCGTATAATTTTACCCAGTACTCACAAAGTAAATATTTCACGATCTCGCCACACAACTAAACATGTTCCTATTTTGTCACCCCGACTACACCTCACAAACCTAAATGGATAGTTAGTCATCACAACCACCTACTAATCAAACATGTGTCTCGTTCATGCATTTTCAAGGGAGGATTTGTACTCACCCGAATTTCAGGGATCTTTCATCAAAGCTTTCTTTTCAATAAACCGAGCCTTTTAAAAAAATCACCGAGGAAGAAACAATCCTAGTAGAAATGCTGAAAATAAAGGTGAGTAGAAATCGCCAAAAAAGTTTGCCTCAAAATGATGATACACCCTGAAAGGCGTCATGGACCTCCGAGGAAGAAATTGCGTTGCGTAAAGCGTGGGTATTTGTTTCCCAAGACTGCATGAAAGGAAACGTCATGAATGAGTTAGGGTTTTGGACTGCAATCTTGTCATACTTTGAGAGTAAAACAAGGGCGTGGGGTAAGAAAATATATCATTCTGTTAACAGGAAACGGAACACGATTCATTCAACCGTTATTTAAATTTGTGGAGTTTACGAGAACGTTATGCGTACAACGTAAGATAATGGAGTCAGAGATAAAGATTACTATTACAAGGCATTTCTTGACTATGAAGCTGAAACCGAAAATCAGTTTCGATATTGTCATTGTTGAGAGATGTTAAAAAAAGTCCGAAATTGAGGGATGTTGAAGTCTCTAAACTCTTAGCCAAGTCTAAAAGTAGCAGCAAGAGATATAAGTCATCTGGGTCTAGTTCATTCAACACAGAGTCCAGGGATGCTAGTATCAACTGAAAGGTTGGTGATGACGATGAAGAAGAGATGTAGGACAATCCCTGACCAATCGGGAGGGACAAAGTGAGGCAAGGAAAGGAACGAGATGGTTGTCAAGCATGAATGACGAAGCATTAGATAGGTTGATGGTATCCGAGTTGGGTATTCAAACACAATGTGCCGAAGAAGATCACAAAGCCTTAATAGAGCTCCAAAACAGAGAGTGAAATTAAGTGTAGACGAGTTGGTAGAAACTAGACACCGATAACAACAATAAGACATAAGGTTTTATCTGGAGCCATATGATCATATGGTTGAGGATGTACGGGCACCAAAAAAATGTAAATGAGCTCAAATAAAGGAGAAGTATAATTTGTCGTTTTAGTTTTTATTTGTGTATTCCTTTTTATTTTTCTATGTCATTTTTTTAATTTTTATGTATCATTTTTAGTTTTCATGTACGAATAAAATTATAGTTGTTTACATTTTTTTACGTTTTTACTTAACAAATGATAAATAAAAAATAAAAATGGTATGAAAAATCAGTTGAATAGTCATCACTAAGGTTAAAAGCTAAGTTTACGTGTATTAAGATGAGTAAAAAGAAAAAGTTTATATAACGCATATGTGTCAATAGATTACTAACCCTCCTCTATCTAGCCTTATCTTAACTTGTCATAATAGTATAATACTATTCTTCCAATATATTATAAATATACTCAATTGCCATTAGAGACAGCGTCGTTTTGATTACTTGGGCTCCCGTCGAATTTGCTAGCGCATCAATAAGGCCCGATCTGTTTTTCTTCTTATCATCATCCTGCACCACCTCTTTCAAACACACATCTCACAACACACGGGTCTTTAATATGGATATATTATGGTGTTAACCACAAACTCTATTGGTGGAAATTTTGTGGATAACAATTTGCTGATGTGTATGGAGGTTGATCTCCGTTCCGATTGGTGAGTTTATAAACCTATCAGTTTCTTAGCTTTTTAAAAAAAATATTTTAGGGTTTTTGGAGATTCAGTGTGGAGTTAAAAAAATATGTTGACTAATTCATGGGATTGTGATAGGTGTGGAAACACCCATCCTTTTACCACTTAATTACAATAATAACCAGGCCAAAACGTGTATTTTATGTCGTAAATGTCGGAATTATGCGTGGTTTGTGTTTTTGTTGTGATTTTAGGATCAAAATGTTAAAAGGGAAGAAAACACGGCTTTCACGGGCTTTTATCGAAAAAAAGACAAAAGACGAAGTCAAGAAATCAAGAGTGCAAAAAGAACGGAAGTCCAAGACCAATTATGAAGATTTATCGAAGAAAAAGTCAAAAGACGGGAGTTTACTAAAAGCCGAAGAACTCAAGTCTAATTTATTGAAGAAATTACAAAGACGAGTTTATGAATCCCGAGACAAAAGTCGAAGAATTAAGAAGACAAGGACTAAATGATAATTAAAGAAAGAAGAAAGAGAGGGGGAAGCTTCCACTAATCCTCCTCCTCCCCTATAAATAGATCATTAGTGTTAATTTCATTCTTGTTGGCTAAGTGTGACAATTAGTCTTCCATCTTTAATTTTGGCACATTTAATTTTCATGTCATTTATTTTAATTGCACATTTAATTACCTTGCACCTTTAAATTCAAGTAAGTTTCCTTTTTATGTTATTGAATCTTTAATTTTCTTGTTAATCTCTTATATTCCTTTCTTGTTTAATCTTTAATCTTTATGCTTTATATTCATGTTCATGTTCTTGAGTTTTTATTAAATTGATTAAGTGGGTTTGATTATTTTGATTATTATTGTTAGTGTTATTGATTTGGTTTGATTAGTATTTGTTAGTTAATCATTTGTGGTTATTTTGGTTTAATCTTTTGGTTAGATTTGGTTAGATTCGTGCTTAGTTATTTGTCCCTGTTCTTCGTTTATTTTTGTTGCCCAGATTCCGAACGAGCTTATTTATTCCGAACCAGCATGTTATGTTTAAGATTCCGAATGAAGGTTTCCTTTCATTTATTCCGCATCAGCAACTTTAGTTAATTATTCCGAATGAACGCCTTTGATTTCAATATTCCGAATGAAGCTCTCTTATTCCGCATAAATAAATATTCCGGATGAACCAACAAATATTCCGAATCAACCTTTGTTTTAAATATTCCGGATGAGTTGAACTTTCCGAACCAACATTTTTAGTTAAACATTCCGAATCAAAGATTTATTCCGAGTAAACACTTTTTATTCCGCATCAAACTAGATTTTCCGAATAAGGGTTTTTGTTCAAGTTATTCCGAATGAAGTGAAATATTCCGGATGAACTCCTTTATTCCGGATGAGCCATATTCCGAATCAGTGTATTATTCCGGATGAAACCGATATTCTGGATGAAGGACTTATTCCGGGTAAAGCAATTTATTCCGGATGAAGTTTTTTATTCCGGATGAAGGGTGTATTCTGGATGAGCACTTTTTCTTAGTTGTGTAATTTCAGTTTTAGCTTATTTAGTTTTTAAACTTTATTTTTCCCGCCTTTGTCCTTAGTCGCATTTTTAGTTTACTTGCCTGTAGTTTTATTTTAAGTTTACATTTTAATTTACTTGCCTTCCTTTTAGTTTGAGTTTAAGTTTGTCTTATTTTATTTTTCAGTCTTTAATTAATTTCGTCTTTTAGTTTATTTTTTATTTATTGTTTTGCTTTACTTTTTGTTTTATTATTTGCATTGCTCCTTTATTATTTGTCTTTGTTTATTTTTATTTCGCTTCGCATTTACCTTTTCAAATAGAATAGATATCCAACTTCATTTTTCGTTACCAAGAACGACTGAGTCACACTTAAACCTTAATCAATTCGAGAAGATACCGAGAAACGAACTTTTTCAATCTAACAAAATCTGAATATCAAATGGCGCCGCTGCCGGCTCTTTTCGTGAAGATTAACGGTTTTTTTTAGAGACGCGTTGGCTTTTTGGATCCGTTCACTCGTGAACGTTAATTTTCGTGTCAAAAATTTTCAAAAAATCCCAAAAACATTTGAAAAATCATAAAAAGCATTTCTTTTTCAAAGTTTTGCACCAAAAATGTTCTTCTTGCTTATCTATTTTTCTTTATGGATTCTTATGTCCATTGCGTCGGGTGTTGGAGACGACTATATGGGAGCGAATCATGTCAATGGTGTTGATGCGAGCGATGCGGAAGAGACCTTCCTCCCATTTCCATCGATTCACAAATAGGATTTTGTCCATCGTGTAATTCGATTAACTCATCCTTTACTTCTAATGAACTTACTCCTCCCTATTGCATGTATTGTGGAAGAGATTCTCATTGGCATGTTTCGTGCCCGGTTCGATACCCGTATGGTCACGGGCAAGAACCGGGTTACAATTATGACAATGGTAATAGCTTTCCACACGACGCATCCGGTTTTTCTCCATACCCGTGGTGCTATATTTGTGGGGGACCTCACGATGCTTCTTCTTGTGATCCGTCGAAGGTCTTTGAGAAAATTCTGTGCTATCATCCCAGTGTGTATAACTTTGAGCCCCCACATCACACCCTCAATCATCAATCCTCTCAGCAAATTAGTCTTGACCAACAACTCACTACTTTGAATGATGTTCTAGAAAGTTTAGCTCAAATCCGAGCTGACTTGCATCAGGAAAGGCAACCTTTGCTTGATGGTGACGAAATCTTGAAATCCACCAACACCTTTTTGAGCGAATTTGGTCGTTTTCCCTTCTTTTCAACACCAAAATGTTTAACTACAGCGTGGGATAGAATTGGTTTAATTGAACATACTCGGGGAGATGAACAACAAAATTTGCTTCATGAGCTTCTTAAAGATGTGGAGGTTATCAAGGAAGAGTTAGCCGACTATGTCACTCCTAATTGGAATGGTCCCGTCTATTATGATGATGATGACGACAATGATGTCTACGCTCTCGACCCATCTTCTGAAGTTGCTACTCCTACTCTCGATATTCCTAATGCGTCTAAGGATGGTGATTCATTGAGTGAGATTAGTGATTTTGGTCTCGATAAATTCTTTGATGATGAGGTTTGTGACATGCCTACTGCTATAGAGTCTGAGGACGACGTTGCTCTTACGGAAGAGGTCGATCCTAATGATGACGATTTTTCTCCACGCTATGAGAATTTCACTTTTGAAATTTCTCAATCTCCACCGGGAGATGCGGGCGATGACGATTTATTCTCTCCGGCTTACGAGAAGTTCACCGATGAACTTGCTCTTGTAGATGAGGTGGAAGACGTGATTCTTCGCGACAGATTACGGAAAGTGCATCTTCTTATTGCTCAAATCGAAGAGTTGACTTCTCCTCCTCTCTCCGAGTCTTTACCTCCATCTATTCCTCCCGTTGAAGATAATGACCCATTGCTAGAAGAAATCGACATTCACTCAATACCTCCGGGTATTGATGATGATGACACGGAGGGGGATAATATTTTTTATAATTTGCTGCAGGAAGGTATTGTCCCAAGTCCCCCTCCCGAGCACCTTTCATCCACTCCTTTAGCCACTATTACGGAGGATGAGTGCTTTGACCCGGGAGGTGACATTGATTATTATATGATTGCTAACCTTACGGCTTTGCCGCTTTCTGAGCATCAATTGTCTTTGGGGGATGACAATTTGATTCCTTTACCCACCCCACCTCCCGTGGCTCACGACTTCACATACTTTTCGTATGTTGAAAGGACTTTTCTCCCATTTAAGACTTATCCTCCCGCCTCCCCTTTGTTGATGTCAACCGGGAACGAGGACAAGGTCTTTGATCCCGGTATTACATTCGAGGCTTCTCCATGGACCATTTAATTCGGGGACGAGTCAGGCTCGCGACTCGGTTAACAAAAACAAGCGCTCTTCGGGAGGCAACCCGATTATCTATCTTTATCTATTTTCAGCATAAGTGTAGGGGGAGCCCCGTTGGTTTCTTGTCTTCTTTCTTATCATGTGCAGGGATTCGCGCTTTCAAAGATCCACTCTTGATGATTTTTGACGACCCGTGATTCCGTGTTTCCGTCTTCCCGGTTCTATCCTAAACTCTTTTGATTCTCTATTTTATATTTTTCAATATTAAAATAGGAATGACTTTAGTTGTCCTTTCCTTAGCAAGATTTAAACAAAGTGCACAATGTCCTAAGTGTAGGGGAGTTTACTCCCACATGCTTAAACATTGAGGACAATGTTTATATTAAGTGTAGGGGGACTTCTATCGAAGTTAAGTGGCCTTTTCCTTGCATTTGTCCTCATTTTAACCGGAAAATCAATTTTTTGACATTTTTCAAAATTTTTGATCTATTTTGGCCTATTAGTTTTTACCTTTGTATAGTTATTTTCTTTCTTTACTAGAATAAATTTTAATAAAGTGGTTTTAATTTTCAACGTTGTGAATCTTTTGACTCAACCCGGGTTTACTTATCTAAGTTTACTCTAGCTAGTATCCTTAACGTGTTTAAGTCAAGTTTTGCTAGGCTTTTATATAGGGAGCTTTAAAACGCGAAAGTCTTAACTCTCATGGGTTAAGAACAAGAACTTTTCGCAAGTTCCTATAATTGATCCTAGAGAGTCGTTTATCAAGGGAACTTTAAAATGCGATTTCTAAACTTGAAAAAGTCTAAGAATTTGCAAGATCCTATAGATGACTCGAAAACCCAAAACTTTGATTTAATTGGCTAAGCATCCACGAGTCTCATTCTTTGAGATTTTAAATTGTGAAGAACGAGAGATGATAGAGTCAATTATAAGTTTGGTATTCTTTCGTGAATTTATGTGAGTTAATTATAAGCCTATTCTCCCATCGCTTGCTAATAAATTTTATCTGCAATAAATAAGGTTGTACGATTTGAAAAGTTACTTAGCTTCTAGCCCACGATCGTTTAAAAGTTGCTCGGTAATGATTAGAGTTCATAGCCAAGGCATGACTTATTGAAGCGGGATGCGAAGATTGGCGAGTCCGAAAAGGCCCTAACAAGGCATGAGGGCTACATTTTGTTGCTAAAGATCCAAAAGTGATGTGAAGAATCATTTATCAAAAATCTATATGAAGGATCGAGACACACGACGAAAAGCAAAAACTCCCCAAAATATCATGGAGAAGTTCATCCAAAAAGGCCCTAACAAGGTATGAGGATAAATAGATCCAAGTCCTAAAAGGAGGCGGATCGTTGTATATCAAAGTCCAAAATTAAGATTGGAGAAAAATGAAGAAGTCGTGGTCCAAGTATGAAGAATCTCTCAAAACTTCAAGTGAAGAAATTCCTATTATGAAGAGAAGACCATAATTTCAAGAACGTCTCTCAAGATTTGAAGTATGAAGTCGCTGCCAAATATCGGTCCGAGAAAGGTCTCAAATCGTGAAGCGAGTTATGCCAAGATATGAACTTTATGAGATCCCGAGAAGCAGTTTTAAAAGATTTTGTCATTTAGCTAACTATTGATTAAATCGTCCCACTTTATTTTCAGCCTTAATAACTATCGAAATAAGTCAACAGTGCATCCTCGTGATCATTCAAGACAACAATAAAATATAAGAGATACACCTAGGAACAAGGGAGTCTAAGTGAATAATTGGCCCACATGAGTTCATGTTAGTTTGCTAACTTATAATAACAATGATCTCGTTTTTAAGCTTGGTTTGGAGAATGTGAAAACTTAAGGATGATGATCATTCATGACATTTCTAAAACCTAAGGTATGTCTTTGATTTCTTTAATTTCTTTCTTCCTTTGAATGTTTATAATTTTCTATCTCTTTAGTAAAGGCCAATATGGATTGATTATGATGGAAAATGTAAAACGTGCTTTGTAACTATTGCATTGCATGAGGACATTGCAATGGTCAAGTGTAGGGGATTTGATAGGTGTGGAAACACCCATCCTTTTACCACTTAATTACAATAATAACCAGGCCAAAACGTGTATTTTATGTCGTAAATGTCGGAATTATGCGTGGTTTGTGTTTTTGTTGTGATTTTAGGATCAAAATGTTAAAAGGGAAGAAAACACGGCTTTCACGGGCTTTTATCGAAGAAAAAAGACAAAAGACGAAGTCAAGAAATCAAGAGTGCAAAAAGAACGGAAGTCCAAGACCAATTATGAAGATTTATCGAAGAAAAAGTCAAAAGACGGAAGTTTACTAAAAGCCGAAGAACTCAAGTCTAATTTATTGAAGAAATTACAAAGACGAGTTTATTAATCCCGAGACAAAATTCGAAGAATTAAGAAGACAAGGACTAAATGATAATTAAAGAAAGAAGAAAGAGAGGAGGAAGATTCCACTAATCCTCCTCCTCCCCTATAAATAGATCATTAGTGTTAATTTCATTCTTGTTGGCTAAGTGTGACAATTAGTCTTCCATCTTTAATTTTGGCACATTTATTTTTCATGTCATTTATTTTAATTGCACATTTAATTACCTTGCACCTTTAAATTCAAGTAAGTTTCCTTTTTATGTTATTGAATCTTTAATTTTCTTGTTAATCTCTTATCTTCCTTTCTTGTTTAATCTTTAATCTTTATGCTTTATGTTCATGTTCATGTTCTTGAGTTTTTATTAAATTGATTAAGTGGGTTTTGATTATTTTGGTTATTATTGTTAGTGTTATTGATTTGGTTTGATTAGTATTTGTTAGTTAACCATTTGTGGTTATTTTGGTTTAATCTTTTGGTTAGATTTGGTTAGATTCGTGCTTAGTTATTTGTCCCTGTTCTTCGTTTAGTTTTGTTGCCCAGATTCCGAACGAGCTTATTTATTCCGAACCAGCATGTTATGTTTAAGATTCCGAATGAAGGTTTCCTTTCATTTATTCCGCATCAGCAACTTTAGTTAATTATTCCGAATGAACGCCTTTGATTTCAATATTCCGAATGAAGCTCTCTTATTCCGCATAAATAAATATTCCGGATGAACCAACAAATATTCCGAATCAACCTTTGTTTTAAATATTCCGGATGATTTGAACTTTCCGAACCAACATTTTTAGTTAAACATTCCGAATCAAAGATTTATTCCGAGTAAACACTTTTTATTCCGCATCAAATTAGGTTTTCCGAATGAGGGTTTTTGTTCAAGTTATTCCGAATGAAGTGAAATATTCCGGATGAACTCCTTTATTCCGGATGAGCCATATATTCCGAATCAGTGTATTATTCCGGATGAAACCAATATTCCGGATGAAGGACTTATTCCGGATAAAGCAATTTATTCCGGATGAAGTGTTTTATTCCGGATGAAGGGTGTATTCCGGATGAGCACTTTTTCTTAGTTGTGTAATTTCAGTTTTAGTTTTTAAACTTTATTTTTCCCGTCTTTGTCCTTAGTCGCATTTTTAGTTTACTTGCCTATAGTTTTATTTTAAGTTTACATTTTAATTTACTTGCCTTCCTTTTAGTTTGAGTTTAAGTTTGTCTTATTTTATTTTTCAGTCTTTAATTAATTTCGTCTTTTAGTTTATTTTTTATTTATTGTTTTGCTTTACTTTTCGTTTTATTATTTGCATTACTCCTTTATTATTTGTCTTTGTTTATTTTTATTTCGCTTCGCATTTACCTTTTCAAATAGAATAGATATCCAACTTCATTTTTCGTTACCAAGAACGACTGAGTCACACTTAAACCTTAATCAATCGAGAAGATACCGAGAAACGAACTTTTTCAATCTAACAAAATATGTGTATCAGTCACCTTTTCAATATCATTGAACTCGGAGCGATAAATTGAATAGAAGTCGTGTTGATCTCCGTGACAAATGATTCAGGTTTATTTGAGAGAAATCTGCATAGCTAGAGAGGGTCGTGCATTACATCAATGGGTCCATGATGTATTGACTTCAATACAAGAAATCATCTTTGTGATTTTGATAGCAGATTTGTTGTCATGGTTTTTTCCTAAGTTGTATAGAGGGTTTGTTTCTTTTCACCATTTATCCTTACATTTCTTTTTCATTCTTCAACCCCTTCAATGTTTACCAAGACACCCTCATTAACATCATGTTGTGTTTGTTTAAGTGTTAACTCATGCATTATTCTACATTTTCTCCTTATTCTTATTCACCTTCATATTTTCTAAGGACTTCTAATAAATCTATTGGATTGTCCTTAGGAAGACCCCCTGGTTCTGGTTGAATCATAGGGCATATACCTAACCATCTATTGTCATCAAAATTGTTGGGAATTAATGAAGGTTGTGGGTATAAGATCACAACAATAAAGCCTTGAAAGTCAATCAAAGTTTTCAATGTAAATAAAAACTTTTAATACTTTGAGATTTTTGTCATTTGAGAACAGATCCCCTTACACATGTGCATCGATGGTCGAAAGTGTTTCACATATGTGGGTAAGAATTATGAAGTGAAACATTCTTAAGTCTTAATTCTATATAAATATGTTAATGCAAAGCAATGCCTAAAAACGTTGTTAGTATTAATTAATCTTGCATAGTTTTGATCACGACAAATTACAAAGACATTTATTGTCAAACACAATCATAAACCAAATTATCTAACAAACACTATCATCAAGGTAATAATCATACACTAACATATCTTAATCATGCTTAATGATCATAAAAGTGATTAGCCTTAAAACTCACTTTTGTCAAATGTAACAAAAGATTTTTAATAAACTTTATTTTTAAGAAAATATTTTATTAAAATGAAAATGTAAATTTGAATATGGCATATTCCAAATGCAATAAGAATATACTTTGAAGGTTTAAACAGCCTAAGATATTTTAAATTCACTAAAAGACAAAAAGGAGTGGAGTCTAGTACCCGCGGTTCCTTAAGTGCCTACGCGGTTCCCTATCGATAAGGAACCACCTGGGTAGATAAGGAACCTCCCCCAGATAGCCGTTGGCATTTGTCTTCTATAAATAATGGATCAAATCTGCATTCTCATCAACCCTTTTTGGACATCTCTTTCAGCCTTCTTTCTCCTATCTAATCCTAGTCATTTGTAAATGATCACTTAATGTGTTAAGTATGTTTACTCATGATTATCCTCTTGATCTCCTTTTTTACATTGTCCAAAGGGAAGATCACTCACGTACTTTTGATGTGATTAAAGATGAAGCATTGATGAAGATCACCTCCTCCTAAAGATCTAGTCATGTTCATCATTTGTTTATTTGTGTCTTGTGTAGATCCAATGTATTTGTGAATACTTAGACTAGTTGTGTTCATCCAAGCTATATGTGAATACTTGGATTAGGTTGTGTAAATCCATTGCACATGTGTGTGCTTGGATTTGTGTTGTGTAGATCCAAGCTACATGTGTGTACTTAGATATGTTTAGTTGAGTTGTAATTAGTTGTGTTAGTTCTCACTAAACTATAAAGTGATGTGGTTGTGTCTTGTGAGTTCTCACTAAACTATAAAGTGATATGTAGTTGTGTTGTGTGAAGTTCTCACTTAGCTTCAAAGTGAAGAGTAGTGAAGATTGGTTCTAGCTTTGGATTAGAACTCGACATCTATCCTTGTGTCGGAAAATGGTGAAGTAGGAAACGTTGTGTAGATTGGTTCTAGATTTGGATTAGCACTAGACATATAGCCTTGTGTCATAAAATGGTGAAGTGGGCGAGGTTGTGTAGATTGGTCCTAGCTAAGATTAGGTCTCGACATTTAGCTTAGTGTCAGAAAATAATGTAAGCGACGTTGTAAGGTTTTCTCCGCCAAGAAGGGAGCTTGTGGATATAGTGGAAATCTCGAGTAAGGTGTACTCGAGGAGTGGAGTAGGAACAAGGATAGAGCCTCGTTGCCGAACCACTATAAATCTTGGTGTCTTCCTACTAGGTTGTTTCTTTCCTTATTCATTACTTACATTCATTATCATTATACTTACTACATATTGTTAATGCATTAGAATTGAACCTAATCATTATGCAACTAGCTTTCAAGTAAAAGATAGTTTTGTGCACTCACCTAATTGAAAGGAATTTTAATTAGGAGATAAACCAATTAGAAACTATTCACCCCCCGCCTTTAGTTTCTACAATTGGTATCACAGAGATGGTGACACAAGATCTTTGAAGTATATTGTACTTTAAAACTTGGATCGATCTATTGTCTCCTCAAATTAGAAGGTTAAGTTGTACTAAAGTTTCTCTTTGGTCAAAGCTATTTTTTGTTGAAAATAAGCCTTTTAAATTGATAATATTGCATCTTATTTAGATTAGTAGTATTATTGCATTTTAGATCTACTAGTTTGCATCTTGTTATGTGTAGGTACTCATGAAGATAAATCATTCTATTGATTGTGGATTGAGTTACTTAAATTTGTAGAAGACTCATCTTCTTTGATTTCCAACATCATTGAATGATGATAATAAGATGGGTAGAAGTGATACTACTCTTTGAAGACTTAGTAGTCACTATTAGTTATAGTTGGGCTTTGCATTGATTCCTTGAAAGCTCGGAATGCAATTTGTGGCCAAGGTATGCTTTCGTTCTTTCACACGCCCTATTGATCATTCTTTTGATCATTAATTGACTATATGCTTGTTCTTGGCATCCTTTCCTTGCCATTTATTTTTTGGTTTGCGATTCTTTCTTTTTTCCCTCTCAAACCTTCATTACTTGGATACTTGACTCACTATAGAGATGTAGGGTGAGTTAGTAGAAGCTTAAAGTATCAAGCATGATTTCCATGGTTTGCACCCTTACGATTAGTTGGCGCAATATCATATGTAACTTGTGCAATTAAGCTCATCTCTAGGATGATTAGTGAATCCCTTGAGATACAAGACTACTTTATTAAGTTGTAGGTGGATTTAACACATTTGGAATTAAAATATTCCAAGGATATTGTTATTGTTAATTCTAGCAATAATTATCCGATCATGTGGGAGAGAAAGTGAATCTATACTTTGCTCACGTTTTGAAATAGAATAAGACTACTCTTAAAAATGATCTTATTCTATGCATCAAAATTGCTTGGTATAATTCATTACCAAAGCCTTTTAGACCTTCGCCGGAAAGGCACGTCTTAAACCACTATATATGACACAAGCTCTTCGCCTCCTCAATTTGAAGAATGTCATTTGTCTCTTAAGCAATGTTATTGGTCTTTATTCACTTCCCTTGACTCCTCTCCCCTTTGCTTCTTTGCTACGAGTAGTCGTTTGTTCGTTTTGGTCTTTTCCTATCTGGATTCAACTCGTAATACTTCAACAAGGCATTATTACCTAGTGTTGTGGTGCCCAATGATATCCTAAAAGGTTAAGATATACTTTTAAGTATTTTATAAAATAAAATTGGTTTTCAAAAATTCATTGTTTTTCTTTGATAAAAACCTGCCTCTTTATCTCTGGCGGTTCAAACACGCGGTTCTCTATCGATAAAGGACCGCGTGCAGGAACTTTGTCAGAGCGCCAGTTTTGATGAAATACCTTTTTTCAAACAAAACTTTCTCTCTCCTTCACACACACAGCTGACGGTTTTTTTGTTTTTCCACCATTGTTGAAGCTTCAAAAACCTTCAATCACTCAAATTAATTGATTCAAGTTCGTGGGTTTCACTCATCCATCATACAAGATCAATTAATTGTAAGTTATTTCTTTCAGTTTCATCTAATTTGTTCTAGGGTTCATACACTCATAATTAGGGATTTTTAAAATTGACATTGAATTGGAATCTTACTAGGAATAAGAGTTGACATAGTATTGTTAATATGATTCCGTAGGTTCGTATTCATTTAGATTTCACTAAAACCCAATTGTAGAACAAATCCGAAATTTGACTAAATAATTTGGTTGATTGATGGAATTGATATGAACCCATGAACAAGTTGGTAATGGCATTGTTAAATGCTTACCTAAAAACCTTGTTTTAAAAAACCAATATTCAAGTTCATTATTGATCTAACATGGTCAATGTGTCATTGTTAATGATGAACTAGGAACATTGTGAATATGTGAATGATAAGGATTAAACTTTAATTTGTAAAGTGATTGATGAAACACATTATCATCTTTTAGTTTTTTAGTTTATATGTATCATATGAGTGATTGGAGAAATATTTCTTATCTATTGTATTTAGGTACAAATCATGCCTTCGAAGAAATATTTCTTGTCTATTGTATTTAGGTACAAATCATGCCTTCAAGATATCAAAAAGATCACCAAGACACTAGACAGTATATGCCTAACCTTGCCGACTTTTGTCACTCAACTCAACTTGCCAACACTTATCGTTCCCTTCAAACCCGTTGTTTCCATGAGGGTAAAGTTGTCAAAGAGGACATTAGGAATTATGCTTACATAAAGTCTATGTTTGAACAAATTGGGTTCGATTGTTTATTATACATAGAAGAAGACATTTACCCCCAATTCCTCTTGGAGTTCTTTAGCACTTATTCTCTCATTATGGAAAATGGTAGAATATTTGTTAGGTTCATCTTGAATGGTCAACTCATTCAATACTCTCTCGATGCCTTTTGTCAAATTCTTGGTGTGCCATTTGAGGGCACTTGTCGGTTCACGGATAAATGGAATCTTGAAGCTCTCCTTGAGTCCAACGATTGTCCTCCAAATGACCACTTGGAAGTTGACCTTGACTTCATCCTTGACATCATTTCCAAAGTGCGTAATAGAACCGTTGTAAGAAGCCTTCATTCTAAAAGACGTTCGGTGAAACATCATGAGGTTCTCTTAAGCGACCTTAATGATGATATGGTCCCATGGGCCAACATTCTTAGGGAAAATGTATTTTGTCTTGGTGGTAACCGGGATCATGTTCCGGCATGTTTAGTGCATATGATATTTTGCATCTTTACCGAAACCAAGTACAATTTAGTATATTTTATCGCTCGACGGATCAATTATGCTATCTCCAAGCCTAAAACAAACCTCCCTTATGCCATGCTCCTTACTGGCCTCTTAAAAAGGGTTGTTCGTGACTTTCCTAATCTCATTCTTTCTCGCTTTCAACCGGTTCAACTGGTAATGTTGCCTATTCAAGAGGTATATGAAAGAAAGCCTAGAAGTGATAGAGGTTCAAGAAAAGCCGACCAACAAGAGTCTGATGATGAGGACACTTCTATGCCAACAAGTGATGGTGATGGCATAGGTACAAGTGCTCATTTCGGCTCTTCGAGTAACTCCCACCCATCCACTAACTCATTCATGGACGAGTTAGAAGACCTTTCTCCTCCTCCTCACCATGCTACTAGTGAAATTCCGGAGAACCTTAGTCTTGAGGATGTCTATCGGTCAAATCTTAGAAGAAAAGGTGAGTTACATGATCATCGAGTTGAGTCAAGAGGCGGATTCAAGTACTTGGGAAAATTGATCAAAGGACTTGGCAAGAAAAAGAGATGATGACTTGGATTTGATTCATGATGAACATGTTGTTGGACATGTTTTATGGTGTTGAACTCTTTTACTTTGTGTGTATCAACTAATACTTTATGTTTGGGATTACTAACTATTTTAATCCTTAATTAACTGTGTAATCGATCTTTCGATTTACATAGCTTTGTGCATATTATGTGTTTGTTAGCTTCCTAGATTTTGATTTATAGTTAACTTTGGCTTGCTATTTACTTGTGTGAAATCTGGGCTGACCAATGTTTGAGGAAGTGCAAATATTTGACACCACTGGTCGCGGTTCCTTATCGAACCCGCGGTTCCTTAGCGATAAAGAACCGCAGACCTAAGTAAGGAATCGCCTGTCCCTATTTCAACAGAATCTTTGCATTTCACTATTTTCCTTAATCTGTGTAAAACTTTGATAATTTTTTTGCAAAAACCTGCACTTTCCTAAACTAGGGTACCTAATTTCATTATTCACCTAAAATGATTTTAACCCATTACTAGTTTGGATCATTCCATTCTCTTCTTAAACCCTATCTTATTGATTATGTTCTTCATCCCTTCAACTATTCTCTAAACCTTAACACACAACCATGGTGTCCACTAGAACATCCACTTCCTCCAAAACTTCCTCCTCCAAAAGAAGCCTCAAAATTAAGATTAAGATACCTAACATTGGTTCTTCATCTTTTCACACTCCCAAAAATGAGATCTCTCCTATTCTCATTTCCTCTTCACTTTCACCACCCCTTGCTCCATGCAAGACAAACTCAACCCATGGTACTAACCATTCACATGGCTCTACCTCCTCTTCATTTTCCAATCAAGAATGAATGAGCTTTCTTCATCTTTCACCCCTAGTCCTCCTTTTGATGGGATTTCTCAACCACAACCTCTACAAAGTATCCCCTTTGTACTTGATACTTTGGTTACCTCTCCTTTCACTCCACCAAATTCTCCCATCTCACCCTTGGACACTATGCCTCCACCACCTCCTCCACCCTCTAACACTAATGCTCCTATTTTGGGCATTCATATTTCCCACTTCATGGGTGATCCTTACTTCTTTAGGTTCCCAGAATCTCATGGTGCAAATTGCCTATGTTGTCTCTATAATAACTACATCATTCAAAACCTAAGGTTGGAGATGCTTGGTCTTCATAGAAGGTTGCATGATTTCTTGCTTGCCTTGTTCTCTATGCCTCCTCCTAGGAGATGAATGGTGATTTTTAAAATTAACATGCTTTTCAAAAGAAGGTCAAGCCAAAGAGATCTATGAATTCAATACCTAGTTTTAGCTATCTTTGTAGTAGTTAATTGTCTTTTTAATTCTTGTATTTCATTTCTTTTCCCTCATGATTTTCTCATGTGGATGATTTATGGATTTAGTTTTTATGTGTTTTTATCTATGTGATCACATCAAACAACTTCAATTTATTTAAAATTGAACCTAAATCTATTACAACCTCTTAAAACTTGACTTAAAATTAGATCAAAATGTTATCTAAATATTTTGTCACCCTTTGTCAAGACATTCTTTGTGGATGTGTTGCTTTTATGCAACCCTAGCATACTCTAGTGATAAAAGAGGTAAGAATCCAAGATTTGCAAAATTTTGAAAAAGTCTTATTTTTCTCCAAAACTTTTGAAAATCATGGTTTTATGTCCACTGGACGTGGCTCCTTAGCCCCCAGGCGGTTCCATATCGATATGGAACCGCGGGCTCCCTTAAGGAATTCGTATAGGAAAGCCATTCTTGGCTTATTTTTTGGTCTTTCTTCTTTGACCACTGTCTTGGTTAAGATTCTTTGTTTACCCAATTTGGCTAAACATTTCCTAAAACCTTTTTATTTCATTTCAAATCTTTGCCTTGTCTATTTTCTTTAAATTCTTCTCTTTTGGGAGTTCTTTTCTTCATCCCTCATAATGCCTAGTTCTTCCTTTCCTAACCTTGACATTTCTTTGTCACAAACTTCTCAACCTAAAGCTTCTTCTTCTAAGCTTTCAAAGAAACTGAAAATCTCGGTTAAACCCATTTGGATAAAAAAGAACAAGAATCCTCATGATTCTTCTTCTCCAAAATCCTCCAAGAATTCCTCTTTCTCTCCGATTCAGTATTGGAATGAGACTTACTCTATAATCCAATTACCGGAGAAAAGGAAATTCTTCCACCACCACCAAAACCTTTCAACTTTCCTCAACTCAATGACCTATCTTCTTTCCCTAATCTCACTGGGCATTATGAAAACATCTCTTATCCCTCCCCACCAACCTCTAATTTTGATGGACCTCCCCCATCTAACGACTTTGTTTTGCATCATGGTTTCTCGTGTGCTTGTTGTCATTTTCAACAAATTGAACTTGCTCATATCTATGAAAAGCTAAATTTCCTTGAATTCCTCCTCACTCGACCTCCTCTCAAAGTTTTCATTCCCGTGAACAAAACTTCGAATGATGCTTCGTCGTTTTTCTTTTCCAACTAAGGCACATTTTGTACTTTAGTTGTTTGAGTCAATAAAACTTAAGCAATCCTGGAAGATTATCACTATTAGAGTAGTTTATTCTTGGTGGTTTATTTTCCATATTTTTTGCTTTAAATATTCATATTGTGTGTATGAATATTTCTCTTGTATGTTATTTCATATTTGTGTAATATGAATGTTACGTGTGTTATCTTTCCCAATAATTCTATTTTACACATTTGTTAAAGAGTTGATCATGGTTAAAACTTAAAATTAATTATGGGTGATTCCATAAATTCTAAATTTTAACCCACTGATATTTTAAATCATCTTTAATTGGTTTGGATGTTTCTTTTCTTCCTTTATTTCACCAATTGAACTATGATGTTGTCAATACACACTCTTTGGACATACTTAGCAGATGCTTGCTTCTAATTTGCGACTTCTTTTCCTTCTCCCTCTAAAGTTAGTTAGTAGGTAGTGCACATACATACATTGGTGTTTCTTTTCTTTTTTCTAACCTTTGTGTAGCATGTCACCTTAGCTCATTTTCTTGGTGCCCCAAGCAAGGGGGAGTAAGCACCAAAGAGGAGCTACTAGCAAAAGTCCAGTTCTTTTATTCTTCAAAGACTTGTGCTAACCTTTTTGCTTCAACAAAGGGGGAGAAATGATAGTGATAATCTCGTTAATAATTCGAATAAACTTGTATTTTACGTAAATGAGTTTATAGTTTGTCGTAATAAAAATGGGGGAGATTGTTAATGCAAAGAAATGCCTAAAAACATTGTTAGTATTAATTAATCTTTCTTAGTTTTGATCACGACAAATTACAAAGACATTTATTTTCAAACACAATCATAAAACGAATTATCTAACAAAAACTATCATCAAGGTAATAATCATTACACTAACATATTTTAATCATGCTTAGTGATCATAAAAGTGATTTGCCTTAAAACTCACTTTTGTCAAATGTATCAAAAGATTTTTAATAAACTTTATTTTTAAGAAAATGTTTTATTAAAATGAAAATGTAAATTTGAATATGGCATATTCAAAATACCATAAGAATATCTTTTGAATGTTTAAACAACCTCAAATATTTCAAATTCACTAAAAGACAAAAAGGAGCAGAGTCTAGTACCCGCGGTTCCTAAAGTGCCTACGCGGTTCCCTATCGATAAGGAACCGCCTAGGTAGATAAGGAACCACCCCCAGATAGCCGTTGACATTTGTCTTCTAAAAATAGTGGATCAAATCTGCATTCTCATTAACCCTTTTTGGACATCTCTTTCAGCCTTATTTCTCCTATCTAATCCTAGTCATTTGTAAATGATCACTTAATGTGTTAAGTATGTTTACTCATGATTATCCTCTTGATCTCCTTCTTTACCTTGTCCAAAGAGAAGATCAATCACACACTTGTGATGTGATTAAAGATGAAGCATTGATGAAGATCACCTCCTCTTAAAGATCTAGTCATGTTCATCATTTGTTTATTTGTGTCTTCTGTAGATCCAATGTATTTGTGAATACTTGGGCTAGTTGTGTTCATCCAAGCTATATGTGAATACTTGGATTAGAGTTGTGTAAATCCATTGCACATGTGTGTGCTTGGATTTGTGTTGTGTAGATCCAAGCTACATGTGTGTACTTAGATATGTTTAGTTGAGTTGTAATTAGTTGTGTTAGTTATCACTAAACTATAAAGTGATGTGGTTGTGTTTTGTTAGTTCTCACTAAACTATAAAGTGATATGTAGTTGTGTTGTGCGAAGTTCTCACTTAGCCTCAAAGTGAAGAGTCATGAAGATTGGTTCTAGCATTGGATTAGAACTCGACATCTAACCTTGTGTCAGAAAATGGTGAAGTAGGCAACGTTGTGAAGATTGGTTCTAGCTTTGGATTAGAACTCGACATCTAGCCTTGTGTCGTAAAATGGTGAAGTGGGCGACGTTGTGTAGATTGGTCCTAGCTAAGATTAGGTCTCGACATTTAGCTTAGTGTCAGAAAATAATGTAAGCGGCGTTGTAAGGTTTTCTCCACCAAGAAGGGAGCTTGTGGATATAGTGGAAATCTCGAGTAAGGTGTACTCGAGGAGTGGAGTAGGAACGAGGATAGAGCCTCGTTTCCGAACCACTATAAATCTTGGTGTCTTCCTACTAGGTTGTTTCTTTCCTTATTCATCACTTACATTCATTATCGTTATACTTAATACACATTGTTAATGCATTAGAACTGAACCTAATCATTATGCAACTAGCTTTCAAGTAAAAGATAGTTTTGTGCACTCACCTAATTGAAAGAAATTTTAATTAGAAGATAGAGCGATTAGAAACTATTCAACCCCTTTTAATTAGGAGATAAACCTATGTGTGAAATAGAATTAGGGGGAAAGATAACACACATAACATTCATATTACATAAATATGAAATAACATACAAGAGAAATATTCATACACACAATATGAATATTTAAAGCAAAAAATAATGGAAAAATAAACCACAAAGCATAAACTACTCTAATAGTGATAATCTTCCAAGATTTCTTAAGTTTTATTGACTAAAACAACTAAAGTACAAAATGTGTCTTAGTTGGAAAAGAAAGAAGACGAAGCATCATTCGACGTTTTGTTCATAGTATAAATGGTTGGTTCAGTAGCATTTTGAAAGTGTGTCAAATTAAAAAATGAGAGAAGTGCAAAAATCATACCTGTGGTATGTTGAAAAATCGAATTACATCATTCGTTAACTTTTTGGACAACAGCCATACCTCCGTTAGTGCGCGGGGCACAATACATCCCTCAAGGACTAACGATGCAAATGTTTTCTCGTTAAAAATTAACAAAGTTTAAAAGAGAGGTTATTCTTGTCTTTTTCCTTTCACAGGGATGTATTGTGAACCTTATCATAAATAGTTTCCAAAAAAAAAAATTATTTTTGAAAAAAAAAATTATTATCAGAAAAAATAAGTTTTATTTTCGAAAAAAAAAATTATTTTCGGAAAAAAAAAGTTTTATTTTCTAAAAAATAAGTTTTATTTTCGAAAAAAAAACTTTTATTTTCGAAAAAATATGTTTTATTTTCGGAAAAAAAGTTTTATTTTCAAAAAATGGTTAATTTTCGAAAAAAAAGTTTTATTCAAAAAAATTATTTTCGGAAAAAAAAGTTTTATTTTCTAAAAAATAAGTTTTATTTTCGAAAATAAAAGGTTTTATTTTAAAAAAAAAAGGTTTTATTTTCGAAAAAATATGTTTTATTTTCGGAAAAAAGTTTTATTTTCGAAAAAATGGTTAATTTTCGAGAAAAAGATAAAACTTTTTTTATAAAATAATTTTTTGTTTCGAAACAAGTTTTTTTCAAGAATAATTTTTTTTTAAAATGAATCTTTTTTAAAAAATTAATAAAATATTTCGAAACAAAAAATTTTAAAAAGAAAGTTTATTTTTTTCGAAACAAACATTTTTTCAAAAAATTAAACTTCTTTTTCGAAAAAAAAGAATTATTTTTCGAAAAAAAAATTAAATTCTTTTTTCAGAATTTTTGTTTTGCTAAAAAGAGTTTAATTTTTGTTTCGCTAAAAAAAATTTCCCGAAAATAAAACATATTTTTTCGAAAATAAAACTTTTTTTCCGAAAATAAAACATATTTTTTCGAAAATAAAACTTTTTTTTTCGAAAATAAAACTTTTTTTTTCGAAAATAAAACTTACTTTTTAGAAAATAAAACTTTTTTTCCGAAAATAATTTTTTTTTTTGAAAATAAAATTTTTTCGAGAAAACAAAACTTATTTTTTCTGGAAATATTTTTTTTTTCAAAAATAATTTATTTTTTTAAACTATTTATGATAAGGTTCACAATACATCCCTGAGAAAGGAAAAAGACAAGAATACCCTCTCTTTTAAACTTTGTTAATTTTTAACGAGAAAACATTTGCACCGTTAGTCCATGAGAGATGTATTGTGCTCCGCGCACTTATGGAGGGATGACTGTTGTCCAGAAAGTTAACGAATGATGTAATTCGATTTTTCGACATACCACAGGGATGATTTTTGCACTTCTCTCTTAAAAAATATATACGTGTCAATCATGGGACGTTACGACTTGTTTAGTTTCCTGTGGCATTTTGTCCATAGCTTTTTTAGAAACTTATTTTTGCGTGACTAAAAAAGCCATATGACAAGAAAGAGAAATCTACAACTTTCATGTTAAGCTACCACATGAAAACAAAAAGAAAGTAGCAATCTTAAAAAAGTTTTAAAGTTTAACCTTGAGTAATTAATTTTATAAATTTTATATCAGTAAAATTCAAGTTGACTTTTTCAGCTACTCATCTATCTTGAAATTATTATTTATCGACAAAAACAAATAATTTAAGAGGTGTTGTTGTTACGGGAGTTGTCTTGGTGATCTCAAAGGCGCTTATGAGGTGGTGTTGTTAAGGGAGTTGTCTTGGTGTCGTCTAGGATGATGTGCGGGTGTTTTCATAGGTGCTTGTTGTATCGAGATTGTTGTTTTATGATGATTTTCAGTGGTAGTAGTTGAGTGTGGTTTCTATTGTAGGTTTTAGTGTTTTTATATTTTTAAGCGTGTTATAATATCTACTTTCTTGCTAGAGATATCTGTAATTTTTTATAAGAAAATTGCCGTTCAAAAAAAAAAAATTTAAAAAATTTAAGAAACGTTTATTTATTACAGTTTTTTCTCTTACTTTCGAATAGATTAACATTTTACTTTTACTAAATTAATAAATTTTTATTTCAAGTTTAAAATAGTATTACTTTCAATAAGTGTTCACATTTAACTTTTAAAGTCCTTTTTTTGCAACTTTGACCGTAATTATTTTGTGTGTATTATATAACACTTGATACAATATATATGAATAGATAAAATTTAAATGTGTAATTCATTGATATAATCATCAAATCTTATATTAAAAAAATAAAAATATTTGCGGTTAAAATTGCAAAACGGATTAAAACGAAGAGAGCAATTTAAAAAAAAGGATAACTTTATATTTACATAATATGAAACTCAAAATATTATACTTATTTAATTTACAAGTGAATAATACATAATGTATAATAAATTTGATGCATGTTTAAGAAAATATAAAATTTATGTTTTAATCGGGTAAATATGAAATTGCCCAATAAAAAATATAATATACAATGTAATAAATTTGATTAAATTTTTTTAATTTATTTTTACTAGCAAAGAGCGTAATATTTGGACCGAGTGAGAGTATCTATTTAAGCTTTTGTGGAACTTTGGTCTCTTTCACATCGAATTCCAAACACCCCCGAATCGGTATTCATAAACCCTCACTGCTGCTACAGATTTCCCCCAAACGCACCCCTTGATCTAATTTTAAACAACACCTCTTCAAGTAAGCTTTTTTTTTTTTTTTTTTTTTTTTTTTTTTTCTAATTTTAATTTTTATTAATTTAACCTAATTGCCACAATATATGTTAATTAATTACTACAATTTTATCACTTTTTTGCAATTTGTTTATGTGGATTTGTTAACATGCCTAACAAGTGTTTGATAAATTGTCTGAATGAATTTTAAAGTGTGTTGATCGGTTGCGAATTGAGGGGTGTTTGTTTAAGCTTACTTTTCGGCTTATCAGCTTATCTGATTCGACTTATGTAATTTCCGGCTTTTTATCATACTTATGGGCTTATACAAGATTATTTGATTTCGGCTTCTATTTCATAAGCTTTAATTTTTCGGCTTCTTTTAAAACTTTTGGACTTAATTAAGTTTATCCTATATAGCCCACAAGTCTCAAAATAAGCCGAAAAATTAAGGCTTATAAAGTATAAGCCGAACGAAAATAAGCTCATAAGCCACATTAAGCTTAAACAAACACCCCTCAAGTTTAAAAAGTGAGCTGGAAAAGTTTAGCTTATAAAACAAAAGCCGAAGTTAGATAAGGTTATAAGCCAAAAATAAGTGTAAACAAATTCCCCCTGAATATGGGCTTTATAGTTAATGGTGTTGAAGATAAGCTAGTTTCTTTTTTTGGTAATCATGGTTTCTGACATTTTGTCCGATTAATCCACGCGGCCACATATAGACAAACCAAGTAAAGTGATCCCCTTTTTTGGAAAGTTGGTATTTTCATATGAAGGTTGTTTGCACCAAGCTAGAATTGAACTTGAGACAATGAGACGTGCCACATTTTGCTTTTTAGTGACGACAGTTACAAGCCTTTTACCACTAGGCTACCCCTGAGTGGTTAGATAAGCTAGTTTATAAATGTCTCAATAAAGGGTCTTTATTGATGGTAATTAGTTTAGGTTCTCCAAGACTCATAATTTACTCTACCTCATGTGTCAAAGTGATGAAGAGATGTAAAGTAATTCTTAGAACTATCGTTGCAGTGTTGTATCATGTGATCCTAACAAGGAATTTGTGGTTTAGACTTTACGTGTGATTGATATATGTGGCAGAGTTGGTTGAGTTAGGATTTGAAGATTATTGGAACTATATACGAGTAATATGGTAAATAGTTTAGGTAAGCATCTGTCAAATACCACACATGACATAAAAACAGTGTACTCGAAAGGTGGTTGCTTTGAACACAAACAAATGACCTTTCGCTGATTTAAGTTTTTTTAGGCTACTTAGTAACACAATAGTCTAGTTGTTATGGGTTAAAGTTGATATTGCACTAATGAAATGTAGGGAGTTTGCTTGGTTAACTGTTATTTATTCTTTATGAATGTTTTTTTTTTGTGTGTGTGCGTGTGTAAATTCTGTATATGTGCAACCATGGCCAGTTTGTTTATAAGGTTATCGAGTTCTTCTACAGACATTCTCTCCAAGGATATTTTAGGTAATCTAGGGATTTTGCTATCTGATTTTGGATGTTTGTGAGCTATAGTTGAGGTTGGTATTCCTGATATTGAACTTCATCCCAATACTGCAAATTTAGAAATTGTTGTTGTTGAGCGTTTATGAATTTAGAAGTAATAAGTTTTATCTTAAAGCTTACAGTTAGTAATAACTTTTCGAAAGTCTTACCACCAGGCCACCAAGGTTCAAGCTGAATTGGTTTGTTTGATGTCCTGGTCTGATTTGTTGGATTATGAAAAATTAGAAGTATTCGTGGTTTACTTCTGGAATGAACCAAAGCAAATTGTTTGCACCTTAATGCATTGCACGTACATTTGATCACTGAATACTCAAAATTGCTTAAATGTTATAGCCTTATAGGCTTCTTATTCTTTCTCCCCTATTTTGCTGACGAATGCGTGTATTTATCTAGTATTCATATATGCCAGAAACTTTATATCAGGGTATAAACTGTTATTTGGTGTTCCAGAAACCTTTTGTTTTCTAGAACAGAAAGAGGTTGATAATAGTAATGAGAAACAGATGATTACGGACACAAATATTGGCTTACAAAGTGCGCATCAGTTAATTTCTCTAATTACAGATATCACGTTTGAGGAATGGCTGATGGAGAGGAGGACTTGCCAAGGGATGCCAAGATTGTCAAACAATTGCTGAAATCGATGGGGGTTGAAAACTATGAACCTCGTGTTGTTCACCAGTTCTTAGAACTGTGGTACCGCTACGTGGTGGATGTGCTGACAGATGCACAGGTGTACTCGGAACATGCTGGCAAGTCTACTATTGATTCCGATGATGTTAAGCTTGCTATTCAGTCCAAAGTCAATTTCAGCTTCTCCCAACCCCCTCCACGAGAGGTATCCTATTAACTAAATCATACGGAGTAATTGACTATTATTTATACACTCCTTTATATTAAATTGTTCTGTTTGTGTCATGAATTATTATTATAGGTTCTGCTAGAATTGGCAAAGACCAGGAACAAAATTCCACTACCAAAGTCAATATCTGGACCAGGGATGGCGTTGCCGCCAGAGGCAGACACATTGATCAGTCCAAATTATCAGCTTGCGATCCCTAGGAAGCGAACAAGTGAAGCTGTTGAAGAAACAGAAGAAGAGGAAGACGAAGCTGGTGATTCAAAGGCAAATACATCACAAGAACAGAGCACTGACTTGCCTCCTCAACGAGTTTCCTTTCCTCTTGGCCCGAAACGCGCTAGGTGAACCATATCTTAACCTGATATTACTTGTTCTATAAAGGTGCTATGTGACTGTGTTTTGATAATGTTTATCTTAACGTTGAAGCAAATGTTGTTATGTTATCCATGTTTGTGTTATATGAAGGTTTAGTTAAAAGCATTTGAATACCATATATGGCTTACATTATTGTGTATACTCTCTATAAAGTTTGATAGAAATGAATTGATGTGCAACATTTAGGTCCTCAACTGATTTTGATGCAAAAGATCACTGACTAAGTTCTCCATAAAGTAGTAAGCAACATCATATAATGGACACCAAGTATTAAAACCATTGTCAAAGCAGCCTTTTGTGTAGATTGTGTTTCAGTAGGACGCTGTATTCTCTGGACGGTAGATAAGTTTTCTTAAGTCATGCATAAGCTTCTTGCTTGTATGGTTGAAGAATTATTCCTCATCAATAATCTCCCCCACGAATATCCGTTCTCTTGCCTTTGCTGCCTGAAATACCCACAATGAGCATCTAAGTTGTCTGTTAAATAAACTACCAAAGTCAAAGATCAAAATAAAATGCGCGTGTCAAGTCAAGAACCTCTTTTTCCCAATTAGTCGAACATGTTACGAGGGTAAGCAGAATGCATTGCACGATTGATCCGATAATTAGGCCACTCCACAATCCTCTCCCCTTTAAGTGCACAACAAAACACAGGATTAGAGCCATAGGAATTCCAGCGAGATAGTATGACCCAAGAGTAAAGTAAGCCCCGACATGTTGCCACCCACTCCCTCTAGCAACTCCTGTGTAGAAACAAAAGAGAGTTTTGTGAGCTTGTAGATGGAATTAAAGTCTCGATATTGATGAAGGTTCAAACTAAGGACCTGAAAGAATTGCTTGTACTGTATCTGCAAATATAAGTGAAACAAAGTAGAGGGGTGATGTCTTTAACATAGTCAACTAGTTCCTTCTCATTTCCGAACGCATATCCAAGAACAGTACGTGAGCACATGAGAGTGGCGATGGCTATGATCACTTCCACTACTCCAAGAGCCGATGCAACCAAGATAGATGTTTTTGCAGCCTGTGGATTCCCAGCTCCTAACTCGTTTGATACCCGCGTGCTGCAAAAGGGCATATTCATACTATGGGACACTAGCTTATTATCGTCTGGTCAAAAGATTAACGTGTGAAGAGCAAACCTTGCAGCAGCCCCAAATGAGTAAGGTATGTAGTAGTGTAAGGCAGTAACTGTTAGACTGTTGCCGGAGATAATATCAACATAATGTAAGTTAGTCTTAAATGCTCAAAGAAACAATATTTTGTATTTACTCATAGAAGAATACCATATTGAAAGCACCGAAGTCTCTAACTGGGGATTTGGCAAAAGTCCAGATAACAAAACAAGGATCTCATATGACCACCATTCAAGACTACACAAACAAAGATTGAAATCTCTTGTTGAGTAAGCACATGCATGTGGAAAATGTGGTCAAGTTTAGGTCAGTAAAAAGATATTACCAAATCATAACAGCAGATGGGATGGCAAAGCGCAGGAACTCTTTGATGCTTGTTAAGACGTCTCCTGAAAACGTCACACGAGTCTTTTCGCATGCTTTAGAGTGAGACATATAAAGTCCTAGAATAATAACATTTAAAGTGTACGAGGTCCCAATAGCTAATGCTGCTCCAGCAGTCCCAAACCCGAGCTTGAACACTAAAGCCCAACATATGGGTACATGGAGAGCAAGTACAACGATTGAGCTCCACAACATAGGAAAAATGAGACTTTGTGACAGTAGGTAGCGGATGATTAGTTGGAGTATGGCGTATGGGAAAAGGGTAGGGACAAGCCAACTTAGGAATTTACATGCTTCAGCTGATATGAGAGGGTCTTGGCCAAGAAGGATCAGGATTTTGTCGATGTAGATCCACAAAATGGAAATAGGGAAACATACCAAAATGAGTGATATTATTGCGCCATGCGTGTAGGTACCAAGCCTCTGGTACTGTCCTGCTCCATAAGCTTGCCCGCATAAAGTTTCCAATGCGCCCGCCATTCCGAACTGTCACAATTGTTTTGAAACATGAAAACAACGGTAAGCACTATTTTAGGCTATACCCACAGAAAACCATCCTAGCCCGTAACCATGCCTAACTTTACCCTAAAATGGATCCAGAGGTTTGTATGATGATACTACGATTGAGCTCAAGAATCTGAGACAACTAGATTATGTGAAAAAGTATCATGAGGCATTTGATGGCATTTTTCCAGGAATTATACACTTAGCTGTTTTATAGCTTGTGTGTCTGGGGAGATTGCGAGGATGGTTAGGATGTTCAGTCCTCAATCAATTCAACAAGATTAAAACATTACTAAATTGTGTGAGTCTACAGTTAAGCTTAGAGAAACCAAACTTAATCCTAGACCTTTACAATTTCAATTTAAGTTAACCTATTCTAAGAACCTTCACTATGTTGCAACAAACCCTTTGGTATACCCGTGTAAAATCAACTCCCAGCGTACAATTACTCACACTCCGGTGTTCACAGGACTTTATCATCTGAAGAGTTTGATGACAAAAAAGTAAGTATTATGTTACTCTTGTGATGAAAATAGATACTTCATATGTACCAGGAAACACGTGCAGAGAAAAGAGTCCTCGGTTTTATCATATTGGACAGATGTACCAATTCTTAGTTTATTGACCTCACATTTTCAATTTAAGTTCACTTAGACAAAATACATTACAATTCTCTTTCTCTGGTGGTAAGATTGAACAAAGAAAAATGAACGTGCAAGTATAGAAAGTGCGAGAACATTACAAGGAGGCTGAAGCCAGTAACATTAGCAAGGGAAGTAGCAACAGCAGTGCCGGCAAGTTCTAGTTCACCAAGGTGACCAACCATTGACATAGCAGCCACTCGCAATAGGTTTTGTGACACCATAACCACCACCATTGGCAATGCTATGTTACAAGCTCTCTTGACCTCCTCCACCAACACATAATCTGATCTCCATGGATGCCCCGCTATCAATAAACCCGTCTCCATGATTATTCTCTCAAATTTTGTGGTAGCAAGATGGCTCGCTTGTAGAATCCAACTACATGAATTGGTGATCTAAGTTGCTTGCTTAAAAAAAAAAGAACCGAACCTTGGTCCATTATATGATATTCTCTTTATGCCAGGATAGCATGTGTTTGTTTGTATTGTTTGTCTTGAATAAGGAGATACAAACAAAAGTAAAGTTAATGGGTTGTTAGTCTATCTGCTCCACTTAGTTTTGATAGATTTGAATCACTAACAATAAATAGATCTATTTAAGATATTATTTATTTTCCAAGTATAATGTTTTTCTAAATATACAGGTTTACATTATTCTGAAAGTACTCAAATATGAATCCATGACATTTGGTTTATTAGAAAGAATACTATTATTGAAATTATATGCTTTTCAAAATCAGTCTAATGTATTCAGCTATATGTAGAAGTTTGATAGCACTTCCAAGGCAGGTGAACACAATCTGTGCTAAAATTTACCCGTTTTAACATAACCCTGTTACACAACCGGTAACATGACCATGGTATCCAACCTGCTCACACCGCTATAAAGTTTAAACTTCTTATAAAAGTCGTACAAAGGTATTTTTGTGAAGGCACCTCATTGTTGTAGTTAGAAACTGAACTGGTGCTTTTTTCTTTTAGCTTCAGGCTGTGTTTTGATGACCTGTAAGGGTATCAAATCACTCTTTTGGGGGAAAAAGTTAGCATGGCCTTACGATTTCATTTACCGAACCAACTTGTATGAATCGTGAATGCATTATTCTGTTAACTTTTCGCATTAAAAGATGCAATAATCCTACAATACAGATTGTATCGAGGGGTGTTCACAAGCTGAAACCAAAAGAAAAACCCTATTTAAGGACGTACCAACTTGATCCTTACCACACTGATCATTAGATTAACGCCACTCTTTTTATTTTTATAATATGGTTTGGTAAACTGAAATTCCCAAATTTCAATTTAACATTCTTTATTATTATGAATGGCAAACATAATTTCATTGAACCATCTTTGAATTTGTCTCTGCATGCTTCTTGCTTGTATGGTTGAAACATCAATCATTCTTCTTCAATATGCTCCTCCACGAATACCCGTTCTCTTGCTTTTGTTGCCTGAGACACCAACAATGATTGATTATATAATAATCAGTTAGTGGATCTACCAATGTCTAAGATCAAAATATACGTGGGTCAATTTAAAAACCTGTTTTTCCCAGTTAGTCGAACATGTTACTAGAGTAAGCAAACTGCATTGCATGATTGATCCGGTAATTAGTCCACCCCACAATCCCTTCGCTTTCAGGTGCACTACAAAACCCAGGATAAGAGCCATAGGTATTCCAGCAAGATAATATGACCCAAGATTAATGCAGGCCCCGATATGTTGCAACCCAGTCCCTCTAGCGACTCCTGTTTGGAAGTAAAAAAACCCAGTTTTCGTTAGCTTATTAGGTCAACCAGAAATCTTGATATATTTCATGAAGTTTAAAACTAGGAACCTTGAAGAATTGCTTGTATTGTATCTGAGAACATAGTGAAACAAACAAGAAGGGTGATGTCTTTGACATAGTCAACTAGTTCTTCCTCGTTTCCAAATGCATATCCAAGAACAGAACGTGAGCACAAGAGGGTCGTGATGGCTATGATCCCTTCCACTGCTCCAATAGTTGATGCAACTAAGAGAGCCATTTTTGCAGCCTGTGGGTTCCCAGATCCTAATTCGTTGGATACCCGGGTGCTGCATAAAGATCATATCTTTACTCCGGTATACTTAACTTACTTTATTCTGGTTAAATTCAACTGGGTTAGAAGGAAACCTTGCAGCAGCTCCAAATGAGTAAGGTATGAAGTAGTGTGACACACATACTGTTAGGCTGGTGCAAAAGATGATGCATTATATTTTATATTAGTCTAAAAAGTTGGGAATAATTAAAGTTGGTGTGCGTATACTCGTAAGTAGGTTACCATATCGAGAGCACTGAAGTTTCTAACTGAGGATTTGGCAATAGTCCCGATAACAAAACAACAATTTCGTATGACCACCATTCAAGACTACACAACAAAGATAAGAAACTCCATTAATTAGCATCATGTATGTGAAATTAAAATATGGTCCACTGTGAAGGTCGTTTTATACCAAACCATAGCAGCAGATGGGATGGCAAGGCAGAAGAATTCCTTAATGCTTGTTAAAACATCTCCCGAACATGTTATACGGGTTTTTTCACAAGCTTTGGATTGATACATGTAAATCCCAAGAAAAGTCGCATTCAAGGTGTAGGAAATACAAATGGCTAGCGCTGCTCCAGCTGTACCAAACCCAAACCTGAAAACTAGAAACCAACATAAGGGTACATGGATCACAAGTGCGGCGACAGAACTCCACAACATAGGCAACATAAGACTTTGTGAGAGTAGGTATCGGGTGATTAGTTGGAGTATGGCGTACGGAAAAAGAGCAGGGATGAGCCAAACTGAGAATTTACGTGCTTCGGCTGAAATTAGAGGGTCTTGGCCTAGAAGGATTAGGAGTTTCTCCATGTATATCCACAAAATGCTTATTGGTAAACAGACCAAAAGGAGAGATATCATGGCACCGTATGTAAAGGTACCGAGCTTCTGGTACTGTCGTGCTCCATAAGCTTGCCCACATAAAGTTTCCAAGGCGCTCGCCATTCCAAACTGCGAATGCATATCGGTTCTATAGCTGAGTTACAAGTATTTTCCTGTTTGTATGTATATAGCTGTAGTAACTAGCTAAATATATTTTGACTGGATGTACTTATCAGAGTGTTTGGCGTAAATTAACAAAGCAACAAAATCTGTCAATCAAGTGTTTACAGGAGGTTAGATGTTTAGCTTTTTACAAATAAATAAGTTTTATTCTCAGGAAAACCTTCCTCTAATGATAATTATATCCGAGAAGCAATTATAAGTTCTATTAATATATTCGACTACTGGTCTAATTGACTTTTATAGTCCTTGTTCTATAATCTATATGATTTAAATAGTTGGTTCTGTTTGATTTCACGTGCACAAGATTCTAAAATTAAAAGAGCAATAATCATGTCAGTTTTTAGTGATAGACTCGAGGCGTCGTGAATCGTTAACTATTAACCACAAGAAATAAAAAAGCAATAAGATACACAATAGCACAAGCATTAGATTACACTGTAGTTTGATCATTGAATAAGCCTTGATCATCTACATTTACGGACAGTGTCAACTTATTTATGTATTAAGCAGATAAAGCCCGCAAACCTAACATCATATATAGATTCTCAGCAAGAGAGCAACTAAATAAGTTCTGGAACTAATTCCATTAACGCTTAACATATCACCCGAATCCGTTTCAAGTCATGAAACTCTTCCACAATTCCATAAAATGAAAATGTAAAGAAGTTTGTGATTATGCATGGACCAAAAATGTTTAACAGCGTCGTATAAACCTAGAGCTACCAAAACTATTATAGACAAGCTTAAAAACAAGGACAGGATGTATTATAAGAGGAAGAGTGTAAAAAAGTGAGAAGAAATTACAAGGAGGCTGAAGCCTGTGACATTAGTGAGGGAAGTAGCAACTGCTGTGCCAGCGAGTTCAAGTTCACCAAGATGACCAACCATTGACATGGATGCCACCTGCACTAGGTATTGTGACAGTGTCACTACCACCATTGGCAACGCTATGTAGCAAGTTTTCTTCACCTCGTTTGTGAATGCAACCTTCCATTCCAGCGGCTGATTTTCCGTCAACAACAACCCCTCCTCCATGATATAGAACTATTCCTAGTCTTGGTAGCAAGATGGATTATTTTAGAAGCCAAGAACAAGAGTTGGTGGCCCATATTATTGTATGTAGGTTGACTTCTATAAAAAAATTGCAGGTTGTTCCATTAGATACGATATCAATATTATATTGTATCGTATTTAAGTTGTGGATCACATGATCACATCGAGCTATTAAGATAAAGGAGAATCACATTTAACACATAATCCGTCTAAACTATCACAACTAGACCCAACTCTGCACATTGTCGATAATTATGCTGCCTTTAGTGCAGATTTTATAGGAAAAGAATGTTGGTTTAAAAAAAATCCACAAAATAACAACATTTTACATTCATTCAACCGTTGTTTATGCTGCCTTTTTAGTAAATTCGGTTTCCCTCTCCTGTTCTTGAAAAATGGCCTAATTCTTCTATATTTTGTAGTTAGTAGGCAAGTGCATAGCCTTCACTACTCTTTGCGTGTATGGTTAAAGTATCATTTTCTCATCATTATTCTCCCCGGAGAATACTCGTTCTCTTGCCTTTGTTACCTGAGATATCCACAAGGAGCATATATATATTAGCGGCTAATGGACTACCACAGTGTAAATTTAAAATTTTACATATGGGTCAAATCAAGAACCTGTTTTTCCCAGTTAGTCGAACATGTCACGAGAGTAAGCAGAATACATTGCACTACTGATCCGATAATTAGTCCACCCCACAATCCTTTCCCTTTTAGGTGCAGCACAAAACCAAGGACTAAAGCCATTGGAATTCCAGCAAGATAATATGACCCAAGATTGATGTAGGCCCCAATATGCTGCCACCCACTCCCTCTAGCAACTCCTGTTTAGAAAATAAAGAATAAAAATAGCGAATTTAGTGAAATAATTAGGTCAACGTGGTGTCTTTGGGATTCCAGTGTAAGTTTAAAACTAAGAACCTGAAAGAATTGCTTGTATTGTATCTGCAAATATAGTGAAACAAAGAAGAAGAGTGATGTCTTTGACATAGGCAACTAATTCCACCTCGTTTCCAAATGCATAACCAAGAACAGAACGGGAGCATAAAAGAGTAGTGATGGCTATGATCACTTCCACTGCTCCTAGAGCTGATGCGGCAACGAGAGCTGTTTTTGCAGTATGTGGATTCCCAGCTCCTAATTCGTTGGATACCCGTGTGCTGCAAAAGAGCTTATCTTTACTAAGGGACAGTTGACTTATTATCATTTGGGTAATAAATAGTAGCAATTAGGTTAAGAGCAAACCTTGCAGCAGCCCCAAATGAGTAAGGTATGAAGTAGTGTAAGGCACCAACTGTTAGACTGATTAGCAAAAGATGATACCACATATTTTAAATTAGTATAAAACGTTTTCCTAGAAAAAAGTACATATGTGTGTTTGCTCGATAGAAGATTACCATATTGAGAGAACTGAAGTCTCTAACTGGGGATTTGGCAACAGTCCTGATAACAAAACAACTATCTCGTACGACCACCATTCAAGACTACACAACAAAAAATTAATCAATCTCTCAGAATAAGCATTTCATATGTGAATTATGTGGTCAACAGGTCAAGTATTAAAGGTCATTAGTGATTGTACCAAATCATAACAGCAGATGGGATGGCAAAGCGGAAGAACTCCTTAATGCTTGTGAAGACGTCTCTTGAATATGTGACACGAGTCTTTTCACATGCTTCAGAGCAATACAAGTAATGCCCAAGCAAAATCACATTTAAAGTGTAGGAAATCCCAATGGCTAATGCTGCTCCGGCTGTCCCAAACCCAAGCTTGAAAACTAGAGCCCAACATATAGGTACATGGAGCACAAGTACAACTATGGAGCTCCACAGCATAGGAAATATGAGACTTTGTGACAGTAAGTATCGGATGATTAGTTGAAGTATGGCGTATGGAAAAAGGGTAGGGATGAGCCAGACTGAAAATTTACGTGCTTCGGCTGAAATGAGAGGGTCTTGGCCAAGAAGGATTAGCAGTTTGTCGATGTACATCCACAAAATGGAAATTGGGATACACACCAATAGGAGAGCAATTATAGCTCCAAACGTGTAGCTGCCGAGCCTCTGGTACTGTCTTGCTCCGTAAGCTTGACCACATAAAGTTTCCAACGCGCTTGCCATTCCAAACTGTCGATTAACAAAGAAGTCTAAATTTGCTGGAACTGGAAACAAAATATATGTTTCTTTTTTTACTTAGCTATAACTATGAGTTGAACGACTATGTTAAGGAAAGAAGCATACTTGCATCCTTAAAACCAAAGACTGTCCTCTTAAAGAACCAATAGCTTAATAGAGTGATTAAGGTTAGGGAAATAATTATGTTACTTGATGTCAGACATGAAATCACTTAGTTGAAGAAAAAAAGTAAAAGTAGCATAAAAGAAGTAAAATGTGAGTAGTGTGAGCAGTAAAACAACTCGTAAATGCTCAAAGCACGTAAATGTTATTTTATATAAAGTGTTAGAAAAATATTTTTTTGGTGATTTTTGTATCATCAACTATTTTAGTCGATCGGTATTACTAGAGATTAATGAGATTTCATATTCGGCTAATATACGAGTTAGGAGAAGTGTGTAATGCACACTCGTTGAGCTAGTATGTTTTCGTCCACGACAAAGATGCAGAGCATCACCCTTTGCTAGTGCCCTCTGCCGAGGGGGAATACCCCTCCGGGGTTTAGGACAACGCCCCTAAACCTAAACGATTTCTATGAATAAGTATTAAGAATTTACCTTAATTTCCCATAAAAACCCAAACCACCATGTCTATTGATTAAAGGTTGTAACTGTTTGGTTTTAACCACTTATAACCATCGTTATTTGTCATAATGTTCTGCATTTATATTGGTCTCATTTCTCACATACGAAAATAATAATTCTTCTTAAAGTTTTGTTTTGATTTCTTATGCTTAGATACAAAATATTTTTTTATTGAATTCTTTCATTAAAATTTCGTGCAACCCAGACACCGATAAGATCAAAATACTTTATACAAAAAATAAATTAAACACGATTCAAAAAAGATATAAAAAATCATCACACAAAACAACTCTATTTTCTAAAAAAAGATAGAATTACTTGTTGCTTAAGGACAATATTTAAAGTCACAATGCTATCTAATGCTCCTAGGAAAGGGTGTCAAAAAAGCGACCCGATCCGACTGTGACTCAATTTGAACCCGACCCAAGTATATTCGGGTGAAGTTACTCGGTTAAAATTCTAATTCGAGTTAATTGGTACAACCCGATTAACCCGAATTCAAAATTGGGTCGGGCATCAGGTAGCTTATTTTGTAACTTATTTTGTGTAATTCGAGTTCGGATCAACTCGATTGACCCGAATAAGATTTGTTTTTTTTTTTTTTAATTTTTATTTAAATCCTATATGTTTATATTTAAAAAGAGTAAAAAATCCAAATTTGAGTAAACCCGAACTCAAGTTCAAATCAAGTTAAATTCGAGTAACTTATTTTTAGCTTCGACTCAAATTAAAACCCTATTAACCCGATCCGATTCTCACCTGAAAGTCCTGACGCTCTGCTATCTACTTCCTTAAATATCATCAAAAATTTAGAATTTTATCCTCACGCAACGCGCGAATAAGTTAAGGTTTGTAGCATTCAATGCAAAGTGGTCACACATATCAGCATGGTTATTAAAGGAATCATGTTAATAATACCCTCTTAGGCTTAGCTTCAAAAATCTAAAAAATATTTTCAATATCTTTTTTTTCTCTCTGTTAAAATATAATACAGTATTTTTTTTCAATTTATTTATATATATTTTTTTGACAGTTTACTGTTTTTGACATGTTAAACTTTATATTTTTTTTACGTACTTTTCGTCTATGTTGCACGGAAACGCCCCTCGGGTGCCGTGCCCGTCCCGAAAACGTTTCGGAAACGGGGAAACGGCTGGAAACGCCCGGAAACGCGGCGGAAACGTTTCCCCAAAAAGGGAAACGTTTTCTGAAGATGGGAAACGTCGAGGCTCTAGCATAAACGCGAAGAGAAACGTTTCTTGGGCTTTAACACGTTTCTGGGCTAGTTGTTGGGTCATGAAACATTTTTTGGTCCATTTATATTGTATAAACATATGGTAGGTCGTCATATCTTCTAACAAACTTTTAAAAATTGATTATTAGTATTTATTTAATGTTAAGTATATGTTATGTCTCACTATGGGTATTTATTTTTTCTTGCTTTATCGGTTAAAGATTAATGTTCATTTAATTTATTAATAAATATTTATAAAATACAAAAACGTTTCCAGCCGTACCCGTTTCATGAATTTTGGGACATTGTCGTTTCTAAGTAGCCGTCTCCGTCCCCGTCCCCGTTTCCGTATCCGTCTCCGGGCAACATAGCTTTTCGTTTTACAATTTTATAACAAAAATAAAATTATAAAAAGAATAAAATAATAAATAAAATCAAAAAAATCAAAAAAATTAAAAAAATATTGAAATCCATTCCGGAGTGTCCCAATAACCACCCCTATTAAAGTTGCAAGATCCAAACATTCTCTCGGTTCCAAGTCAATTTAATGATTGCATTCTTCTTATCTCTAAACATTCAAGTCGACTGTAAATTTGACCAGAATTTGCTTTATGCTTGTGATCATTTTATTTTTTATTTTTGTGCAACATGCAAATCTTGTTTCAAATAATACCAGAGTTAAATGCATAAAAATGCTTTAAAAGTTGATCGATCACATTTTTTCAAGTGATCAACATTTTCTTTAATCGTCAGTGCATAAATTGAGAGGTGGGGCCCACGTAGTTAAGGGAGCCTAAACATATTCAAGGCCAAGGTTTTGAAACCCGGTTCGACCCGGCCGGTTCAACCGGTTGAACCGGATCCGGTCTGAAAAACGGGTCAAAACTAACCGGTTTCGAAGTTACTTGAGACCCAGTGCGAACCGGTGGGTTTTTGAGAAACCGGTTCGACCCGGGTGAAAAATCCGGGCCGGGTTCCTTTGTTTTTTCTTTTATACTTGTAAAATACACTAGTACACCAACCCTATCTCTTTTTTCATCATCAGCCGCCATGGTTTTTTCTTTGTTTGTTGATGATGCCAACCTAATACCAATTTCAAGATTCAAACAAAAACCCATAATCATCAAATTTAAGATCTGTTAATTCAAGATCTGTTATTAAAAATCAAATTGAAGATTGTAAAAAACCCATAATCAACAACAAAACCCGAACGCAAGATCTGTTAATTCTCAAACGCAAGTTTATGTTTTCTTGAAGACGATTTATCTTTTTTGAAGACGATTTATGTTTTCTTGAAATATCACACTTGTGATTTGGTAAGATTTTTGGATGTTTGAAAATTTGTAATATGGCAGTTTGTATTTTTGTATGATTCAATCGATTCTTTTCTTTTTTCTTAACAATATCTTTCAGTAATCGCTAACCTATTGATCTAGGGGATGGATAGAATGGTATAAAACCATCATAAAAAACCGATTGATCCAGGCAGGGTTGTTTGGATATCTTTATTTATGAACTGTATAAAACCGGGTCGACCCGGCGGTCGAACCGGTTGACCCGCTGACCCGGCGACCCGGATGCTCGACCGGGTCAATCATTGACCCGGTTTTCAAAACATTTCAAGGCAAAAGTTTAAAATGGTAAGAGGCTGAAAGTAAGAAATAGTAAAAAAAAACTTGTAATACACATAAATAATAAACAAAATAAGTTGATTCCTAGTAGCTCCGCCCTGACGGAGGCCTACAGCCCATCATGTTATCGGATGTGTAAACTTTAGAGATAATCTTTTGATAGAGGCTAACAAAGAAAAATGAAATTCGAACAACAGAAAGAGAGAGCACATGCATTACCAGGAGGCTGAAGCCAGTGACATTAGTGAGAGAAGTAGCAACAGCAGTGCCCGCGAGTTCTAGCTCACCAAGATGACCAACCATCGACATAGAAGCCACTCGCAACAAGTTTTGCGAAACTGTAACCACCACCATCGGCAATGCTATGTAACAAGTTCTCTTCACCTCGTCCCACAACACGACTTCCCATCTTTGCGGCTGCTCTTTCGTCAACAAACCCTTTTCCATGACTGCTCTAGCTAGCTTTTCAAATTTGTACTAGCTAGTATAAGTGTAAACCTTGATTGATTGAATAATAAGAGAACACGTACATATGCCTTATATTTATAGCATAACAATTGGGTATACTAAACCTAATCTAATACAAATACTAATACAAAACTACTACCAAAAAAACTATTGTACAGCTAACAATATATACTCTATGTTTGCAATTTATAAAGTTACTTGAACTTGGGCCATCATAATGTACTTTATGGCATGTGTTAGTTTTTGTCGTTTTGAACATTTAAATACGTAGATAATGTAACATCGGTACAGTCGAAACTTTCCTAGGATCATGTGCTACCCACTCGGTCCGGTTTTGCTTTAAATAGTACACTATAAATACTCTCCCACCCTACATAAAAGTACAACAAGGTATAAAAGATAGCCTTTTGTCCCTTCCTGTTTCAGTCAGATACAATTTTATCTTCCGTTTTTTTATCTGTTTAATTTTTGAGTCAAAAAAACTTATTATTTTTTTCTGGCACTTTTAGTTTCACTGTTTTATAACAACTACAAAATTATAAAAATTAAAAAAATTAAAATAAAAAAATAAAAAAAGAAAAAATATGAGGGGTATAGATGGTGGAAAAGTGAGGATCTTTATAACCTTGCCCAAAGTATTATCATCAGCACTTTTGCAATAGGATTACTCTATTGGTGCCCCTACCTTACTAAAAGAGTAAAAAAGTACATAATTTGTGTAGTTTTTGTCTCCTTATTTTTTTTTACACATTTTTTGTAATTCATTTTTTTCGTATTTTTGTTAGTTTAACAGTTTTAACTTGTTAAACTTTATTATTTTTTATTTTTTAATTCATAGATTTATAATAAAACCAAAATTATAAAATGAAAAAATTATAAAATGAAAAAATAAAAATATAAAAAAATTCAAGGGTATAAATGAGAGTTTTGGGAGGGTCTTAATAGCGTTGCTACTTGCAATATTAGTACAAAGGATTTAAAAATGATTATTACTTAGGCGTGGCGTTTTGATGACCTGTACGGGGGGTTATTAAGCTGCTAGATTGAGAAAAAGGTAGCAGGCCTAATGATATTACTAAACTAATATACATGATTCATGAATGTGTTGAGGATCCATTATTATTAAATTACCCCTTGTCCCGATACATTGTGAACATTTTCGTTACCAAATTAATTGTCGTATTCCTAAAATTCTATAATAAAGTTTGATTAAGATTAATAATACTGTACCATATACGGCGGGTTATTAAGCTGATCGCATCAGTGAAAATGGACCAAACCCGTTGCGGGTTGTCCAATTCAGTTCTGTTACTTCCTAAACTAACAGATTAAAACCGTTGTACACTTATACCCGGTGAACCATAATCTGTGTTCGAAATTTATTGGCTAATTTGTAAAAAAATTATGATGCAAATCAAAAATGATTTTTTGCATTAATTATAATTAATTTTTCAATAAATTATATTTTATGAAAAGTTATTTTTCAAATTTCTTTCAATGCATAAAAACTTTTCTAAAAGTTTTTACCAATTAGTTTATATTATTGATGGGTGTGAAATAAAAATTTAATAAGCTTTTATTTAAAGAATAGTAAAAAGTCATTGTGTCAAACGCTTTTCATTTACAAAGTCATTGTGTAAAAAGTCTTTTGTAAACCTTTTCTCACAATGAACTCATTATATCTTATTAGAATAGTAAAAAGTCTTTTATAAACCTTGCATTAAAGATGCTCTAAGTGACTCGTCTTTTTTTAAAAAGAATTCTTCTTAAAATTAAATATTACATAAATATCTTTTTTATTTACATATATATCTTTTTATTTTTTAGTTACAATAATCTCCTTTCCAAACTATTGTAATTACCTCCATATCCTTATTAAACTTTTAAATACTCATGTACGTTCAAAAATTAATTAAATTATAATTATATTAATTTTAAATTTTGAATTATTATTTGACTTTTATTTATCGTAATTATATTGTTTATACATACTTTTTATCTTCGAGTAATGAAATATTATGATAATACAATTATGAAAGTTTGTATATAAATATGACAAAAATATATTACTCATATATGTTAATTTATTAATATTAATTTTGGTCACGAGTAATTAAAGACCATATTGTCTTGCTCCGTAAGCTTGACCACATAAAGTTTCCAACGCGCTTGCCATTCCAAACTGTCGATTAACAAAGAAGTCTAAATTTGCTGGAACTGGAAACAAAATATATGTTTCTTTTTTTACTTAGCTATAACTATGAGTTGAACGACTATGTTAAGGAAAGAAGCATACTTGCATCCTTAAAACCAAAGACTGTCCTCTTAAAGAACCAATAGCTTAATAGAGTGATTAAGGTTAGGGAAATAATTATGTTACTTGATGTCAGACATGAAATCACTTAGTTGAAGAAAAAAAGTAAAAGTAGCATAAAAGAAGTAAAATGTGAGTAGTGTGAGCAGTAAAACAACTCGTAAATGCTCAAAGCACGTAAATGTTATTTTATATAAAGTGTTAGAAAAATATTTTTTTGGTGATTTTTGTATCATCAACTATTTTAGTCGATCGGTATTACTAGAGATTAATGAGATTTCATATTCGGCTAATATACGAGTTAGGAGAAGTGTGTAATGCACACTCGTTGAGCTAGTATGTTTTCGTCCACGACAAAGATGCAGAGCATCACCCTTTGCTAGTGCCCTCTGCCGAGGGGGAATACCCCTCCGGGGTTTAGGACAACGCCCCTAAACCTAAACGATTTCTATGAATAAGTATTAAGAATTTACCTTAATTTCCCATAAAAACCCAAACCACCATGTCTATTGATTAAAGGTTGTAACTGTTTGGTTTTAACCACTTATAACCATCGTTATTTGTCATAATGTTCTGCATTTATATTGGTCTCATTTCTCACATACGAAAATAATAATTCTTCTTAAAGTTTTGTTTTGATTTCTTATGCTTAGATACAAAATATTTTTTTATTGAATTCTTTCATTAAAATTTCGTGCAACCCAGACACCGATAAGATCAAAATACTTTATACAAAAAATAAATTAAACACGATTCAAAAAAGATATAAAAAATCATCACACAAAACAACTCTATTTTCTAAAAAAAGATAGAATTACTTGTTGCTTAAGGACAATATTTAAAGTCACAATGCTATCTAATGCTCCTAGGAAAGGGTGTCAAAAAAGCGACCCGATCCGACTGTGACTCAATTTGAACCCGACCCAAGTATATTCGGGTGAAGTTACTCGGTTAAAATTCTAATTCGAGTTAATTGGTACAACCCGATTAACCCGAATTCAAAATTGGGTCGGGCATCAGGTAGCTTATTTTGTAACTTATTTTGTGTAATTCGAGTTCGGATCAACTCGATTGACCCGAATAAGATTTGTTTTTTTTTTTTTAATTTTTATTTAAATCCTATATGTTTATATTTAAAAAGAGTAAAAAATCCAAATTTGAGTAAACCCGAACTCAAGTTCAAATCAAGTTAAATTCGAGTAACTTATTTTTAGCTTCGACTCAAATTAAAACCCTATTAACCCGATCCGATTCTCACCTGAAAGTCCTGACGCTCTGCTATCTACTTCCTTAAATATCATCAAAAATTTAGAATTTTATCCTCACGCAACGCGCGAATAAGTTAAGGTTTGTAGCATTCAATGCAAAGTGGTCACACATATCAGCATGGTTATTAAAGGAATCATGTTAATAATACCCTCTTAGGCTTAGCTTCAAAAATCTAAAAAATATTTTCAATATCTTTTTTTTCTCTCTGTTAAAATATAATACAGTATTTTTTTTCAATTTATTTATATATATTTTTTTGACAGTTTACTGTTTTTGACATGTTAAACTTTATATTTTTTTTACGTACTTTTCGTCTATGTTGCACGGAAACGCCCCTCGGGTGCCGTGCCCGTCCCGAAAACGTTTCGGAAACGGGGAAACGGCTGGAAACGCCCGGAAACGCGGCGGAAACGTTTCCCCAAAAAGGGAAACGTTTTCTGAAGATGGGAAACGTCGAGGCTCTAGCATAAACGCGAAGAGAAACGTTTCTTGGGCTTTAACACGTTTCTGGGCTAGTTGTTGGGTCATGAAACATTTTTTGGTCCATTTATATTGTATAAACATATGGTAGGTCGTCATATCTTCTAACAAACTTTTAAAAATTGATTATTAGTATTTATTTAATGTTAAGTATATGTTATGTCTCACTATGGGTATTTATTTTTTCTTGCTTTATCGGTTAAAGATTAATGTTCATTTAATTTATTAATAAATATTTATAAAATACAAAAACGTTTCCAGCCGTACCCGTTTCATGAATTTTGGGACATTGTCGTTTCTAAGTAGCCGTCTCCGTCCCCGTCCCCGTTTCCGTATCCGTCTCCGGGCAACATAGCTTTTCGTTTTACAATTTTATAACAAAAATAAAATTATAAAAAGAATAAAATAATAAATAAAATCAAAAAAATCAAAAAAATTAAAAAAATATTGAAATCCATTCCGGAGTGTCCCAATAACCACCCCTATTAAAGTTGCAAGATCCAAACATTCTCTCGGTTCCAAGTCAATTTAATGATTGCATTCTTCTTATCTCTAAACATTCAAGTCGACTGTAAATTTGACCAGAATTTGCTTTATGCTTGTGATCATTTTATTTTTTATTTTTGTGCAACATGCAAATCTTGTTTCAAATAATACCAGAGTTAAATGCATAAAAATGCTTTAAAAGTTGATCGATCACATTTTTTCAAGTGATCAACATTTTCTTTAATCGTCAGTGCATAAATTGAGAGGTGGGGCCCACGTAGTTAAGGGAGCCTAAACATATTCAAGGCCAAGGTTTTGAAACCCGGTTCGACCCGGCCGGTTCAACCGGTTGAACCGGATCCGGTCTGAAAAACGGGTCAAAACTAACCGGTTTCGAAGTTACTTGAGACCCAGTGCGAACCGGTGGGTTTTTGAGAAACCGGTTCGACCCGGGTGAAAAATCCGGGCCGAGTTCCTTTGTTTTTTCTTTTATACTTGTAAAATACACTAGTACACCAACCCTATCTCTTTTTTCATCATCAGCCGCCATGGTTTTTTCTTTGTTTGTTGATGATGCCAACCTAATACCAATTTCAAGATTCAAACAAAAACCCATAATCATCAAATTTAAGATCTGTTAATTCAAGATCTGTTATTAAAAATCAAATTGAAGATTGTAAAAAACCCATAATCAACAACAAAACCCGAACGCAAGATCTGTTAATTCTCAAACGCAAGTTTATGTTTTCTTGAAGACGATTTATCTTTTTTGAAGACGATTTATGTTTTCTTGAAATATCACACTTGTGATTTGGTAAGATTTTTGGATGTTTGAAAATTTGTAATATGGCAGTTTGTATTTTTGTATGATTCAATCGATTCTTTTCTTTTTTCTTAACAATATCTTTCAGTAATCGCTAACCTATTGATCTAGGGGATGGATAGAATGGTATAAAACCATCATAAAAAACCGATTGATCCAGGCAGGGTTGTTTGGATATCTTTATTTATGAACTGTATAAAACCGGGTCGACCCGGCGGTCGAACCGGTTGACCCGCTGACCCGGCGACCCGGATGCTCGACCGGGTCAATCATTGACCCGGTTTTCAAAACATTTCAAGGCAAAAGTTTAAAATGGTAAGAGGCTGAAAGTAAGAAATAGTAAAAAAAAACTTGTAATACACATAAATAATAAACAAAATAAGTTGATTCCTAGTAGCTCCGCCCTGACGGAGGCCTACAGCCCATCATGTTATCGGATGTGTAAACTTTAGAGATAATCTTTTGATAGAGGCTAACAAAGAAAAATGAAATTCGAACAACAGAAAGAGAGAGCACATGCATTACCAGGAGGCTGAAGCCAGTGACATTAGTGAGAGAAGTAGCAACAGCAGTGCCCGCGAGTTCTAGCTCACCAAGATGACCAACCATCGACATAGAAGCCACTCGCAACAAGTTTTGCGAAACTGTAACCACCACCATCGGCAATGCTATGTAACAAGTTCTCTTCACCTCGTCCCACAACACGACTTCCCATCTTTGCGGCTGCTCTTTCGTCAACAAACCCTTTTCCATGACTGCTCTAGCTAGCTTTTCAAATTTGTACTAGCTAGTATAAGTGTAAACCTTGATTGATTGAATAATAAGAGAACACGTACATATGCCTTATATTTATAGCCTAACAATTGGGTATACTAAACCTAATCTAATACAAATACTAATACAAAACTACTACCAAAAAAACTATTGTACAGCTAACAATATATACTCTATGTTTGCAATTTATAAAGTTACTTGAACTTGGGCCATCATAATGTACTTTATGGCATGTGTTAGTTTTTGTCGTTTTGAACATTTAAATACGTAGATAATGTAACATCGGTACAGTCGAAACTTTCCTAGGATCATGTGCTACCCACTCGGTCCGGTTTTGCTTTAAATAGTACACTATAAATACTCTCCCACCCTACATAAAAGTACAACAAGGTATAAAAGATAGCCTTTTGTCCCTTCCTGTTTCAGTCAGATACAATTTTATCTTCCGTTTTTTTATCTGTTTAATTTTTGAGTCAAAAAAACTTATTATTTTTTTCTGGCACTTTTAGTTTCACTGTTTTATAACAACTACAAAATTATAAAAATTAAAAAAATTAAAATAAAAAAATAAAAAAAGAAAAAATATGAGGGGTATAGATGGTGGAAAAGTGAGGATCTTTATAACCTTGCCCAAAGTATTATCATCAGCACTTTTGCAATAGGATTACTCTATTGGTGCCCCTACCTTACTAAAAGAGTAAAAAAGTACATAATTTGTGTAGTTTTTGTCTCCTTATTTTTTTTTACACATTTTTTGTAATTCATTTTTTTCGTATTTTTGTTAGTTTAACAGTTTTAACTTGTTAAACTTTATTATTTTTTATTTTTTAATTCATAGATTTATAATAAAACCAAAATTATAAAATGAAAAAATTATAAAATGAAAAAATAAAAATATAAAAAAATTCAAGGGTATAAATGAGAGTTTTGGGAGGGTCTTAATAGCGTTGCTACTTGCAATATTAGTACAAAGGATTTAAAAATGATTATTACTTAGGCGTGGCGTTTTGATGACCTGTACGGGGGGTTATTAAGCTGCTAGATTGAGAAAAAGGTAGCAGGCCTAATGATATTACTAAACTAATATACATGATTCATGAATGTGTTGAGGATCCATTATTATTAAATTACCCCTTGTCCCGATACATTGTGAACATTTTCGTTACCAAATTAATTGTCGTATTCCTAAAATTCTATAATAAAGTTTGATTAAGATTAATAATACTGTACCATATACGGCGGGTTATTAAGCTGATCGCATCAGTGAAAATGGACCAAACCCGTTGCGGGTTGTCCAATTCAGTTCTGTTACTTCCTAAACTAACAGATTAAAACCGTTGTACACTTATACCCGGTGAACCATAATCTGTGTTCGAAATTTATTGGCTAATTTGTAAAAAAATTATGATGCAAATCAAAAATGATTTTTTGCATTAATTATAATTAATTTTTCAATAAATTATATTTTATGAAAAGTTATTTTTCAAATTTCTTTCAATGCATAAAAACTTTTCTAAAAGTTTTTACCAATTAGTTTATATTATTGATGGGTGTGAAATAAAAATTTAATAAGCTTTTATTTAAAGAATAGTAAAAAGTCATTGTGTCAAACGCTTTTCATTTACAAAGTCATTGTGTAAAAAGTCTTTTGTAAACCTTTTCTCACAATGAACTCATTATATCTTATTAGAATAGTAAAAAGTCTTTTATAAACCTTGCATTAAAGATGCTCTAAGTGACTCGTCTTTTTTTAAAAAGAATTCTTCTTAAAATTAAATATTACATAAATATCTTTTTTATTTACATATATATCTTTTTATTTTTTAGTTACAATAATCTCCTTTCCAAACTATTGTAATTACCTCCATATCCTTATTAAACTTTTAAATACTCATGTACGTTCAAAAATTAATTAAATTATAATTATATTAATTTTAAATTTTGAATTATTATTTGACTTTTATTTATCGTAATTATATTGTTTATACATACTTTTTATCTTCGAGTAATGAAATATTATGATAATACAATTATGAAAGTTTGTATATAAATATGACAAAAATATATTACTCATATATGTTAATTTATTAATATTAATTTTGGTCACGAGTAATTAAAGACCATATTGACTTTTGACTATATATAAGAGAACTAGTTTTAATGCCCGTGCACGCACGGGACTTAAAAATAAAAGATAAATTAAGTAATAATTTCGTCATTTCGATTATATATATATTATATATGTTTTTTTAAAATATTTAATATTTATATGTTTGATTATGTTGTTGTTTTACTATGCAATGTGTCAACTAATATAAACTCACTTTAATTTTTATTTTTCAAATTTCATACTCTTTTTTACTTTCGAAATTTTTATTCTAAATAGTTATATCTTATTTATTAATCAACAAACCATTTACATAAATCGTACACGTACACTGTTTATAAATTCATGATTTTGTAATGTTTAATATTATTATATAAAACAGTATTGAAATTTTAATACTCAAATAGATACGATGTTTATGGACCCACAAGTTTTACTTGATTTTTCATTATGTGATCATATTAATTAATATTTTGAATAAATATTTGTTGCACAAAGGATTTAACTTTGTTTAACTGAAATGTTAGCTATCTTTTTCTAGATATTGTGTGTTTAGTAACACATAACGACCTTAAAAAAATATATGTTGTTGTAATATGTAGAATCCCGTCTATTCATTTTCATCTTACACCGATGTCCGAGGTCCTGCATTCATTTTTATATTTATATTTATGTTGGATTATGAAAAATTAGAAGTATTCGTGGTTACCTTATTTTTTTTTTTATTTTTTTTATTTTTTTTGGTAACCGTGATTTCCGACTCATTGGCCGACTAATCCACGGGGTTTGAGCCCACCGCCACACAGACTCAAACCAGGTAAAGCCTCCCTTTTCAGGAGGTTGGCGTGGCCACTTCAAGGTTGTAAGTTGTTTGCACCTAGTGGGAATTGAACTTGAGACCTCACACACTTTGGAGTGATAGCCACAAATCTTTTTGCCACTTTTGATCACTGAATACTCAAAATTGCTTAAATGTTATAGCCTTATAGGCTTCTTATTCTTTCTCCCCTATTTTGCTGACGAATGCATGTATTTCATAGTCACATGGATCGCCAAACCCTAGGCGAATTTCGATCTGGTACGAGCGATCCCAATCGCGGTACGGTCGCGATCCGGATCGTCATGGATCGCGAACCAAAACTCATAATGTGTCGTTCCCGATCGCACCCAATTGGCGTTCCCAATCGTACCGGATCGCGATCCAACACTTTGCAAATCGGTGATTTATGGCCTCGAAAACGTGTTTGATTACTATCTAATACGAAGTGTGTAAATGGGAAGGCTCTTAAATGTTTGTTTCAGATTTGAAGGCTCTTAAATGTGTTTTCATGGGAAGAGTAAATGTTTTCTTATATTTACGATGCACTTTTCTTTCTTATATAAACAACACTCCTAAAACATCAATACATTCAAATATTTGTCTACTCTCCCGGTTTTCAGATCCTTACAAACAAGGACCACTAAAGAAATGGGATATGAATCCCGAAAGCACTAACTTAGCACTAACTTAGAAGGCATGACTTCGAACTTAGAAGATATGCAGTGGGAAAATCTTGATGAGGCATGATATCATATGATTCCTTCTATGTTTGAACTTTTTGCAAAATGTTTTCCTTCAATTATGTTTTCCTTTCTATTACGTTTTCCTTTCAATTATGTTTTTCCTTCATCATTAAGTATTAAATCAAATGAAATGTTTATGCTTTTATGTTTTATGTTTATTATTATTTTGCACGCCGTACCAAAGTATTTGGTTCACCGAACCGAAATATATGGTACACCGAACCGAAGCGTACCAGAATGAGCCTACCCCCCGTCGTACCGGATTTTGAGAAATAGCGAACCGCGATCTTGTACCGCGATCCCGTACCGAAGCGATCCCCGTTCCATGTGACTATGGTGTATTTATCTAGTATTCATATATGTCAGAAACTTTATATCAGGGTATAAACTGTTATTTGGTGTTCCAGAAACCTTTTGTTTTCTAGAACAGAAAGAGGTTGATAATAGTAATGAGAAACAGATGATTACGGACACAAATATTGGCTTACAAAGTGCACATCAGTTAATTTCTCTAATTACAGATATCACGTTTGAGGAATGGCTGATGGAGAGGAGGACTTGCCAAGGGATGCCAAGATTGTCAAACAATTGCTGAAATCGATGGGGGTTGAAAACTATGAACCTCGTGTTGTTCACCAGTTCTTAGAACTGTGGTACCGCTACGTGGTGGATGTGCTGACAGATGCACAGGTGTACTCGGAACATGCTGGCAAGTCTACTATTGATTCCGATGATGTTAAGCTTGCTATTCAGTCCAAAGTCAATTTCAGCTTCTCCCAACCCCCTCCACGAGAGGTATCCTATTAACTAAATCATACGGAGTAATTGACTATTATTTATACACTCCTTTATATTAATTTGTTCTGTTTGTGTCATGAATTATTATTATAGGTTCTACTAGAATTGGCAAAGACCAGGAACAAAATTCCACTACCAAAGTCAATATCTGGACCAGGGATGGCGTTGCCGCCAGAGGCAGACACATTGATCAGTCCAAATTATCAGCTTGCGATCCCTAGGAAGCGAACAAGTGAAGCTGTTGAAGAAACAGAAGAAGAGGAAGATGAAGCTGGTGATTCAAAGGCAAATACATCACAAGAACAGAGCACTGACTTGCCTACTCAACGAGTTTCCTTTCCTCTTGGCCCGAAACGCGCTAGGTGAACCATATCTTAACCTGATATTACTTGTTCTATAAAGGTGCTATGTGACTGTGTTTTGATAATGTTTATCTTAAAGTTGAAGCAAATGTTGTTATGTTATCCATGTTTTTGTTATATGAAGGTTTAGTTAAAAGCATTTGAATACCATATATGGCTTACATTATTGTGTATACTCTCTATAAAGTTTGATAGAAATGAATTGATGTGCAACATCTAGGTCCTCAACTGATTTTGATGTAAAAGATCGCTGACTAAGTTCTCCATAAAGTAGTAAGCAACATCATATAACGGACACCAAGTATTAAACCATTGTCAAAGCAGCCTTTTGTGTAGATTGTGTTTCAGTAGGACGCTGTACTCTCTGGACGGTAGATAAGTTTTCTTAAGTCATGCATAAGCTTCTTGCTTGTATGGTTGAAGAATTATCCCTCATCAATAATCTCCCCCACGAATATCCGTTCTCTTGCCTTTGCTGCCTGAAATACCCACAATGAGCATCTAAGTTGTCTGTTAAATAAACTAAGTCAAAGATCAAATTAAAATGCGCGTGTCAAGTCAAGAACCTCTTTTTCCCAATTAGTCGAACATGTTACGAGAGTAAGCAGAATGCATTGAACGATTGATCCGATAATTAGGCCACTCCACAATCCTCTCCCCTTTAAGTGCACAACAAAACACAGGATTAGAGCCATAGGAATTCCAGCGAGATAGTATGACCCAAGAGTAAAGTAAGCCCCGACATGTTGCCACCCACTCCCTCTAGCAACTCCTGTGTAGAAACAAAAGAGAGTTTTGTGAGCTTGTAGATGGAATTAAAGTCTCGATATTGATGAAGGTTCAAACTAAGGACCTGAAAGAATTGCTTGTACTGTATCTGCAAATATAGTGAAACAAAGTAGAGGGGTGATGTCTTTAACATAGTCAACTAGTTCCTTCTCATTTCCGAACGCATATCCAAGAACAGTACGTGAGCACATGAGAGTGGCGGTGGCTATGATCACTTCCACTACTCCAAGAGCCGATGCAACCAAGATAGATGTTTTTGCAGCCTGTGGATTCCCAGCTCCTAACTCGTTTGATACCCGCGTGCTGCAAAAGGGCATATTCATACTATGGGACACTAGCTTATTATCGTCTGGTCAAAAGATTAACGTGTGAAGAGCAAACCTTGCAGCAGCCCCAAATGAGTAAGGTATGTAGTAGTGTAAGGCAGTAACTGTTAGACTGGTGCAGGAGATAATATCAACATGATGTAAGTTAGTCTTAAATGCTCAAAGAAACAATATTTTGTATTTACTCATAGAAGAATACCATATTGAAAGCACCGAAGTCTCTAACTGGGGATTTGGCAAAAGTCCGGATAACAAAACAAGGATCTCATACGACCACCATTCAAGACTACACAAATAAAGATTGAAATATCTTGTTGAGTAAGCACATATATGTGAAAAATGTGGTCAAGTTTAAGTCAGTAAAAAGAAATTACCAAATCATAACAGCAGATGGGATGGCAAAGCGCAGGAACTCTTTGATGCTTGTCAAGACGTCTCCTGAAATCGTCACACGAGTCTTTTCGCATGCTTTAGAGTGATACATATAAAGTCCTAGAATAATTACATTTAAAGTGTACGAGGTCCCAATAGCTAATGCTGCTCCAGCAGTCCCAAACCCGAGCTTGAACACTAAAGCCCAACATATGGGTACATGGAGAGCAAGTACAACGATCGAGCTCCACAACATAGGAAAAATGAGACTTTGTGACAGTAGGTAGCGGATGATTAGTTGGAGTATGGCGTATGGGAAAAGGGTAGGGACAAGCCAAATTAGGAATTTACATGCTTCAGCTGATATGAGAGGGTCTTGGCCAAGAAGGATCAGGATTTTGTCGATGTAGATCCACAAAATGGAAATAGGGAAACATACCAAAATGAGTGATATTATTGCACCATGCGTGTAGGTACCAAGCCTCTGGTACTGTCCTGCTCCATAAGCTTGCCCACATAAAGTTTCCAATGCGCCCGCCATTCCGAACTGTCACAATTGTTTTGGAATAAAGAAAACATGAAAACAACCTTAAGCACTATTTTAGGCTATACCCACAGAAAATTCCTAGCCCGTAACCATGCCTAACTTTACCCTAAAATGGATTCAGTTGTATGATGATACTACGATTGAGCTCAAGAATCTGAGGCAACTAGATTATGTGAAAAAGTATCATGAGGCATTTGATGACATTTTTCCAGGAATTATACACTTGGCTGTTTTATAGCTTGTGTGTCTGGGGAGATTGAGAGGATGGTTAGGATGTTCAGTCCTCAATCAATTCAACAAGATTAAAACATTACTAAATTGCATGAGTCTACAGTTAAGCTTAGAGAAAATGCTAGACCTTTACAATTTCAATTTAAGTTAACCTATTCTAAGAACCTTGACTATTTTGCAACAAACCCTTTGGTATACCCGTTTAAAATCAACTCCCAACGTACAATTACTCACACTCCTGTGTTTACATGACTTTATCATCTGAAGAGTTTGATGACAATAAAGTAAGTATTATGTTACTCTTGTGATGAAAATAGATACTTCATATGTACCAGGAAACATGTGCAGAGAAAAGAGTCCTCGGTTTTATCATATTGGGACAGACTTAGTTTATTGACCTCACATTTTCTAGAAGTTCACTTAGACAAAATACATTACAATTCTCTTTCTCTGGTGGTAAGATTGAACAAAGAAAAATGAACGTGCAAGTATAGAAAGTGCGAGAACATTACAAGGAGGCTGAAGCCAGTAACATTAGCAAGGGAAGTAGCAACAGCAGTGCCGGCAAGTTCTAGTTCACCAAGGTGACCAACCATTGACATAGCAGCCACTCGCAATAGGTTTTGTGACACCATAACCACCACCATTGGCAATGCTATGTTACAAGCTCTCTTGACCTCCTCCACCAACACATAATCTGATCTCCATGGATGCCCCGCTATCAATAAACCCGTCTCCATGATTCTTCTCTCAAATTTTGTGGTAGCAAGATGGCTCGCTTGTAGAATCCAACTACATGAATTGGTGATCTAAGTTGCTTGCTTAAAAAAAAAAAGAACCGAACCTTGGTCCATTATATGATATTCTCTTTATGCCAGGATAGCATGTGTTTGTTTGTATTGTTTGTCTTGAATAAGGAGATACAAACAAAAGTAAAGTTAATGGGTTGTTGGTCTTTCTGCTCCACTTAGTATTGATAGATTTGAATCACTAACAATAAATAGATCTATTTAAGATATTATTTATTTTCCAAGTATAATGTTTTTCTAAATATACAGGTTTACATTATTCTGAAAGTATTCAAATATGAATCCATGACATTTGGTTTATTAGAAAGAATACTATTATTGAAATTATATGCTTTTCAAAATCAGTCTAATGTATTCAGCTATATGTAGAAGTTTGATAGCACTTCCAAGGCAGGTGAACACAATCTGTGCTAAAATTTACCCGTTTTACATAACCCTGTTACACAACCGGTAACATAACCATGGTATCCAACCTGCTCACATCGCTATAAAGTTTAAACTTCTTATAAAAGTCGTACAAAGGTATTTTTGTGAAGGCACCTCATTGTTGTAGTTAGAAACTGGTGCTTTTTTTTAGCTTCAGGTTGTGTTTTGATGACCTGTAAGGGTATCAAATCACTCTTTTGGGGGAAAAAGTTAGCATGGCCTTACGATTTCATTTACCGAACCAACTTGTATGAATCGTGAATGCATTATTCTGTTAACTTTTCGCATTAAAAGATGCAATAATCCTACAATACAGATTGTATCGAGGGGTGTTCACAAGCTGAAACCAAAAGAAAAACCCTATTTAAGGACGTACCAGCTTGATCCTTACCACACTGATCATTAGATTAACGCCACTCTTTTTTTTATAATATGGTTTGGTAAACTGAAATTCCCAAATTACAATTTAACATTCTTTATTATTATGAATGGCAAACATAATTTCATTGAACCATCTTTGAATTTGTCTCTGCATGCTTCTTGCTTGTATGGTTGAAACATCAATCATTCTTCTTCAATATGCTCCTCCACGAATACCCGTTCTCTTGCTTTTGTTGCCTGAGACACCAACAATGATTGATTATATAATAATCAGTTAGTGGATCTACCAATGTCTAAGATCAAAATATACGTGGGTCAATTTAAAAACCTGTTTTTCCCAGTTAGTCGAACATGTTACTAGAGTAAGCAAACTGCATTGCATGATTGATCCGGTAATTAGTCCACCCCACAATCCCTTCGCTTTCAGGTGCACTACAAAACCCAGGATAAGAGCCATAGGTATTCCAGCAAGATAATATGACCCAAGATTAATGCAGGCCCCGATATGTTGCAACCCAGTCCCTCTAGCGACTCCTGTTTGGAAGTAAAAAAACCCAGTTTTCGTTAGCTTATTAGGTCAACCAGAAATCTTGATATATTTCATGAAGTTTAAAACTAGGAACCTTGAAGAATTGCTTGTATTGTATCTGAGAACATAGTGAAACAAACAAGAAGGATGATGTCTTTGACATAGTCAACTAGTTCTTCCTCGTTTCCAAATGCATATCCAAGAACAGAACGTGAGCACAAGAGGGTCGTGATGGCTATGATCCCTTCCACTGCTCCAATAGTTGATGCAACTAAGAGAGCCATTTTTGCAGCCTGTGGGTTCCCAGATCCTAATTCGTTGGATACCCGGGTGCTGCATAAAGATCACATCTTTACTCCGGTATACTTAACTTACTTTATTCTGGTTAAATTCAACTGGGTTAGAAGGAAACCTTGCAGCAGCTCCAAATGAGTAAGGTATGAAGTAGTGTGACACACATACTGTTAGGCTGGTGCAAAAGATGATGCATTATATTTTATATTAGTCTAAAAAGTTGGGAATAATTAAAGTTGGTGTGCGTATACTCGTAAGTAGGTTACCATATCGAGAGCACTGAAGTTTCTAACTGAGGATTTGGCAATAGTCCCGATAACAAAACAACAATTTCGTATGACCACCATTCAAGACTACACAACAAAGATAAGAAACTCCATTAATTAGCATCATGTATGTGAAATTAAAATATGGTCCACTGTGAAGGTCGTTTTATACCAAACCATAGCAGCAGATGGGATGGCAAGGCAGAAGAATTCCTTAATGCTTGTTAAAACATCTCCCGAACATGTTATACGGGTTTTTTCACAAGCTTTGGATTGATACATGTAAATCCCAAGAAAAGTCGCATTCAAGGTGTAGGAAATACAAATGGCTAGCGCTGCTCCAGCTGTACCAAACCCAAACCTGAAAACTAGAAACCAACATAAGGGTACATGGATCACAAGTGCGGCGACAGAACTCCACAACATAGGCAACATAAGACTTTGTGAGAGTAGGTATCGGGTGATTAGTTGGAGTATGGCGTACGGAAAAAGAGCAGGGATGAGCCAAACTGAGAATTTACGTGCTTCGGCTGAAATTAGAGGGTCTTGGCCTAGAAGGATTAGGAGTTTCTCCATGTATATCCACAAAATGCTTATTGGTAAACAGACCAAAAGGAGAGATATCATGGCACCGTATGTAAAGGTACCGAGCTTCTGGTACTGTCGTGCTCCATAAGCTTGCCCACATAAAGTTTCCAAGGCGCTCGCCATTCCAAACTGCGAATGCATATCGGTTCTATAGCTGAGTTACAAGTATTTTCCTGTTTGTATGTATATAGCTGTAGTAACTAGCTAAATATATTTTGACTGGATGTACTTATCAGAGTGTTTGGCGTAAATTAACAAAGCAACAAAATCTGTCAATCAAGTGTTTACAGGAGGTTAGATGTTTAGCTTTTTACAAATAAATAAGTTTTATTCTCAGGAAAACCTTCCTCTAATGATAATTATATCCGAGAAGCAATTATAAGTTCTATTAATATATTCGACTACTGGTCTAATTGACTTTTATAGTCCTTGTTCTATAATCTATATGATTTAAATAGTTGGTTCTGTTTGATTTCACGTGCACAAGATTCTAAAATTAAAAGAGCAATAATCATGTCAGTTTTTAGTGATAGACTCGAGGCGTCGTGAATCGTTAACTATTAACCACAAGAAATAAAAAAGCAATAAGATACACAATAGCACAAGCATTAGATTACACTGTAGTTTGATCATTGAATAAGCCTTGATCATCTACATTTACGGACAGTGTCAACTTATTTATGTATTAAGCAGATAAAGCCCGCAAACCTAACATCATATATAGATTCTCAGCAAGAGAGCAACTAAATAAGTTCTGGAACTAATTCCATTAAGGCTTAACATATCACCCGAATCCGTTTCAAGTCATGAAACTCTTCCACAATTCCATAAAATGAAAATGTAAAGAAGTTTGTGATTATGCATAGACCAAAAATGTTTAACAGCGTCGTATAAACCTAGAGCTACCAAAACTATTATAAGAGGAAGAGTGTAAAAAAGTGAGAAGAAATTACAAGGAGGCTGAAGCCTGTGACATTAGTGAGGGAAGTAGCAACTGCTGTGCCAGCGAGTTCAAGTTCACCAAGATGACCAACCATTGACATGGATGCCACCTGCACTAGGTATTGTGACAGTGTCACTACCACCATTGGCAACGCTATGTAGCAAGTTTTCTTCACCTCGTTTGTGAATGCAACCTTCCATTCCAGCGGCTGATTTTCCGTCAACAACAACCCCTCCTCCATGATATAGAACTATTCCTAGTCTTGGTAGCAAGATGGATTATTTTAGAAGCCAAGAACAAGAGTTGGTGGCCCATATTATTGTATGTAGGTTGACTTCTATAAAAAAATTGCAGGTTGTTCCATTAGATACGATATCAATATTATATTGTATCGTATTTAAGTTGTGGATCACATGATCACATCGAGCTATTAAGATAAAGGAGAATCACATTTAACACATAATCCGTCTAAACTATCACAACTAGACCCAACTCTGCACATTGTCGATAATTATGCTGCCTTTAGTGCAGATTTTATAGGAAAAGAATGTTGGTTTAAAAAAAATCCACAAAATAACAACATTTTACATTCATTCAACCGTTGTTTATGCTGCCTTTTTAGTAAATTCGGTTTCCCTCTCCTGTTCTTGAAAAATGGCCTAATTCTTCTATATTTTGTAGTTAGTAGGCAAGTGCATAGCCTTCACTACTCTTTGCGTGTATGGTTAAAGTATCATTTTCTCATCATTATTCTCCCCGGAGAATACTCGTTCTCTTGCCTTTGTTACCTGAGATATCCACAAGGAGCATATATATATTAGCGGCTAATGGACTACCACAGTGTAAATTTAAAATTTTACATATGGGTCAAATCAAGAACCTGTTTTTCCCAGTTAGTCGAACATGTCACGAGAGTAAGCAGAATACATTGCACTACTGATCCGATAATTAGTCCACCCCACAATCCTTTCCCTTTTAGGTGCAGCACAAAACCAAGGACTAAAGCCATTGGAATTCCAGCAAGATAATATGACCCAAGATTGATGTAGGCCCCAATATGCTGCCACCCACTCCCTCTAGCAACTCCTGTTTAGAAAATAAAGAATAAAAATAGCGAATTTAGTGAAATAATTAGGTCAACGTGGTGTCTTTGGGATTCCAGTGTAAGTTTAAAACTAAGAACCTGAAAGAATTGCTTGTATTGTATCTGCAAATATAGTGAAACAAAGAAGAAGAGTGATGTCTTTGACATAGGCAACTAATTCCACCTCGTTTCCAAATGCATAACCAAGAACAGAACGGGAGCATAAAAGAGTAGTGATGGCTATGATCACTTCCACTGCTCCTAGAGCTGATGCGGCAACGAGAGCTGTTTTTGCAGTATGTGGATTCCCAGCTCCTAATTCGTTGGATACCCGTGTGCTGCAAAAGAGCTTATCTTTACTAAGGGACAGTTGACTTATTATCATTTGGGTAATAAATAGTAGCAATTAGGTTAAGAGCAAACCTTGCAGCAGCCCCAAATGAGTAAGGTATGAAGTAGTGTAAGGCACCAACTGTTAGACTGATTAGCAAAAGATGATACCACATATTTTAAATTAGTATAAAACGTTTTCCTAGAAAAAAGTACATATGTGTGTTTGCTCGATAGAAGATTACCATATTGAGAGAACTGAAGTCTCTAACTGGGGATTTGGCAACAGTCCTGATAACAAAACAACTATCTCGTACGACCACCATTCAAGACTACACAACAAAAAATTAATCAATCTCTCAGAATAAGCATTTCATATGTGAATTATGTGGTCAACAGGTCAAGTATTAAAGGTCATTAGTGATTGTACCAAATCATAACAGCAGATGGGATGGCAAAGCGGAAGAACTCCTTAATGCTTGTGAAGACGTCTCTTGAATATGTGACACGAGTCTTTTCACATGCTTCAGAGCAATACAAGTAATGCCCAAGCAAAATCACATTTAAAGTGTAGGAAATCCCAATGGCTAATGCTGCTCCAGCTGTCCCAAACCCGAGCTTGAAAACTAGAGCCCAACATATAGGTACATGGAGCACAAGTACAACTATGGAGCTCCACAGCATAGGAAATATGAGACTTTGTGACAGTAAGTATCGGATGATTAGTTGAAGTATGGCGTATGGAAAAAGGGTAGGGATGAGCCAGACTGAAAATTTACGTGCTTCGGCTGAAATGAGAGGGTCTTGGCCAAGAAGGATTAGCAGTTTGTCGATGTACATCCACAAAATGGAAATTGGGATACACACCAATAGGAGAGCAATTATAGCTCCAAACGTGTAGCTGCCGAGCCTCTGGTACTGTCTTGCTCCGTAAGCTTGACCACATAAAGTTTCCAACGCGCTTGCCATTCCAAACTGTCGATTAACAAAGAAGTCTAAATTTGCTGGAACTGGAAACAAAATATATGTTTCTTTTTTTACTTAGCTATAACTATGAGTTGAACGACTATGTTAAGGAAAGAAGCATACTTGCATCCTTAAAACCAAAGACTGTCCTCTTAAAGAACCAATAGCTTAATAGAGTGATTAAGGTTAGGGAAATAATTATGTTACTTGATGTCAGACATGAAATCACTTAGTTGAAGAAAAAAAGTAAAAGTAGCATAAAAGAAGTAAAATGTGAGTAGTGTGAGCAGTAAAACAACTCGTAAATGCTCAAAGCACGTAAATGTTATTTTATATAAAGTGTTAGAAAAATATTTTTTTGGTGATTTTTGTATCATCAACTATTTTAGTCGATCGGTATTACTAGAGATTAATGAGATTTCATATTCGGCTAATATACGAGTTAGGAGAAGTGTGTAGTGCACACTCGTTGAGCTAATATGTTTTCGTCCACGACAAAGATGCAGAGCATCACCCTTTGCTAGTGCCCTCTGCCGAGGGGGAATACCCCTCCGGGGTTTAGGACAACGCCCCTAACCTAAACGATTTCTATGAATAAGTATTAAGAATTTACCTTAATTTCCCATAAAAACCCAAACCACCATGTCTATTGATTAAAGGTTTTAACTGTTTGGTTTTAACCACTTATAACCATCGTTATTTGTCATAATGTTCTGCATTTATATTGGTCTCATTTCTGACATACGAAAATAATAATTCTTCTTAAAGTTTTGTTTTGATTTCTTATGCTTAGATACAAAATATTTTTTTATTGAATTCTTTCATTAAAATTTCGTGCAACCCAGACACCGATAAGATCAAAATACTTTATACAAAAATAAATTAAACACGATTCAAAAAAGATATAAAAAATCATCACACAAAACAACTCTATTTTCTAAAAAAAGATAGAATTACTTGTTGCTTAAGGACAATATTTAAAGTCACAATGCTATCTAATGCTCCTAGGAAAGGGTGTCAAAAAAGCGACCCGACCCGACTGTGACTCAATTTGAACCCGACCCGAGTATATTCGGGTGAAGTTACTCGGTTAAAATTCTAATTCGAGTTAATTGGTACAACCCGATTAACCCGAATTCAAAATTGGGTCGGGCATCAGGTAGCTTATTTTGTAACTTATTTTGTGTAATTCGAGTTTGGATCAACTCGATTGACCCGAATAAGATTTGTTTTTTTTTTTTTTAATTTTTATTTAAATCCTATATGTTTATATTTAAAAAGAGTAAAAAATCCAAATTTGAGTAAACCCGAACTCAAGTTCAAATCAAGTTAAATTCGAGTAACTTATTTTTAGCTTCGACTCAAATTAAAACCCTATTAACCCGATCCGATTCTCACCTGAAAGTCCTGACGCTCTGCTATCTACTTCCTTAAATATCATCAAAAATTTAGAATTTTATCCTCACGCAACGCGCGAATAAGTTAAGGTTTGTAGCATTCAATGCAAAGTGGTCACACATATCAGCATGGTTATTAAAGGAATCATGTTAATAATACCCTCTTAGGCTTAGCTTCAAAAATCTAAAAAATATTTTCAATATCTTTTTTTTCTCTCTGTTAAAATATAATACAGTATTTTTTTTCAATTTATTTATATATATTTTTTTGACAGTTTACTGTTTTTGACATGTTAAACTTTATATTTTTTTTACGTACTTTTCGTCTATGTTGCACGGAAACGCCCCTCGGGTGCCGTGCCCGTCCCGAAAACGTTTCGGAAACGGGGAAACGGCTGGAAACGCCCGGAAACGCGGCGGAAACGTTTCCCCAAAAAGGGAAACGTTTTCTGAAGATGGGAAACGTCGAGGCTCTAGCATAAACGCGAAGAGAAACGTTTCTTGGGCTTTAACACGTTTCTGGGCTAGTTGTTGGGTCATGAAACATTTTTTGGTCCATTTATATTGTATAAACATATGGTAGGTCGTCATATCTTCTAACAAACTTTTAAAAATTGATTATTAGTATTTATTTAATGTTAAGTATATGTTATGTCTCACTATGGGTATTTATTTTTTCTTGCTTTATCGGTTAAAGATTAATGTTCATTTAATTTATTAATAAATATTTATAAAATACAAAAACGTTTCCAGCCGTACCCGTTTCATGAATTTTGGGACATTGTCGTTTCTAAGTAGCCGTCTCCGTCCCCGTCCCCGTTTCCGTATCCGTCTCCGGACAACATAGCTTTTCGTTTTACAATTTTATAACAAAAATAAAATTATAAAAAGAATAAAATAATAAATAAAATCAAAAAAATCAAAAAAATTAAAAAAATATTGAAATCCATTCAGGAGTGTCCCAATAACCACCCCTATTAAAGTTGCAAGATCCAAACATTCTCTCGGTTCCAAGTCAATTTAATGATTGCATTCTTCTTATCTCTAAACATTCAAGTCGACTGTAAATTTGACCAGAATTTGCTTTATGCTTGTGATCATTTTATTTTTTATTTTTGTGCAACATGCAAATCTTGTTTCAAATAATACCAGAGTTAAATGCATAAAAATGCTTTAAAAGTTGATCGATCACATTTTTTCAAGTGATCAACATTTTCTTTAATCGTCAGTGCATAAATTGAGAGGTGGGGCCCACGTAGTTAAGGGAGCCTAAACATATTCAAGGCAAAAGTTTAAAATGGTAAGAGACTGAAAGTAAGAAATAGTAAAAAAAAAACTTATAATACACATAAATAATAAACAAAATAAGTTGATTCCTAGTAGCTCCGCCCTGACGGAGGCCTACAGCCCATCATGTTATCGGATGTGTAAACTTTAGAGATAATCTTTTGATAGAGGCTAACAAAGAAAAATGAAATTCGAACAACAGAAAGAGAGAGCACATGCATTACCAGGAGGCTGAAGCCAGTGACATTAGTGAGAGAAGTAGCAACAGCAGTGCCCGCGAGTTCTAGCTCACCAAGATGACCAACCATCGACATAGAAGCCACTCGCAACAAGTTTTGCGAAACTGTAACCACCACCATCGGCAATGCTATGTAACAAGTTCTCTTCACCTCGTCCCACAACACGGCTTCCCATCTTTGCGGCTGCTCTTTCGTCAACAACCCCTTTTCCATGACTGCTCTAGCTAGTTTTTCAAATTTGTACTTCTAGCTAGTATAAGTGTAAACCTTGATTGATTGAATAATAAGAGAACACATATGCCTTATATTTATAGCCTAACAATTGGGTATACTAAACCTAATCTAATACAAATACTAATACAAAACTACTAAAAAAAAACTATAGTACAGCTAACAATATATACTGATCTATATATACTCTATGTTTGCAATTTATAAAGTTACTTGAACTTGGGCCATCATAATGTACTTTATGGAATGTGTTAGTTTTTGTTGTTTTGAACATTAAAATACGTAGATAATGTGTAACATCGGTACAGTCGAATCTTTCCTAGGATCATGTGCTACCCACTCGGTCCGGTTTTGCTTTAAATAGTACACTATAAATACTCTCCCACCCTACATAAAAGTACAACAAGGTATAAAAGATAGCTTTTGTGCCATGTTTTTTATTTGTTTAATTTTTGAGTAAAAAATTTTATTATTTTTTTTCTACACTTTCAGTTTTACTGTTTTATAACAACTACAAAATTAAAAAAATTAAAAAAAAGAATAAAAAAAGAAAAAATATGAGGGGTATAGATGGTGAAAAAGTAAGAATCTTTATAACCTTACCCAAAGTATTATCATCAGCACTTTTGCAATAGGATTACTCTATTGGTGCCCCTACCTTACTAAAAGAGTAAAAAGGTACATAATTTGTGTACTTTTTGTCTCTTTATTTTTTTTACACATTTTTTGTAATTTATTTTTTTCGTATTTTTGTTAGTTTAACAGTTTTAACTTGTTAAACTTTATTATTTTTTATTTTTTATTTTCTAATTCATAAATTTATAATAAAACTAAAATTATAAAAATGAAAAAAATAAAAAAATAAAAAATTTCAGGGGTATAAATAAGAGTTTTGAGAGGGTCTTAATAGCCCTTGCTACTTGCAATATTAGTACAAAGGATTTAAAAATGATTTTTATTTAGGCGTGGCACGGGGGGGTTATTAAGCTGCTAGATTGAGAAAAAGGTAGCATGGCGCATGGCCTAATGATATTACTAAACTAATATACATGATTCATGAATGTGTCGAGGATCCATTATTATTAAATTACCCCTTGTCCCGATACATTGTGAACATTTTCGTTACCAAATTAATTGTCGTATTTCTAAAAATCTATAAGAAAGTTTGACTAAGATTAATAGTACTGTACCATATACGGCGGGTTATTAAGCTGATCGCATGTGTGAAAATGGACCAAACCAGTTGCGGGTCGTCCAATTCAGTACATGATCTGTTACTTCCTAAACTAACAGATTAAAACCGTTGTACACTTTTTTTTGAACATCGATAGATTTTATTAAATGAAAACTAGCAAGAAACTAGATTACACAACAATAAGATAAGGATTTTTTAGCCATTCGTCCCAACTGAACGAGACTTTACAACGAAATCTACACCAATTATAAGAAGAACAGCGGATATCATCAAACAGAGTCGCCTTCTCTGGAACTTTGGTGTCGAAAATGATCTTGTTACGAATCATCCAAATAAACCACCACATCACGTAATACACACCTTCTAACATGGCCTTACACTTAGATGGTAGACGTAAGGAAATCAACCAAGAAAGCCATTCACTATATGAGTTGATCTCTACATAGGGAACGTCCCACCAACAAGCAATTTTCACAGCTAAAGTGGTAGCTAGAGTGCACGAAAAGAAAAGATGCCCAGTGGACTCTACACCATTATCACAAACAGGGCATGATATTGATTCAATATCCATACCCCTTCGGGATATATTAAGTCTAGTCGGAATAGCATCCAACTTAACTTTCCAAGCGGATATATTAACCTTGATGGGAATAGATCTAACCCATCGCGTGGGAGAGGAGATCAAGGGGAACTGTTTATCGTCAAGAACTTTACGCATGGAACTCACAGAATAAGAATGAGCGCTATCCAAGGACCAAATATACCTGTCTGCTTGAGGAACCAGGTGGACATTAGCAACCAATTCAGCAAGCTCGTTGTATTGCATCTCCTCAATACCACCCCTAACCGGCCGACGGAGAGAATGATTTAAGTCTAGATCAGAAATCTTGTCTTTGACACTGATATTTTTATTTTGGTCCAAAGCATACACTCTAGGAAACAAGTTTTTTAAAACCCCACGGTCACTCCAATGATCTTCCCAGAAAAGAGCCATAGCACCATCCCCCAACTTGAATTTTAAGTAGTCGAAAAAATTAACCCCTTGAGCTTTAAGATTCTGCATTTCTTTCACAATATTCAACCAACATGATCTGCCACCTATTTTAATAGTCTTGGAGATACTTCCGTCATCACCATGAATAGCCTGGACCACACGCACCCATAGAGATTTTTTCTGAGTAAAGAATCTCCAGATCCATTTCATCATGAGCCCACGATTAAGAGCATATAAACTAGCAACTCCTAGGCCTCCTTTCTCTTTTGCTGTGGAAATTTTACTCCAACTACACCACGAAGCCCTGCTGGTATTATCCTGACCATTGAAGAAACGACTTCTAATAGATTCCATCTCATGAAGAACTGCTTTTGGAACTCGATAGATGGACATATGATAAATGGGGATTGATCCAAGGACCGACTTCAGCAAAGTTAAACGACCCCCTATGGATAAAGTTTTCATTTTCCATTTAGATAGACGGGACTTGACTTTATCCACAACCTCCTGCCAAGAATCCGACCTACACATAAGGCCTCCAACTTTAGTACCCAAATATGTAAATGGTGATTGAAGGGTTAAACATCCAAGTTTAGTAGCCGCAAGGTTCACTTTTTCCGCCTCCACATTTATACCCATAATCTTGCTTTTACACATATTGATTTTCAAACCAGAAGCTCTATGAAAACCGTTGTACACTTATACCCGGTGAACCATAATCTGTGTTCGAAATTTATTGGCTAATTTGTAAAAAAAGTATGATGCAAATCAAAAATGATTTTTTGCATTAATTATAATTAATTTTTCAATAAATTACATTTTATGAAAAGTTATTTTTCAAATTTCCTTCAATGCATAAAAACTTTTCCAAAAGCTTTTATCAGTTAGTTTATATTATTGATGGGTGTGAAATAAAAATTTAATAAGCTTTTATTTAAAGAATAGTAAAAAGTCATTGTGTCAAACGTTTTTCATTTACAAAGTCATTGTTTAAAAAGTCTTTTGTAAACCTTTTCTCACAATGAACTCATTATATCTTATTAGAATAGTAAAAAGTCTTTTATAAACTTTGCATTGGAGATGCTCTAAGTGACTCGTCTTTTTTAAAAAGAATTCTTCTTAAAATTAAATATTACATAAATATCTTTTTCATTTACATATATATCTTTTTATTTTTTAGTTACAATAATCTACTTTCCAAACTATTGTAATTACCTTCATATCCTTATTAAACTTTTAAATACTATGTACGTTCAAAAAAATTAATTAAATTATAATTATATTAATTTTAAATTTTGAATTATCATTTGACTTTTATTTATCGTAATTATATTGTTTATACATACTTTTTATCCTCGAGTAATGAAATATTATGATAATACAATTATGAAAGTTTGTATATAAATATGACAAAAATATATTACTCATATATGTTAATTTATTAATATTAATTTTGGTCTCGAGTAATTAAAGACCATATTGACTTTTGACTATATATAAAAGAATTATAAATGTTTAAAAAAAATATTGATATAATTATATATGTTTCCGAAAGATATTGTTGTAATTAAATTCTTTTAGAAAAAATATTAATGTAATTATAAAAATGAAAAAAATATTGATATAATATTAAATTTTAAAAAAATATATATATGTAAATATCCCTTTTTTAAATGTCTTTTTTGCCCTTTTTCTAAATGTGTACGTATGACCCATCTAAGGTCTGTAAACGAACTGAACGCACGCGAACGAAGGTATGTTCATGTTCGTTTATTTAATTTTAGCCGAACAAATAAACGAACGCGAACACTTAATCAGACAAAAATTATTGTTCATGTTCGTTTATTTAGATTTGAACTTGTTCATGTTCGTTTATGTTCGTTCATATAACTTAAACGAACGTAATCGAACGAACATAAATGAACGTAAACGGTGATATATAAACGTGCTTAACGACCGTGTAACTAAAGTTTTTACTTTAGACGATCCATATCATCATCTTATATACTTATATAATCATTATATCCCAAAATATTCTTTCATCGTATTATATACTTATATAATCATCATATCTCAAAATATTCTTTCTTTTTCATCTCAGTAGTCATGTCTTTCCATTTCTAGCTCTAATGTATAACTTAAGAGAAATTATAAATACTTAACGAAGTACTATATTAGTAATATATTATTGTTAGACATTTATAAATATTTGTTATATAGTTTATTATTTCTTTTTAACATTTGGGATATTAATCAAACGTAACGAACGTAATCGGACGGACATAATCGAACGCTCATGAACGTAAATAAAGAAACGAAGCCTTTGTTGACGATCGTTTATTTAACTAAACGAACCAAAAATCTTGTTCGTGTTCGTTTATTTGTTAAATAAACGAACATAAACGAATTTTTTGACGAACGATCGACGAACAGTTCGTTGAACGTTCAGTTCGTTTACAGCTCTACATCTAAATGTTGAATGGGAATTAACGAGCAAATACTCTATTTTGATTAAAGAAAATGGGATTATTTTAAAAATTATAAATATAATATAAGTAGTATAAATGCCTAGTTAGGTTTGAGGATTTTTTTTTCCATCGTTTTGAGTTTTTCTAAAGTAATTCTTGTAACATGAACTTCTTTAGCTTACATCTGTTTAAGCTCGTGCCACGGGCGAATCTACTTGTTGGATTGAAGGTGACGGCATTTCTTATAATTCGATCAAAACGATGAGATTATAGTGTATTTTTAATTTAATTTCGATAGTTTTTTTTAAATGCCTCACACTAGAAAAATAAATTGCCTCCCACTAACACATTGAAGTCTAACATTTAACACTTTAAAACCTAAAAATCATTCGTTTTAAGTTAAAATACTTGATTTTTTATTCGTATTTTAGTTTTTTTCACCTTGTTATTGTAAAAAAACTTTTTTGCCCCTCACACTTCAATATCCTGCGGCCGCCGTGCCCTAACCCACCTTTCTGCACAAATATGAGAATATAAAAATTAAATAATAGTTGTGTTATTTTTCAGTTTAGTTTTTTTATTGACGGAAAATTATTTTAAAACGGATGAGAAATATAAACTTGTACGGTAAAAAATATTTTCTTGCTAAAGAATTAGGTGTCAAATAACACAATTACAAAATGCGATCAATTTTGATGCATGTGAACTCACATCAAATCCTCTACAAGGTAACAGTACGTTTATAGTTTTCATTGTATCATTTTAGAGGTAACATTTGCATACTTTATGTTGATATAACTTACTTTTTTGTAGCAAGGTCGAATGAATTCATAACAACTATTCATCTTGTTTTGATTTGATGGTCATGATTGAACTCTTTTTCTATAATACAAAGATAACTTCGTCCTACTGTAAATAGATAATTTTTTCACACACATCACTTTGTAACCAAAAAAAAGATCGGGCTCCCCCAACCACCGACCTTCCACCACCAACCTCCCCAACAAACTATCTTTTTTCGACGACATCACCAACAAACCCATTGGCGATTAAACATATAGATCTACTAAAAACCAACCTTATTTCGCCGTTCCCCCAACCATCTTTTTTTAATGGCGACCTCCACAACCAACTACTTTTTTCGATGACCTCCCCAACCAACTACCTTTTTCCGTCGACCTTATCCTACCAACAGCCTCTTTTATGTCGATCTACACAAGAAACCCAACAAACCTCTTTCGGTCGACCTCCACAACCACCCCACCCTTTTCGGTGTTAAAGCCTCCAATTAAACCCTAAACATAAAAAACATAGAAACTGAAATCGAAGATCTGATTGTTAATAATTTAAATGAAGAAGATTTAGTTGTGGAAGCTAAAATCAAAGAGATTCATGAAGTTATTGTAGATGTGGATCCAAAAGCAAATCTCGTTATTGTAAGCGAATCATGCATGATTCTTTTGTTGAATATGATAAGTTTAGTTGATGATTAATGCTATGTGTTTTACAATAGAATCATTTGATTCTAATAAAAAGCAATAATATATTATTCTTGTAGAATCATATATGGTATAATAGAAATTATATATGCTTCTACAGGAATCATACATGATTCTTGTAGAATCATATATGGTATAGTAGAAATCATACAGTATTCTACGTGAATGATACATGATTCTTGTAGAATCATATATCGTATAGTAGGAATCATATATGATTCATGTCAAATCATACATGATTTCCCAAGGAATCGCGTATGATTCAAATAAATAAATAATCGTCATTAGTAAAAATACTTGACACTTAATCAATTGTGATTTTGTAACAGCTCCCAATAACACCACAAGACCAAGTTTATACATTCATAGTGAGACACCTGGAGGATTGATATATTGAGAACCAAATATTTTGGAAGAGTTCTTAACTTTGGAGGGAAAATGTTTAAATACAATAGAGGAATGTATTGATTTTTATAAAATTTATGCTGAAAGATTAAGGTTTTAAAGTTAAAAAGTCAATAAAAAAAGAAGAAGTGGTATTGTTAAATCAAAGTACATCATATGTAACCGGGAAGGGTTCCAAAAGATATGAATGTTAACACCTTGGATCCGGAAAATGGTGACCAACAAATTAGGAATGCAAGACATTGCACAACAGGTTGTATGGCGCGAATAAAGGTTAATTTGGATTATGTTAAGAGAAAGCATGTAATAACTAAATTTGTTGCTAAACACAACCATCAAAAGTTTCCGAAAGAGTATATGCATCTAAACAAGAAACATGTGAGATGCTGAAAAAAAAATATATAAGGGTAATTATAAACTATGACTTTATGACCACAAACTTTATCATCAGACTTGTCAACCATACCATGACGCTAGACTCATTAGCAGCAATCTTGGGATCATGGCCTAACTAAGAAAATAACCGATTGAAGGCTATTTATTGGGTCAGTATTTATTGACCCTGAGTCAACTCTGGGTTTGAATATAAAATCCCCCTAAGTGTTTCATGTTCAGCAAAAAGGTGACTCTGCTGAAGCATGACCAGAGGAACAAAGATTCATACTGAAGAATGTTTTGCTGAAGAATGTTTTGCCGAAGGATGTTCAGCTTTCCTCTTCCAGAGAACTTAGAAGACAAAGGAGTCTTTGCTTCAAATACTAGGCGGTCTAGTTGCTGAAGAACAAGTCATGAATAAGAGCTTTTATTTTATTTTGGATTGACAATACCAAACTAAATGATGTCGATCTCCTCTAGAATGCTGAAGACACTTCAGTATTCTGAAGGTTTACATTAGGCGAGAAAAGATTTACTTTAAGTTAAAGTAGAAAAAGGTTGCTTGTATTGTTAGCTATAAGTACAACCTTTATCTTTTCTAAGATTAGTTTATTTGTACTATGTACTGTTTATCCAGAATGGGCATCAACCATCCACTGGATAAACACATGCATGGAAACATGTGAATGTAAACCCTAAATATATTTCTCCTATAAAAGGAGTGCATAAGGGAGAGGAATGGCTAACCTTGGGATTAGAAAGATAGTATCTTCTAACATCCATTTCTCTCAACATTAACCAAACCATATAGCGAAAAGCATATGAACGTTTTGGTTAAGACTTAAGCTCTAAACTTTGGTTAGAAGTTTAAGTAGAGGAGATCAACCACACTGTCATTCAACCACTTTGTAATTCTGCAAACAAAGTGGGTTATAGATTCTTTATTGAGTTTTAATAAAAGCCTATACGTTGAAAAGTTAATTGGTATTATTATTTTATTTGTTCTTAGTTCTTATTAATTGATAAAACAACTCACTTGAATCTTATTAACAAGTTACTACTTAAGGTTGATAAGTAGTAACGAGTTAAACAGGACCAACAAGTGGTATCAGAGCAGTTTGATTAATTAAAATGTTATTTTTCATTAAACTGCTCATTTTAAGGTTTTAAAATCAAGATCCAACAAGGTTCAAGTTATACCACAAACCTTAAAATACAGGGGTGGCGCACTCAATGCTGCTCCTGTTCTAGAGGTAGCCAACTTCACAAATCGGAAAATAAGGTTCCTCGTCCACATGGTTGGAATCGAACCTCAATTCCTTGGAATCATTAAAAATGGTCCATTTGTTCCCATGGTTGGGGACAATATAAAACGAGAAGCACATTGGACTATTAATGAGAGAAAAGCTGCTAACCTTGATCAGCGTCTCAAAAGTCTCATCATGTCCGTGCTTCCAGATGATCAAATGAATTTTGTTGTGAATTGCAAAACAACTAAATCTACATATGAGGACCTTATATTGTATCATGAGGGATCCTCTGATGCGAAAGTAACAAGAATAATGGTTTTAAAGCTTCAATATAACACCTTCAAAAACAAAGAAGGGGAAACCCTTACTCAAACTTTCACCAGATATAAAGCTCTGATGAATGAATTGGTAAATGATGGTGTTGAACTTTCAAAACTAGAAATCAACACAATTTTGTTAACGCATTGCCAAAAAAGTGGCTTAGTTTTTCAAAAGCTTGAGAAATGCTAATCACATTAAAGATTGTGATCTGGCTTCTCTTTTTGGAAAACTAAAACATGAAGAAAACCTATTTGATATGATTTATAAAGGCTCCAGCAAGAGTAAAGCACTAACAATTGCTACACCCTTGTCAACAACCTTCTTCAGCAAAGCTGTCATTCAGGACTACCAAGATAGTCCTGATGATGAAGAAGACACTAGAACTAGTGAGGAATATCTGAATGACCTACAAGAGGAATTTTATGAAAAAGCTCTTCTGGCCAAGTCTAGAAGGTTTTTTAAGAAAAGAGGCAAGTTCTGCAGCACTACAAAAGCCATAGCTGACATTGTGTGCTTTAAATGTTGAAAGTCTGGTCACTTTGCCAAAGATTGTTATTCCAAAACATACATTCCTTATTACCCCTCTCAGCTCAATCCAGACCGTCTGGTCCATCTCTATTTCAACAAAAAAAATTGCTTCATCTTCTTTTCAGCAACATAGGGCTGAACTTAGGCCAGCTAAAGACTTTGTGTTAGGACTTATGTAATAGACGTTTTGTCATAGGTTGACTAGGAGGTATGTAGTTCCTCCTGGTCATAGTAGTAGTAGGAGTAATACGTTGCTCCTGGTATAATTGAAAGTCAAACAATGTTATTAGTACTAATCTGTTAGGATATGCATGAAAGGCTAGGATATGCATATCATATGTTACACGTTTTGTGTTAATGTAGTTTTAGGGTTTCTTTTAGTATAAAAGGAACCCACCAGTAGAAGGGTTAGACACACCTTTCACCATTTCATTTCATATCAGTAATATTAGATATCCTTAGAAAGGATCATGTTATTCATTTAGCAAGTGTTTCTTCTTGTTCTTAGTGTTTGTATTCCGCACAAATACTTTGTTTTTGTTAGAGTCTTTATGTGAATAAACTTGTGATTATAGAAGTTGTTCACCATCCTTAACAGGCTGAAAGATCTATATCTAAAGGACCCAACAAGTGGTATCAGAGTTTGGGAGAGTCTCTGTACAAGAAAAACCATTTTTTTTGTTTCTAACATCATCCCTGAATCATGTCTGCTTCAAGTTCTACTGAACTGGACCCCAAACCACCACTCCTACATAACAAACACAACAAATCATTGCTACTGTCTCCAACACAAATAGAAAATTCCCACACCTAAAGAAAGAAGAGTATGAAAGCTGGGCTATGAAAATGGAGTGTTGGATCACCAACACTGCTCTAGCATTATGGAAGATTGTTCAAAATGGTAACAGCAAGAAAAGTACTGATAGAGATAAGAATGGTAATATGACCATTCTAGATCCTAAAACACATGAAGAAATCACAGCTGTACAAAAGGAAATCAAAGCAAAAACCATTTTGCTTCAATCTCTTCCAGATGATCATATGGGTGATTTCTATCACGTGGATGATGCAAGGTAAATATAGAATGCTATCAAAGCAAGGTTTGGAGGGGTTGAAGAATCTAAGAAGATGATAAGGCAATACTCAAATATGAATTTTCAGAATTCAGGATCTCTGAATCAGAAGGACTTCATCAAGGGTATGACAGGTTTCAAAAGATTCTTAGCCAATTGAATCAACTTAAGTTTAAACCAGATAATAAAGACATCAATGCTAGGTTTCTTAGAGCTCTGCCTCACTCCTGGAACCAGGTAATCATCTCTCTCAAAGCAAAAAGAGGACTTGAGTATCTTTCTTTTTATGTCTTATTTTATAAACTCAAAACCTTTAAGTCTGATGTGAGAGGATACCCTAGTGGATCTTACTCCACTTTTACTAATTCTGCTTTTGTGAGTTCCATGAGTTCCAATCCGTTGACTTATTCCAGTAGCCCAAGTTATGCCATGTCCTCTCAGCATACTCCTACTCCTGAACCAAAGGCCAAGACTAGTAGTAGGTTAAATCTGCCCTTCATTCTTTTATTGCTGATGTTGAACCACAACAACAACTAGCATTTGATGATTTCAAACATGTGGATAAGCTTGATTTGGATAAGATGGATCTCAAGTGGAAGATGGCTATGCTCACTGTCCGAGTTGACAAGTTTGAAAAGAAGGCTGGTAGAAAATTCAGCTACAACCCAAAAGAGCCAGCCAGGTTTGATAGGAGCAAAATCAAATGCTACAACTGTCATCAGCAAGGATATTTTGCTAGATAATTCTCTAGTAGAAATGACCAGGACAAGAATAGATACTCAACATTCAAGGTTCAAGAGCTTCAGGAGGAGAAGTAAGCCTTGGTATCCTGTGATACCATGATTAATTGGAATGAACATGAGACTCCAACTCTGGAAACAGTAGAACCTGGTACTAATGTGTTTGCTATGATTGCTGGTCACATATCTGAGGCAGAGGAAGCAGAGGAATTTGCATTGATGGGAATCTCTCCTTAAGTACAAAACTGTCCTCTTGGTCGTGATGATAAATATTCTGACCTTGTGAAACAATATGATGAACTTAATACTCAAAAAGATAAATAATTTTTAAAAGTTTAAGTATACAAGATTTCTCTCAAAACATTAGAACAACAAAATAAGTGGTTGCAAAATGCTCAACTAGAGTATGAGGATAAAATTAGAGTATTAAGTATTGATTTAGAAAATACATCTAATTTGCTTAAATACATTGAAAAACTTAATGCAGAAAGCATTCAAGCAAAACAAGAAATGCAAGTTAAATTAGATGCTACTTTAATAAAGTTTGATAAATGGAAAAAAGCACCCAAAAATCTTTCTAGACTTATAAACAGCAGCATGTCTGGAAGAACAAAAGGGGGGGGGGGGGGTTAGGTTTTGATAACTACATTCGGCTAGATGATGTTTTTGACTTTTCTTTTTCTAGTGTCTTTGATCCAAACAAGGAGGAGGAGGGAAAACCTAGCTACAATAGGTTTAACCCAGCTGCACCGATGCATGTTGTTCCTCCATCTCTTACAGGAACCTTTATGCCTATACCTATCCATAAAGACTTAGATGAATCACAGATGCATGAGTCCCCTAAAATTTCTACTAACACTAATGACTTTGTCTCTTGTACTTTCAGTGACAAGGCCAGTGACTATGCATCTGGTGGTTCAAGTGAAAAGTCTAGTCCCTCAAGCCCTAAGACAAATGACACTGCTGCTTCTAGTGCTAGGACTAGTGATGAGAGAGTTGCTACTGGTTATACTTCTATTGTTTTTTATTCTAATACTATGTCTTCTAGGAATGTTGTTTCTCCTATACAATTATGTAATAAGAATAACAACAATAAACAATGTCATTTGAATAAAAGGTCTTTTAAACATGCTTTGTGTGTGGTAGTAGATTTCATTTGATTAAAGATTGTGATTTTTATGACCAATGGCCTACTGGCCATCATTCATATGGTCCTACTGGTCCACTAGTATTTACTCCTACTGGTGTGGATTTCTCTTCTAGTAGGCTAAACCCTTGTGCTCAACCTTTTCTTACTTCTAGGAGGAATTATCCTTCAACTTCTGCTAATTGGAGAAACAAGCAAACTAACACAAACAGACCAACAAGCACTTACTTTCAAAATTTTCATATGTCTGTTGCTTATCATAACAATACTACTGACCACATGCAATTTGGATTGGGACATTTGGGTTCTGCTGTTAAGCCCTCAGCAGGTTGTTCTTGGACACAAATTAGAACCCCAATAATGCCCAGGATACATAAGATCTATATCTAAAGGACCCAACACTTTGAGGCAAAGTATAGAGAAATCAAGGCAAGACTTGCTCTCATGAGTACTGAAAGCTCATCCTTAACGCCCACCAAGCAAGAAAAGAACAAGGGACTCATTGTTGAAGCTTATGAATGGGATGAAAAGGAAGTGTCTTCAGATGATGATGAAATGGTGAATGTAAAAGTGCTGATGGCACTTGCTGATGATGAAGGGTTAAATTTAAATGTTGTGGCCAAAGAAAGTGCTAGAAATGGTGAATGGGTCAATATCACAATAAAAAAGGTACAAACTCATCTTGTACTAGAAGATAAGGATGACATTAAATTTGTCTTTGATTACCTGTGTATTGATCTAAAATTTGTTGAAGAACAAAGAAACAATCTTCTTGAAAAATATCATAAAACTGTTCTTAAACTTGAAATCATGAAAGTAAGTTATTAGATCTAAAAGAGGCTAAAATTGATTTGCTTACTTTTCAACAGTTAAACACCGAAATCATTGATGAAAACAAATCCTTAAGAGTTGAACTAAAAGAAGCAAAAGATATTGTTAAATCATGGCTTAGAAACTTTGATAGGGTAAATCAATGCATCAATGAACAAATTTCGGCTCAAAAAAGGAAAATGCTTGGTGCTGAAGGATCCTCCAGCACCAACTCTCAAGATACTGTCTTTGTCAAAGCCACTAATGAGGAAGGTAGCTCGATCCATGACATTGTAAGGTCAGGTGAAGAGAATTTACCAAACCATGACACTGGACGTATCCTTCTTCCTGAGTTTCATGCAAGTGTTGATTCATTAGCACCTGTTGGGTCTTTAGTTACTGAAGATGACTCAGATGATGATTCAAAGACTGTAGTAAGCACCCCACTTCCTCCTCTAGAGAAAATAGATGGTGCTGAGCCCTCTATTGGTCCAAAATCAATCTAGTCAATCATCAAATCTCACAGAACATACAAAATTAGTGCTCCCAAGCATGTCAAAATTGACACATCAAAGAATTCTTCAGCTCCTGCTGATGGTTCACATATGGGAACTACTTCTTAAGTTTCATCAAATAAATTGAAGAATGCTAGATCTGAGGAAGATGAGAGAATGTCTCTTGTTATGCAAGAGATCAATGATCTTAAATTACAACTCAGGCAACAGCAAACACCAACTCGATTTAGAGATGAACCCTTAAACGTTTGACATTATAGATACAAGACACTATTCAAAAGGGCTTGTGAGTTATGTGGTCTAAACAACCATCTAACTAAAACTTGCCTTAAAGTGATTTATTGTACCAAATGTGAGAGAACTGACCATCACACTTGTAAACATACTGAGTATATGCTTGCTAAAACTAGTGATGATGCTCATAACATTAGGGCATCCCATTCCTGCCTTTCCTACCATGTATTCATTGTGGTATGAACAATCATCATTCAGATGACTGTCTCTATTACCCTATTTGTAACATCTGTGGAAGTTATGACCATGACACTCATGGACATAATTGAGTAATCTCTCTCAAAAAAGGCATCAAATCTGGGAACCCAAACTCTATTACCACATTTTGTGAAACATGTGGAAGCATTGTCCACACTACATCTGATCACAATCATATAGAGTGGTTCAGAAGAGGTAAAGCCCTTCAGGCTAGAAAAGCAAATGTTGTTCAAACCTTTCATTCTTCTTCTGAGCAATCCTACTCATCATTTGCATCAAAAGGACCTTTTAGATCTAGAACACCTTCCAGATCTAAGACACCCACCCATCAAAGGTGGGTTTCAAAACAAAACTGACAATTTCCTTAACTTGTGTAGTGTGATCTCAGGAAGCCTATTTGGTACTTGGATAGTGGCTGCTCAAGGCATATGACTGGAACCAAAAGTCATTTGCACAAGTATAAGGAGGAACCAGGTCCTAAAGATGTATTTGTTGATAACTCATCAGCTTCTACTGAAGGATTTTGTTCAGTGAAATGTAATGGTATAGTTTTCTCAAGGGTAGCATATGTAAATGGATTGAAGCATAACCTCATCAGCATTAGTCAACTTTGTGATGCAAAATACCTAGTCCTGTTTGTTGACAAAAAAAGGTACAATCTTTAATTCCAATCATGAAATTGTGATGATTGCTCCTAGAGTCAAAGATTTTTATGTCATGAACATGAACTCTACTCAGGAGACACGCTTCTTTGCTAGAGCTTCAAATATCACTAACTGGCTTTGGCATAAGAGGCTCTCACATCTAAATTTCAAAACAATCACTCTGCTGGCAAAACAAAATCTTGTTATTGGTCTCCCTTCACTTGTCTATTCCAAGGACAAATCATGTTCAACATGTGAAAAAAGGAAACACCATAGGTCTAGTTTCAAAACAAAACAAACCTTCTCAATTAAAGAAAGTCTTCATCTCCTTCACATGGACTTATTTGGCCCAGTATCACCTAGGGTCATTTGTCATGAAAAATATACACTTGTCATTTTTGATGAGCACTCTAGGTACACGTGGGTATATTTTCTGACAAAGAAAAGTCATGCACCAGATGCCATCATGTCTTTCATCAAAAGAGTTGAAAATCAAAATGACACTCATGTCAAACAACTTAGAACTGACAATCGCACTGAATTCAGAAATCATACACTAATCAAGTTTTGTGATGACAAAGGAATATCATAAAATTTCTCATCACCTTACACACCTGAACAAAGTGGTGTAACTAAAAGAAGGAACAAAACTTTGATTGAAGCAACAAGAACAATGCTTGCTGGATCAGCTCTCTCTAAACATTTTTGGACTGATGCTATAGCCACTGCTTGCTAAACTCAAAATAGATCCATAATTGTGAAGAGACACATGAAGACTCCCCATGAAGTCTTCAAGGGGATAATTCCAAACATCTCATTCTTACATGTGTTTGGGTGTCCAGTATTCATTCACAATCACAAGAATCACCTTGGTAAGTTTGATGAAAAATATGATGATGGTTACTTCCTTAGATACTCACTAGTATCTAAAGCATATAGAGTTTTAAACACAAGAAGACAATGTATTGAAGAACCCTTTCACATTACTTTCAATGAAAGTTCTGAAGCTCTCAAATTTGCAAATCCATCATATGATGAACTTCATATTCATGAATCTCACAATTATCCATCTAATGAATTTCAACATTATGAACCTTCTCAAAGATATCAAACAAACAATCCAGTTCCTCATATTGATCCATTTAAAGATATGACAAGTCATACAAAAGGAGATCCTTCAGTATCAAATACTGATGGCTGTCAATCAAATGATCAAAATGATCAGTCCCTAAATGATCAAAACAATCAGTCTTAAAATGACCAAAAGGATCAACAAGCTCACACAAATGATCAAATGATCAGTCATTTGAAGTTAATGAACAACCTGAGCCTTGTGTCTAAAAATCTCTAGTTGTCTCTAGAGAACTAGGTCTTGGAAATATTTCGTCTAAACAAGAGGATAGTCCTCCAATGATTGAACCTTTGTCTATGGAATATCCTTCAGTAGACACTAGAGATAGTTTAACTCCAATTCCATGTCATGGACTCTCAAGCTCTAGCTTTTATCATGATACCCGTGCTTATTCTCTAGCTCCACAAAAATCTTGGACTAAAAATAGTCACATTTAGCTGGTAAACATAATAGGCAATCCTGGAGAAGGTAGAGTTACTAGATCTATGGCAAAGAAACTAAGTGCTGCTTCACCTGAAGAATGTCTCTATGCAGATTTTCTCTAAGAAATTGAACCTACAAAGATTTTTGAAGCACTCTCTCACCTGGATGGGTAGATGCCATGCAAGAGGAACTAAATCAATTTGAAAGAAATAAAGTCTGGAAATTGGTTCCTCTTCCATATGGTAAATCAACCACTGGTACCAAATGGGTTTACAAACTCAAAAGGGATGAAACCAATGTGGTAACTAAAAATAAAGCTAGGCTGGTGGCTCAAGGATTCAATCAAGAGCCTAGTGTTGACTTTGATCAGAATTTTGCTCCAGTTACACGTATGGAAACCATACGAATTTTCCTTGCTTATGCCACTTACATGAACTTCACCATCTACCAAATGGATGTCAAAAGTGCATTCCTAAATGGTGACCTAGAAGAAGAAGTTTATGTCAAACAACCTCCTGGTTTTGAGAGTAGTAAATACCCAAATCATGTCTACAAGCTTTACAAAGCTTTGTATGGACTGAAGTAAGCCCCAAGGGCATGGTATGAAACTCTCTCAACATTTCTCATTGAACATAAATTTGTCAGAGGAAAAATAGATAGCACCTTGTTCATCTATAAATCTAAAACTAACACCATTCTGGTATAAAATTTATGGATGCCATCATCTTTGGTTCAACAAGCTTGAAACTTTGCAAATTTTGACCAGCAAGTTTGAGATGAGTATGATGGGAGAACTCACATACTTTCTTGGTCTTTAGATTAAACAATCTGACCAAGGCATCTTCATCAATCAAGAAAAATATGTCAAGGATCTGCTGAAAAAATATGATATCAATTGTGCTTCAGTAGAAACACCAATGGTACCCCCTAACAACTTAGGACCTGATCTCACTGGACAATCAGTCAATAAGACTCAGTATAGAGATATGATTGGTTCACTCATGTATTTAACAACAAGCAAACCTGACATTCAATTCTCTACCTGCCTTCTGCAAGGTACCAAGAAACCCAAAGGAATCACACCTTACTGATGTAAAAAGAATCTTCAGATACCTAAAAGGTACACCAAGTCTAGGTCTTTGGTATCCCAGGTCCTCAGGATTTGATCTCAAAGGGTATTCAGACTCTGACTATGCTGGATGCAATTTGGACAGAAAAAGCACCGCTGGTGCTTGCCAATTGCTAGGTGGCAAACTTGTGTGTTGGAGTGCTAAAAAGAAACAATCAGTTTCCATGTCTTCAGCATAAGCTGAATATGTGGCAGCTGCTGGATGTTGTGCCAATGTTTTATGGATGAAAAGCCAACTGGCTGATTATGACATAAAATATGAAAAGGTACCAATCTTTTGTGATAACAGTAGTGCTATCGCAATATCTAAAATTCAGTCCTTCACTCAAGAACATAACACATTGATATCAGATATCATTTTATCAGAGATCACATTGTGAAAAGGGACATTGAATTACATTTCATCCCACTCAATACCAATTGGCTGATATCTTCACCAAACCACTGGATGAACCAACTTTCAAAAGATTGATAGTAGAGTTTGGTATGCTGAACATTGATGATACAAAACCTGGACCTTCAGAATTCACTGAAGAGTCTTAAGGTTCAGTATTTCATAAAGTCTTTTGATTTATGTAAAGTAGTAGTGTCTGAGTAAAGGAGTGTGCAATGTCATATGTCTATTTCACAATATGTGATTGTGTATATGATGTTTTGTCGCCTTATCTGACATATTGAAGCTGAACATCTAATCACAAAAAATCATCAGTGTTTCTTCAGAATTCAGAACAAAATTTCAATACAAATGAGTAGCTAGGCCTGAGTAGAGGAGCGTGCAATGCCATATGTCTTGTTCACTTATGTGAACATGTATACGGGGTTTTGTCGCCTCATCTGACGCACTGAAGCTCACAAGTATTACCATCAGGTTCAACATATATGGCCAACAACTTTTAAAACAAATCAATCATGTGTCTGAAAAGAATTAAATGACATTGAATTTTTCTTTGAATAAATCCAAAAAACATTCTTTAAAAAGTACTGTTAATTTATTAAGGAAAATCAAACGTCTACATCTACAGTCAACAACCCTCTGACACAAGAGGCGTTTCACTGTTCAAAGCAACAGAAAAATCATCTTTTTGCAGAACATTAATGAGAAAGTTTGTGCCAAATGTTCAAAAGAAACCCTAAAATATTTATAACTTCTTCAAAACGGTTTTAAAAACTTTAAAAATATTTCTAAGTTTTTATATAAATCCATTGAACTTGGATTTCAAATCACGCTTACAAAACTTTCATCTCAAAAACACACACAAACTCCCTCTCTTTCATCAAGAAAAACACACACTAAACAATGGCAGGGTCATCGCTACAGCATGATGTTGAGATTACTCTTGATCCATCATCCCATGTTAACTACCCAATCGAAGATATCATTTTCGAACCCAACAATATTGTTCTACTTAACCGAAAGTCAATTTCATCCATACCTGGAAAAGCAGTCTTGGATTTTGTTTGAAAATGTGTTCTTCATGAAGCCCTGTTTAAAGATCCAAGTATGATGGTTCAAGCACTTTGAAAGAGTTTTGGTTTACTGCACTACCCTCTAAAAACAAGAAATCCATTGCTTTTGTGTCTACATTTGCTGCTCTTCATGCTAAAATAGGTTTGAATTTTTTTTGAAGGGTGTTAGATTTGGATTACATAGAATACCCTAGTAATTATGAGGATATACCAGAAGATTTTACAGTGGTAAAAACGTTTTGTATACTGAGGAAGTCATTGAAGGGGGGGGGAGAGAAGTTGTTTACCACCTAAGTGAAAATTGCTAATGATAATTTTGATTGAGTGTTAGGGGGGAACTGGTGGCCTTGATCAGATTAACCAAAAAGATGCAATCATTTTATACTGTCTGGCCAAGGGGGTCAGAGCTAATTTTGGAAGGTTAATTTTTGAAGATCTTCATGGGAAACTGGAGAAAAGAACAAGGGAGAAAAACGTGGTTTACACCATATTTTTGTCCCTCATTTTTGTTGACCGTCTTGGAGATTCATTTACTTAGCTCCAGGGAGAAAAATTGGTATTTCAACCTTTTGAGCTTAAGCGCTGGAACATTCTAGTTAGTACCCTTGATCCTCCCTTCACACAACCCATGCTGACCATCTGTTCAGCAGAGGGGCCAATAGTGTACAAAGCTAAAAGACACTTCTCCAACTAGAGAAGGGGATCTAAAAGGCAAAAATCCTGAAGCTTCATCTGGACCACGTCAGAAGAAAACATCTATTAATACTCAGAAATCCAAACGTGCGTCCAAGAAGAGGAGATCCAACACAAAATATTCATCAAAGGAGATGTCTGATGTATCCTAAGGCCACACTTCTAAGAAAGCCAAGTCCTCGGCCAAGGACAAGAACCTAAGCCAGACGCCACCTTCAGCACATGCTGGAGGTGGCATGCATAAAGAGGCCCTGAAGGCAACCCCTATCTCAACTTCTTTAGGGGATAAAGGTGAAGACATAGCGCACCCTCAGCTCAATAGAGTGGAGTGAGCATCGGTAAGCAATTTTAATTTTAATACATTTCTAATTACCTTACTAGCTTCTATCATTTTTTAGTCTGAGTCAGAATCAGGGCGTGAGGCGTCAGCAACTATAATAGCTGACACTACCCCTGGCCAATCTGTTCCTAATGATGTAGTCCCCCAACAACAGGGTCCTACTGAATGGACCAAAAACATACTCATGGGTATAAACTTATCAGGGACTTTTTCTCAGGATCCATCAAGTCAAACCAAGCCTGGTGGTGAAGAAGTTGAAACTGATCCTCATACTGAAGGTGATGATGCTGAGAAGAAAACTAAGGAAGTGCCTCTCACCACTAGATCCAAGGTGGGACACTTGCCTTCTTTCATGATGAATATGTCTTTAGTTGACTTGGAGAAGGAGCTTGGGTTTGATGATAGAGATCCAGTTAATCTTGATGAGAGTGAGCCTGAGGATGATACTACTGACCAAACTTCAAAGACACCATCTCCCAGGGCTCTTCAGGTAAAATAACTGACCGATCAAGTGTTGGTTCTTCAATCACAGGTGGAAAAGCTCAAAGCAGATAAGGTCATTGTTGATGCTGAAATTGCAATACTTAAAGCAAGACCAAATCCCCCTACTGCTGAACAAATTAAGGATGTTTTGCTTGCTGCTTTGAAGCTCATGGTACAAGATGTGGTCACCACCACCTCTCTAAATCAAGAAATGTCATCCCTCATGGACTCCATTAATGGTGCTTCTATGGAGTTTCCACCAGAGTTTACACCTGTTCCTGGTAAGCCAAATGATTTGTGTGACTCTATGTCCAAGATCAAGGATAGAGTGGCCTTGCTGGAGCAACAAAAGTTGACCATCTCTGAACAAGTTCAAGAAAAACTGAATGTTCTTGAAAATGTTCCAGCAATGCTAGCCAAGGTAACCTCTTCCTTAGAATTTGTTGCTTCCTTCCTCCCTCATAGTGTATCAGCAGAAGTTGTTGGGATTCTTCTGCTGAGGGGAAGAAAACCAATATCATTCAGCATTTATTTCAAAGGCATGCACATATAAGGCTCAGAAGCAACCAATAGTCTATGATTCACCATTTGCTGAAAAGAGCCCAACTAAGACTAAGGGGAGTCTTCAGCTAAAGACTGTCACATTGATGGTCTTACCACCAGTGATGACATGACTGATGATGGTTCACCTCCTATCTAACCCGAGATCAAAGGGGATTTCAACCTGAATGAAAGACTGATCAAGGTTGGAGTTGCCACTCAAGAGGAAATCGATAATGTGTTTAGACTAAATGAAGTTGAGAAGATCATAAATCTGAAGCTGAGTTTGTAAGAAGAACTTGGAAAGCTTGAGGTTGAAAACATCTTCAAAAGAAAAATATTGTATGAAAAAATTTGTATGACAAGGCCGAACAGAAGAAATCCCTCAGAAATCACAAACATTGACATGCTTACTTCCAAAGGTGATATTCATCTTAAGTTCTACAGGGCTGATGGCACTGATGAGATCCTGGAGGACTTCCAAGCAAAGGAACTTTCTTTTACTGAATGGATAGAAATGGAACAAAACCTTGCAAAGAGGAAATCCAAGAGATGGGATGAAGTCCACATCAGAATTGATCATTCCAAGAGAAATCATGAAAGAATAGGTGAGGTCCTCAATATTAATGTTGGTGTTTCACTAGAGGATCAAGATCCCATATTGGAGCTGAACAAAAGAGCCAATCTAATCAAACCTGGTGTGGGTGACATCTTTATCACCACAAAGAAGTACAAAGGTTTTGTTTAGTTTCAAAATCATCTCCTTGGGCATGTACTTGAAGAACCAAAACTGGAAATGATTATGTTCAATCATCCTGAATGACAAGACTTCGTTGGCATAAGTGATTTGGATGATATGAACAATGAACTTCTTTTGAATGTTCATATGACCTTCTATATTCACCATAGAGGTCCAAGATTGACCGAAGCTGCAAAAACATAGATCCATCAGTTCAAACTCCTGTCATAGAAGAACTTAGGCCTGAGAAGAATAAATAATCATTTGTAATGTTAGTTTGTAATTTGTAATGTTTATTAATGAATGATTATATGATGTTTATAAGTATCTTATTGTTTAGTGCAAGTAAGAAGAAGTTGTTATGCTCGCTAACTACTGACTTTAACTTAAGCTATTTGTATATCCAAATAGGGGAGATTGTTGGGTCAATATTTACTGACCCTGAAGCAACTCAAGGATTTGAATATAAAATCCTCCTAAGTGTTTCGTGTTCAGTAGAAAGGTGACTCTGCTGAAGCATGACCAGAGGAACAAAGATTCGTACTGAAGAATGTTTTGCTGAAGGATGTTCAGCTTTCCTCTTCCAGAGAACTTAGAAGACAAAGGAGTCTTTGTTTCAAAGACTAGGCGGTCTAGTTGCTGAAGAACAAGTCCTAAAAAAGAGCTTTCAGTTTAGTTTGGCTTGACAATACCAAACTGAATGATGTTGATCTCCTCTAGAATGTTGAAGACACTTAAGTATTCTGAAGGTTTACATTAGGCGGGAAAAGATTGACTTTAAGTCAAAGTAGAAAAAGGTTGCTTGTATTGTTAGCTATAAGTACAACCTTTATCTTTTCTAAGATTAGTTTATTTGTACTTACTGTTTATCCAGCATGGGCATCAACCACCCACTGGATAAACAAATGCATGGAAACATGTGAATGTAAACCCTAAATATGTTTCTCCTATAAAAGGAGTGCATAAGGGAGATGAATGGCTAACCTTGGGATTAGAAAGATAGTATCTTCTAACAACCATTTCTCTCAACATTAACCAAACCATATAGCGAAAAGTATATGAACGTTTTGGTTAAGACTTAAACTCTTAACTTTGGTTAGAAGTTTAAGTAGAGGAGATCAACCCACATTGTCATTCAACCACTTTGTTATTCCGCAAACAAAGTGGGTTTTAGATTCTTTAATGAGTTTTAATAAAAGTCTATACGTTGAAAAGTTAATTGGTATTGTTGTTTTATTTTTTCTTAGTTCTTATTAATTGATAAAACAACTCACTTGAATCTTATTAACAAGTTACTACTTATGGTTGATAAGTAGTAACGAGTTAAACGAGACCAACACTATTACATAAAAATACTAGAAATAGGTGAGATGCTGAAAAAAAAATATATAGATGACTAGACATAGCCCAAACCTGACTAGACATAGCCTAAACCTTAACAACATCCTCCGGCGGAAGTACTGGGTCCTTCTGTTAAATAAATGAGTATAATTGTTACAAAAAGTAAATAGGGAAAAATGCCCTAAAGAATGACTACCTTATCAAGGTGATCAACCATGTCTGTGGTATCATTAAACATCTCGTCAACTTCCATTGAAGAACAATTGACATCATGGACATCAAAATTTTATGATTCATGCGCAATCTGTAAAATTATTTACGGGATATTAGATAAAATACAATAGATAGGGAAAATGACATATATAGGCAGTAAACAATAACACATAAACCTTAACAGACCGATCACCAACAGTGGAGAAATGGTTAAGATCATCGGAGTAAAAGTACGAGAAACATTTTGAGTCTGTGAAATTATTTAAAATAAATCAAGGCAGAACTCAAATTGAGAATGTTTAAGATCACCGACGTATAAATAATGAACCTTATCAGGTTGTTCAGCGTAGGATTTAGAGTAACAGTCATCCACAACAGCCGATTTCTACACAAATAATTATAGTATAAAATTTCATCATACATTTGGACTTATAGAAATCAAGCTTAATGAAATTTTATGAAAGGATGATCAAACATTTAAACTTTGATCAACAACAACATTTTCGGATCCAGACTCGTTCTACAAGATACAAATAAATACAAGGTCCTTAACAAAATTATTTTAAAGTTATGTTAAATTATCAAAATAGTGGGAAATTAACCATTTCAACTAACACAAAATAAACACTAAAAACACCTATATACTTGGCCATTTCAAAATGTAATGGTCAAAACAGTCTATGTGACAGAATTTGTTAGGAATGTAACACACGACTATATAGAACAAGAAATAAAGATGATGAAGAACAAGATTAAAACTAAGAATGGAATATTAGATTCGAGAGAAGAAGAAAGAGAAAGATACAAAGTAGGTGTTTCTAGTGAGAGAAACTAAGGAGAGTTTCTCTCTCTAAAACAAGAAGGAAGGAAAATACTATGAGAGACACACACACAAATGAGGTTGGATTGGCCTTTTATGCTAAGGCTTACAAGTTTAGGAGGCCTTTCTCATTTGTGAGTTCGGGACAAATTCCCGTTACATAAATAACAATAACATAGAACTCTCGACACTATTACGTAGCATTTTCCACGAGCTTCGCAACGGTATATTATATGACCATCACTTTAAATACTTCTAACAATCTCCCCCTAAGGGGTGGTCATATAATATGTGACTTCACTTCTTTGGCCATCACTTTAAATACTTCTAACAATCTCCCCCTAAGTGGTGGTCATGTAATATGTGACTTCACTTCTTTGTTGTTGCAGACTTTGAAGCTCGTTGTCTTGAGAGTTCCTTCACAGTTCCTTTCGTGACTTGTGATCTTGGATCTTTGATCTTTGCCTTGAATTGATCTTTAAACTTTGCCAACTTGTGTTCTTGTGTCTTTTCCCACATACTCATAGTTTGTGTTGTCTTGAAAGCTTGTTAACAATCTCTCTTGATAATATAAGTAGCGGAAGTCTTTGTCTTTAGATGTTCTTCAGCTTTCTTCTTTTACATGAGCATGTGGTCTTGAATTACGACTCTTGATGTTACTCCACCGTTTGCATTCCTTCGGTTTCTCGTTATACAGTATGAATACTGTACCTGTGATTAGGTAAGTTCAAAGAACTTCCTTGACATGGTTTCCGGCTGTGGTAGCCGTTCTTAATACTTGAATATATCGAAAGATAATTCATAGTAAGGAGTGAATCATGCATTTCGATTCTGCTGATTAAGTCGTCAATTCAATTTCCTGGAACAAGTTTGAATTAATTAAGAATCAAACCATTGTTGCTTTCCAATTGACACAAGTTTGATTCATATAGAATCTCACAAGTTACCTACCGTAGTGCTGTTTGATGATGACACTGGAAGGATTTCCATTCGTCACTGTAAATACGAATAAGTATTCCTCTGAATGTTCTGGCAAGATCATAAAGATATTACGTAGATACCTGGAACGAGTTTGAATCAAAATAGAATCAAACCACTGTTGCTTTCCAGTTAGCATATGTTTAATTCAAGTGAATCTTACATATGATCTACCGCAGTGCTGTTTGATGTCAACACTAGAAGGATTTCCATTCATCATTGAGAATACTAGAGAGTATCACACTGAATGTTCTAGAAATACCACAAGGATAGAGCGTAGGACTCTGTGAATTATCGCTTGTGTTCTAATGATGAACAACAATTGATATATGGAATAAGTGTCCTAATGAGATTTTTGATGAATCTCGTTGGCTCTAGACTCTATAAGTGCACGTTTGTTTGGTGATCGGAGGCTGGAGCAGACTGCCACCTTTTCAATATCTACTATCTTGGAGTGAGAAAGTTGATAGAAATGAGTTGAACTCCGTGACAATAAAACAAACTTCTTTTGAGAGAAGCTTGAGTAGGTTGGGAAGGGTTGTGCATTGCATCACTAGGTCCATGATGCTTTGTCTTTAATACCAGAAATCATCTAAGTGATTCTGATAGTAGATGTGTTGACCCGGTTTCTGCCTAAGTTGTATGGAGGGCTATTTCTTTTCACCCTTTATCCTTACATTTTTTTTTCATTCTTCAACCCCTTCAATGCTTACCAATACGTCATAACTAGCACCTTGTTGTGATTATTCTAGTGCTAGCTTAAGTACTTGGTCGGCATTTTTCCCGTACACTCTACTACTCCATCTTTCCTAAGGACTTCTAAGTTCTAATGGATTGCCCCTGGGAATATCCCTCCGGTTCTAGTTGGATCATAGGACGAATACCTAACCACCTTTTGACACCAATACCATCGTGAATTAATGTGTTGAAGGGTATAGATATCGTAACCAGAAAAACCAATTAAAAATGCAATCAAGGTGTTAATGAAAACGATTTTTACACCTTGATATTAATCACCAAAAACGCCCCCCCTACATATGTGCATCATAAAAAGAAAAATATTTTCACAGATTAGGACGAGAAAGCACTTATATCAAAGATCGTATCCAAAGATGAAACATTTTGATCATATTTTATCGCTATTCTCCCCCTCAAAAATTACATGTGTTTGTGAAATTTTTGATAAACAAGTGAGAAAACATGGAGAGAATAATGTTTCATGAAAATTTTAGAACAATGTGTTATGAGATTTTTATACTCCCCCTCTAAAAAGGATTCTGATTAACATAGGGAAGTATATGAGCACACAATTTAAAAAAAATTTGAATAAGACATTTGAAAATATCTTGATAAATTGTGCTCAAAACCGAGAAAACTTAATTTCCCGTTGTGGAGGAAGAATGTACATAAGTGAACATTTTCTTTTGTTCATGAGCTTAAAACTTTGAATGTTTACTATAAGCCCATGACAGAGAAAAATTAATTTCCCGTTGTTGAGGATAAGTCATAGACTTTCCTTTCTTTGGGGTCCGGGTTAGTCTGACATGTGACTATAAGCCATTATGTTGAGCTCAAAACTTTGAATGTTTTGTGACAAGCTCAACCCGTGATATATTGATCTAGCCGTTATTAGGATAAGTTATCTTTAAAGATACACTCTCCTTTATTTGAAGTTCGAGTTACAGTCTGACATTTAACTGTAAGTCGTATTCATGAGCTTAAAAACATGGAATGTTTCTATTGAAAGCTCATGACCGAGAAACTTTTATTTTCTCGTTGTTAAGGATAACTTATCATGCGTGATCAACTTTCCTTTCTTTAAGTTACGAGTCACAATCTGAAGTAATTGTAAATCATTTTGAAGAAAAATAGAAATGACATGTTTTGAAAACCATTTGAACTTTCATTCGAGCTTTATGTACACACCTGTGTCGTTAATAAGCGAAATTTCTAGGCGCGTCCATATTATCAATACTAAAAGACATGTCGAGAAGAATATTTTTGGTATTTTTTTCTTGAAAGATTTTTTTTTAAAATTTTGTATTTTGTTTTTATATGGAAATTTACATTTTATGATATTTTTGAATTTTTTCAAGTTTTTCGTAAGTAATCAAAAATAGACTTTTGTACGGCTGAAGAAGGTGATGTCGAATGTACAGAATTGGAACCCCTTGAAGAAATGGATTCGGAATCCACTGAAATACCTGCAATGACAGAAAAAGAGTTTGCACAAATACTAGTGTTAGGAGTAACAAACTCATTGTCTACATTTAGAACACTCGCATTAGTGTTGGATCAGGTTTCATTGCTCCTCTCGATGGGAATCCACTTAAGACCAACTTCCTTGAAGATCCTACCCGTTGGTTTCTACTAAAGACTAGAGTGAGGAGTAGTGTTCTCTTGCACAGCGGAAGACTTATTTGGAGAGAAACTAGATCCTACATTGAACCGCCTTGAAGATTTCTTGCCATTTCTGTTCTATGTGACGGGTGTGAATCTCCTTGTTGTCTTATGGGATTCGACATTCTTTCTCTGTGAGAAGGCACGATATTTTACCTCATAGAGAGCACGGTTTCCATGGTGAATGCCCTTTTTGCACGTGGGGCATACATGGAGTTTGGGATTCTCAAAGGTCCTTGTGTATCTAGGTTTTGTTGTCCATTCAGGCACCTTGTTCGATACACGATTACTCATTAGTGGTTGCCAATTCCTAGGTTGGTGGTAAGGGATCCTAGGTTTTGGTTGACTACCATTAGGAGTGTGTTGAACTCTAGCAGTTGGTTGTTTACTAGGTGGTGCATACACATGGTTTACTTTCTGAATGTTCCCTTTTGGCATACCCTTCCTTAGATTATTAACTTGAACAACATCATTTGACCCTTTAGATTCCTTTGTGGGCGTAAGAATCACATGTTTGGTAGTACTCTTAGGAGTAGTGGAAGGTGCATTCACATGGTTGGGTTTAGCAAGAGTGGGTTTTCTAAATGGTGGAACATAGGGTGATATGGCTGGTTTTGGAACACTTGATTGCCCATTTGTATTAAGAGGTAACCTAGAAACATTAGAAGACGGTTTTCCTAAGATAGGTGGCTTTGGTACTTTGTACGCATTGGGTTGTCTAACAACTGATTTTACAACCTTAGGTTCCACAGTTTTTCCACCCATCTTTCCAACAAGTTTCTTCAACTCAGCAATCGCGATGGCCTTTTCTTGCAACTGCGCTTTCAAATCAGTAATTTCCAAACTCTTCTCATTCAATTCGCGAAATGATTCAGAGAGTTTTACTTGTAAATTACTGTCATCTGGAACTTTTCCAACTTTGTTTTACAAAGCAAGTTCAAGAGGATGAAAATGTTTCTGAAGAAAATCGTATCGATATTGAAGAATCATGACTCTTTTTTTATTAACATTTGTTGAAGGCTCACGACATTCACCTCCTAACTGAGCTTGCAGCTGTTCGATTGTTTGTTGCATTTCATTGTAAGCTTTATCATACAAAATTTTGTCATCCTTACATTCATCACATTTTTTGACATATTTATTCCAAAGATCGGTGAATTCGTTGTCCTTTTTGAAGACATAAGACTCCATTTTTTCTTTCGTACGATCAAGCTCATTTTGGAGGGTTTCATTGTCTAACACAGAGATGTTTACCGCAACGGGGTTACTATCAACACAATCACCACTGTCACTTGCTCTCGAGAGACGTGCAAGGTCGCTTTCCAAAACTTTAATTCTATCAATACATTCATCAGCCTCCTTCGACAAAGATTTAAAGTCTTCAACAAAGTTGGCTAATTCTTTTAGAAAAGCATTTTCCAGATTGCTTATCCGAGCATCAACTTGATGAATAAGCGGATTAATATCGTTTTGAAGAATTTTTTGGACCTCAATTTGAACTGGTGATGTAAAATTTCCTCCAGTGATTTTTGAATTAACAACACGTTTAAGTATGAAAAAGTTATCTATTAGCTCGTTTAGAAATCGGCGTGTAATACTCGGTTTAGGAGGGTCATCAGACAATTCCTCACTTGGTAGCAAAAGCATTTTAGTACTCGTTTTAGGCAGAACAAAAACAGTTGGAGGATTAACTTTCGGATAATAAACAAGTGTCACTTCTTTATCAAGCTGTTTCATTCTTAAACGAGTCTCTACTGCAAGATCAGTAGTTTCCTCAGAATCATGCACACTAGGAGGATCATGCTCATCAGACAAGAGCACACTACCATTATATAGAGTTTGATTTGTTGCCTGAACTTGCTTAAGATATCCGGGATTAGGAGGAAGAGGACAACCTAAAGACAATTTATATCGAGTGTAATTTATCTCATTCACTTTTGGTGTGATCATATTTATCGTCGGCATAGTTTGGCCACGTTTTACCAAAAGGTTGTCTAATTCCCTAATCCTATCCTGAGCTTTGCAAAAATCCTCAAGAAGCCCATCTTCTCGAATTTTGAAATCATGTTTCAGTTTTTTTCGTTCTTCTTTTAAATCCAAAATAATAGATTTTTCAGTTGAAAGCTGTTTATTAAGAGAGGTGATTTCATCATTCAATTCGCTTATCTTTTTAGCACTACTTAAATGTAGGGCATTTAATTTCTTAGTGGTGCATTTTTCTTGATAAACCGATGTAGCATTAGCTTGTTCAAGTTCCTTGATTTTAGCATGACGAATCTCAAAACTTTTCTCCCGTTCCTTATATCCCGCAAGCTCAGTGGTCAATTTCGCATTGGTTTCTCTAAGCTTATTATTAACCACATTCGCATGAGCAACATCCTTGGCTAGCTTATCAATTAATGATTTATAATACGCATGCGTCTCGTCACGAAGGGTTGTAGGTTGCGCTACTTGATCTCCACTAAGGTCCACATTAAGCGCATTAGAAATAATATTGCTATTATTCGTTTGAACCCCGTGTGCCTCAGTAGAAGGCTCAAGTGACTCAGTATATTCTTCCTCCTGATTAGACATAGTATATAACTCATTATCATTGAGACGTGGGTGTACCTCAGAGGAACCGTCTGAATCATATACAGGAGCTCTGTCAGTTTGAACTACCGATGTTGATGAATACTGCGAATTAGCCATCAAGATGGAGTTGGTAGTCACCTCTTCTTCCTCATCATATGCTGCTGCAGATGCCATGAGATCAAACTCTTCATCTAGAAGTGGAATTCCTTCTTCTTCCTTTTGTGCTATAAGAAGCTGAGACTGGAGATGGGCAACATTCCTCTTCTTTCTTACATGGCTATCACGATGCTTAATACTCGCATCATCACTATCTTGTTGATACGACATAGCAGAAGTCGTGTGAAAGACAGGATCTCAATTCGTAGAAAGCGTGTTTTGGAGTCTCAACAAAATCAAACTTTGCCGAAAATTTCCAGCCCGACAAAAAATACCTTAGTCCGATATAAAATAAACCCAAAAAATTTGTAATCGAGCTAGAAATAGCCTAAAACTAATATGGAAAAAAATTGAATTTATTTGACGGAAAAATTTTAACTCTTTTTTTTTGGTAAACGATATTCCGAAACTAGTCTAGATACTGGCTAAGTCTAAAAATGCTTCGATCAAAATATCCATCAGAATAGTCATCGGGATGTCATCGGAATCCGGATCGGAATGTGGTCGCAATGCTTGATCGGAATGTGATCGCAATATGTGATCGCAATGTGATCGCAATACGTGATCGCAATATGTGATCGCAATGTGATTGCAATATGTGATCACAATGTGATCGCAATACGTGATCGCAATATGATCGTAATATGTGATCGCAATGTGATCACAATATGTGATCGCAATGTGATCGCAATATGTGATCGCAATGTGATCGCAATACGTGATCGCAATGTGATCGCAATACGAGTGATTGCAATCAGTGATCGCAATGCGAGATCACAATGTAGAAACCCTTAGGCTTTTGTGATCGGAATACAAGATCGGAATACAGAAGCCCTTATCGCAATGTGATAACACTTCCGATACTTAAGATAAAAGGTTGAGATTTTTGACAAGAAATCCGTGTTTTTGACCAAACCAAAATACCCAAATCGCAACTACAACTATGTAGAAGATATTGGAATCACTTGGAACAACATAAACACGAAAAAATTTTGATCTTGGGATTGAAATGATCTCAAACTCACGAGACACAAGAAAAACAAAGACAACACCAAAGAGCTATCCACGAATCCCTTGGCGAATGATACCACTTGTAGGACTTATACACACGACTTAACGATCAAGAAATAATGATGAAGAAGAACAAGATTAAAACTAAGAATGGAATATTATATTAGAGAGAAGAAGAAAGAGAAAGATACAAAGTAGGTGTTTCTAGTGAGAGAAACTAAGGAGAGTTTCTCTCTCTAAAACAAGAAGGAAGGAAAATACTATGAGAGACACACACACAAATGAGGTTGGATTGACCTTTTATACTAAGTCTTACAAGTTTAGGAGGCCTTCCTCATTTGTGTGTTCGGGACTAATTCCCGTTACATACATAACAATAACATAGAACTCTCGATACTATTACGTAGCATTTTCCACGAGCTTCGCAACGGTATATTATATGACCATCACTTTAAATAATTCTAACAGAATTCAAAAACCATACTAATTTTGAGATTTATGTTTCAAAAAATTAAAGAGGAAAAATAAAATAATTATTTAAATAGAGACCTTATCATTTTGTTTAACAAGATTTTGTGAGATAAAAGGTTCTAAATACTTTCTAAACTACGCTTGAGTTCAACAATCTGAGATGCTTGTTTTGTGACCATCTGCGCAAGATCAGGTTGAGGAGCCACTTTTTCTTTTGAAGCATACCTACCGACCTCAGTACGTACATGTACCTGACGACGAACCTCCGTACAAACAATGGATTTAGTAGTATGACATTACTAGTACCACATGAGGCTGACCTAAGTACTATATTAGAAGATGATGAACTGTATGTAGTTCATTTGTTGAAATAGTCCATGCTAGATCTCTACCAAAGTTCATTTCTCTCTTGAGATGTCGGAGTTAGTATTCTACAACTTCCTTTTGAGACAAATTTGCTATAAGTCAATAAATTTTTAACAAACTTCTCTCCATCAGGCCACACAAAAGCACGCGGAATCAAATTTTTTTCTTTGTGCCACCAACAATGAGAGTTAGAAAACGTCTCCAAAGCCCATATCTGGTATAAAAATAAAATAAGGACAAATTAATAAAAAAAAGGATAATTGTCTGTTATGGAAAAGAATAATAAGTACTCGTAATATGCATATAAAAAGATAACTAACCTTTAATGGAAAAACAAATCCATACAACATATAGGTTGGCAAGTATTTAGGATTGGCTTTTAGCAGTTTCAAATGAGTATCCGTGTGATCAGGGACGATGTTATACACCCTTTTCTGGAAATGCGACCACATATGTTCTCCCCATGAAAATGCATTCCATTTGAAAAAACACCAACTAAATTTACAATAGCTTTAGGAAGTATGTGTTTGAGCTCTTGACCCATGAAAACATAATACAAAGCTAATAGTAAGAATACACGAACAACATCATCATCAGCCAATTGATTGAACTTATAATCACTTTCAAAAAGGGCCAACAGATTTGAACCATGGAGATTATGTATCTTGGGAAATACACGGATACGGAATTCAGGTTCATCTTGCACATTAGGATCCAATATAACTTTGTCAAATTGGAAGCCGGTGATTAAATAGAAATCTCTTCGACCGTATTCATATGTGTGGCCACCAATATCAAAATAAAAAGGGACCTCCTCACTATGGTTTATGACTTCTCGTTGGTGTTGTAAAACATAATCCAATAGGTGATTGTCAGTGGATGTTGTTTGAATGTCTAACTAGTTTCCAAAAACAGTCTTTCTAAACATTTCAATACATTGAGGCTTGAAACTCAACTTATTCTTGATTGTGCGAAGAATATGCAACTTGGATCTAATATTAACTCTAGCAACATAAACCTAAATAACAGTGAAACTTATATAAGTATAAAAAATACAAAATTAAACTAACTATCATCCATGATTAAAGAGACAAACTTGTAAAATTAGGGATTCTTAAAAAATTTACAATTATATTAAATGGGTTGGATTGTTGAATAATGGATATATATGAGAGGGATTAGTGTATAATGGGAATGAATGGGAGGGATTGGTGTATAATCGAAGAAATTGGGCGTCTCGGTGGTGTTTAATCGGAATATATTGTTGAGATTAGTGTTTAATCGGAATAAATGGAATGAATAAACAAATATGCCGGTCACTGAAAGAATATCAATCGGAGTAATTAGAAAAAATCGAGCAGTGTTTGTTTTTTTAAAACAGGTGAGGAGAGAGAAAAAAATATGGATTTAGTATAAACGAAAATTAAGGCAAAACTTTTTTAGAAAATAGAACAATTTCCGAAATATGGGTAAAGCTTTGAAGGTAGAGCATTGTTAGTAGAGCATCCAACATGAACCATAGTACAAAATGCTAAATTCGTTTAAGGAAATCAGTCTAATTAGTGGGTCTGAAAAATTAAGGTAGAGCAAACCACGTGTCACCAGCAAAGATAGGTAGAGCATATCATGAGCAAAGCATGACTATAACAGGAAAATAAAATCATTGTCTGACCACAAAACATCTCTAGTACTTATAAAGGAAAAACCCCAAAACCTTGAATGTTGAAAAATCCTATAATTTAGGAAATGTTGAAAAAATTAATGCGCTTTGTTGAAAAAATCTTCCTATACACGAGTGAGTATGCTAATAATGAGTTGTTAAAACTTATTAATGGCAATGTTGAATTAGTAAAAATATAGCTGGAACATTAAATAGTTATCTATTCAAGAAAATATAAAAAATAGCTGTAACTGATTTGGAAAGTTATAAAAACAATACACTATGAGGGTAATTGATTTAGAAAATAAGGCAACAAAAATATAAAAACAAAATAAGTAACGTGTATTTGATTGGGAAAATAAGGCAACACAAATTTAGAAACAATATAGTACAGAATAGTTGACATTGGGAAATTGTTACAAACGTGTATTTTCAATTGCAAAACAAGGCAAAAACTCATATATAGAAACAAGACACAATATCATAGTTGACATTACAGAGGGAAAGTTGTTACAAATCGTGAGTGCCTATATAAATAGCATAACATACACCATTCATGTTCATTCCTATTCATCCTTCCTGTACAACAAGATGATTCTGTCAAACCTGTCATCCGTGGCATCTAAAAGGTAAGAATATGGCAATGCAGAACGTTGATGATGTTCTTGAGGTTAGTGTTCTATTCCATGTTACTTTCTAATTAATATGGCAATGAATAGGTTTATGATATGCTATTTTTTTCTTTGCAGCTTGTTCCCCCTCCTCCTCATAACCATGATCCACACCCTAGCCCGTTCTTCAAGCCAAACTTAGTTAATTAGAATTGGATGGCGTAATTGTCATGTGAAGTGTTGATGAGTCTGATGAAGAAGAAGAAATTCCAATGACATCTTCTGAGCCTCAAATAATTGGTCGGAAAAGGGTTTTGTAAAACCCGCATGCTTTTACCATGAATAGTACCCTTAAGATCATACGTACTAGATTAAAACTTTCCTTTTATAGTACGATTATGTTTACGTGTTAGGATATTACGTATCACGTACGTGTTAGTACACGATAAGTATTTACTACGCACGAACACGCAATAATTATTTGACAATAATTAATCACGAACATGCGATCATGAAATCACGAACGTAATTAAATCACGATCTATTATTAATTATATATATATATTTATTACGAGCGTAAATAAATATATTAGGTCACGGTATTTATTAACGAGAACACACAAAACGCGAACACAAATAAACACGAAAAAACACGTAAAACAGGAACACGAGAACACACTTATTAATTAGACACGGAAAACATTCGGGTTACCCCTTGTGGGCCCCATTACCACGAAATTAAGGAGGGAGGATGGGCTTAGCCCATCAATTTTTACTAAAAGGAGGTTAAGGAAAATTACACTACTCATTTTTTTCTACAAAAGAATTTTACAGAAACCTAAAATCCTCCTCCTCCTTCTTTTTCTCTTTTTGGCCGCCACCTTCAAACACACCAAAAGGGGTGTTTGTTGATCTTGGATCTTGGAATTGTTGTTGGTGTTCGTGTTTGTTCTTCATTCTTTTGATCCACGTAATCGGTAAATCCTTTTAAACCTTTTTCTTTTGATTTGATCTTTTATTGATTAAGAACATGTTATGTTTTTTACAAAAACCTAATTAAAATCATGGATCTAACATGAATTGGGGTTTAATAAAATCAAAAGTATTGTTTTAAGGGGTGTTTGTTTTGGCCGCAGCCTACACAGAACCCAAGGGGGGTTTCGGTTTGGCCATCCGACCACCACCAAGACCATATGGTCCCGGTTGGTTGGTGTGGGTCCCACGGCAGCATCAAGACAAGGGGTACCCCGATTTGGTTCGGGGTACGGTGTCGATTTCATGTCCGGTTCATGGTTTTTAGTCTAGATCCGGTTCATGGTGTATGTTTAGTTTTATATATTTTTATGATCTTATGTTAAAAATTAAATTAATAAAATGACATGATTAATTTAATAACAAGACTTAGATTATTTTAATTATTAATAATCATGAAATTAATTAACCTAAGTATTTTTATATTTTAGACTTATAATTAATTAATTATTTAAAAACCATGGATATAATTAATTAATTAACATGACTTAGGTTATATTATTAATAAATAATAATACATGTTTTAACTTAAGTATTTAACTTTATTTAATTAAAAACATGTTATACTTTAATTAAATATTTTAACCTATAGTTTAATTTAATTACATGAAATAATTATTAAACTATACATTATATCATATGACTTAGAAAATAATCATGAAAACACTTAGGCTTATATACTTAGCTTATTTAACCAGCTTATTTCTAATTATGGAAACTTGCTATTTTTAGGAACTTATTTATTTCAGGCAGCTAATCTATTTATGGAAACTTATTTAATTAAGGCAGCTGATCTACTTATGGAAACTTTCTATTTTTAGAAACTTATCTATTTTAAGCAGTAACTGTATTTTTGGAAACTTTCTATTTTTGGGAACTTTCTATTTTTGTAAACTTTCTATTTTTGGAAACTTTCTATTTTTGGAAACTTTCTATTGTTGGTAACTTTCTATTTTTGGGAACTTTCTATTTTAGGAAACCTGCTATTTTTGGAAAGTTACTTATTATTACACAGTAAGTATAATAATACATGAAATACCAGAAATACTTAATCAGAGTAAACAGAATATAAGATAAACACAGTTTAAGGCTTTAAACAGTGAAACATGATATGAACATATAAAATAAGCTAAGACGTGATATAAAACCAGTTATGTATTTAGTAGTCAGATACTTATTCACGTATGTATTCTTGTAGCATTAGTGATACGGAAGTAGGATTCCTCTCAGTTCGTCTTCTTCGTTCACTGGACATAAGGTACGGATTCCCGTCCTTTCAGTATGGACATTCTTTCCTTATTAGGATTCCCCGTATGCAGCCAAATGTTTTCCCGTAGTATAAGTTACGTGTTTGATTGCTTATGTTTAATTAAGAATACCTATAGCCATATACATGCATGACCAGTTTCACCTAGTTATGGAGGTACCATAACCATAACATTAGAGGCACTGATGTTATGACTTCACCACGGCGGAGTGATTGCTCGTGGAGTCCCTTCAGCTTTTGGCCATTTATATTATATTTATCATGTGGGGCGTATGGGTGCATCCTAGTTACATGTGTTTAGTCAGGATTTCATGGTGAATGTGGTGTGTGCCTTGCATCCTTCACAAGGAGCTGATCCCTCCTACCCAAAAACCAGTATATTAAATTAGAGGCAGCCCCTCTAATTTGCATGATGAGGTCACCCCTCCAAGTATTCATGCATGGTGGATTTTCATGACCTATGTTGGCTAATGGTAAAATATGTTAAACAATTTTCATAAGATAAACATAAGGCTTTTCAAACTATAAAACCAGTTTTATGAACATGTTCCAGGTTTTCCAGGACTTATACATTTCCGCCGCTATTAAGTCTCTATTATGTTTTAGTCACTTACACTATGTCTATATCTGTGCACTGAGCGTTTTGCTCAGCCGTTACTTTCCTTTCCATGTCCCAAAACGGCAGGTACCCTAGGAAAGACTCGAGCATGTTGAGGACGTGCATAGGATGGAAGCTGCCAGAGACTTCTTTTCCTTTTTGCCTTCATATACTTATGCTTGTTTAGTCTTTCATTCATTTCCTTTGCTTTATTATGTTTTGGGCTTATGTTTGGGAACCGATGTTTGATTCCGGTTTACCCTATGGTCATGTAATATTTTAGACATTTATCCTTGTATGCTTTGATGACACGCCATAATTACGTGTGACATTCCATTATCAAAATGGGGTGTTACAATTATGGTATCAAAGCCAAGGCTTCGACCTGTAGGCTCTAAAACTCGACCTGTGACTAGTGGGTAGTCACCAGGAGCTTCCCAAGCCAACATTTGATATTCTACGTATTTATTTTTTCAGCACATTGTTGTTTTAACCATGATGTTTTCAGCACCTTGAGGTTTTAACCTTGATGTTTTCATCGATATTGTTGTACTAATATGGATGGACAACCGTCATTCATATTTAGTTCCGTGTCATTATTTCATGCATGACGTTCCTCGTGAACTGTGACTATGTGGACTGAACCTCAATAGTTCATAATTAGTCACATAAAATTTTTTTCTGATAAGTTTTAACAGATGAGTTTCATTTATTTATGTTTCATGTATCATTGTTGCAGGGATTACGACTAAGTAATGGTTGGTACATGACTGGCCCTATTTAGTCGCATGTGCTTTTATCGAAACTTTTAACTTTGGGACCGACCCATAGGCGTCCCCTCGCTATGTCTTTTGCTTTGGGACCGACCCATAGGCGTCCCCTCGCATATATAAAGGTTTTTATAAACTACGTTATACATTCATGCACTATTTTCATGCATAAAATTTTTCTCATGATTTATTGGCATAAAATTTTTTTCATGTCCCCTCATAAGTTACTATGTTTTTATGTCAAGTATGTTTTCATACTGTCATGGTTAAACTCAGTTTCATGCTGATTATGTTATACACTCCTTCATGTTAAATCGTTTCATGTTTCTTCATGATAATTCTGTCTTCATGTTGATTACGTCTTACGCCTCTTTTGTTATTTATGTTTTCATGCAAGGCATTGTTGGATTTCACTGAATCCTGCTTTCATGATAGTCATGGTTGGTTTTCACTGATCATACTGTCAGGTAAATCATCGTTGATATTTGTGTAACCACAATTTGACGTTTTCCGATACAACCAGAATGATGTCTATGCTAATACTGCCAGGTTATCATGATGGTTTTCATAACCTTTTAACCGATATACTTTCCTTAAATCATGAAAAATGATCGACCCCAATACCGATCATTTCATGAACATTCCATGTGTACTCCATGTACCGTATTCCATGTGTATTACACGTACCTAAATCCATGTGTATTTCACTTGCAATACTTCACGAGCATTTGCTAGTCGATTCTAAATCATCTCACGCGTATGTTCACTTGCTGATATTCTACAAGATTGCCGATGCCGCTCATAGCTTGGAGATGTTACTAAAGGTTGATGCTGCTGACGTTCGGAGACGCTACGAGATGCGGATGCTGTTCACAACCTGGAGATCCTATAAGACGAAGACAAAGGCGTCAGAGAAAAGCAATTGGACGAGAAGATGCTTCACCATCAGACGATTTCCATCAATCATTGTCCCTAATTCTTAGTTACATGGCACACGTCATTCGGCTGTCATTTCAGCCATATGAGTGCAAACCGGTACCAGCCGGCCACTCAGCTGAATAGTTACATGAATCACGGTCATGAGAATGACCGTCATGGAACTGACAGACATGACGATAGTAACCACTACTATGACAGAAACTATCCTAGAAATCGCAACCGAGGCTCCGGCCGCGGACGTGATCAGACATACAAATGATCAGTAGTCCAACCGATCCGAAAATTCTGGCATAATAAGCTAATATTGTAGTTCTATTGTTTTACGTCTTGAGACACATGTCAAGACATCAGTCAAGACACATGACTCACGTCCAACTATGGAACATTTCTAAGAAATTCAAGGTACCCTCCAAGGGTATATCCATTTTGTGTGCCATGTATTAATCAGGCCACAAGAATTTCAATACCATTATCAGCGCATCAGTGAGAACTTTCACGTTGCCGATGTCACTTTCAATTCTTTCACCATAGTTCATATATACATGACCATGAAGGACGCCTTTCGTATTCCCACGCATACGAAGGTTTTCCTTCAGCTTAATGATGAGATCCAAGCTGCTAACGCATTTCCTCGGACAGACACGAGATGAATTTTATCCTAATTATGGACTATGAACAGCACACCATGCTATGATTCATAATTATGTACAGTAATGTTCAGGCTTCTGAATACATTCAGCTTGATCTTCCATCAGGAAAATCTGTACAATTATTTATGCTTACAAGCATGTGCGTTGTTAGCCATGGTTGCTAAAATTTTCTAGCTGTCAGTAAGACACGACTATTTAAGTCCTTTTACACATAGCTAGTTGATTATTCCAAAATCTTCCTATACATTCCAGAAGAACCTACAAGGAGAAGGATGGTACCATGAGATTATGTGTCGACTACCATCGATTTAAACAAATCACAATTCATGACCGTTATTCTCCTCCATGTATTGACAAGATCGGATTCATGATCATGCTGCCAATAGTGACGGGTGAAAGAGAAGGACATGTCTATGACTGCTATTCGTGCACGACTCGGTCATGCTAGATTTATGATTTTGAATTAGTATCATCAATGCTCCAACAACATTATGGACTTAATAAATTGAGTTTCCATGAACTCATAAGCAAATTCATCAGTGTTTTCATTGAGGATAACCTGATTTCCTTTAAGCCTAGAAGAAGAACAGGAGAGATCCATGGTTCATAAGATAACAGTCATTCAGGTAGAAGAAGAACAGGAAGACCATATCTGCACTATGTTGCAAATTCTATGACAAGAGAAATTTCACCCTGGAAAATTTTCCAATATCAATTCTGTTTGATTACAGTGACACGCTGGATCACATGGATTTGCATGGTTAATCTTACCATGACTCAGCTTATGCGTAAAGGAGAGAACCCTACACTACATTAGGTGTTATAGAAAATCCTACGCTAGGAGAAATCTAGATTCAAAAACTCAAGGTTTCGCAAACTCCTATGTATCATGTCCTACGAAGCAAGATACAGTTACGTTCATATCTAAGTACCTGACATACCAACATGTTAAGATTAGACACCAACAGACTGGGATGTTTTCATCATCTGAAATGGTAAATTGAAATGGGACAAGATCTCCACGGATTTTGGTTACCAGATTAACGCAAACTCAGAAGAAGCATGATGCTATCTGGGTTATTGCAAACAGTTTGATCAAGTCCACAGAATCCTTACATCCGCAAGGATTGCAGAACCAACAGATTGATCAGACATGTTCCAGCCAAGGCTCATCCGACCACTTGGTAATCCCTCATCTATCGGGCCAGACAAAGATTCGCAATTGTACTCCTAAATTACTTCACGTCTTCATTCTGATTCCACAACTTGCTTTCGCGCTTACGTTCATGACACTATTCACGTTCATGATCATATCTGGACTTACGATTTTACATTCATTTTGTTCTGGGAAGTTTTGCAAGAACTTGAGAGACCAGACCCAAGTTTAGTATAACTCTCCATCATCAGATAGACGTTTCACGTCATATTCCACGTCTCACCTTGTAGCGTTTGGCGTTACCGCCAATGTATTCTATGATCACGATATGTTTCACATGTCATGTTCATTCCACGTTGCTCATATCATGATCAAGATATGTTACACGTATCATGGATCACGATATGTTTACTCATACTACACTCGCCATATCTCCACGTAGCACGTTCAAAATTTTTCACGTATCACGTTTAAAATTTTTCACGTACTACGTTTCTTTATGTCTCGCGCATCGTTTCTAGTTAACAGTTAAGTCAGATTGTCTTTCATCGTAACGTTTCAGTTACTCTCACACGATTAATTCTTATTCCCTTGATCGAATTCAGGGGATCTACCTTACGTTGATAACCAAGAACTTCTTCGTATTCCAAGTCAAGGTCAGGAGGACCAAGACTTATCATTCGTGTCAAGATCTTATGAAGGAACCGTTCCAAGAGGGAAGCCACTTGGAAACGGACAAGTTCATCCGGACTTCTTATCCGTTTTTCTCTTATCGATTAGATATGTCCTTTCAGTCACGTCATGTTCCATGTCTTTTCAAGACATGTCACGTTCCACGTTCCCTTCTACCATGTCACCTTCATTTCCGTTATTTTGCATTCCTTTCCAGTCTGATTCGGGTATGTTTCGCTTCCAGTTACGTTATCTATAATTCGGGGACGAATTATTCTTTTTAGGGGGGAAGAGTTATAAAACCCGCATGCTTTTACCATGAATAGTACCCTTAAGATCGTACGTACTAGATTAAAACTTTCCTTTTATAGTACGATTACGTTTACGTGTTAGGATATTACGTATTACGTACGTGTTAGTACACGATAAGTATTTACTACGCACGAACACGCAATAATTATTTGACAATAATTAATCACGAACATGCGATCATGAAATCACGAACGTAATTAAATCACGAACTATTATTAATTATATATATATATTTATTAGCGTAGATAAATATATTAGGTCACGGTAATTATTTAACGAGAACACACAAAACGCGAACACAAATAAACACGAACAAACACGTAAAACACGAACACAAGAACACACTTATTAATTAGACACGGAAAACATTCGGGTTACCCCTTGTGGGCCCCATTACCACGAAATTAAGGAGGGAGGATGGGCTTAGCCCATCAATTTTTATTAAAAGGAGGTTAAGGAAAATTACACTACTCATTTTTTTCTATAGAAGAATTTTACAGAAACCTAAAATCCTCCTCCTCCTTCTTTTTCTCTTTTTGGCCGCCACCTTCAAACACACCAAAAGGGGTGTTTGTTGATCTTGGATCTTGGAATTGTTGTTGGTGTTCGTGTTTTTTCTTCATTCTTTTGATCCACGTAATCGGTAAATCCTTTTAAACCTTTTTCTTTTGATTTGATCTTTTATTGATTAAGAACATGTTATGTTTTTTACAAAAACCTAATTAAAATCATGGATCTAACATGAATTGGGGTTTAATAAAATCAAAAGTATTGTTTTAGGGGGCGTTTGTTTTGGCCGCAGCCTACACCGAACCCAAGGGGGGTTTCGGTTTGGCCATCCGACCACCACCAAGACCATATGGTCCCGGTTGGTTGGTGTGGGTCCCATGGCAGCATCAAGACAAGGGGTACCCCGATTTGGTTCGGGGTACGGTGTCGATTTCATGTCCGGTTCATAGTTTTTAGTCTAGATCCGGTTCATGGTGTATGTTTAGTTTTATATATTTTTATGATCTTATGTTAAAAATTAAATTAATAAAATGACATGATTAATTTAATAACATGACTTAGGTTATTTTAATTATTAATAATCATGAAATTAATTAACCTAGGTATTTTTATATCTTAGACTTATAATTAATTAATTATTTAAAAACCATGGATATAATTAATTAATTAACATGACTTAGGTTATATTATTAATAAATAATAATACATGTTTTAACCTAAGTATTTAACTTTATTTAATTAAAAATATGTTATACTTTAATTAAATATTTTAACCTATAGTTTAATTTAATTACATGAAATAATTATTAAACTATACATTATATCATATGACTTAGAAAATAATCATGAAAACACTTAGGCTTATATACTTAGCTTATTTAACCAGCTTATTTCTAATTATGGAAATTTTCTATTTTTAGAAACTTAATTAAATAAGGCAGCTAATCTATTTATGGAAACTTGCTATTTTTAGAAACTTATTTATTTTAGGCAGCTAATCTGTTTATGGAAACTTATTTAACTAAGGCAGCTGATCTATTTATGGAAATTTTCTATTTTTAGAAACTTATCTATTTTAAGCAGTAATTCTATTTTTGGAAACTTTCTATTTTTGAGAACTTTCTATTTTTGGAAACTTTCTATTTTTGGAAACTTTCTATTTTTGGAAACTTTCTATTTTTGGTAACTTTTTATTTTTAGAAACTTTCTATTTTAGGAAACCTGCTATTTTTGGAAAGTTACTTATTATTACACAGTAAGTATAATAATACATGAAATACCAGAAATACTTAATCAGAGTAAACAGAATATAAGATAAACACAGTTTAAGGCTTTAAACAGTGAAACATGATATGAACATATAAAATAAGCTAAGACATGATATAAAACCAGTTATGTATTTAGTAGTCAGATACTTATTCACGTATGTATTCTTGTAGCATTAGTGATACGGAAGTAGGATTCCTCTCAGTTTGTCTTCTTCGTTCACTAGACATAAGGTACGGATTCCTGTCCTTTCAGTATGGACATTCTTTCCTTATTAGGATTCCCCGTATGCAGCCAAATGTTTTCCCGTAGTATAAGTTACGTGTTTGATTGCTTATGTTTAATTAAGAATACCTATAGCCATATACATGCATGACCAGTTTCACCTAGTTATGGAGGTACCATAACCATAATATTAGAGGCACTGATGTTATGACTTCACCACGGCGGAGTGATTGCTCGTGGCGTCCCTTCAGCTTTTGGCCATTTATATTATATTTATCATGTGGGGCGTATGGGTGCATCCTAGTTACATATTTTCAGTCAGGATTTCATGGTGAATGTGGTGTGTGCCTTGCATCCTTCACAAGGAGCTGATCACTCCTACCCAAAAACCAGTATATTAAATTAGAGGCAACCCCTCTAATTTGCATGATGAGGTCACCCCTCCAAGTATTCATGCACGGTGGATTTTCATGACCTATATTGGCTAATGGTAAAATATGTTAAACAGTTTTCATAAGATAAACATAAGGCTTTTTAAACTATAAAACCAGTTTTATGAACATGTTCCAGGTTTCCAGGACTTATACATTTCCGCTGCTATTAAGTCTCTATTATGTTTTAGTCACTTATACTATGTCTATATCCGTGCACTGAGTGTTTTGCTCAGCCGTTACTTTCCTTTCCATGTCCCAAAACGGCAGGTACCCTAGGAAAGACTCGAGCATTTGGAGGACGTGCATAGGATGGAAGCTGCAAGAGACTTCTTTTCCTTTTTGCCTTCATATACTTATGCTTGTTTAGTCTTTCATTCATTTCCTTTGCTTTATTATGTTTTGGGATTATGTTTGGGAACCGATGTTTGATTCCGGTTTACCCTATGGTCATGTAATGTTTTAGACATTTATCCTTGTATGCTTTGATGACACGCCATAATTACGCGTGACATTCCATTATCAAAATGGGGTGTTACAGTTTACTCTTTGATTGATGAATGTGATGGTGAAAAGTAATGTTTAGGTTTGTTCGTGGTTTCCTATATTATGTTCCGTCTATTTGTAATGTGATTATGTTACTGCTCTTTGTAATGTGTGTTGTTAAACTGTCTTGTTTAACTAGAATGAATAGCTACTACTCTTTGTTGAAACAAACATCTACAACAACAAATTTGGAAAACAACTGGTGTTGTAACAAACTTCTCCATTCCCTTGTGCTTATCATTAAATTTACCTAACTAAATAATACATCTTTTGATCTTTTGTTGTTGTATCATGTGTGTGCTTGGATATGCTATAAAGTGAAGTATATTTTCGTCACACACTGGAACAACTCTCGAATCTAACCAATGCTAATCGACAATATGACTTGAAATTGACTACTAAAGGTTGCAGAACTTGGACCTTAGTCAAGTGAGTTGTATGGTTTGAATTTTGTGTTTTCGATTTTAACAACCAAACGTTCACCACTGTGGTCGCTAAATAGTTCAAACTACAATACCATAGTTTAGTCCCTTGAGACGATTAGTAAGGCTCTACGATCACACATTATGGAATTTTGATGTCATGCCTCATTATTCTGTTTGTTAAAACGACGTATTTATTACACATGTATTATGTTCATATGTAATGTGTTGGTTCCTATATAGTATCAGGGAATGCTTTCGTTATATTGACAAGCCTATTATATGTAATAGGCTGATTTATTAACATAGTTATATATATTTCATATAGTCACTCTTGCAAATTTGTCTACACCATCCCTAAGTTGTGTTTTTTTTATTTAACACGTGCCTATACATAGTTTATCATAAATATTATTTATATAAATGAGATTCTTTAGATAAGAGTTATCTCAATATATTTAACCAATTCAAACTCTAAATTAATAGTATAGAAGATATTATTGCTAAAAATACTACTATTCATTAGTAAGTCCTGTAATTCTATTTTTTCAATACATTGCTAGAAATATAATAACAAAAAACCATTACATGCTTTGGTGTTGGTAATAACAATTATAAAAATACATTATAAACACGCGTTATTCCTTCTTGTAAAACTTTTTGTGTAAGAAACTATCTTTAGCACACATAGAGACGAATTTACTATAGTACTCTTTTAATTGCCTACTTACTTGGTATAAAATACGAATTAGTATATCCTTTCATTCAACTAGACGAATTTGTTTACCATTTCATTCACAGCACTTTTTAAAAGAAAATTGTATGGATTCTGTGAATAAAGAGTTCACACCTCAAATGTTGTGTATCAAAAAGTTTTACGTAATAAGTAACATTTGTTGTTCGATTTTACCTAATAATTGTTATAATGTTTCATTTTCGATTTTACTAAATGTTTTTTATATATTGTTTGATACATGCTTATTTGATATTTTATCATCAATGCAATTATCGCAAGTTACGACACTTTTCAATTACAATTTGATCTTAACACTATATAGCGTATAGTTAATTATCTGCCGCTAGGACAAATTCTGCCGCTATGCGCGGGCACTCACCTATTGAAAAATACGTTTGGACATAATATGTTTTATTGTAGTCAATTTTTACCAAAAATTGCGCCTAATCGCCGGTTCAATCTAGCTGAGTCATCGAGTCACGAGTTCGACCATCGAGTTAACCTGATGAGTCACCGGATCACGGGTTTGACCACCTTGCCAATTCTGTCGAGTACACGGATCACAACTTCGACCACCGGATGGTCGACACCGTGCACGGGTTCAACAGTGGTTCAACCCGGCCGAATCACCGGTTAGCGGTCCGACCACCAAATCAATTATCATAACGTTAATTATATGTTGCTAGGGAATTCCGCCGCTATGCGTCGGTAATCGTCTAGTATAAGAAATGAGGAGATAGCCAATAAAAATTTCTCTCGTTATTCTAACGACAATACGTATGTAGTTAATGCATATAGAATTTATGTCAACCTGGTACCACACAAAGGATAAATTGTACTAACGAATTAAAGTTTCTTGCGCATTGTGAACACGTACGTGACTCAAGTACGTACACCAAGGCTCGTTAGCTTTATGAAGGGACATATTTATTTACTACGTACATATACATCTTATGCACCAGGTCCTCTTTAGTATAAATAAATGCACATTAAATCCTCGACATATATAATCTTGTTTGGACCACTTTAAGATAGATCCATATCAACGTATATTCTTTTTTTGTAACACCTGGCTTTCAGCTAACTTCTAAGAAGTACGTATGGTAAATCAAATGCTTGCAAAACTTTGAGAAGAAACAAACAACCTTTTATAAGTGAGAAGATTTTAGAAAAACATGTTGCATAAATTGACATCATCTTTTAGATGTAGATGCTCGTTATTCCTCGTCGCTAAGGGCTCCCTCAAACATCCGTTCCCTCGCCTTTCTTGCCTGCGATGTGAGCAAGAACAGTTATGATCACTTAATTAGTACTGTAATATATAACAAGTTTTATATCGAAAATAAGTTATATATCAAATCAAGAACCTGTTTTCCCCAATTAGTGAAGCATGTTACAAGTGTAAGCATAATGCATTGCATTACTATTCCAATAATAAGTCCACTCCATAATCCTTTTCCATTTAGATGAAACACGAAACCTAATATTAAAGCCATTGGAATTCCAACCAGATAATATGATCCAAGATTGATGTATGCCCCGATATGTTGCCACCCTGTCCCTCTAGCAACACCTATGTATTAGAAGAAAAGTTTCTGAGCTTGCTATAGTTTTGAAGTGCTAAGAATATATATATAGAGAGGTGATTTGCACACTCTCAAAAGTTATTGGCACACTCAAATTTTGTGTATTATGACATTTATACCCTTAATAATTATACATTCCACTAAGTGATTTAAGGGTATAAATGACAAACCATCCAACATTTGGAGTGTGCCAATAACTTTTGAGAGTGTGCAAATCACCTCTCATATATATATCGTTATGGTTAAGGTACGAACCTGAAAGAATAGTTTGTATTGTGTCTGCGAATATAGAGAAACATATAAAAAGAGTCATGTCTTTGACATAATCAACTAGTTCCTTCTCGTTTCCAAAAGCGTATCCTAGAACAGAACGTGAGCAAAAGAGAGCGGTGATGGCTATGATTGCCTCCATTACTCCAAGAGCTGACACGGCCAAAAGAGCTGTTTTTGCAGCCTCTGGATTCCCAGCTCCTAATTCATTGGATATCCGTGTGCTGCATATTAAGGGTGCATTTTTATTCTGGTGCATTAGAATTATGATTATTTGGGCTAAACGTCAAACAAGCTGTTAATAGCAAACCTTGCAGCAACCCCAAATGAATAAGGTATGTAGTAATGTAAGATATCAACTGTTAGACTGTTGCAAAGATGAAACCACATATGTTAAACGAGTCCAACTATATTCAAACCATAATTTAGTAAATTAGATAACATGAATTAGATTGCGCCTCTAAAAAAACTCTAATCAAATTACCATATCGAGAGCACTGAAGTTTCTAATTGTGGATTGGGCAAGAGTCCTGATAGCAAAATAACAATCTCGTATGACCACCATTCAAGACTAAACAAAAGAAATTAAAAGCTCCATATGGATAAGTTGATCTGTTACATGAAAATATGTAAAATTAGGGCCATCGAAAATTTTACCAACTCATGACGGCAGATGGGATGGCAAAGCGAAAGAACTCCTTAATGCTTGAGTACACATCTCCTGAACAAGTGACACGAGTCTTCTCACATGATTTGGATTTATATAAGTATATAGCCAGAAAAATCACATTAAAAGTGTACGAGATTCCAATAGCTAAAGCTGCTCCAGCTGCCCCGAAGTCTAGCTTGAACACTAGAGCCCAGCATAAAGGTACATGGATAACAAGTACAACTATTGAGCTCCACAACATGGGAAATATAAGACTTTGTGATGCTAGGTATCGGGTGATTAGTTGAAGTAAGGCGTATGGAAAAAGGGAAGGGATAAGCCAGACTGAGAACTTGCGTGCTTCATTTGATATTAAAGGGTCTTGTCCTATAAGGATTAGGAGTTTGTCCATGTAGATCCACATAACACAAATAGGGAAACAGACCAAAATGAGTGAAATTATGGCGCCAAATGTGTAGCTACCGAGCCTCTCATATTGCCTTGCTCCATATGCTTGCCCGCACAATGTTTCCAATGCGCTCGCCATACCAAACTGTCAAGTTTTCATTAGTATTAAAGATATAAAAACATTATTGTAATGAAACTGGTTTTCATATAAATTGACATATATATGACCTCCAATCATTTAGTTATAGTTAAAAGACAATCCATTATGTATTTCATTATGATTTCAACTAAAAAAGGTGCTCGATTTTCGCAGTATTAGTGAACTTGTAAGATGAGGGTACCATTTGAACTTAGGTGCTTAAAAGAAATTTTGGCAATTTGTGTTCAAAAGGTGCAGTTTATCACTGTGGCACATGTGATCACTGCAAAAACACCCCTTCGCTGTTTACTTGTATTCTTATCATGGGATATAATGGAGGTGAACCAGTGTATTATATAGAAAAACCTAAACTTACAAGAAGATATAGCTATGATCACGGGTGGACTTAGGGGTTCTCTCAGGTTCATAGGAACCTGGTGGATGTTTGTCTCGTAATATAAGTTTCAGATATATGAAATATAAAAACTTCACTAAAAGAATGTGATTATTGTTTGTGAAAAAAATTTCAAACTTGTAGAAAATATAACATTCAATGAAAAAACAAAAAAACAAGCAAAACTTTCATTTTAAAAAATGTATAACTGGACTTTTGGTTCTATACAAAAACTGCTTGAGACCGTCTCATATTCACCCATAATCAAAATCCTCGATACTCATCAAAAAATATATGCATCTGATAATTTGCTGTTTAGGGTCCGGCCCTCCTTGTGATAAGACATTTACCTTAATAGTGACACATTTGGTTAATATATATTACCTGTCTAAGTTTATGTGGTTTTAAGTTTTAACATCATATAGAAGTCATGACTCATGATAAGTTCACAGTCTCATTTAGTATACCTAACTAATAATGCAACTAGCAGATGTTTTATTTTTTTAACAGAAAATGAATGTATTGCAATAAAGAAGAAGGCATACAAGTAAACTAAAACCGGTGACGTTGGTGAGTGAGGTAGCAACCGCAGTTCCAGCAAGCTCTAGTTCCCCAAGGTGACCAACCATCGACATGGATGCCACACGCAATAGATTTTGTGATACCATCACGACCACCATTGGCAATGCTATGTAACAAGTTCTCTTCACCTCTTCCACCAATACAACCTCCCATCTTTCCGGTTGCTTTTGCTCCGTAGTTAACAACAATCCTTTCTCCATGCTGATCACTTTCTGATATGTTTTGAGCTAGAAAGATGTCATTTATATACGCCAAGAATATGAGTTTGTGCTAAAGATGAGTCAATAGATGTTACAACGTAGGTCCACTATATATATAGCTTTATACTAGTAATATTTAATATGCTTGTTTGTTATTTCTGTTTAATTACTTTTGTCATATTGATATAAAGAAGCAAAGATGAAAGGTAATCCAATCAGCTTATACTATATTTTGCTACTAATTCCATGTTTTTTCTAGAAATATATCTACAGATACTATGTTCTAAACGCATTATCGTTAGAAAAGAATATGATTGTTGGCCATAATTTGCGGGGTATCCCGAAAAGTTATGTTTTGATGTCTTGTCTGTTAAAGAGTGAGCATCAGCAGCGTGGCCTTATGTTTAACCACATCCTTTTAAAGCATAATAGGTGTGACTAACAGTAACAAGTATCGTAATATATACTATGGCTTCGTTTGTTTTTTAAGAGGTTTTACCTTTTCATCTACAAAGCATATCTACAAAAAGAAGAGGTGTATTTAAAGTTTTCATCTACACAAAAAAGACCGTTTGCTTTTTATAATCTTGAAGTACTTCTTTCCTACACTTTTTCTTTTTATATTTTTCATTAGTTCTTTTGTATGTTTTCGTACGTTTTGTCAATTTTTACGTTTTTGTACATTTTATATGATTTTCGCGTTTTCATACGTTTTGTTCGTATTTTGTAGCGCTGAAAACGCTAATACCTAAAAAAAACATATAAAAGTATACAAACACGTAAAAAATAAATTAAAATATACGAAAATGTATAAAACTTAAAAACTTACGAAACAAACGAAAACGTATGAACACGTGAAAAAATAGAACGAAAACGAACGGAAGTGAAAAATGCACGAAAACATAGAAAAACGTACAAAAGCGTGCAAAATTGACAAAAAAGTAAAACACAAAAAAAGTGAAAAAAACATAAAAACATATAAAAACGTGAAAAAATACGAAATGAATCATTTCGATATAAAAAGTATAAAAATATAAAAAAATGCAAACAAATATTAAAGGTGATGGTGGGATGTGAGTGTTAAATAAGTGGGAAGAAGTGAGAAGAAGAGGAAATGAGATGTCTTCATGGTTGAAGAGGGGAGAAGTGCTTCTTAGCACTTATTTCTTCAAAAAAAAAAACAAACAAATACCTCTGCGCGCCTGCAGAGGTTTGCAGATAAAAGCGGCTAGAAGAGGTTTTTGTTTAAAAAAACAAACGAGGCCTACGTGTAAAACCCCATTTTGATAAATGGAATGTCACACGTGATTATGGCGTGTCATCAAAGCATGCAAGGATAAATGTATAAAACATTACATGACCATAAAGGAAATACCGGAATCAAACATCGGTATCCCAAAAGTAGAACTCATCACACACAAACATAAGTACTGAAAATGAAAGGACTAAACAATGTCCATGGAAATGAGTATCAAAGTATAAAGAAATGCATAAAGTAAAAAAGGCTAGGAAGCTTCCAATCCATATGTACGTACGCTTAAAGTCTACGAGCGTCCCTGAGTACCTTCCGTTTTGGGAACATGAAAAGGAAAACGGCTGAGCATAACGCTCAGTGCACGAATATACAAGTAAAGCATGAATAATATAAGCATTATAAGCATGAAGCAGCGGAAAAGACTAAGTCCGGGATAACCTGGTTATATCTTAGTAAAACTGGTTTTATAGTTTGAAAGCCTTATGTTTATCTTGTAAAAACTGTTTAACATATTTACCATTAGCCAATATAGGTCATGAATTATCAACGTGCATGAATACTTGGAGGGGTGACCTCGTCATGCAAATTAGAGGGGCTGCCTCTAATTTAATATACTGGTTTGGGTAGGAGGGATCAACTCCTTGTGAAGGATGCAAGGCACACACCACATTCACACTGAATAATCTGCTGAAAACATGTAAACTAGGATGCACACATACGCCCCACCTGATAATAATAATATGGCCAAAAGCTGAAAGGGACGCCACGAGCTATCACTCCGCCGTGGTGAAGTCATAACACTGGTGCCTCTAGTGTTATGGTTATGGTACCTCCATAACTAGGTGAAACTGGTCATGCATGTATATGGCTTTAGGTATTCTAATAAAACATAAGCAATTCAAAAACATATAAAAATATCCTAGGGAAAAACAGTTGGCTGCATACCGGGAATCCTAATAAGAAAGAATGTCCATACTGAAAGAACGGAGAATCCGTACCTTGTGTCCAGTGAACGAAGAAGACGAACAGAAGAGAGTCCTACTTCGGTATCACTAAGGCTACATAAATACATACGTGTATAAGTATCTGATTACTGAGTACGTAACTGGTTTTATATCATGTCTTAGCTTGTTTTATATGGTCATGTCATGTTTTATTGATTTAAGCTTTATATTGTGTTTATCATGTATTCTGTCTATTCTGTTTAAGTATTTCTTGTATTTCATGTGTTATTATACTGGTTGTGTAATAATAAGTAACTTTCTAAAAATAACACGTTTCCTAAAATAGAAAGTTTCCAAAAATAGAAAGTTTCCAAAGATAGAAAGTTTTCAAAAATAAAAGGTTTCCAAAAATATACTTATTGCTTAAAATAGATAAGTTTCTAAAAATAGAAAGTTTCCATAAATAGATTAGCTGCCTTAATTAAATAAGTTTCTAAAAATAGAAAGTTTCCATAAATAGAAATAAGCTGGATTATAAGCTAATAATATAAGCTTAAGTGTTTAGTGATTAATATACTAAGTCATGTAATTAAATAGTATAGTTTATTAATTATTTCATGTGAATAAACTATAGGTTAAAGTATTTAATTAAATATAACATGATTTAATTAAATAAAGGTAAAAATACTTAGGTTAAAACATGTATTATTATCTATTAATAATATAACCTAAGTCTTGTAAATTAATTAATTATAAGTCATGATTTTAATAATTAATTAATTATATAGTCTAAATAAATGATAAATTACTTAGGTTAAAAAAAGTCATGTATTAATACTAATATTAATAACCTAAGTCATGTATAAATTAAATTAATCATGTGCATGTTTTAATTAATTTAATTTAATTCTTGAAAAAATAAACTTGTAAAAAAATAATTAACCCTGTAAAAATAACCCATGAACCAAACCCGTGTTTTAATCTAAACATGTGTGAAGCAGACCGGTTTAAACCCGTGAACCGGCAACCAACGCACCCTTGACTTGGCTAGCCGCCGGCTAGCAAAATTTCCCAACGGCTAGCCGACGGTTCCCCTTGCTGCCGCGGCCTAAAGCTCCCCTTGCTTTCCTTATTTAGCCACAGGCTTAGGCCGGTGGTGGTTCTTTGTTTTAGCCGAGACCCACCCGAGCACAAACATACCCCGACCTAGGTCGGGGTTCCCTTGGTTCTTGCTGCCGAGACACAAGACCACCACACCGAGACCTTGAGGTCTCGGTTGGTGCGAATCAAAACCGAGACCCCCTTGGGGCTCGGTTCATGCGTCGGCCACAACAAACACCCCTTAAACCCTTAATTAATTTTACCCCCATGTTTAATTACATGATTTATAACTTGTTATTAAAACATTCATGATTTCATGTGATTAATTAATCAAGATCATAAAAAAAGAGGTATAGGGTTTACCGATTACATGAATCAAAGGAGGATGAACACACTAACAATCTTGCAATAAATCGAACACCAAAAATCAACCAAACACACCCTTGGTATGTGTAATACCCGGCGGACAAAGGAGAGGAACAAGAGGAGAAAAAGATTTTAGGGTTTTTTGTTTTTCTAATTTTTGTAATTCTGAAAATAATTTTGCCCCAAATCCTTGTTTAGTAAAAATCAATGGGCTAGGCCCTTTTCTTGTCTTGTAGCCGTGGGTAGGGGGGCCCACATGGGGGTAACCCATATGTTTCCGTGTCAAATATTTAGTGTATTCTCGTGTTCGTGTCTTATTATATTTGTTCATGATCGTAATAAATATACATACATACGTAATACTAAGCTCGTGATTAATTTACGTTCATGATTTCATGTTCGTATGTTCGTGATTATAATTATTGTTGATATAACTATCTTGTCTTAATACGTAATAAATACTTATCTTGTTATAACACGTACATAATACTTGTAATTCTTGTTCGTGAAACGTAAACGTGCTATAAAAGGAAAGTTCTAATCATGTACGTACGATCATAAAGGTACTATTCATGGTAAAAGCATGCGGGTTTTACAACTCTTCCCCCCTAAAAAGAATAATTCGTCGCCGAATTATAGATAAAGTAAACTGGAAAAAAAGAACATACCCGAATTCAAAATATGAAATGAGGGTAAGAAGCCCAGATAGACTCCTCTGTTTCCCAAGTGGCTTCCCGCTCGGTATGATCCCTCCAAAGGATTTTGACGAATGGAATCGTCTTCCTTCTCATGACTCGTTCTTGTCTTTCAAGAACTCGTTCGGGTTCTTCTATGAAAGTGAGATCTTCACGAATATGTTCCAGTGGATACTGAACCATGTGAAGGGAATGATACTGATACCCTCTGAGTAAGGACACATGAAACACATCGTGAACATGAGAAAGCTGCGGAGGTAACGCTAAACGGTAAGATACTTCACCGACTCGTTCAATGACATCAAACGATCCGATAAATCGAGGACTGAGCTTCCCTTTTATTCCAAAACGTCTAACACCACGTGCCGACGAAACCTTAAGGAAAACGTGATCTCCTACGTTAAAATATAAGTCCCTACGATGCTTGTCTGCATAATTCTTCTGACGTGACCGTGCTTCTTGCAGTTTCTGGTTAGCTACTACGACCTTCTCATTAGTCAGCTCTATCATTTCTGGTCCTTCAAGTGTTCGCTCAGCAACCTGATCCCAGCAGATTGGGGCGCGACACTTTCTGCCATACAACATCTCGAAAGGAGCACACTTGATACTTGCGTACCAACTGTTGTTGTATGCAAACTCCATCAAACAAATATAATCTTCCCAATCACCCGTCCATTCCAACGCACATGACCTCAACATGTCTTCCAATGTCTGAATTGTTCTCTCCGACTGCCCGTCTGTTTGAGGATGAAAAGCCGTGCTAAGCTTAAGTTGTGTACCCCAAGCTTTCTGCAGACATCTCTCCAGAATCGCAAAGTGAAACGAGGATCTCTGTCTGAGACGATGCTGGATGGAGCACCGTGAAGTCTCATGATCTCCCTTCTATAAGTATCGGCGAGTTTACTGACCGAATCTTCTTTGCGGATCGGTAAGAAATGAACTGATTTGGTAAGTCGATCAACGATAACCCAAATTGCATCGTGCTTCTTCTTCGTCGGCGGAAGAGCAATAACAAAATCCATGGTGATTTTGTCCCACTTCCACTCTGGAATATCTAACGGTTGAAGGAGGCCGCCAGATCGCTGATGCTCGATCTTAACCTGCTGGCAGGTAAGACATTTGGAGACGTAAGTAGCAACATCCTGTTTCATACCACTCCACCAAAAATCCTGCTTGATGTTGTGGTACATCTTGGTCGAACCAGGATGGATAGAGAATGGGGAGCTATGAGCCTTAGCTAACAATGCTTCCCGGAGCTCTTGGTCATCAGGAACACAAAGTCTCGTGCCCTGCCATAAGATACCATATGCGTCTACTCTGAATTCCGTCTGCTTCTCCAAATTCTGAATTATCGCCCAGATTTCTCCATCATCTTTCTGAGCTTCCTTGATCTTAGAGAGTAGCTCGGGTTCCACTCTAAGATTAGCCCAGTAACCGTGTTGTCCACGTACCATGATCTCTATGTCTAGTCGCTCCAAGTCTCTTATGATTTCCTCCTCAATTTTAATGTCGTTTATCATTCTGGACTTTCTGCTAAGTGCATCTGCTACTACATTCGCCTTGCCGGGATGATACTGCAGATTAATGTCATAATCCTTCAACAGCTCTAACCATCTTCTCTGTCTCATGTTCAATTCACGTTGAGTGAAAATATACTTCAAGCTCTTGTGGTCCGTGAAAATGTCAGATGATTCTCCATACAAGTAGTGCCTCCATATCTTCAATGCAAACACGACTGCTGCGAGTTCCAAGTCATGCGTAGGGTAATTTTCCTCATAAGGCTTAAGCTGCCGTGAAGCGTACACGATCACTTTTCCATGTTGCATGAGAACACAGCCAAGTCCCTTCCCTGATGCATCACTATAGATCTAAAATCCACCTGTACCAGATGGGAGAGTAAGAATCGGTGCAGATACTAACTTCTGCTTTAGGTCTTCAAAGCTCTTCTCTCATTCTTCAGTCTAGACGAATTTCTCCCCTTTCCGCATCAGTTTGGTCAATGGTAGTGCTAAGCGGGAAAAATTCTCCACGAACCTACGGTAATAACCAGCTAAGCCTTGGAAACTGCGGACTTCAGTCGCTGATGTCGGCCTTGGCCATTTGGTAATAGCCTCAACCTTCGTTGGATCCATCGTGATTCCTTCTGCTGATACATTGTGACCTAAGAATGCCACCTTGTCTAACCAGAACTCACACTTGGAGAATTTAGCATACAGCTGCTTCTGGCAAAGAATCTGTAATACTGTACGAAGATGGTCTTCGTGTTCCTCCTTGGACTTAAAGAAAATCAGGATGTCGTCAATGAAGACTATGACGAACTTGTCCAGAAATTCATGAAAGATTTTGTTCATCAAATCCATGAACACTGCTCGAGCATTGGCAAGGCCAAATGGCATGACTACAAATTCGTAGTGGCCATAGCGTGTATGGAAAGCAGTCTTGGCGATGTCCTGCTCCTTAACCCGTAGCTGATGATAGCCCGACCTTAAATCAATCTGGGAGAAATGTTTGGCCCCTTGGAGTTGGTCAAACAGATCATCTATACGTGGTAGTGGATACCTATTTCTGATGGTAATCTTGTTGAGCTCGCGATAGTCTATGCAAAGACGCATACCGTCGTCCTTCTTCTTAACGAATAAGACCGGTGCGCCCCATAGAGATGCGCTTGGTCGAATAAAACCTCGTTCCAGAAGTTCTTGCAATTGATCCTTCAGCTCTTTCAACTTTATGGGAGCCATGCGATAAGGAGCCTTGGAAATCGGCTCAACTCCTGGGATGAGCTCGATATTAAATTCTACTTCACGTGCAGGTGGTATGCCCGGAAGTTCTTCTGGAAATACATCTGGAAATTCTGACACTATCGGCTGATCCTGAATTGATGGGGATTCAGCATCCATGTCATGAATAGTAGCTAGATAACCCTCACAACCATGTGAAAGTAATGCACGTGCTTGCAGGGTTGATATGATTTGTACAGACCTGGCGGGTACGAATCCGTTGTGAATGTACTCTGGCGCATTAACATCACCGAAGATGACTCGATATGAATGGTAGTCTATGGTAGCATGATGCTTGGATAGCCAATCCATGCCCAAAATCATGTCAAAATCATTCATGTCCAGCGGAAGTGCGTCAAAAAGACGAACCTTGTCATCAAACTCTAGGGGAAAGCTCTTGTACACATGGGTTATGCGTACATAGTCTCTCAAAGGCGTGGAAATACTCAGTATATTCTCTAGTGGCATGGGGAGTATCCTAACATTCTTGGCATAAGTAGTAGAAATGACCGAGTGAGTAGCACCCGTATCAAACAGAACACATGCAGCTTGACCATACATATACAAGATTCCAATGATGGTAGCTATAGACTTGTTGGCCTGATCGCGAGATGTCGTGTAAACGCGTCCACTAGTAGGAGGCGGCTTGGTATCAGCATGTCCCGATGTACCCTCCATCTCGCCCTTGCGGTAATCCTTCATGCGATGGCCAGGAAGACCCCACTTGTAGCATGCGTCGCTGTCGCGACGACATGGCCCTGGGTGCCTATGGTGGCAAGTAGAGCAAAGAGGATGAGTATATCCTCCAGCAGGTGTCCTGACTAGCTGAGAGCCTGATAAAACAATATACGTGAGACATGATAATAGGTACAAAGAACAATGCGGATAATCGTAAAAATGAATACCAGTGATAGCTGGACGGTTAGGCTGTGAACCTCTCTGGTTCTGGTCCCTCCCGTTACTGTGATTCCTGGTAGAAGATTTGCTAATGTGTCAGAATTAAGAATTATAACATGTAATCATAAGAAAATGAGTAAGTATAAGGACCTGCTGCTGTTGGAGTGTCCAGCGTTGCTACGGTAATTATCATTACCGCCACGCTTATCCGTAGCAGAACGGTCGTGAGTCTGACCGTTTCCTTTGGGCTGATTAGGCTGTTGCTGAGTAGCCGGCTGAGACCGGTCCCCAGTCTTCTGCCTGGAAGATACAATCTAAGAGATGAAATATCGACATATACTGAAAGAATACGGATTGGTCACCGTTTGAATACGAATGTTTACCTCTTATCGGGTCTCTCTGCTTCCCCGAACTCATCTCTTTCCTGCAGCATCTCCGGCTTACGTGCGGCATCGGCCACTTGTGCTATCGTGTCTAACGGAGCACCTTCTAAGTTATTGGCAATCATTGGAGAAAGGGCCCAACGAAAATGTTTTGCCTGCTCTTCAGTGGTGCCCGCGGCTGCTCTCAGGACACCAGCGAACCGAAGGAAACGCTGCATGAAATCATTACTGTTTTCCTCAGGTCGTTGTCTAATAGTGTAGTATTCTCTCATGAGCCTATTCCTTCCTTCCGTGGGAAAGATGTGAGGTGGGGGAGGATAGTTGTCGTTCTGATGAAGGATGTTTTGCAAGTCTGCATTGGCAGCTGCAACCATCTCCCGGATATTGTGTGTGTTTGCCATCTGACAGTATAACATAGAATACATGATTAAACTGATTAAAACATAAACTATATACATGAAAAAAAAATTATACCAATAAATCATGAGAAAAAATTTTATGCAAGAAAACTAGTACATGAATGCATGATGCAGTTTTATGAAAACTTTTGTATGCGCGAGAGTGAATGCCTATGGTCAGTTCACTCATAACAAAAGACATGGCGAGGGGACGCCAATGGGTCGGTCCCAAATTTAAAAGTTTCGATAAAACACATGCGACTAAATAGGGTCAGTCCTATACCAACCATTACGTAGTCATAAACCTGCGACAATGACATATATATGTATGCATGAAAATGATGAATGCATGAAAACCGACTATCAGTTCTAGGAAGACCATAGTGACTACCTACTAATCACAGGTCGTGTTTTGAGAGCCTACAGGTCGAAGCCTTGGCTCTGATACCATAACTGTAACACCCCATTTTGATAAATGGAATGTCACGCGTGATTATGGCGTGTCATCAAAGCATGCAAGGATAAATGTATAAAACATTACATGACCATAAAGGAAATATTAGAATCAAACATCGGTATCCCAAAAGTAGAACTCATCACACACAAACATAAGTACTGAAAATGAAAGGACTAAACAATGTCCATAGAAATGAGTATCAAAGTATAAAGAAATGCATAAAGTAAAGAAGGCTAGGAAGCTTCCAATCCATATGCACGTACGCTTAAAGTCTACGAGCGTCCCTGAGTACCTGCCGTTTTGGGAACATGAAAAGGAAAATGGCTGAGCATAACGCTCAGTGCACGGATATACAAGTAAAGCATGAATAATATAAGCATATAAGCATGAAGCGGCGGAAAAGACTAAGTCCTGGATAACCTGGTTATATCTTAGTAAAACTGGTTTTATAGTTTGAAAAGCCTTATATTTATCTTGTAAAAACTATTTAAAATATTTACCATTAGCCAATATAGGTCATGAATTATCAACGTGCATGAATACTTGGAGGGGTGACCTCGTCATGCAAATTAGAGGGGTTGCCCCTAATTTAATATACTGGTTTGGGTAGGAGGGATCAACTCCTTGTGAAGGATGCAGGGCACACACTACATTCACACTGAATAATCTGCTGAAAACATGTAAACTAGGATGCACCCATACGCCCCACTTGATAATAATAATATGGCCAAAAGCTGAAAGGGACGCCACGAGCTATCACTCTGCCGTGGTGAAGTCATAACACTGGTGCCTCCAGTGTTATGGTTATGGTACCTCCATAACTAGGTGAAACTGGTCATGCATGTATATGGCTTTAGGTATTCTAATTAAACATAAGCAATTCAAAAACATATAAAACATATACTAGGGAAAAGCAGTTGGCTGCATACGGCGAATCCTAATAAGGAAGAATGTCCGTACTGAAAGGACGAAGAATCCGTACCTTGTGTCCAGTGAACGAAGAAGACGAACTGAAGAGAGTCCTACTTCGGTATCACTAATGCTACATAAATACATACGTGTATAAGTATCTGATTATTGAGTACGTAACTGGTTTTATATCATGTCTTAGCTTGTTTTATATGTTCATGTCATGTTTTACTGATTTAAGCTTTATACTGTGTTTATCATGTATTCTGTCTATTCTGTTTAAGTATTTCTTGTATTTCATGTATTATTATACTGGTTGTGTAATAATAAGTAACTTTCTAAAAAAGCAGGTTTCCTAAAATAGAAAGTTTCCAAAAATAGAAAGTCTCCAAAAATAGAAAGTTTCTAAAAATAGAAAGTTTCCAAAATAGAAAGTTTCCAAAAATAGCTTTACTGCTTAAAATAGATAAGTTTTTAAAAATAGAAAGTTTTCATAAATAGATTAGCTGCCTTAATTAAATAAGTTTCTAAAAATGGAAAGTTTCCATAAAATAGAAATAAGCTGGATTATTAAGCTAATAATATAAGCTTAAGTGTTTACTGATTAATATACTAAGTCATCTAATTTAATAATATAGTTTATTAAGTATTTCATGTGAATTAAGTAAACTATAGGTTAAAGTATTTAATTAAATATAACATGATTTAATTAAATAAAGATAAAAATACTTATGTTAAAACATGTATTATTATCTATTAATAATATAACCTAAGTCTTGTAAATTAATTAATTATAAGTCATGATTTTAATAATTAATTAATTATATAGTCTAAATAAACAATAAATTACTTAGGTTAAAAAAAAGTCATGTATTAATACTAATATTAATAACCTAAGTCATGTATAAATTAAATTAATCATGTGCATATTTTAATTAATTTAATTTAATTCTTGAAAAAATAAACTTGTAAAAAAATAATTAACCCTGTAAAAACAACCCATGAACCAAACCCGTGTTTTAATCTAAACATGTGTGAACCGGACCGGTTTAAACCCGTGAACCGGCAACCAACGCACCCTTGACTTGGCTAGCCGCCGGCTAGCAAAAGTTCCCACCGGATAGCCGGCGGTTCCCCTTGCTGCCGCGGCCTAAAGTTCCCCCTACTTTCCTTATTTAGCCACCGGCTTAGGCCGTTGGTGGTTCTTTGTTTTAGCCGAGACCCACCCGAGCACAAACATACCCCGACCTAGGTCGGGGTTCCCTCGGTTCCTGCTGCCGAGACACAAGACCACCACACCGAGACCTTGAGGTCTCGGTTGGTGCGAATCAAAAGAAGCCGAGACCCCCTTGGGGCTCGGTTCATGCGTCGGCCACAACAAACACCCATTAAACCCTTAATTAATTTTACCCCCATGTTTAATTACATGACTAATAACTTGTTATTAAAACATTCATGATTTCATGTGATTATTTAATCAAGATCATAAAAAGAAAAGAGGTTTAGGGTTTACCGATTACGTGAATCAAAGGAGGATGAACACACTAACAATCTTGCAATAAATCGAACACCAAAAATCAACCAAACACACCCTTGGTGTGTGTAATACCCGACGGTCAAAGGAGAGGAACAAGAGGAGGAAAAGATTTTAGGGTTTCTTGTTTTTCTAATTTTTGTAATTATGAAAATAGTTTTTCCCCAAATCCTTGTTTAGTAAAAATCAATGGCTAGGCCCTTTTCTTGTCTTGTAGCCGTGGGTAGGGGGGCCCACATGGGGGTAACCCATATGTTTTCCGTGTCTAATATTTAGTGTGTTCTCGTGTTCGTGTTTTACGTGTTTTAAATAGTTATCGTTCGTGTCTTATTATATTTGTTCATGATCGTAATAAATATACATACATACGTAATACTAAGCTCTTGATTAATTTACGTTCATGATTTCATGTTCGTATGTTCGTGATTATAATTATTACTGAAATAATTATCTTGTCTTAATACGTAATAAATACTTATCGTGTTATAACACGTACGTAATACTTGTAATTCTTGTTCGTGAAACGTAAATGTGCTATAAAAGGAAAGTTCTAATCATGTACGTACGATCATAAGGGTACTATTCATGGTAAAAGCATGCGGGTTTTACACTACGTAACTTTGAAATACAGTAATACTCTAGTTCACTCTTATATGTAACATGTTCAGCTACCAGAGAAATTATTTAAGCAAAAGGAAAAAAATTTGAGAAACACTCAGATGTGAGGAAGTGGACAGTAAAATGAACAATCATCACATATTCTTTATTACATAACTTTGCAACGGACTAATAACCACATAGACTGTTTTCATACAAATTTTAGTCGATTACATGTAATTGTTGTTTAGACCCTGTTTAAGGCAACCACTTGAGTTAGTATTGTTCATTACATAAGGAAAGTCATGTATTTATGGATGTTAATTGACACTTTAGTTTTGCTTCATGATTCGATTTTTCGATCCTGTTAATCTCTAAATCTTATAACAATGTTGGTTTCTCGATTAATCTTTGATTAATCTTGAGTTAACATAGTTGTTATTTGATTGAAAGTTTTTTCTAGGGTTTCTTAATCGTTTTTTTTATTATTCTACTTGCGTTTTTTGTTGCGATTGTTCTTGTTAATCTTGGTCGGTTCGTGTTTTGTTTTATGTTGTGTGTCCTCCTTTATTACCTACACGATTGTTCGAATTAGGCTTTGGGTATAATTATTTTTTTTAGGGTTTGGTTCTGTTCGAATTAGGGTTTCCTTCTTCGGGATGGATTCTATTGATTATGCGAGTTTGGATTCAAGAGGCAAGGTTGTTGCTATCAACAATATGCAGTCTTGTAACATGGATGTGATTAGGAAGGTCTTTGGGGTGCAACTGGCAACTGCTAGCGACGTGCATGATTTTATGCGCAGCTTGAATATGAATGAATATGACTTTTGGTCCTTGGTGTCTAGTGCTCGATCCCAATAAGTATTTAATATGTTGTGCTCTTATGAATTCGGTTTGCTTGCGAAGGAGGGGATTGATCAGACTAGGGTTTCTTCAAACACGCAACCGGTTAGGGTTTCATACCCATCATTCGATGTGCAGCAAGATGAGTTTGTTACTATGTCTTCTCCTATGGCTTCTCAATTCCTAGATGGGGATGCTGGTTTGTCGCAGATGGATGGAAACCCTATTATGGGTTTGCATGAGCATGAGGGACCATCGTTTGCTGGTGAGGGCTTTGTGGTTCGAAAAGAGCATGATGGGCTAGGTTCGCAGCAAAGAGATGAGTTTGTTAGTATGTCTGTGTCTATATCTAGTGAAGAAGGTGTCAGTGTGAGTAAGACTGTCCTGTCGAGGTTGATGATGTGCCTACTGGTCTGACTCTGGATGGTGCAAGTATACAGTCAATTGAGGATATTACCGCTGATTTTTCTAATAAAATGGATACGCTTGCTTCTACTTGCAGTCATGATACTAGTGCAAAAGAAAAGGAGCAGTCCACAGATACTGGTAGTTTCCGTCAGTTGGTGTCAGAAGATGTTTTTGAAGGTGTAAATGTCTCTATTCCTTGTAAAGTGGTTCAGAAGGTCAGTAATCGTCTTGAACATACTCTATATGGTTACTTTATTGGAAAGAGAATGGCTTTCCCGGTGGTGGATTATTTCGTTAGAAACAACTGGGTGAAACATGGGTTGACACGGATCATGATGAATTCTAATGGTTTTTTCTTTTTCAAATTCAAGTCACTTGCTGGGTTGGAAGCTGTGTTAGAAGAAGGCCCGTGGTTGATTCGTAAATCTCCGATCATTCTCAAAAAATGGTCGATTGATACTAGGTTGATCAAAGAAGAATTGACTCGTATTCCTGTTTGGGTAAAATTACATGATGTGCCTATTCAAGTTTTTGAATAAGATGGAATTAGTTTGATTGCTTCTTTCATTGGTAAACCTGTAATGCTAGATTCCTATACTAGTTCTATGTGTAAGGAGTCATGGGGTCGAAGTAGTTTTGCCAGATGCTTAATTGAGGTTAATGCTGAGGCTGATTTTGTGGATGTTGTAACAATTGGTGTCCCTTCTCTTTCGGGGGAGGGTTTTACAAAGGAAACTATTCGTATTGAATATGAATGGAGACCTCCTAGATGTGCTGAGTGTCAGACTTTTGGTCACTCTCTTGATAAATACTCTAATAAGGTGGTTGTTTCTCCTATAGTTCCTACTGCTAGTACTGGTCCATCTAATTCTGTTGTTATTCCTGTTGTTGAGAATTATGATGGTTTCCAAACGGTGAGCAAAAGAAAGAAAAAGACGAATATGCCGGATTCTATTAAGGGTGGTAAGTTTACTGGTCCATCGGTTCAACCAAATGTCAAATTTATGCCTAAAGCTACAATTAGTAACCCAAAGAAGGGGGTGACTAGTGAGAAGACTGGTTCTTTGCCCAAGTTGAAGTCTATTGTTACGTCATCGTCAGGTGCTGGTTTATCTACATCAAATTCTTACTCTGTTTTGGATCATGATGATGAAGATGGCGAGGTTGAAGTGGTATATGATGAAACAACCAATTTATTCTCTAAGACAAATGCAGGTGGAAACTCCTTCACGGCAGCTGTTAGCTAGTTTGGTTTGTTTCGTTGTGTACTAGGTGTTTTGTAAGTGTTTATGGCTTGTCATAAGCACTAGATTTAGGTGTTTATTCAAGCTGTTTTTTAGCTTGAAGGTTAATGTGGTACTTTAGCCACATTCCATTTGTACTTCACTGTTTTTTTGGTCAATCTATTTACCGGGGAAACCCATTACCAAAAAAAAAGTCAAAACTCAATTAAAGGTATTCAGATTTTTTTCTCAATTTAAGGTATCGATCTTTTTTCTTGTTGCAATGTTAGATAATTAACAAATTTAAAGGTTATATATTAACGACCGTTTACTTTATTATTGCATCGTTAGTCCTTTATATTAATAACACTTTATAATAAACTCAAAATTCATTTTTTACAGTTTTAAACTGTTTTCAACCTTTTTCGTCTGATTTTTACCGTTTTCGTTTGGTTTTTAATCTTGTTGGTCCATTTTTACAACATCCGTCGATCTTTTACCGTTTTCGACCGTTTGGTCCTTTTTTTTTTACTTTTTTGAGCCCTGCTGACAGTTCGTGTCCATTTTACTGCTTTTAACTGTTTTCGGCTGTTTTTTCCGTTTTTGGTTTTTTTTACCATTTCTGACCGTTTTATACCTTTTTTTATTTTTTTTCGTTCGTAAAATAAATAGGCGATAACGGATAAAAACAGTAAAAAACAGTCGAAAACGATATCAAACAGACTTAAGAAGGTCGAAAACGGTAAAACTGATAAAACGACAAAAAAGTGGACTAAAACGATTAAAAACCAAATAAAAACGGTAAAAATCAGACGAAAAAGATAGAAAACGGTCTAAAACTATAAAAAAAACGACTTTTGAGTTTATTATAAAGTGTCGTGAATATAAAGGACTAACGATGCAATATAAAGTAAACGATCGTCAGTATATAACCTTTAAATTAGTTAATTGTCTCAACATTGCAACAAGAAAAAAGATCAGTACCTTAAACTGAGAAAAAAAATTAAATACCTTTAATTGAATTTTAAGATAAGATTAGTACCTTTTTATGCTATTTTCCCTTTTACTTTATATGTTTGTTGGACTATTTTCTGAAACATGAAATAACAGAATGACTTGAAATGCAACTTTACCTCAAATGTAGTTCTAACTATGTTAGATAACTTCTAATTTAGGGACAACTCTCATAGGCAAAATTTGTGGTGATAAGACATCAACAGTCCTGCACAAAAATATGAGAAACATGTTGCACAAACTGTGTTAAAAGACACATTTCTGGTACGAGATCATCTAAAATACGTGTATGTATGATTACAGGGGCTGGTGTTATACTAATGTGGCGCTTTACGACACCTAGAGCTCTAACAAGTAATATACTACGTAGTACGTAACAACTTTGAAATAAATATACTAGTTCACTCTTAGTTATACTTTGATAAATAAGTGTCTTTTAAAAAAATGACACATTTAAATTAAACAAAATTATTAGTATGGTTTTTAGCTTTTGCATAATGACAAATTTGTTTTTACTAATTAATTAATATTTTTTAAGTTTGTAATATTAATTTTAACTAAGAATAATATGTTATACTCATTAAAATTCTCTATCTACTTGTCATAGTGGACTCCGCAAACGTAGTTTATTAATTTGGCACGGTCCAAAGATAGTAATACAAAAAGGGTAATACTAAAGTAATTTTTTAGTAAGAATTTTTTCATCGAATCTTTTATAGTCATTTTCACACATAAAAGATGAGAATCATGAGATGATAAAAGCAACTACATGCTTATATTCACCAAGACATCCTGAAACTAAAACTAAAACTGTTTGTTTATTTATTTTCCCAAACTCGCTAGGTTCTCTTACAGATGAAATTCTCTTATGTTCTAGCGAGACATGGGATGCGTCTGATCTTCTTATGGTTAAATCTTTAGCCATTAGAAGCGCTTGTCTCTTAGCTATCTCGCGAGGTTGACAAAATGCTATAATCGATTTGCACTCCAAATTAGCTATATCATTTGTTTCTTTATAAATTGTCCCTCCTCGGAATGTAGATGTAATTGATGATATTAAGATATGGGCATCTTAGTTAGCGCTTTGTTTCTTGTGGGTTAATCGTGATTGTAATTTGGCGACTCATCAAGCCGCTAAAATAGCTTTTAGATCTCATGCAAGCTTTTTTCGAGATGTTTCTTTTCTTCTAGAAATTACCTCAATTACGAGAAGTGATATATAATTTTTGTGGTTATGGCCTTTCTTTGCCAAAAAAATGAACGCAAGAATATCTCTCTCAAACCAAAGTATTAATAGTACCTTCTAACACCTTATATCGCCGAATATTAACACCCTTTAACAACTCATACTCGTATATGATCATGGTTTATATAGCACATTGACTTCAATTAACTCGGTCATTAGTTTTTAATTCATGATTTGCACATACGTTATCATTAGTTTTAACGATGTAAGTCAGTTACATGTTATATCATCATCACCCACATAGGGTCTTTTGGCGTGAGGTTGTCCCTCACACTCCCTCTCACCATTATCGTTACAGGCAGCCTATTGATGAATTAGCGTACAAAAGTCATGTGACTAGATTAATGGTAGAATTATGAGCATATATATGTCGGGAAATGTTTTAAGCTTATGGAGACACACATGTTACACGTAAAAACGTTAACTAACTAATATATAATGATATATTAATAATTGTTAAACAATAAGGACTAAATAGAAAAAAAATAAAAGGAAAAAAATGGAATCTATGCCCTTTCTTTATTCCACTAAGAACTATACCTCCTTAAAGAGGTGGGCTTGGTTACTTGGGCTCCAAGTATTAAAGGCTATAAAAGGAGCTTTATGGATTATTATTCAATATCACTTGAATGTCTTTAAAACCTAAAAACCATTTCCCTCTCCCATTGTTTGTGCGATCGGTCAAACAAACCCCAAGGGGTTTGCGGTTTGTTTTCGACCGAAAGATAAGAAACGTAGGTTTTTTGTGTTGATTGGATTCAAGGTTTCACTTATTGTTGGTTTAATACAACGTGTATTAGCATGCGTTATCGTTTGGTTGTAACGTATTACGTGTGTATTCTTAGAGGTAACATCATTTGAATCTATTGGTTTTAATATTGGTTGATATCTCATTATTTTGTTATTGATTGTATATCTTAAAGGTAAATACTTTTTAACCCTTGTTAATTATTTAACTATATGAGTTCTTGTTTATCTTTTGTTGCGTCACTCATGATCTTTAGCTGATTAAAGTGGTTTATAGTTCTAAAATCTAACATTGGTATCACAGAGTTGATCATATAGGTTTTTAGTTACATATAAACAGATATATGAACTATTGTAAAACCCGCATGCTTTTACCATGAATAGTACCCTTACGATAGTACGTACATGATTAGAACTTTCCTTTTATAGCACGTTTACGTTTCATGAACAAGAATTACAAGTATTACGTACGTGTTATAACACGATAAGTATTTATTACGTATTAACTCACGATAATTATTTCAATAATAATTATAATCACGAACATACGAACATGAAATCATGAACTTAAATTAATCATGAGCTTAATATTACGTATGTATATATATTTATTACGAGCACGAATAAATATATTAAGTCACGATCGATAACTAAAAATCATGTAAAAACATGAACACGAGAACACACTAATTATTCAGTCACGAGAAATGTACGGGTTACCCTTGTGGGGCCCCTTACCCGCGGACACAACAAGAAACATGGGCCAAGCCCATGTAAAATTTACTAACTAGGGAAAAATGGGAAAAACATGTTTCATTTTAACAAAAGCTGGAAAATAATTAAAACCCTAGTTCTTCCTTTGGTTCCCTTTTGGCCGCCGAGTTTAGCATCACCAAGGGGTGATTCGGTTTGTTTTTGGTGTTAGATAAATTGCAAGGATCGTTAGTGTGTTCATCCTCTTGATTTCACGTGATCGGTATAAACCCTAACTCTTTTATTTTATGTTTTTGATTTACTATCACATAAAACTAGTTTTAATGCCCGTGCACGCACGAGACTTAAACATAAATGATACATTAAGTAATAACTTCGTTATTGCAATTTTATGTATATTATATATGTTTTTTTAAGAACATCTAATATTTATATGTTTGATTATTTTGTTGCATAAAAGATTTGACTTTTTTTAAATGAAATGTTAGTTATCATTTTTTTATGCATTGTGTGTTTAGTAACATATAACTACCTTAAAAAAATATATGTTTTTGTAATATGTAGAATCTCTTCTATTAATTTTCAACTCACACCGATTTTGAGAACCTGCATTCATTCTGATATTTATATTCATGTTGATAATAATTTACGTCGGTTACATCGCTTGATTTTGTTAAGTGTCAAAATAAAAATAGACAATAGTTTGCGTTTTTATTTGAATATTAATAATTATGTGATTTGTTGATTTTTTAATGTTACATATATGTTGTTTTCTTAAATATAAAGTATATTGTTTATAAAGTTTAAGGGGATATCTGTTTATTTTCCAAAGTTATTAAAAATATGAAAAAATACAAGTTTACACTTAGATTCATCTAATTTATTTAGAATTCAACCATTAAAGTTTTATTAATCCCCTCCTTCTTTCTTGAGTTTTTATTTTAACAAATTTGACACATATACTTTATGTGTTCTTATCAAATTTCTCCACCAAAATTTTTTATTTTGACTAAACTAAATTCAATTTTGACTTTTTTGGACCAATCACATTGCTTGATTTTGCTTATATGTAAAAATCAAGTCATTTGATTGGTCCAATTGTTTTTTGTATAACCTCCACTTTTCACTAAAACTCTTAAAAAATCTAATTCTTTTATTATATAAAAGATCATTAAGGTTTTTAATAAACTAATTAAAAACAAGTAATTAATCATGTTATTAATCATGGGGTTTAATCAATTTAGGGTTTAGGGGTGTTTGTTGTTTGGCCGACGCCTAACCGAGCCCCAAGGGGGTTTCGGCTTGGGTTTACTCGCACCACCGAGACCACATGGTCTCGGTTTGGTGGTGGTTGTGTCACGGCAACAGCAAGGCAAGGGGAAACCCCGACCTAGGTCGGGGTATGGTTGTGTTTTCGGGTCCGGTTCACATGTTAGAATAAAAACACGGTCCGGTACATGAGTATTTTTTTACAAGTTATATTTTTACAAGTTATATTTTTTTACAAGACTTAAAATTAAATTAATTAAAGCATGAACATGATTAATTTAATTTACATGACTTAGGTTATTAATTTTATTATTAACACATGAATTTTAACCTAAGTATTTTATCTTTTAATTAGACTATATAATTAATTAATTATTAAAACCATGACTATAATTAATTAATTTACATGACTTAGGTTATATTATTAATAGATAATAATGCATGTTTAACCTAAGTATTTTACCTTTATTTAATTAAAATCATGTTATATTTAATTAAATACTTTAACATATAGTTTATTTAATTCACATGAAATAATTAATATACTATACTATATAATCACATGACTTAGAATAATAATCAGTAAACACTTAAGCTTATATAATTAGCTTATTTATCCAGCTTATATCTAATTATGAAAACTTTTTATTTTTAGAAACTTATTTAATTATGGCAGCTAATCTATTTATGGAAACTTTCTATTTTTAGAAACTTATCTATTTTAAGCAGTAATTCTATTTTTTGGAAACTTTCTATTTTTGGAAACTTTCTATTTTTGGTAACTTTCTATTTTTGGAAATTTTCTATTTTAGGAAACCTGCTATTTTTAGAAATTTACTTATTATTACACAACAAGTATAAGAATACATGAAATACAAATAATACTTAATCAGAATAGACAGAATGTATGATAAACACAATATAAAGCTTAAATCAGTAAAACATGACATATTAAACAAGCTAAGACATGATATAAAACCAGTTACGTACTCAGTAACCAGATACTTATACACGTATGTATTTATGTAGCATTAGTGATACCGAAGTAGGATTCTCTTCCGTTCGTCTTCTTCGTTCACTGGACATAAGGTACGGATTCTCCGTCCTTTCAGTATGTACATTCTTTCCTTATTAGGATTTTCCCGTATGCAGCCAACTGTTTTCCCCAGTATATGTTTTATATGTTTTTGAATTGCTTATGTTTAATTAGAATACCTAAAGCCATATACATGCATGACGAGTTTCACCTAGTTATGGAGGTACCATAACCATAACACTGGAGGCACCAGTGTTATGACTTCACCACGGTGGAGTGATAACTCGTGGCGTCCCTTTCAGCTTTTGGCCATTTATGATATTATCAGGTGGGGCGTATGGGTGCATCCTAGTTTACATGTTTTCAACAGATTATTCAGTGTGAATGTGGTGTGTGCCTTGCATCCTTCACAAGGAGATGATCTCCTACTCAAAAACCAGTATATTAAATTAGAGGCAGCCCCTCTAATTTGCATGACGAGGTCACCCCTCCAAGTATTCATGCACGTTGATATTTCATGACCTATATTGGCTAATGGTAAAATATGTTAAACAGTTTTTACAAGATAAACATAAGGCTTTTCAGAATATAAAACCAGTTTTATTAAGATATAACCAGGTTATCCAGGACTTAGTTTCTTCCGCTGTTTCATGTTTATATGCTTTTATTATTCATGCTATACTTGTATATCCGTGTACTGAGCGTATTGCTCAGCCGTTTTCCTTTTCATGTTCCCAAAACGGCAGGTACTCAGGGACGCTCGTAGACTTTAAGCGTACGTGTATATGGACTGGAAGCTTTCTAGCCTACTTTACTTTATGCATTTATCTATACTTTGATACTCTTTTCCATGGACATTGTTTAGTCCTTTCATTTACAGTAATTATGTTTGTGTGTGATGAGTTCTACTTTTGGGATACCGATGTTTGATTCCGGTATTTCCTTTATGGTCATGTAATGTTTAGACATTTATCCTTGTATGCTTTGATGACACGCCATAATCACGCGTGACATTCTATTTATCAAAATGGGGTGTTACAGTTATGGTATCAGAGACAAGGCTTCGACCTGTAGGCTCTCAAAACATGACCTGTGATTAGTAGGTAGTCACTATGGTCTTTCTAGAACTGACAGTCGGTTTTCATGCATTCATCATTTTCATGCATACATATATATGTCATTGTCGCAGGTTTATGACTAAGTAATGGTTGGTACAGGACTGGCCCTATTTAGTCACATGTGTTTTATCGAAACTTTTAAATTTGGGACCGACCCATAGGCGTCCCCTCGCCATGTCTTTTGTTTTGAGTTAACTGACCATAGGCGTTCACTCTCGCGCATACAAAAGTTTTCATAAAACTGCATCATGCATTCATGTACAAATTTTCCTGCATAAAACTTTTCTCATGATTTATTGGTATAAGTTTTTTCATGTATATAGTTTATGTTTTGATCAGTTTAATCATGTATTTTATGTTATACGGTCAGATGGTTCTCACACACGAGCAGGAACAACTTAATGCAGCAATACAAGCTGTAATGCAAGCTATGCTTCCTCAGCTGAGGAACGAAATCAGGGCTGAGGTTCAGGCTGCCAACAATCAGCAGCATCACCCAGTACCTCCTCCTCCTCCTACAGCGACATTGGCCACATGGCTGGAGAGATTCAACAAGCTCCGTCCTCGAGCTTTCGAGAGAACACATAGCCCTAGTGAAGCTGAAAGCTGGTTGGATCACATTGAGAAGATCTCCGATGCTATGGGTTGTGACCCCTTTTTCAAGTCGAGGTTGGCATGCTACCGGTTCGAAGGTGATGTGTTAGCATGGTGGATAGCACTGAAGCAGTCTGAGGGAGGTGATGATTGGGTGGCTGGTTTGACTTGGGCTCAGTTCAGGGATAGGGTGATGGAGCAGTTCTTTCCCAAGGCTGAGCAAGACAAGCTGTAGAGGGAGTACCATGGGATCCGACAGAGAGCCGGGGAGAATAGCAACGAGTTTATGCAGCGCTTTCTTTGCTTAGTTGGTTTCCTTGGTGCAGCAGTAGGTACTCCTGAAGAGCAGGCACACCACTTCAGGTGGGCTCTTCGCACATCGGTCGCAAACAACTTGGTGTGTGCTACGTTCAACACAGTGGCACAAGTGGCGATGCAGCACGTAAGCTGGAAATATTGCAGGAGAGAGATGAGTTCGGGGAAGCAGAGAGACCCGATAAGAGAAGACTGGGGACCGGTCTCAACCAGCTACTCAGTAGCAGCCTAATCAGCCCAAGGGAAACGGTCAGACTAACGACCGTTCTGCTACGGATAGGCGTGGCAGTAATGAAAATTACCGTAACAACGCTGGACATTCCAACAGCAGTAGGTCCTTATACTTACGCATTTTCTTATGATTACATGTTAAAATTCTTAATTCTGACACATTAGCAAATCTTCTACCAGGAACCATGGTAACGTTAGGGACCAGAACCAGAGAGGTTCGCAGCTTAACCGTCCAGCTATCACTGGTATTCAATCTTACGATTATATGCATTGTCCTTTGTACCCTATTATCATGTCTCATGTATAATGTTTTATCAGGTTCTCAGCCAGTCAGGACGCCCGCTGGAGGATATACTCATCCTCTCTGCTCTACTTGTCATCGTAGGCACCCAGGGCCATGTCGCCGCGACAGTGACGCATGCTTCAAGTGTGGTCTTCCTGGCCATCGCATGAAGGACTGCCGCAAGGGCGATATGGAGGGTACATCGGGACATGCTGATACCAAGCCGCCTCCTACTACTGGGCGCGTTTACACGACATCTCGCGATCAGGCCAACAAGTCTACAGGTACCATCACTGGAATCTTGTATATGTATGGTCAAGCTGCATGTGTTTTGTTTGATACGGGTGCTACTCACTCGGTCATTTCTACTGCGTATGCCAAGAATGTTAGGATACTCCCCATGCCATTAGAGAATAGACTCAGATTCCACGCCTTTGCGAGACTCTGTACTTATAACCCAGGTGTACAAGAGCCTTCCCCTAGAGTTTGACGACAAGGTTCGTCCTGTTGACGCACTTCCGTTGGACATGAATGATTTTGACATGATTCTGGGCATGGATTGGCTATCCAAGCTTCATGCTACCATAGACTGCCATTCATATCGAGTTATCTTCGGTGATGTTAATGCGCCAGAGTACATTCACAACGGGTTCGTACCCGGAAGGTCTGTACAAATCATATCAACCCTGCAAGCACGTGCACTACTGTCACATGGGTGCGAGGGTTATCTAGCTACTGTTCATGACATGGATGCTAAATCCCCATCAATTCAGGATCAGCCGATAGTGTCAGAATTTCCAGATGTATTTCCAGAAGAACTTCCAGGCATACCACCTGCGCGTGAAGTGGAATTTAATATCGAGCTCATCCCAGGAGCTGAGCCGATTTCCAAGGCTCCTTATCGCATGGCTCCAATAGAGTTGAAGGAGCCAAAGGACCAATTGCAAGAACTTTTGGAACGAGGCTTTATTCAACCGAGCGCATCTCCATGGGGCGCACCGGTCTTATTCGTTAAGAAAAAGGACGACAGTATGCTTTTTTGCATAGACTATCGCGAGCTCAACAAGATTACCATCAGGAATAGGTATCCACTACCACGTATTGACGATTTGTTTGACCAACTCCAAGGGGCCAAACATTTCTCCAAGATTAATCTAAGGTCAGGCTATCATCAGCTACGGGTTAAGGAGCAGGACATTGCCAAGACTGCTTTCCGTACACGCTATGGCCACTACGAGTTTGTAGTCATGCCATTTGGCCTTACCAATGCTCCAGCAGTGTTCATGGATTTGATGAACAGAATCTTCCATGAATTTCTGGACAAGTTCGTCGTTGTCTTTATCAATGACATTCTGATTTTCTCCAAGTCCAAAGAGGAACACGAAGACCATCTTCGTACAGTACTACAGATTCTTCGCCAGAAGCAGTTGTATGCTAAATTCTCCAAGTGTGAGTTCTGGTTAGACAAGGTGGCATTCTTAGGTCACATTGTATCAGCAGAAGGAATCACTATGGATCCAGCGAAGGTTGAGGCTATTACTAAGTGGCCGAGGCTGACATCAGCGACTGAAGTCCGTAGTTTCTTAGGCTTAGCTGGTTATTACCGTAGGTTCATGGAGAACTTTTCCCGCCTAGCACTACCATTGACCAAACTGATGCGGAATAGGGAGAAATTCGTCTGGACTGAAGAACGAGAGAAGATCTTTGAAGACCTGAAGCAGAAGTTAGTATCTGCACCGATTCTTGCTCTCCCATCTGGTACGGGTGGATTTCATATCTATAGTGATGCATCGGGGAAGGGACTTGGCTGTGTTCTCATGCAACATGGGAAAGTGATCGCGTACGCTTTACGGCAGCTTAAGCCTTATGAGGAAAATTACCCTACGCATGACTTGGAACTTGCAGCAGTCGTGTTTGCATTGAAGATATGGAGGCACTACTTATACGGAGAATCATGTGACATTTTCACGGACCACAAGAGCTTGAAGTATATCTTCACTCAGCGTGAATTGAACATGAGACAGAGAAGATGGTTAGAGTTGTTGAAGGATTATGACATTAATCTGCAGTATCATCCCGGCAAGGCGAATGTAGTGGCAGATTGTAAAACCCGCATGCTTTTACCATGAATAGTACCCTTAAGATCGTACGTACATGATTAAAACTTTCTTTTTATAGCACGTTTACGTTTCACGAACAAGAATTACTAATATTACGTACGTGTTATAACACGATAAGTATTTATTATGTATGAACACACGATAATTATTCCAATAATAATTATATTCACGAACATACGAACATGAAATCATGAACGTAAATTAATCACGAACTAATATTACGTATGTATATATATTTATTACGAACACGAATAAATATATTAAGTCACGATCGATAACTAATTAGAACACGTAAATTACGAACACGACAACACACTATTATTTTAGACACGGAAAAAGGTACGGGTTACCCCATGTGGGGCCCCCTACCCGCGGTTATACCAAGAAACATGGGCTTAGCCCATGTAATTTTGCTAACTAGGGAATTTAGGAAAAACATGTTTCATATTTACAAAAATTAGAAAAGAAAGAAAACCCTAGTTCTTCCTTTTGTCCTCTTTGGCCGCCGGGTTCAAGAACACCAAAGTGGTGATTCGGGTTGATTTTGGTTGTAGATTTATTGCAAGGAATCGTGTGTGTTCATCCTTCTTGATTTCACGTAATCGGTATAACCTTTAACCTTTTCTTTTTATGTTTTGATTTTTATAATGACATAAAATCATGATGTTTTTAATCAACTAATTAAAAACAAGTAACATAAACATGTTCTAATAATGGGGTTAAATCAAATCAAGGGTTTAGGGGTGTTTTTTGTTTAGCCGACGCCTAACCGATCCCCAAGGGGGTCTCGGCTTGGCTTATTTCACACCACCGAGACCATATGGTCTCGGTGTGGTGGTGGTGGTCTCACGGCAGCAGCAAGGCAAGGGGAAACCCCGACCTCGGTCGGGGTATGGTGATGGTTACGGGTCGGGTTCAAGGGTTTTAATCACGGGTCCGGTTCATGAATCATTTTTTTTCAAGGTTTATGATTTTTACAAGTTATGTTATTTTTTTTTAGACTTAAATTAAATTAATTAAAAGCATGAACATGATTAATTTAAATTACATGACTTAGGTTATTAATTTAATTATTAATTCATGAATTTTAACCTAAGTATTTATCTTTAATTAGACTATATAATTAATTAATTATTAAAACCATAACTTATTATTAATTAATTTACATGACTTAGGTTATATTATTAATAGATAATAATACATATTTTAACCTAAGTATTTTACCTTTATTTAATTAAAATCATGTTATATTTAATTAAATACTTTAACCTATAGTTTATTTAATTTACATGTAATAATTAATAAACTATACTAAATAATCACATGACTTAGAATATTAATTAGAAAACACTTAAGCTTATGTAATTAGCTTAATTAACCAGCTTATATCTATTTATGGAAACTTTCTATTTTTAGAAACTTATTTATTTAAGGCAGCTAATCTATTGATGGAAACTTTCTATTTTTAGAAACTTATCTATTTTAAGCAGTAATTCTATTTTTGGAAACTTTCAATTTTTGGAAACTTTCTATTTTTGGAAACTTTCTATTTTTGGAAACTTTCTATTTTTGGAAACTTTCCATTTTTGGTAACTTTCTATTTTTGGAAACTTTCTATTTTAGGAAACCTGCTATTTTTAGAAAGTTACTTATTATTACACAACAAGTATTTTAATACACGAAATACAAGTAATACTTAATCAGAATAGGCATAGTGTACGATAAACATAGTATAAAGCTTAAATCAGTAAAACATGACATGAACATATAAAACAAGCTAAGACATGATATAAAATCAGTTACGTACTCAGTAATCAGATACTTATACACGTATGTATTTATGTAGCATTAGTGATACCGAAGTAGGACTCTCTTCCGTTCGTCTTCTTCGTTCACTGGACATAAGGTACGGATTCTCCGTCCTTTCAGTATGGACATTCTTTCCTTATTAGGATTCCCCGTATGCAGCCAACTGTTTTCCCTAGTATATGTTTTATATGTTTTTGATTGCTTATGTTTAAATAGAATACCTAAATCCATATACATGCATGACCAGTTTCACCTAGTTATGGAGGTACCATAACCATAACGCTGGAGGTACCAGTGTTATGACTTCCCCACGGCGGAGTGATTGCTCGTGGCGTCCCTTTCAGCTTTTGGCCATTTATTATATTATCAGGTGGGGCGTATGGGTGCATCCTAGTTACATGTTTTCAGCAAATTACTCAGTGTGAATGTGGTGTGTGCCTTGCATCCTTCACAAGGAGCTGATCCCTCCTACCGAAAACCAGTATATTAAATTAGAGTCAGCCCCTCTAATTTGCATGACGAGGTCACCCCTCCAAGTATTCATGTACGTTGATATTTCATGACCTATATTGGCTAACGGTAAAATATGTTAAACAGTTTTCACAAGATAGAGATAAGGCTTTTCAAACTATAAAACCAGCTTTACTAAGATATGACTGGGTTATCCAGGACTTAGTTTCTTCCGCTGTTTCATGCTTATATGCTTATAATATTCATGCTTTACTTGTACATCCGTGCACCGAGCGTATTGCTCAGCCGTTTTCCTTTTCATGTTCCCGAAACGGCAGGTACTCAGGGACGCTCGTAGACTTTAAGCGTACGTGCATATGGACTGGAAGCTTTCTAGCCTTCTTTACTTTATGCATTTATCTATACTTTGATACTCTTTCCATTGACATTCTTTAGTCCTTTTATTTACAGTACTTATGTTTGTGTGTGATGAGTTCTACTTTTGGACTACCGATGTTTGATTCAGGTATTTCCTTTATGGTCATGTAATGTTTAGACATTTATCCTTGTATGCTTTGATGACACGCTATAATCATGCGTGACATTTCATTTATCAAAATGGGGTGTTACAATTATGGTATTAGAGCCAAGGCTTCGACCTGTAGGCTCTCAAAACATGACTTGTGATTAGTGGGTAGTCACTATGGTCTTCCTAGAACTGACAGTCAGTTTTCATGCATTCATCATTTTCATGCATTCATCATTTTGGGTGAACTGACCATAGACGTTCACTCTCGAGCATACAAAAGTTTTCAGAAAACTGCATCATGCATTCATGTACTAGTTTTCCTACATAAAATTTTTCTCATGATGTATTGGAATAAAAAAAAATTTCATGTATATATTTTATGTTTTGATCAGTTTAATCATGTATTTTATGTTATACTGTCAGATGGTTCTCACACACGAGCAGGAACAACTCAATGCAGCAATCCAAGCTGCAATGCAAGCTTTCCTTCCTCAGCTGAGGAACGACATCGGGGCTGAGGTTCAGGTTGCCAACAATCAGCAGCATCACCAACACCTCCTCCTCCTCCTCCAGTGACATTGGCTACATGGCTGGAGAGATTCAACAAGCTCCGTCCTCGAGCTTTCGAGAGAACAGATAGCCCCAGTGAAGCTGAAAGCTGGTTGGCTCACATCGAGAAGATCTTCGATGCTATGGGTTGTGACCCCGTCTTCAAGTCGAGGTTGGCATGTTACCGGTTCGAAGGCGATGTGTAAATTGGTGGTTAGCACTGAAGCAGTCTGAGGGAGGTGATAATTGGGTGGCTTGTTTGACATGGGCTCAGTTCAGAGATAGGGTGATGGAGCTGTTCTTTCCCAAGGCTGAGCAAGACAAGCTGAAGAGGGAGTACCATGGGATCCGACAGAGAGCTGGGGAGAATAGCAACGAGTTCATGCAGCGCTTTCTTCGCTTAGTTGGTTTCCTTGGTGCAGCGGCAGGTACTCCTGAAGAGCAGGCACACCACTTTAGGTGGGCTCTTCGCACATCGGTCGCAAACAACTTGGTGTATGCTACGTTCAACACGGTAGCACAAGTGGCCGATGCCGCACGTAAGTTGGAGATGCTGCAGGAGAGAGATGAGTTCGGGGAAGCAGAGAGACCTAATAAGAGGTAAACATTCGTATTCAAGCGGTGACCAATTCGTATTCTTTCTGTATATGTCAATTTTCATCTCTTTAAATTATATCTTCCAGGCAGAAGACTGGGGACCGGTCTCAGCCGGCTACTCAGCAGCAGCCTAATCAGCCCAAGGGAAAGGTCAGACTAACGACCGTTCTGCTACGGATAAGCGTGGCGGTAATGATAATTACCGTAACAACGCTGGACACTCCAACAGTAGCAGGTCCTTATACTTACGCATTTTCTTATGATTACATGTTATAACTCTTAATTCTGACACATTAGCAAATATTCTACCAGGAACCATGGAAACGGTAGGGACCAGAACCAGAGAGGTTCACAGCCTAGCCGTCCAGCTATTACTGGTATTCAATCTTACGATTATCCGCATTGTCCTTTGTACCCTATTATCATGTCTCATGTATAATGTTTTATCAGGTTCTCAGCCAGCCAGAGCACCTGCTGGAGGATATACTCATCCTCTTTGCTCTACTTGCCACCGTAGGCACCCAGAGCCATGTCGCCACGACAGTGACGCATGCTTCAAGTGTGGTCTTCACGGCCATCGCATGAAGGACTGCCGCAAGGGCGAGATGGAGAGCACATCGGGACATGCTGATACCAAGCCGCCTCCTACCACTAGACGCGTCTACACGACATCTCGCGATCAGGCCAACAAGTCTACAGGTACCATCACTGGAATCTTGTATATGTATGGTCAAGCTGCATGTGTTCTAGCATACTCCCCATGCCACTAGAGAATAGAATCAGTATTTCCACGCCTTTGAGATACTCTGTACTTATAACCCATGTGAACAAGAGCCTTCCCCTAGAGTTTGACGATAAGGTTCGTCCTGTTGACGCACTTCCGCCCGACATGAATGATTTTGACATGATTTTGGGCATGGATTGGCTATCCAAGCATCATGCTACCATAGACTGCCATTCATATCGAGCGATCTTCGGTGATGTTAATGCACCAGAGTACATTCATAACGGGTTCGTACCCGGCAGGTCTGTACAAATCATATCAACCCTGCAAGCACGTGCACTACTGTCACATGGCTGCGAGGTTTATCTAGCAACGGTTCATGACATGGATGCTGAATCCCCATCAATTCAGGATCAGCCGATTGTGTCAGAATTTCAAGATGTATTTGTAGAAGAACTTCTGGGCATACCACCTGCACGTGAAGTGGAATTTAATATCGAGCTCATTCCAGGAGCTGAGCCGATTTCCAAGGCTCCTTATCGCATGGCTCCCATAGAGTTAAAGGAGCTGAAGCATCAACTACAAGAACTTTTGGAACGAGGTTTCATTCGACCGAGCGCATCTCCATGGGGCGCACCGGTCTTATTTGTTAAGAAGAAGGCCGGCCATATGCGTCTTTGCATAGACTATCGCGAGCTCAACAAGATCACCATCAGGAATAGGTATCCACTCCCACGTATAGACGATCTGTTTGACCAACTCCAAGGGGACAAACATTTCTCCAAGATTGATCTAAGGTCAGGCTACCATCAGCTACGGGTTAAGGAGCAGGACATCGCCAAGACTGCCTTTCATACACGATATGGCCACTACGAATTTGTAGTCATGCCATTCGGTCTGACCAATACTCCAGCAGTGTTCATGGATTTGATGAACTGAATATTCCATGAATTTCTGGACAAGTTCGTCATTGTCTTCATCGATGACATCCTGATTTTCTCAAAGTCCAAGGAGGAACTCGAAGACCATCTTCGTACAGTACTACAGACTCTTCGCCAGAAGCAGCTGTATGCTAAATTCTCCAAGTGTGAGTTCTGGTTAGACAAGGTGGCATTCTTAGGTCACATTGTATCAGCAGAAGGAATCACTATGGATCCAGCGAAGGTTGAGGCTATTACTAAGTGTCCAAGGCCGACATCAGCGACTGAAGTCCGCAGTTTCCTAGGCTTAGCTGGCTATTACCGTAGGTTCGTGGAGAACTTTTCCCGCCGAGCACTACCTTTGACCAAACTGATGCGGAAAGGGGAGAAATTCGTCTGGACTGAAGAACGAGAGAAGAGCTTTGAAGACCTGAAGCAGAAGTTAGTATATGCAGTTATTCTTACTCTCCCATCTGGTACGGGTGGATTTCAAATCTATAGTGATGCATCGGGGAAGGGACTTGGCTGTGTTCTCATGCAACATGGGAAAGTGATCGCGTACGCTTCACGGCAGCTTAAGCCTTATAAGGAAAATTACCCTACGCATGACTTGGAACTTGCTGCAGTCGTGTTTGCATTAAATATATGGAGGCACTACTTATATGGAGAATCATGTGACATTTCACGGACCATAAGAGCTTGAAGTATATCTTCACTCAGCGTGAATTGAACATGAGACAGAGGAGATGGTTAGAGCTGTTGAAGGATTATGACATTAATATGCAGTATCATCCCGGCAAGGCGAATGTAGTAGCAGATGCACTTAGCAGAAAGTCCGGAATGATCAACGGCATTGAGATTGAGGAGGAAATCATAAGAGACTTGGAGCGACTGGACATAGAAATCATGGCACGTGGACAACACGGTTACTGGGCTAATCTTAGGGTAGAACCCGAGTTACTCTCTAAGATCAATGAAGCTCAGAAGGATGATGGAGAAATCTGGGCAATAATTCAGAATTTGGAGAAGCAGACAGAATTCCGAGTAGATGCAGATGGTATCTTATGGCAGGGCACGAGATTTTGTGTTCCTGATGATCAAGAACTCCGAGAAGCTTTGTTAGCTGAGGCTCATAGTTCCCCATTTTCTATACATCCTGGTTCGACTAAGATGTACCATGACATCAAGTAGTACTTTTGGTGGAGTGGTATGAAACAGGATGTTGCCACTTACGTCTCCAAATGTCTTACCTGGCAGCAGGTTAAGATCGAGCATCAGCGATCTGGCGGTCTCCTTCAACCGTTAGATATTCCAGAGTGGAAGTGGGACAAAATCACCATGGATTTTGTCACTGGTCTTCCGCCAACCATGAGGAGGCACGATGCAATTTGGGTTATCGTAGATCGACTTACCAAATCAGCTCATTTTTTACCGATCTGCAAGGAAGATTCGGTCAGTAAACTCGCCGATACTTATAGAAGGGAGATCATGAGACTCCACGGTGCTCCATCCAGCATCGTCTCAGACAGAGATCCTCGATTCACTTTGCAATTTTGGAAAGGTCTGCAAAAAGATTGGGGTACACAACTTAAGCTTAGTACGGCTTTTCATCCTCAAACAGACGGGCAGTCGGAGCGAACGATTCAGACATTGGAAGACATGTTGAGGTCATGTGCGTTGGAATGGACGGGTGATTGGGACGATTATATCTGTTTGGTGGAGTTTGCATACAACAACAGTTGGCACGCAAGTATTAAGTGTGCTCCTTTCGAGATGTTGTATGGCAGAATGTGTCGCGCCCCAATCTGCTGGGATCAGGTTGGTGAGCGAACACTTGAAGGACCAAAGATCATAGAGTTGACTAATGAGAGGATCGCAGTAGCTAAGCAGAAACTTCAAGAAGCACGGTCACGTCAGAAGAGCTACGCAGACAAGCATCGTAGGGACATACATTTTAACGTAGGAGATCACGTTTTCCTTAAGGTTTCGCCGGCACGTGGTGTTAGACGCTTTGGAGTTAAAGGGAAGCTCAGTCCTCGTTTCATTGGACCGTTTGATATCATTGAACGAGTCGGTGAAGTATCTTACCGTTTAGCGTTACCTCCGCAGCTTTCTCATGTACACAATGTGTTTCATGTGTCCTTACTTAGAGGGTACCAGTATCATCCCCTTCACATGGTTCAGTATCCACTGGAACAGATTCGTGAAGATCTCATTTTTATAGAAGAACCCGAATGAGTTCTTGACAGACAAGAACGAGTCATGATAAGGAAGACGATTCCATTTGTCAAAATCCTTTGGAGGGATCATACCGAGCGGGAAGCCACTTGGTAAACAGAGGAGTCTATCCTAGCTTCTTACCCTCATTTCATATTTTGAATTCGGGTATGTTCTTCTTTTCCAGTTTACTTTATCTATAATTCGGGGACGAATTATTCTTTTTAGGGGGGAAGAGTTGTAAAACCCGCATGCTTTTACCATAAATAGTACCCTTAAGATCGTACGTACATGATTAGAACTTTCCTTTTATAGCACGTTTACGTTTCACGAACAAGAATTACTAGTATTACGTACGTGTTATAACACGATAAGTATTTATTATGTATGAACACACGATAATTATTCCAATAATAATTATATTCATGAACATACGAACATGAAATCATGAATGTAAATTAATCACGAACTAATATTACGTATGTATATATATTTATTACGAACACGAATAAATATATTAAGTCACGATCGATAACTAATTAGAACACGTAAATTACGAACACGAGAACACACTATTATTTTAGACACAGAAAAAGGTACGGGTTACCCCATGTGGGGCCCCCTACCCGCGGCTATACCTAGAAACATGGGCTTATCCCATGTAATTTTACTAACTAGGGAATTTAGGAAAAACATGTTTCATATTTACAAAAATTAGAAAAGAAAGAAAACCCTAGTTCTTCCTTTTGTCCTCTTTGGCCGCCGGGTTCAAGAAAGTGGTGATTCGTGTTGATTTTGGTTGTATATTTATTGCAAGGAATCGTGTGTGTTCATCCTTCTTGATTTCACGTAATCGATATAACCTTTAACCTTTTTCTTTTTATGTTTTGATTTTTATAATCACATAAAATCATGATGTTTTTAATAAACTAATTAAAAACAAGTAATATAAACATGTTCTAGTAATGGGGTTAAATCAAATCAAGGCTTTAGGGGTGTTTGTTGTTTATCCAAAGCCTAACCGAGCCCCAAGGGGGTCTCGGCTTGGCTTATTTCACATCACCGAGACCATATGGTCTCGGTATGGTCGTGGTGGTCTCACGGCAGCAGCAAGGCAAGGGGAAACCCCGACCTTGGTCAGGGTATGGTGATGGTTACGGGTCCGGTTCATGGGTTTTAATCACGGGTCCGGTTCATGAATCATTTTTTTTCAAGGTTTATGATTTTTACAAGTTGATGAGACTGCTTTTATACATAGTCTCATCGTCCAAAAAGGGCTTAAAATGCATTAAATATCATCAAAATACCCATATATATGCTTGTGTTTGTTGCTTGTGTATTTTAGGTACGGATATTGAGAAAATGACAAAAGATCACAAGAATCATGCAAAAACGAACACAGGAAACGAAGCCGCACACTGAACCAAGCCCTAATGAAGACTTTCCCAAGAAAAACCCTTGAAGATTTGAAGATTTATGAAGAAGGGTCCTCCAATGTGGAAGAATTGACACTTTATACCCTTGTATCCTCATAATTACAAGTTTGGTCCCTAAAGTTTGTCAAAATTACAAAAAGGGCCCTCCACTTTGAAGAATTTACAATTTTAGTCCCTCAACAAAATTAAAATGTCAATATTTATCCTCCTCAAAGTCAAACATACCAAGAAGGACTCCAAGTTACAAGAATTAAAAGTTTGGTCCTTTGAAAATATCAAAATTACAAAAAGGACCCTTGACTTTGAAGAAATGGCAAAAATGGTCCCTCATTAATCATGCCTTGGCAATTTTAGTCCTCCAAAAGGTCAATCATACAAGTCAAGACCATTATCAATCAAGAAAATGCCAAATCAGTCCTTCAAGAATCACAAAATGGCAAGAAATACCCCTGAAAATACTTTGGAAAAGTATTTGGGGCAAAAGTGTGAAAAAGGAAACTTCATTAACAAAGGATTCGTATTTTTGGGTTGTTTATTTGCAAATGAAGGAAAGAAGAAAGATAAGGGGTTAAAAACATGGCCAGACATAAAACATACCTAGACCACTCACATCTTGCCACCTGTCCCACTCAACCCCTTCAACCAATGAGAACCCTCCCTGCTGCCAAGTCACACTCCACTCACCCTATTTAATTAACTAATCTAACTGATTAGTTAATTACGCGCCTAACAATATTTTTAAAAGTGAAAACAGATCAAATGAAGTGTTCTTGGTGTTCTTAAGAAACTTGGGTATTTTCTTAATACTTGATATCAAACCTTAATTCACTCCAGATTTGTGATTAGGGTGACAATAAACCCAACCCCACCTTAAACCCTTGGCCACGTCACCCAACCAGCTCACATGATAAACCCTTCTACACCACCTTTGGGGAAAATGCCAAAATGGCCAGCAAATCCAACGCCCAAGATTTGGCTTCAATCCTAAGCTTTCTTCTAAGCCTTTGATCACATTTGCAGCTATGACACCTCACACAAACAGCCAATTCTCTTCACATGATGCCAAGATACTCAAGCTACTCAAGGGGCATTTTGGGACTTCTACAAGTTAGGGTTTTGAGTTTTTAGCTTATGCAGACCATGTACACCCTCTATATAAAGGGTATAGGGTCTCACATTTACGTTTGCTTTTGGTTTTTCCTTGTTCACAAACCTGTAAATCCTACTTTCTGATTTATGAAATTGTGTTTGAGTTTGTTGAAGAAAGACCAAGTGCCATTTAATTCTAAGCTTGTTTATGTTATATGTTAACTGAAAATGAACCTTAAAACGTGTTTGTAAACCTTGTGTAAGAAATTACACATTGGACTAAAATTTGATATTTTGCTAAGATTCCTGATACATCTTGGAATTTTTGGGATATAAGCTGGTCTATACACCCTGATATTGTGAATATCAAGGTGTTGTGAAGCTCATATCTTGGGGATAATCAAGAGTGGGTACAAGAAGTTGCATTAATCAAGTTTATTTTCCAAAAGGTCACCTTTCTGTTTTGATATTTTGCTTCTAACTCTGTTGAATCTTAGCAGGGTTGTTGTTGGAAGCTTGTGCTTGTTCTTGCTAGCACATAAGCTCTAAAATTCGTGGGTGTGGATGTACATCCATCAGGTTTGTCTTAAAACCTTGAAAATCTGATAAAATTTGGATTTTTTGTGAATTTGTGCTCTACTTGTGTTCTTGTTGTTTTCCTGGCTTGAATCTGCTTAATCTTGCATGTTAATGTTGTTAGTATGCTAGATTAGTCATTTGGTGAACTGAATCACACTTATACTTGTTTAAATTTTGGATTAAAAAGATAAAAGGGTGTTTGGGATTACCTGCTGTGATTCATAACTTGGAATTGTGTTGTTAGGAGGTTGTGTTATTTCTTGGTATCTGATATATGCTTGTTTGAGTGCATTTTGCTGCAAGTTTTCAGCTTTAAAACACCAAATCAAACAATCTGCTATAAAATCTTTGGTCTTGACTGTTTTGACCTAGGATCTTGGGAACACTTAGGGTGTATGCATGCTTAGGGCTAAAAATGGTTTAAACAAAGTTACTATAACATATGTGATAGATTTGAGTGGTTGAATTTGGCTTGTTGGTCAATTGCATCAGCAAAGTATTAAACTGCATGTTCTTGTGTTCATCAGTAACTTTAAGTGCTTGAATCTTGCTTAATACTTTGAATCAATGCATGAAACCTGTTTAGACTTGCTTATTTAAGTTTAATATTGCTTGTGTATGCATTTGGTTAATTTGGCTGGCTGAATTGTGCTAAAAGTGTTTATTGAACCTAATCTGCTTATTTGTTCATGTCTGTGTCATATCTGGTGCTTAATTGATTAAACTGTACTAATTGGCTGTTTCTTGTTGTGATTTCTTGGTTGTGATTGACTCCTTATGATCCACTGATCATTTGGGTGCCTTTGTGTTACTTGAATCTCCAAAAAAGTCACTAAAGACAAAAAAGTCAACAAGTCAAGCAGTGGAAAAAGTTTCCACTGCTCAACACCCAAAACTAGCCCCTACTAGTACAAATTTTCAGTTTGCTTATCAATAAGCCATTTTGGCTTATCCAGACCTGCAACAACTTATTTTGTGATAGATCTTCGTTATTTGACCCATTTGATTGAACTGGAGCTTATTGGACTTTGACTTTGACTTTTTGCTAGAAAACCAACTTATTTGACTTTTTCATAAGTGCTTATTTGCTTTTTCCAGCTTATTGAGTCAACTTATTTAAAAACTTTTTGTTGATTAAGCTTAGTTAAGTCATTTAAAAGCTTTTGCAATTTGAATCAGCTCTTGGGATAGCCTAGAACTCAAAAACGACTATCGTTTTCTGTAGATTGCTTTTTGCATTTTTAGGCTATTTCCTTTGGCTTATTTCAAATTTCTTTTTACATAAGTCTTATTTAGCTCAAAAGAAGCTTGTGTGTCTAATTTGAGCTTATGGAATTAGCTTATAGCTTAATGGGCCAAAAAGCCCATTAAGAATAAGCTGTTTGGTATAAGCTTGCTTATTTCACATTTTCAACTTTTGGGCCTTTGGAAAAAGTTGATCATAATCAAATTTTGAGTCAAGTAGTGGTTTTTGGGCTAATTTGGGCCGCTTTTTCTTATTGGGCCAATTCTAAGCCCATTAAGGGACTGTTTGGACTTTAGCCCATTTTCTAGGCCCATTAAGGGTATTTAGGTAATTTCAACTTCATTTCTATGTTATTTAGGTTAAAATTAGCTAGTTTGCAACTTTTTAGAATTTTTTAGGATTTTTGAATTGTTATTAATATTTTAATATTATTTTATTATTAAAAATTAAAAGTCTGATTTTCTAAGTTTTTATATTTTTCCTAGACTCTCGACACTTAATCAGGAATTTTGCAACTTTTAGAATATTTTTATTGTTCTTAGATTAATTTCTATAATTATTTTAAGTTTTAATTGTTTTTAATTAGTTTTAATTAATTTTAAAATTTTCAAAAATAGTTTTAAATTAAGTTAGGGTATTTTAGAGGTTTACAAAGTGATAAAACTCAATTTGGGCTTTTTGATAATTAAATTGATTTTTAGGGCTTTAATTAGCATTAAAAAAATCATTATTTAATTAATTAAAAGGTTTGGGTGATTTTTAATTTTTTGTAAACTCTTAATACATTATTTAGGATTTATTGCTAATTTTTAGGAATTTTTAGAGTAAATTTTTAATTTTGGTGCTTTTACGGTTTTACGTGTACGTCTCTTTCGTCTTAGTGTAATCCGTCATCGTAACCGTCAATCTCTTCTTATCCCACTTCTATTTTCTTTCTCATAAATCATATAATCACATAATTAATCATTTCATTACACACACACCAAGCCTCCTTGAGAACAATCCCCACTTTGGGTAATAACTTGTGATTTTCCTAAGTCACTTGTTAATACTTGCCCTAATTACGCTCTTTTTCCTAAAAGACGTATTTACTCAACCATCATTTTGGCGCCGCTGCCGGGGAGGCGTGTTGTGTTTTGATTTGGACATTGTTGTTTTTATATACTAACCATAATAGCTAATTGTATTAGTAGCACTCTACTAATACGTATTATCGGTTTTTCGTTTTTTGTGTGAATACTATTACTATATTGTATATGTAGAACAATAAATACACAAGTACTCCAAAAGTGAGAAATCACAACCTTGACTTGGGAGGTCATTACCCAATCATTGTATTCGAATCTCGAACCAAAGAAAAAGGCAAAAATAGATAAATACTTTCGTGAAGCTCGATTTTGAAAAATACAAACTATAAGGTGGGTATAAGGCGGATATTATAAAATATATCCTAAGGAAAAAGGCTCTTAAGTGCTTCGCGCCGCCTCGTTTCCCCGCTTGCTTGTGAGTATTTGATTTTGAGAGCTAATCGAGGGTTTTGCCGCCCAAAGTATTATTAAATATCATATATACTTTCTTGGTTTTATTTGATTAAACCCTCTTGAACGTTTTGGTGTTCCACCAACATTCTAAAGTCATCGAAGGCGTTCACTTCACGTGATCGTTTTCATTCCTTGCGGCTTCTTTAGTCAAGAGATTTGATTAAGGAGGAGATTTGTAGATTTTGGTCGACTTAATACAATCACAAAAATCCAAAAAAAGTAAAAACAATCAAAAACCACAAAAAAGTTGGAAAAATACAAAACACCAAAAAGAATCTTCTTTGCTCATCCCTCGTTGTACGTGACGTTTATGCAAACTCTCTCCAAAGCAAGACGTGCACGTAAACGTCGTCAGAAGGAAGGAAACCAAACATCTTCTAGTGAAGAATCTCCCATTGTTGAACCCATTGTAGAGAAAGAACCAACCATGGTGAATCGTACTATGATGGAGTTACTTCAAGCACCCACCGAGGGTTATGGAGAGGCTATTGTGATTCCCGCTATCCTTGCGGAGAATTTTGAAGTGAAAACGGGTTTGTTGTCGATGATCCAAAACAACAAATTTCGTGGTGATGAGAAGGACAATCCACACAACCATATCCGCCAATTCAATCGTCTTACCGCCACTTGCAAGTTCAAGGATGTTGCTAATGACTCGATTAAGATGATGCTTTTTCCGTATTCCTTAGTGGGGCCCGCTAAAATTTGGTTAGAGAAAGAGCCACCCAATTCTATATTGACGTGGAAGGATCTCGTGTCTAAATTTGTGAACCAATTTTTTCCGGCCTCTAAGACTACGCATTTGAAAAACGAGATTTCAAAATTTTCACAAGAGTTTAATGAAAGTTTTTCAACGGCTTGGAATAGGTTTAAGGAAATGTTACATGAATGTCCTCATCATGGTTTTTCCGACTTGCATCAAATTGACACGTTTTACAATGGACTTAATGATCATGAAAGGGATTATTTAAATGCCGCCACGGGTGGTAATTTTTTTGTCTAAAACGGTCGAGGAAGCATTGTTAATCATTGAGAATAGATCTAAGGTGTATAGTCCTCGTAGCACGTCTAGTGTTCGTAAGGCTTCGTCTTCGGCTTCACCTTATTTGTCTACTACCATCGATGCTTGCCAAATTGAGGCGAACTTGGAAAACAAAATCTTTGATAAGCTTAAGGGTCTTTTGATTGAGTTCAAAGTTCGGGAACCAAGTGCTCCCGCTACGGCTAAAGAGGTTGAGGTTTCATGCATGTATTGTGTGGTGGAGGTCATGATTTCTCCGAGTGCATTACCAACGGTGGTAACACTTCGAGTGCCTACGCGGCCCCGGGAACTTACAACCAAAACGGTCAAGTTACCCGCTCTAATCAATTGACTCGACCGGGTTTTGGTTCAAATCAAAATGCTAACAACAACTATCGCAACAATCAAGTTGGTTTCAAAAACAATTACAACAAGGGAAACTATGGTAATCAAGGGGCTAATAATCAAGTTTCAAACAAAAATCAAAATGATTTTCAAAACAACAACAAGAGTTTGCAAACTTTGAAAGATCTTCCAAATGAATTTGTTGAATACGCTAATGGGAACGATGCTAGGTTTGACAACATTCAAAGAGAAATCATTAGCCTAAGATCCAAGTTTAAGAACGACTTGAAGAAAGAGTTGAAAAATGAGTTAGCAAATGAGCTTAAAATCCATACCAATAAGATGGAAGGAAATGTAACTAGGTTACAACAAAACCAACAAAAAATGGAACAAGGGCAACATGAAATTAAGCAAGAGATGATTAAATCCGAGAAGAGGAAATCAATGTTTGAAGATAAAATTTCATCTATGTTTGAGGCAATTATGTGCAAACCGTCTTCGAGTAGTCTTCCTAGCAACACCGTATCAAACCCTAAGGGTGAGATGAAAGTGATTACCACACGTAGTGGTAAGACACTTAAGGAATCGACTCCTCAACCAATTGCTCCTACGGAGGAAGCAATTGAGGAAGAACCCGAGGTGGTGGTCCAAAAGGAGCATGTTCCAATCCCACGAAGTACCACTCCTGCCACACCTACGGTTGACCCATTACCAACATTGGAACCCGAGATTCCAAAGGCTATGCCTATGCCTCAACCCACACCACCTTTGCCCTATCCATCGAGACTTAGAAAGGAGAAATGTCAAGAGCGCGACAATTACCAATTTGAGCTTTTTATGAAAATGTTTCGTGATTTGCACTTTAATGTGAGTTTCGCCGATGCTTTGGTCATGATGCCTCGATTTGCCGCTAACTTTAAGAGTATGTTGAACAACAAGGAGAAATTGCACCAATTGTCTAGTTGTTCATCAGTTTATCTTAATCGCATACCTCAAAAAGTAAGTGATCCCGGTAAATTCTTGATCCCTTGTGCAATCCAAGATATGGAAGAATGCTTTGCCTTGGCCGATCTTGGTGCTAGCATTAACTTGATGCCACTTGCAATCTTCAAGTCGCTCAATCTTCCTAATCTTACTCCTTCACTAATGTCTATCGAGTTGGCCGACCATTCCACAATTCCCGCATGTGGATTGGCGGAAGATGTTTTTGTGAAAGTGGGAAAGTTCTATTATCCGGTAGACTTTATCGTTGTCGATATTCCCACGGATCCTCAAGTTCCTCTCATTTTAGGTCGTTCGTTTTTAGATACGTCTATGGATTTGATCGATGTTCATGCTAGAAAGATCACCTTACGTTTCAACGACCAGGAACTTGTTATAAACGCAACTCAAAACTCTCAAATTTCTCATGTTTATTCCATTGCAACCATAAACCTCGTTGATATGATTGACGTGGTTTGCGAGGAATTTTCACAAGAAGTTCTAGGTTTTGGTGATGATGAAAATAGTGGCAATCCCACTATGTTAGATCCCATTCTTGATAACTCGACACCAACCTTCACTTCATTTGAAGGTGGTGGTTTTACGTTGGAAGAATTCGATGTTCCACGTACTTGTAACGAAGACCTCGACAACGATGAGGACTTCTCGATTATCAAGGATTTTCTCAACGATTTCCCATTTCCTCCACCCGAGGAGGTTATGAGTATCGAGCCCAAAACTTCAATTGAGGAACCACCTATCCTCGAGTTGAAAGATTTACCTCCTCATCTCGAATATGTCTATTTGGAGGAGGGCGACAAGTTGCCGGTTATTATTGCGAAGGAACTTTTGGATGATGAAAAAACCGCACTTGTCGATGTTCTAAAGGATCACAAAGGGGCAATTGCGTGGAAGTTATCCGACATTAAAGGGATCGATCCCAAATTTTGTACTCACAAAATCTTAATGGAGGAGGATTACAAGCCCGCAATCCAATGTCAAAGGAGGGTGAACCCCAAAATTCACGACGTCATCAAAAAGGAAGTCCTAAAACTCCTTGACGCGGGAATGATTTACCCTATTTCTGATAGCCCTTGGGTGAGTCCTATTCATTGTGTCCCTAAGAAGGGAGGAATGACTGTTGTGCCAAACGATGCCAACGAGTTAATTCCCACTAGACTCGTGACCAGATGGAGAGTGTACATTGACTATCGTAAGTTGAATGAAGCCACTCGAAAAGACCATTTTCCCTTGCCCTTCATGGACCAAATGTTGGATCGTCTTGCGGGAAACGATTTCTATTGCTTTTTAGATGGTTTTTCCGGTTACTTCCAAATCCCCATCGATCCTCGTGATCAAGAAAAAACTATGTTTACGTGTCCATATGGAACGTTTGCCTATCATAGAATGCCATTCGGACTTTGCAATGCACCGGGAACCTTTCAAAGGTGCATGATGGCTTTTTTTCATGACATGATCGAGAAGACGATGGAAGTCTTCATGGATGACTTTTCCGTGTTTGGTAACTCATTCACTTCGTGTTTGTCGAATCTTGAGAGAATGTTGAAACGTTGTGAGGAAACCAATCTTGTGCTCAATTGGTAAAAATGTCATTTTATGGTTAAGAGTGGAATCGTCTTAGGGCATAAGGTCTCGAAAGCGGGGATTGAGGTAGATCAAGCTAAGGTAGACGTCATCGCCAAATTACCTCATCCCAAAACCGTTAAGGGATTTAGGAGTTTCCTAGGCCACGCGGGCTTTTATCGTCGATTCATCAAGGATTTTTCAAAGATCTCTTGACCTATTACACATCTTTTTGAAAAAGAGGCACGTTTTGTCTTTGACGAAGATTGTGTACGAGCCTTTGAAATCCTTAAGAGGAAACTTACCGAAGCTCCCATTCTTGTTGCTCCCAATTGGAACCTCCCCTTTGAGCTCATGTGTGATGCTAGTGATTACGCTATTGGGGCCGTATTGGGGCAACGTCATGAAAAGCACTTCTTGCCTATTCACTATGCTAGCAAGACGATGACCGAGGCTCAACTAAAATACACTACAACGGAAAAGGAATTCCTTGCCGTGGTGTATGCATTTGAGAAATTTCGACCTTATCTCGTCTTGACGAAATGCATAGTGTATACGGATCATTCGGCTATCAAGTATCTTATGGCTAAACAAGATGCAAAGCCGAGATTACTTCGTTGGATTCTCCTCCTTCAAGAATTTGATCACAAAATTTTTGACAAAAAAGGAGCCGAGAATATAGCGGCCGATCATCTTTCTCGTTTGGAAGATCCTCACCAAAGTGTTTACGAGCCCAAGGAAATCACCGAAACATTTCCGCTCGAGACACTTGGTATAGTGAATTCTAAGCTTGATTCTTCCACCCCATGGTATGCGGACATCGCAAATTACCATGCGGGCAACTTCATTATCAATGGTATGACGACTCAAGAAAAACGAAAATTCTTTCGTGACGTCAAGTTCTACTTTTGGAACGACCCTTACTTGTTTCGAACTTGTGCGGATCAAATCATCCGACGTTGTGTATTTGGCACCAAAGCTTCTAACATCCTTATAGCTTGTCACGAGGGACCCACGGGTGGTCACCACGGTGCTAATATCACGGCTAAAAAGGTGTTTGATGCCGGCTTCTTTTGGCCTACTATTTACCGAGATGCACATGATCTTGTGAAGTCGTGTGACTCATGCCAACGACAAGGAAAAGCCTCACAAAAAGATGAAATGCCACAAAATATCATCCAAGTGTGTGAGATCTTTGACGTTTGGGGCATCGACTTTATGGGGTCGTTCCCATCATCTCGTGGTAATAAGTACATCCTTGTCGCGGTTGAGTACCTATCTAAGTGGTTGGAAGCTAAGGCTTTGCCCACCAATGATGCTCGTGTGGTAGTCAAGTTTTTGAAAAGCTTTTTTTCTCGGTTTGGAACCCATCGTGCGATCATAAGCGATCGTGGAACCCATTTTTGTAACGACCAAATCGAAAGGGTCCTAAGGAAATATGGGGTTACACATCGGATTTCTACGGCTTATCACCCACAAACGAGTGGGCAAGTCAAGGTTTCAAACCGAGCGTTGAAGAGGATCTTGGATAGATCCGTTGGGGAAAACCGACAATCTTGGTCAGATAAGCTAGACGATGCTTTATGGGCCTTTAGGACCGCTCATAAGACGCCCATTGGGTGCACTCCCTATAAGCTTGTGTATGGGAAAATTTGTCATTTGCCAATTGAATTGGAACACAAGGCTTATTGGGCCCTAAAGCATTGTAATGATGACATGGAGACCGCGGGAAAACACCGGAAAATGCAATTAAATGAATTGGATGAATTAAGGGATATTGCTTATGAAAATTCATTGATTTATAAATAAAAAACTAAAAAGTTGCATGATTCTAAAATTAAAAACCGGGTTTTTAACATTGGGGATCAAGTTTTGCTTTTTAATTCTCGTTTGAAAATCTTTTCCGGTAAGTTGAAATCTCGTTGGTCTGGTCCATTCACCGTGACTCAAGTTTTTCCATATGGGACCATCGAGCTAGCTCAAAATGATGGCCCCAATTTCAAGGTGAATGGACATAGGTTGAAGCACTACTTTGGCGGGGAAGTTCCATCCTTAAACTACCTCGACCAAATCACCTTCCCCAATGATAATTAGTATTGAGGGGATCGAGTCGAGCTCATGACTCGGTAATCAAAAACGAGGTGCCTCGTGGGGGAGTCCCATGCTTATCCTATGTACATATTATCGCTTTCTAATGTAGTAACGTGTGGGGATTTGTGCCCTTCCAACCTTTGTTTCGTGGTTGTTTGTGAATTATGGATTTTAGATGATCATTATCTTCACGATTGGAGCCTCTCGTGTTCGTTTTATGGGAGCACTCGATCGTTTGCTTTGAAGACTTTCTCAATATCCATGATATATCCTTTGATGTTCTAACCTTAGGTTTATAGCACACTTCATAAACGGCTTTAAATTTAACGGTTACACCCTTTCCATGCTAGATTAGGCATTCGACTACGTCTCTAGTATGGGGGTGTTTGCACCCCTAGACTCGAAACATTGAGGACAATGTTTAACTTTAGTATGGGGGTGAATAGATACTTGCCTTGCTAAACCTTCACGCTTTCCAAAGATTATCTTTTTGTTTATCGTTTTGTTGCAAAATAAGGCTAAAAATGGCCAAATTTTAAAAAATTTCTCATGTTTTATAAGTGTTTGAATACACGAATGTAGATTTTCCGATGGCGAGAATAAGAGTAATTTTTGAATCGACCGTGCGTGTTGAGCACTTAGCTTTGATTCCTTAACTTCACATTAGGCTAAGTCTCTTAAATGAGGACGAGAAATGATAGGGTTAATTATAAGTTACTATGCTAAACGTAGAGTACTCGTATTCTTTCAAAAACTCATGTGTTCTCATTGTTTTCTTATTCTCCCTTCGCATGTAAACATTTTTTGCTTAATAAATATTGACTTAGCGGTTTAGTTGGGATTGTTGGGTTTCTAGTCTTTTCTAGTAGCTTCCGTGTAATTAAATTGGGAAGACACTAAGGTATCGCCAGCGTCACGGTTTTGAAGTATTGGCACCCGAATAATCAAAAGCTTCACCCAATAATAAGATTTCAAGTGCTCACCTAAATCAAGCAAACAATTTGAAGCTCCACAAGGCCGAAAAATCTATGCAAAATTGAAAGTGAATCAAGCCTTAATCTTTGAAGCTTTAAAGATCCAAAATTCCCCTTAGCGTGAGGATATACGTCTTTGGCTAATAAAACTACCGATGAGGTGGATAATAAAAGGCAAGGCAAGACCGAAGTCATAATAAAAGCTTCATGGCGAAGTTGGATAAAAGATGGAGGTAAACCAAAGATAATAAGGCCCTTCCGTTAGGGGGCGTATAAAAGTCTTGGTAATAACTCTCATGTTCAAAACCGTTATAAAACCGTGTTTATCGATCCTTCTTGTTGACTTAATTTTTTTGACATCGTTGTCTATTAGGAAGGGTTATTGATTTGATGGTCTTGGTTACATCGTTAGGACTCTATTTTGAGACCTAAATCTCTATTATCGAATAAGTCAAACAATGTATCCTCGTGAAACATTAAAGACAAAATAAAATATAAGAGATACAACTTAGGAAATTGGGAGGATAAGTACGTGATTAGGGCATATGAGTAGTGTTAGCATTACTAACTTATAATGACAATGATCTCGTTGCACGCTTGGCATGGAATTGGGGTGAAAATCGAGAACGATGAAATTATTTCTAACGAAGCATTCACGTGTTCTTATTCTATGAACCTAAACGTCCCATTTTGCGATGAAAATCATACATTATGTCTAAAACGCAAGTAGTAGTGTAGCTAGTTTATCATTCAATAAAAGTAAATAAAAATGAATTTTGGAGGTGCTACGATACTTTATTCTAGCATTGCGTGAGGGCACGGCAATGGTTTAGTATGAGGGAGTGATGAGACTGCTTTTATACATAGTCTCATCGTCCAAAAAGGGCTTAAAATGCATTAAATATCATCAAAATACCCATATATATGCTTGTGTTTGTTGCTTGTGTATTTTAGGTACGGATATTGAGAAAATGACAAAAGATCACAAGAATCATGCAAAAACGAACACGAGAAACGAAGCCGCACACTGAACCAAGCCCTAATGAAGACTTTCCCAAGAAAAACCCTTGAAGATTTGAAGATTTATGAAGAAGGGTCCTCCAATGTGGAAGAATTGACACTTTATACCCTTGTATCCTCATAATTACAAGTTTGGTCCCTAAAGTTTGTCAAAATTACAAAAAGGGCCCTCCACTTTGAAGAATTGACAATTTTAGTCCCTCAACAAAACTAAAATGTCAATACTTATCCTCCTCAAAGTCAAACATACCAAGAAGGACTCCAAGTTACAAGAATTACAAGTTTGGTCCTTTGAAAATATCAAAATTACAAAAAGGACCCTTGACTTTGAAAAAATGGCAAAAATGGTCCCTCATTAATCATGCCTTGGCAATTTCAGTCCTCCAAAAGGTCAATCATACAAGTCAAGACCATTATCAATCAAGAAAATGCCAAATCAGTCCTTCAAGAATCACAAAATGGCAAGAAATACCCCTGAAATTACTTTGGAAAAGTATTTGGGGCAAAAGTGTGAAAAAGGAAACTTCATTAACAAAGGATTCGTATTTTTGGGCTGTTTATTTGCAAATGAAGGAAAGAAGAAAGATAAGGGGTTAAACATGGCCAGACATAAAACATACCTAGACCACTCACATCTTGCCACTTGTCCCACTCAACCCCTTCAACCAATGAGAACCCTCCCTGCTGCCAAGTCACACTCCACTCACCCCATTTAATTAACTAATCTAACTGATTAGTTAATTACGCGCCTAACACTATTTTTAAAAGTAAAAACAGATCAAATGAAGTGTTCTTGGTGTTCTTAAGAAAATTGGGTATTTTCTTAATACTTGATATCAAACCTTAATTTACTCCAGATTTGTGATTAAGGTGACAATAAACCCAACCTCACCTTAAACCCTTGGCCACGTCACCCAACCAGCTCACATGATAAACCCTTCTACACCACCTTTGGGGAAAACGCCAAAATGGCCAGCAAATCCAACGCCCAAGATTTGGCTTCAATCCTAAGCTTTCTTCTAAGCCTTTGATCACATTTGCAGCTATGACACCTCACACAAACAGCCAATTCTCTTCACATGATGCCAAGATACTCAAGCTACTCAAGGGGCATTTTGGGACTTCTACAAGTTAGGGTTTTGAGTTTTTAGCTTATGCAGATCATGTACACCCTCTATATAAAGGGTATAGGGTCTCACATTTACGTTTGCTTTTGGTTTTTCCTTGTTCACAAACCTGTAAATCCTACTTTCTGATTTATGAAATTGTGTTTGAGTGTGTTGAAGAAAGACCAAGTGCCATCTAATTCTAAGCTTGTTTATGTTATATGTTAACTGAAATTGAACCTTAAAACGTGTTTGTAAACCTTGTGTAAGAAATTACACATTGGACTAAAATTTGATATTTTGCTAAGATTCTTGGTACATCTTGGAATTTTGGGGATATAAGCTGGTCTATACACCCTAATATTGTGAATATCAAGGTGTTGTGAAGCTCATATCTTGGGGATAATCAAGAGTAGGTACAAGAAGTTGCATTAATCAAGTTTATTTATAAAAAGGTCACCTTTCTGTTTTGATATTTTGCTTCTAACTCTGTTGAATCTTAGCAGGGTTGTTGTTGGAAGCTTGTGCTTGTTCTTGCTAGCACATAAGCTCTAAAATTTGTGGGTGTGGATGTACATCCATGAGGTTTGTCTTAAAACCTTGAAAATCTGATAAAATTTGGATTTTTGGTGAATTTGTGCTCTACTTGTGTTCTTGTTGTTTTCCTGGCTTGAATCTGCTTAATCTTGCATGTTAATGTTGTTAGTATGCTAGATTAGTCATTTGGTGAACTGAATCACACTTATACTTGTTTAATTTTTGAATTAAAAAGATAAAAGGGTGTTTGGGATTACCTGCTGTGATTCATAACTTGGAATTGTGTTGTTAGGAGGTTGTGCTATTGCTTGGTATCTGATATATGCTTGTTTGAGTGCATTTTGCTGCAAGTTTTCAGCTTTGAAACACCAAATCAAACAATCTGCTATAAAATCTTTGTTCTTGACTGTTTTGAGCTAGGATCTTGGGAACACTTAGGGTGTATGCATGCTTAGAGCTAAAAATGTTTTAAACAAAGTTACTATAACATATGTGATAGATTTGAGTGGTTGAATTTGGCTTGTTGGTCAATTGCATCAGCAAAGTATTAAACTACATGTTCTTGTGTTCATCAGTAACTTTAAGTGCTTGAATCTTGCTTAATACTTTGAATCAATGCATGAAACCTGTTTAGACTTGCTTATTTAAGTTTAATATTGCTTGTGTATGCATTTGGTTAAGTTTGGCTGGCTGAATTGTGCTAAAAGTGCTTATTGAACCTAATCTGCTTATTTGTTCATGTCTGTGTCATATCTGGTGCTTAATTGATTAAACTGTACTAATTGGCTGTTTCTTGTTGTGATTTCTTTGTTGTGATTGACTCCTTATGATCCACTGATCATTTGGGTGCCTTTGTGTTACTTGAATCTCCAAAAAAGTCACTAAAGACAAAAAAAGTCAACAAGTCAAGCAGTAGAAAAAGTTTCCACTGCTCAACACCCAAAACTAGCCCCTGCTAGTACAAAATTTCAGTTTGCTTATCAATAAGCCATTTTGGCTTATCCAGAACTGCAACAACTTGTTTTTTGTGATAGATCTTCGTTATTTGACCCATTTGATTGAACTGGAGCTTATTGGACTTTGACTTTGACTTTTTGCTAGAAAACCAACTTATTTGACTTTTTCATAAGTGCTTATTTGCTTTTTCCAGCTTATTGAGTCAACTTATTTAAAAACTTTTTGTTGAATAAGCTTAGTTAAGTCATTTAAAAGCTTTTGCAATTTGAATCAGCTCTTGGGATAGCCTAGAACTAAAAAACGACTATCGTTTTCTATAGATTGCTTTTTGCATTTTCAGGCTTATTCCTTTGGCTTATTTCAAATTTCTTTTTACAGAAGTCTTATTTAGCTCAAAAGAAGCTTGTGTGTCTAATTTGAGCTTATGGAATTAGCTTATAGCTTAATGGGCCAAAAAGCCCATTAAGAATAAGCTGTTTGGTATAAGCTTGCTTATTTCTTATTTTCAGCTTTTGGGCCTTTGGAAAAAGTTGTTCATAATCAAATTTTGAGTCAAGTAGTGGTTTTTGGGCTAATTTGGGCCACTTTTTCTTATTAGGCCAATTCTAAGCCCATTAAGGGACTGTTTGGACTTTAGCCCATTTTCTAGGCCCATTAAGGGTATTTAGGTAATTTCAAATTCATTTCTGTGTTATTTAGGTTAAAATTAGCTAGTTTTCAACTTTTTAGAATTTTTTAGGATTTTTGAATTTTTATTAATATTTTAATATTATTTTATTATTAAAAATTAAAAGTATGATTTTCTAAGTTTTTATATTTTTCCTAGACTCTAGACACTTAATCAGGAATTTTGAAACTTTTAGAATATTTTTATTGTTCTTAGATTAATATCTATAATTATTTTAAGTTTTAATAGTTTTTAATTGTTTTTAATTAGTTTTAATTAATTTTAAAATTTTCAAAAATAGTTTTAAATTAAGTTAGGGTATTTTAGAGGTTTACAAAGTGATAAAACTCATTTTGGGCTTTTTGATAATTAAATTGATTTTTAGGGCTTTAATTAGCATTAAAAAATCATTATTTAATTAATTAAAAGGTTTGGGTGATTTTTAATTTTTTGTAAACACTTAATACATTATTTAGGATTTATTGCAAATTTTTAGGAATTTTTAGAGTAAATTTTTAATTTTTGTGCTTTACGGTTTTACGTGTACGTCTCTTTCGTCTTAGTGTAATCCGTTATTGTAACCGTCAATCTCTTCTTATCCCACTTCTATTTTCTTTCTCATAAATCATATAATCACATAATTAATCATTTCATTACACACACACCAAGCCTCCTTGAGAACGATCCCCACTTTGGGTCATAACTTGTGATTTTCCTAAGTCACTTGTTAATACTTGCCCTAATTACGCTCTTTTTCCTAAAAGACGTATTTACTCAACCATCACAAGTTATGTTATTTTTTTTAGACTTAAATTAGATTAATTAAAAGCATGAACATGATTAATTTAATTTACATGACTTAGGTTATTAATTTAATTATTAATTCATGAATTTTAACCTAAGTATTTATCTTTAATTAGACTATATAATTAATTAATTATTAAAACCATTACTTATAATTAATTAATTTACAAGACTTAAGTTATATTATTAATAGATAATAATACATGTTTTAACCTAAGTATTTTACCTTTATTTAATTAAAATCATGTTATATTTAATTAAATACTTTAACCTATAGTTTATTTAATTTACATGTAATAATTAATAAACTATACTATATAATCACATGACTTAGAATATTAATCAGAAAACACTTAAGCTTATGTAATTAGCTTATTTAACCAGCTTATATCTATTTATGGAAACTTTCTATTTTTATAAACTTATTTATTTAAGGCAACTAATCTATTGATGGAAACTTTCTATTTTTAGAAACTTATCTATTTTAAGCAGTAATTCTATTTTTGGAAACTTACTATTTTTGGAAACTTTCTTTTTTTGGAAACTTTCTATTTTTGGAAACTTTCTATTTTTGGTAACTTTCTATTTTTGGAAAGTTTCAATTTTAAGAAACCTGCTATTTTTAGAAAGTTACTTATTATTACACAACAAGTATTATAATACACGAAATACAAGTAATACTTAATCAGAATAGGCACAGTGTACGATAAACACAGTATATAGCTTAAATCAGAAAAACATGACATGACCATATAAAACAAGCTAAGACATGATATAAAATCAGTTACGTACTCAGTAATCAGATACTTATACACGTATGTATTTATGTAGCATTAGTGATACCGAAGTAGGACTCTCTTCCGTTCGTCTTCTTCGTTCACTGGACATAAGGTACGGATTCTCCGTCCTTTCAGTATGGACATTCTTTCCTTATTAGGATTCCCCGTATGCAGCCAACTGTTTTCCCTAGTATATGTTTTATATGTTTTTGATTGCTTATGTTTAATTAGAATACCTAAAGCCATATACATGCATGACCTGTTTCACCTAGTTATGGAGGTACCATAACCATAACACTGGAGGCACCAGTGTTATGACTTGCCCACGGCGGAGTGATTGCTCGTGGCGTCCCTTTCAGCTTTTGGCCATTTATTATATTATCAGGTGGGGCGTATGGGTGCATCCTAGTTACATGTTTTCAGCAGATTACTCAGTGTGAATGTGGTGTGTGCCTTGCATCCTTCACAAGGAGTTGATCCCTCCTACCCAAAACCAGTATATTAAATTAGAGGCAGCCCCTCTAATTTGCATGACGAGGTCACCCCTCCAAGTATTCATGCACGTTGATATTTCATGACCTATATTGGCTAACGGTAAAATATGTTAAACAGTTTTCACAAGATAAACATAAGGCTTTACAAACTATATAACCAGTTTTACTAAGATATGATCGGGTTATCCAGGACTTAGTTTCTTCCGCTGTTTCATGCTTATATGCTTATATTACTCATGCTTTACTTGTACATCCGTGCACTAAGCGTATTGCTCAGCCGTTTTCCTTTTCATGTTCCCAAAACGGCAGGTACTCAGGGACGCTCGTAGACTTTAAGCGTACGTGCATATGGACTTGAAGCTTTCTAGCCTTCTTTACTTTATGCATTTATCTATACTTTGATACTCTTTCCATGGACATTGTTTAGTCCTTTTATTTACAGTACTTATGTTTGTGTGTGATGAGTTCTACTTTTGGACTACTGATGTTTGATTCCGGTATTTCCTTTATGGTCATGTAATGTTTAGACATTTATCCTTGTATGCTTTGATGACACACCATAATCACGCGTGACATTCCATTTATCAAAATGGGGTGTTACACAGATGCACTTAACAGAAAGTCCGGAATGATCAACGGCATCGAGATTGAGGAGGAAATCATAAGAGACTTGGAGCGACTAGACATAGAGATCATGGTACGTGGACAGCACGGTTACTGGGCTAATCTTAGCGTAGAACCTGAGTTACTCTCTAAGATTAAGGAAGCACAGAAAGATGATGGAGAAATCTGGGCGATAATTCAGAATTTGGAGAAGCAGACAGAGTTCAGAGTAGATGCAGATGGTATCTTATGACAGGGCACGAGACTTTGTGTTCCTGATGATCAAGAACTCCGGGAAGCATTGTTAGTTGAGGCTCATAGCTCCCCATTCTCTATACATCCTGGTTCGACCAAGATGTACCATGACATCAAGCAGTTTTTTTGGTGGAGTGGTATGAAACAGGATGTTGCCACTTACGTCTCCAAATGTCTTACCTGCCAGCAGGTTAAGATTGAGCATCAGCGATCTGGCGGTCTTCTTCAACCGTTAGATATTCCAGAGTGGAAGTGGGACAAAATCACCATGGATTTTGTTACTGGTCTTCCGTTAACCAAGAGGAAGCACGATGCAATTTGGGTTATCGTTGATCGACTTACCAAATCAGCTCATTTCTTACCGATCCGCAAGGAAGATTCGGTCAGTAAACTCGCCGATACTTATAGAAGGGAGATCATGAGACTTCACGGTGCTCCATCCAGCATCGTCTCAGACAGAGATCCTCGATTCACTTCGCGATTTTGGAAAGGTCTGCAGAAAGCTTGGGGTACACAACTTAAGCTTAGTACGGCTTTTCATCCTCAAACAGACGGGCAGTCAGAGCGAACGATTCAGACAATGGAAGACATGTTGAGGTCATGTGCGTTGGAATGGATGGGTGATTGGGACGATTATATCTGTTTGGTGGAGTTTGCATACAACAACAGTTGGCATGCAAGTATCAAGTGTGCTCCTTTCGAGATGTTGTATGGCAGAAAGTGTCGCGCCCCAATCTGATGGGATCAGGTTGGTGAGCGAACACTTGAAGGACCAGAGATCATAGAGCTGACTAATGAGAAGGTCGTAGTAGCTAAGCAGAAACTGCAAGAAGCACGGTCACGTCAGAAGAGCTACGCAGACAAACATCGTAGGGACTTACATTTTAACGTAGGAGATCACGTTTTCCTTAAGGTTTCGCCGGCACGTGGTGTTAGACGTTTTGGAATTAAAGGGAAGCTCAGTCCTTGTTTCATCGGACCGTTTGATATCATTGAACGAGTCGGTGAAGTATCTTACCGTTTAGCGTTACCTCCGCAGCTTTCTCATGTACACAATGTTTTCCATGTGTCCTTACTCAGAGCGTACCAGTATCATCCCCTTCACATGGTTCAGTATCCACTGGAACAGATTCGTGAAGATCTCACTTTTATAGAAGAACCCGAACGAGTTCTTGACAGACAAGAACGATTCATGAGAAGGAAGACGATTCCATTCGTCAAAATCCTTTGGAGGGATCATACCGTGCGGGAAGCCACTTGGGAAACAGAGGAGTCTATCCGGGCTTCTTACCCTCATTTCATATTTTGAATTCGGGTATGTTCTTCTTTTCCAGTTTACTTTATCGATAATTTGGGGACGAATTATTCTTTTTAGGGGGAAAGAGTTGTAAAACCCGCATGCTTTTACCATGAATAGTACCCTTACGATAATACGTACATGATTAGAACTTTCCTTTTATAGCACGTTTACGTTTCATGAACAAGAATTACAAGTATTACGTACGTGTTATAACACGATAAGTATTTATTACGTATTAACTCACGATAATTATTTCAATAATAATTATAATCACGAACATACGAACATGAAATCATGAACGTAATTTAATCACGAGCTTAATATTACGTATGTATATATATTTATTACGAGCACGAATAAATATGTTAAGTCACGATCGATAACTAAGTAAATCACGTAAAAACATGAACACGAGAACACACTAATTATTTAGTCACGAGAAATGTACGGGTTACCCTTGTGGCCCCCCTTACCCGCGGACACAACAAGAAACATGGGCCAAGCCCATGTAAATTTTACTAACTAGGGAAAAAGGGAAAAACATGTTTCATTTTAATAAAAGTTGGAAAATAATTAAAACCCTAGTTCTTCCTTTGGTTCCCTTATGGCCGCCGGTTTAGCATCACCAAGGGGTGATTCGGTTTGATTTTGGTGTTAGATAAATTGCAAGGATCGTTAGTGTGTTCATCCTCTTGATTTCACGTGATCGGTATAAACCCTAACTCTTTTATTTTATGTTTTTGATTTAATATCACATAAAATCATGAAGATTTTTAATAAACTAATTAAAAACAAGTAATTAATCATGTTATTAATCATGGTTTTTAATCAATCTAGGGTCTGGGGTGTTTGTTGTTTGGCTGATGCCTAACCGAGCCCCAAGGGGGTCTCGGCTTGGGTTTACTCGCACCACCGAGACCACATGGTCTCGGTTTGGTGGTGGTTGTGTCACGGCAGCAGCAAGGCAAGGGGAAACCCCGACCTAGGTCGGGGTATGGTGGTGTTTTCGGGTCCGGTTAACATGTTAGAATAAAAACACGGTCCAGTTCATGAGTATTTTTTTACAAGTTATATTTTACAAGTTATATTTTTACAAGTTATATTTTTTTACAAGACTTAAAATTAAATTAATTAAAGCATGAACATGATTAATTTAATTTACATGACTTAGGTTATTAATTTTATTATTAACACATGAATTTTAACCTAAGTATTTTATCTTTTAATTAGACTATATAATTAATTAATTATTAAAACCATTACTATAATTAATTAATTTACATGACTTATGTTATATTATTAATAGATAATAATGCATGTTTAACCTAAGTATTTTACCTTTATTTAATTAAAATCATGTTATATTTAATTAAATACTTTAACCTATAGTTTATTTAATTTACATGTAATAATTAATAAACTATACTATATAATCACATGACTTAGAATATTAATCAGAAAACACTTAAGCTTATGTAATTAGCTTATTTAACCAGCTTATATCTATTTATGGAAACTTTCTATTTTTATAAACTTATTTATTTAAGGCAACTAATCTATTGATGGAAACTTTCTATTTTTAGAAACTTATCTATTTTAAGCAGTAATTCTATTTTTGGAAACTTACTATTTTTGGAAACTTTCTTTTTTTGGAAACTTTCTATTTTTGGAAACTTTCTATTTTTGGTAACTTTCTATTTTTGGAAAGTTTCAATTTTAAGAAACCTGCTATTTTTAGAAAGTTACTTATTATTACACAACAAGTATTATAATACACGAAATACAAGTAATACTTAATCAGAATAGGCACAGTGTACGATAAACACAGTATATAGCTTAAATCAGAAAAACATGACATGACCATATAAAACAAGCTAAGACATGATATAAAATCAGTTACGTACTCAGTAATCAGATACTTATACACGTATGTATTTATGTAGCATTAGTGATACCGAAGTAGGACTCTCTTCCGTTCGTCTTCTTCGTTCACTGGACATAAGGTACGGATTCTCCGTCCTTTCAGTATGGACATTCTTTCCTTATTAGGATTCCCCGTATGCAGCCAACTGTTTTCCCTAGTATATGTTTTATATGTTTTTGATTGCTTATGTTTAATTAGAATACCTAAAGCCATATACATGCATGACATGTTTCACCTAGTTATGGAGGTACCATAACCATAACACTGGAGGCACCAGTGTTATGACTTGCCCACGGCGGAGTGATTGCTCGTGGCGTCCCTTTCAGCTTTTGGCCATTTATTATATTATCAGGTGGGGCGTATGGGTGCATCCTAGTTACATGTTTTCAGTAGATTACTCAGTGTGAATGTGGTGTGTGCCTTGCATCCTTCACAAGGAGTTGATCCCTCCTACCCAAAACCAGTATATTAAATTAGAGGCAGCCCCTCTAATTTGCATGACGAGGTCACCCCTCCAAGTATTCATGCACGTTGATATTTCATGACCTATATTGGCTAACGGTAAAATATGTTAAACAGTTTTCACAAGATAAACATAAGGCTTTACAAACTATATAACCAGTTTTACTAAGATATGACCGGGTTATCCAGGACTTAGTTTCTTCCGCTGTTTCATGCTTATATGCTTATATTACTCATGTTTTACTTGTACCTCCGTGCACTGAGCGTATTGCTCAGCCGTTTTCCTTTTCATGTTCCCAAAACGGCAGGTACTCAGGGACGCTCGTAGACTTTAAGCGTACGTGCATATGGACTGGAAGCTTTCTAGCCTTCTTTACTTTATGCATTTATCTATACTTTGATACTCTTTCCATGGACATTGTTTAGTCCTTTTATTTACAGTACTTATGTTTGTGTGTGATGAGTTCTACTTTTGGACTACTGATGTTTGATTCCGGTATTTCCTTTATGGTCATGTAATGTTTAGACATTTATCCTTGTATGCTTTGATGACACACCATAATCACGCGTGACATTCCATTTATCAAAATGGGGTGTTACACAGATGCACTTAACAGAAAGTCCGGAATGATCAACGGCATCGAGATTGAGGAGGAAATCATAAGAGACTTGGAGCGACTAGACATAGAGATCATGGTACGTGGACAGCACGGTTACTGGGCTAATCTTAGCGTAGAACCCGAGTTACTCTCTAAGATTAAGGAAGCACAGAAAGATGATGGAGAAATCTGGGCGATAATTCAGAATTTGGAGAAGCAGACAGAGTTCAGAGTAGATGCAGATGGTATCTTATGACAGGGCACGAGACTTTGTGTTCCTGATGATCAAGAACTCCGGGAAGCATTGTTAGTTGAGGCTCATAGCTCCCCATTCTCTATACATCCTGGTTCGACCAAGATGTACCATGACATCAAGCAGTTTTTTTGGTGGAGTGGTATGAAACAGGATGTTGCCACTTACGTCTCCAAATGTCTTACCTGCCAGCAGGTTAAGATTGAGCATCAGCGATCTGGCGGTCTTCTTCAACCGTTAGATATTCCAGAGTGGAAGTGGGACAAAATCACCATGGATTTTGTTACTGGTCTTCCGTTAACCAAGAGGAAGCACGATGCAATTTGGGTTATCGTTGATCGACTTACCAAATCAGCTCATTTCTTACCGATCCGCAAGGAAGATTCGGTCAGTAAACTCGCCGATACTTATAGAAAGGAGATCATGAGACTTCACGGTGCTCCATCCAGCATCGTCTCAGACAGAGATCCTCGATTCACTTCGCGATTTTGGAAAGGTCTGCAGAAAGCTTGGGGTACACAACTTAAGCTTAGTACGGCTTTTCATCCTCAAACAGACGGGCAGTCGGAGCGAACGATTCAGACAATGGAAGACATGTTGAGGTCATGTGCGTTGGAATGGATGGGTGATTAGGACGATTATATCTGTTTGGTGGAGTTTGCATACAACAACAGTTGGCATGCAAGTATCAAGTGTGCTCCTTTCGAGATGTTGTATGGCAGAAAGTGTCGCGCCCCAATCTGATGGGATCAGGTTGGTGAGCGAACACTTGAAGGACCAGAGATCATAGAGCTGACTAATGAGAAGGTCGTAGTAGCTAAGCAGAAACTGCAAGAAGCACGGTCACGTCAGAAGAGCTACGCAGACAAACATCGTAGGGACTTACATTTTAACATAGGAGATCACGTTTTCCTTAAGGTTTCGCCGGCACGTGGTGTTAGACGTTTTGGAATTAAAGGGAAGCTCAGTCCTCGTTTCATCGGACCGTTTGATATCATTGAACGAGTCGGTGAAGTATCTTACCGTTTAGCGTTACCTCCGCAGCTTTCTCATGTACACAATGTTTTCCATGTGTCCTTACTCAGAGCGTACCAGTATCATCCCCTTCACATGGTTCAGTATCCACTGGAACAGATTCGTGAAGATCTCACTTTCATAGAAGAACCCGAACGAGTTCTTGACAGACAAGAACGATTCATGAGAAGGAAGACGATTCCATTCGTCAAAATCCTTTGGAGGGATCATACCGTGCGGGAAGCCACTTGGGAAACAGAGGAGTCTATCCGGGCTTCTTACCCTCATTTCATATTTTGAATTCGGGTATGTTCTTCTTTTCCAGTTTACTTTATCGATAATTTGGGGACGAATTATTCTTTTTAGGGGGAAAGAGTTGTAAAACCCGCATGCTTTTACCATGAATAGTACCCTTACGATAATACGTACATGATTAGAACTTTCCTTTTATAGCACGTTTACGTTTCATGAACAAGAATTACAAGTATTACGTACGTGTTATAACACGATAAGTATTTATTACGTATTAACTCACGATAATTATTTCAATAATAATTATAATCACGAACATACGAACATGAAATCATGAACGTAATTTAATCACGAGCTTAATATTACGTATGTATATATATTTATTACGAGCACGAATAAATATGTTAAGTCACGATCGATAACTAAGTAAATCACGTAAAAACATGAACACGAGAACACACTAATTATTTAGTCACGAGAAATGTACGGGTTACCCTTGTGGCCCCCCTTACCCGCGGACACAACAAGAAACATGGGCCAAGCCCATGTAAATTTTACTAACTAGGGAAAAAGGGAAAAACATGTTTCATTTTAATAAAAGTTGGAAAATAATTAAAACCCTAGTTCTTCCTTTGGTTCCCTTATGGCCGCCGGTTTAGCATCACCAAGGGGTGATTCGGTTTGATTTTGGTGTTAGATAAATTGCAAGGATCGTTAGTGTGTTCATCCTCTTGATTTCACGTGATCGGTATAAACCCTAACTCTTTTATTTTATGTTTTTGATTTAATATCACATAAAATCATGAAGATTTTTAATAAACTAATTAAAAACAAGTAATTAATCATGTTATTAATCATGGTTTTTAATCAATCTAGGGTCTGGGGTGTTTGTTGTTTGGCCGACGCCTAACCGAGCCCCAAGGGGGTCTCGGCTTGGGTTTACTCGCACCACCGAGACCACATGGTCTCGGTTTGGTGGTGGTTGTGTCACGGCAGCAGCAAGGCAAGGGGAAACCCCGACCTAGGTCGGGGTATGGTGGTGTTTTCGGGTCCGGTTAACATGTTAGAATAAAAACACGGTCCAGTTCATGAGTATTTTTTTACAAGTTATATTTTACAAGTTATATTTTTACAAGTTATATTTTTTTACAAGACTTAAAATTAAATTAATTAAAGCATGAACATGATTAATTTAATTTACATGACTTAGGTTATTAATTTTATTATTAACACATGAATTTTAACCTAAGTATTTTATCTTTTAATTAGACTATATAATTAATTAATTATTAAAACCATTACTATAATTAATTAATTTACATGACTTATGTTATATTATTAATAGATAATAATGCATGTTTAACCTAAGTATTTTACCTTTATTTAATTAAAATCATGTTATATTTAATTAAATACTTTAACATATAGTTTATTTAATTCACATGAAATAATTAATAAACTATACTATATAATCACATGACTTAGAATAATAATCAGTAAACACTTAAGCTTATATAATTAGCTTAATTATCCAGCTTATATCTAATTATGGAAACTTTCTATTTTTAGAAACTTATTTAATTAAGGTAGCTAATCTATTTATGGAAACTTTCTATTTTTAGAAACTTATCTATTTTAAGCAGTAATTCTATTTTTGGAAACTTTCTATTTTTGGAAACTTTCTATTTTTGGTAACTTTCTATTTTTGAAAACTTTTATTTTAGGAAACCTGCTATTTTTAGAAAGTTACTTATTATTACACAACAAGTAAAATAATACATGAAATACAAGTAATACTTAATCAGAATAGACATAATGTATGATAAACATAGTATAAAGCTTAAATCAGTAAAACATGACATATAAAACAAGCTAAGACATGATATGAAACCAGTTACGTACTCAGTAACCAGATACTTATACACGTATGTATTTATGTAGCATTAGTGATACCGAAGTAGGACTCTCTTCCGTTCGTCTTCTTCGTTTACTGGACATAAGGTACGGATTCTCCGTCCTTTCAGTATGGACATTCTTTCCTTATTAGGATTTTCCCGTATGCAGCCAACTGTTTTTCCCAGTATATGTTTTATATGTTTTTGAATTGCTTATGTTTAATTAGAATACCTAAAGTCATATACATGCATGACCAGTTTCACCTAGTTATGGAGGTACCATAACCATAACACTGGAGGCATCAATGTTATGACTTCACCACGGCGGAGTGATAGCTCGTGACGTCCCTTTCAGCTTTTGGCCATTTATTATATTATCAGGTGGGGCGTATGGGTGCATCCTAGTTTACATGTTTTCAGCAGATTATTCAGTGTGAATGTGGTGTGTGCCTTGCATCCTTCACAAGGAGCTGATCCCTCCTACTCAAAAACCAGTATATTAAATTAGAGGCAGCCCCTCTAATTTGCATGGCGAGGTCACCCCTCCAAGTATTCATGCACGTTGATATTTCATGACCTATATTGGCTAATGGTAAAATATGTTAAACAGTTTTTACAAGATAAACATAAGGCTTTTCAAACTATAAAACCAGTTTTATTAAGATATAACCAGGTTATCCAGGACTTAGTTTCTTCCGTTGTTTCATGTTAATATGCTTATATTATTCATGCTATACTTGTATATCCGTGCACTGAGCGTATTGCTCAGCCGTTTTCCTTTTCATGTTCCCAAAACGGCAGGTACTCAGGGACGCTCGTAGACTTTAAGCGTACGTGCATATGGACTGGAAGCTTTCTAGTCTTCTTTACTTTATGCATTTATCTATACTTTGATACTCTTTTCCATGGACATTGTTTAGTCCTTTCATTTACAGTATTTATGTTTTTATGTGATGAGTTCTACTTTTGGGATACCGATGTTTGATTCTGGTATTTCCTTTATGGTCATGTAATGTTTAAACATTTATCCTTGTATGCTTTGATGACACGCCATAATCACGCGTGATATTCCATTTATCAAAATGGGGTGTTACAACTATAAATTGCTTAAAACATTGTTTGATGTTGTCTAAAAATTTTATATGATTATACTAGTGTTTCTTGAACTATAATTAGGGTTAGTAAAATTTATTAGACAAGACCAGGTTGTATGCAATTTATAGATAAAAATCATGCTATAATTATATTTGTTGATTGTTTATTGTATATTAACCGTTAATTTGATCGTACATGATGAATGAATGCATGCTTATCCTCGAGTATGATGTTGTATATGTGATATACTAATTTTTTTTACATGTTGCTTGATTATAAAGATTAAATATTAACATATAATTTATTGAATAGTTTAGGAGGTTTGTTAGACACGTGTACTAAAAAATTCTTAATAAATGCAACTGATGTCAGAAAAATCTGAATTTTGTGTGGGAGTTCTACGACTCATATACCTAGCTATACACTAATATGACATGAAGTCGATTAAACTTGTTTATCAGCTTTTATTTGATTTAGATTTTAGTTTACCATCAAGTTTAATGCATGTTTGTAAATATATGTTAATCGGATATATGTTTTAGTTGTTGTTTATTTGTTTGAGATTACTATAATTGTTGTGAACTATTATTCTAGACAATGAGTTTTTTGGAAAACAAAACATAAACTGGACTAAAACTACATGAAATAAGAGTTATTATAAGGTTATTCTTGCAAGGTCTTACGCGGCAACAAATGAGTCGTCCTTACATGGTTTTAAATCTAACTTACGCCAGGACTAGAAAGAATAAAGTTTATAATGTGTCTTCTATTTTAAAGATTTAAAATTTTATCAATGTCGTAATTTGCAAAAGTAATACTTAGTTGCAAGGATAAGGTTCTGGGAGACTTAACAAGACTTCAGTCTTGTAGATACCATTACCCTATAATACCTGACTACGTTGTAGTTTTCTTACCTTGCATACTATTTCGGAAGCCGCGAATGGTCTAGGTTTTGAATCTTTTTAATCAGTCTTTAATATTTCTGGCGATAATATTGGACTTCTTTAAATGAAAAGCACATTGAATCGTCAATTTTAAAACACCGTTATATATATAATTTATTTGTATAGAAAATAAATGATATTTAAATAATTAACTTAATGAGTAAATTTTTATTAAATTCATGTTACAAAGGTGTTGCGTTCCCTTTTTACATGTTTGACACTTTTTATTATTAATATGATACCCTTTGAAATAAGTAGATGACCGTGCATATAGAGGAAAAACACTTGCAATTAGAGAAAAAAACATATGCTAGTTAGTACCGCTAGCACACATTTACTACTACTAGTGAAAGTTAGTATTGTTTGTGAAATTAAAGAAAATATTTACTATATACATTTACTACTAGTAGTGAAAGTTAATACTGCCTATGTGATATGTATTAGTTATTTATGTAAAATATTATTGATACTCGAGAAAGTATTGTAAACTGACTAGGACTTTGGTGTATAAAAGGTCGTCCTAGGGCATAGAGTTAAATTCACAAATACTTAATACTCCTTTAAGGTCTTTGTAACCCTGATTCTTTGATAGTATTCGTATTATTATCATCAATAGTATTGGAGATTATTTGTTGAATTGTATCTTTATAGAATTATTGTTTCGTTAATAGTTTTCTTAATATTAAAGATTAGATTTCACATAATCTTTAATACATTCAAAAAAAGTTTTCACTATAGTTGTGTTAAATTTATCTAATATAACTAAACCTTAAACAAGCTTGAGGAATTAGATCTGTTGAAGTGAGATCAGCAAGTGGTATCAGAGCTTGTTGAGAAACTTTGAATAAAAAGAACTTTTTTTTAGAACGGAAAATGTTAGTGGTTAGTGGGTCGAGTCATGGAATGACATCTAAGCGGCAAAATATCTTTTTCGAACCCTCGCCTAGTTATGTTAAACTCCTTATCCGCTTCTCCTGAGAGAAAAAGCCCATGGCATGGAAGGTCTTGAACCTAAGACCTCCAGGAACCTCTCCCAAAGAAACCACTTTGTGGAACCTTGGTGGCCAACTGGGCTAAGCCAGTTGGTTTTGAATACGAAGAACTTGTTTTTATACACGAGATCTTTTTACTTGTTAAGACATCGACGAAGATTCTACACACATGGTGGCTGCATCCAAGATTCCTATGATTAAACCTGGTGAGTATGAGATATGGAGGATGATAAGTGAACAATATATACATATGATAGACTATGCACTGTGTGATGTCATAGAGAATGGTAACACTTTACCAAAAACATAAATTGTGTAAAATGTTGTGAGAGTGTTGCCTATTACAACTGCTGAAAGAAGGGCTCGGAGAAGATTAGAATGGAAAGTTAGAAGTACTTTAATGATAGGCATTTCCAATGAACATCAATTAAAGTTCAACTCCATAAATGATGCTAAGTTGTTGATGCAAGCTGTAGAAAAAAGATTTGGTAGGAATGCAGCTACAAGAAAGACTCAAAGAAATCTCTTAAAGCAGCAATATGAAAACTTCGCTATCCAAGCTCAGAGATGCTTGATCAAACTTTTGATAGGCTTCATTGTGAGTCAAATGGAGCTTTTTGATGAAAGTTTTCACAGAAAGATGTTAACCAAAAGTTATTAAGAAGTTTGTTACCTTAGTGGAACACACATGTTGCGTGTGAAAAAATAAAGCAGATTTGGATACAATGAGCATGGATGATTTCTATAACAACCTCAAGGTATATGAACCAGAAGTTAAAAGGATGTCTAGCTCAAGTTCAAGCACACAGAATATGGTTTTTGTGTACTCTTCAAATAACAACACTAGCAACACTAATGGAGTAATTAATATTGCTCAAGCAGATAATATTGCTTAAGGAGTTTCTACTACTAACGCTCAAGTTAATGATACTAACTTTACAAATATTGATAAATTAAGTGATGTTGTTATTTGTGTATTCTTTGCTAGTTAACCAAATAGTCCTCAACTTGTACATGAGAACTTGCAACAAATCCATCCATATGACATGAAAGAGATGGATTTGAGATGGCAAATGGTCATGTTGACAGATATATGTCTTGACACATATCACTTATTTACCTAAAAGCGAGCTTAATAGACAAGAACGGACATAAAATACCTTTGTATATGTGTGCTTTTTATTTTGTGTTGTGCAAGTAACGGATATATCAAAAAGGAAAAAAAAAGTCAAAAAGTCAAACACGAGCACAAGATTTGAAAAAATAAGGGATTAAGTCATAGAATAGCAATGTACTTTTCGAAATGTACTGATTTGGTACGTGTACTCTTAAAAAGTTATACAATAGTAACGAACTTCATAAGGTGTTCCGATCTGCACATTTAGGTGATGTGTCACGTTATTAATGGTGACACGTGTTATCCTTTTCGGGATGACACGTCATCAAAATGTGCATAAGGGAACACTTATGAAAGTTCGTTGCTATTGTACAACTTTTTAAGAGTACATGTACCAAATCGGTACATTTCGAAAAATACATTGCTATTTTATGACTTAATCCAAAAAAAAACACAGGAAAACAAACATGAACCCCCTATTCATCTTAATGGGCCACACTTAAACCTAACAATGAATACATATGACGAGTTTGACAATGACAACATCATTGGTGAAGTTACAAATGATGCACAAGATCGTGTTGCAACACAATAGACTAAAATATATAACGTATTATGTAAAGCACAATACAGCATAGAAGATTATGAAAGTAGCCCACCTACCGGGCCGGTTAGACAACTAGTATGTGTATACAGGTCGCCCACTTTGATAACCCTCATATACAGTCACTTTTTATCCTGTAGTATTTGTCTCTTAGTAAAATTGTAGGCGTAGGCCTCGGGAGTTCATTTGATAGCACGATGCTGTTACGGTCAAGATTAAAAAGAACTGTACTACTAGGCAGTAGGCATGCTTGCTGGATGCAATAACTCTACTCTTCAATTAACTGATCCATATAACAAAACATGAATAAGAAAGAAAAAAAAACATAACTTAAGAAAACTATTGTGTTTCATCTTCTGATACATTGCTTCTTTGAGCCTTCGGGCCATAAATTAAACATTAGCAGGCGGCTTGTCATGGTTATACCCCCCAGTTAGCCAAAGATTGTTTCTATATGCCAACTAAACTGCATCGTATACTAATCGCCACCGCAGTTCGGTACATGTACTTCTTGCTTCTAAAAAATTTCTTCTGCAGACCAACGTATAACTAGACAAGCAGCAAGTCCTCGGTTCCAGTTTGCTTTGCATATTCACTTTCAGTAAGGGAGCCCTTTTTCAGCTTTTTCAATAGACGATAATCTCTAGTAAGTTCCTCATCATCTTCGGCTGATTGCACAGCACGTCTCTGCTTGGCTGTTCTCTTCTTCATGACAGCAGGCGTGTTTTTAGTTTTAGCTTTCTTGGGTTTCTGTTCTTGTGGTGCATCTTTTTTTGTTTGCAAGTTTTTCTTTCTTTGTTTCTCTCTGTTTTTATCCCTGTGCCAATAAGGATTCTAAATTTAATATTGATTATTGAACTACAAAGATATTGTTCATAAGCTAGTACACAAACTCCAGTACAGTCATAATTCTTCTTTTGTTAAGACCCGGGGTATAGTGGTTAACTGCATGTAATGAGACCAAGTTATCAAATCAATATCTTGTACAGGTGGCAACCGACACTAAGAAGTAGTAAACTAAACTAACTGGACTTATAATTTCAAGACATAATAATGGCTTATTACATCCCCCTCGACCTATTATGTCTTACAAGAGCCCGTTCCTCAACACTCAAATTCATAATGACCACGCAAACTAAATAAGTTACATGTCCTATTATATTATAATGTTGATGGTTTGTTACCTCTCATAGGTGATACTAAAGTCGGTTACCAATAAGAGAATTCTTTTTTAAGCAAGGACATCTTCCTTTTTAGTACTAAAATCTTTCGCACCTCCCTAGAACACTAGGGTGCTCTACCAAACTCACAATGGACTAATAACATTAAATTTTTGTTTTATCAAATCAAACTAACCCGCATATTAGATTTGGGACATAACTAAGTTGCGCATTAAGCTTATATATTCACTGAATGAATGTAAAAATACAGCCAACTTACTTGAACTTGATCTCCTCCAGATTTAGATCTTCAGCAGCAAGAAAACCGTCAGTAGAAAGTGAGTTTTGCTTTACCTCTGACATTGACGGTAGCTGTAATAAGCCATATCCCATTCCTAACTTTCCAATCTCTAAGTCTTTCCACCTAGTTGCATAAAAATGAGAAAAATTAGATGAAGAACGTATGGTTTATTACGCAGATGACACATCATGTGGCATTAAAATGTACCTTAGAATGTAATTGCAGTGATGCTCTTTATAGGCACGAATGTAAGAGACGAATGCTCTTAGACCTTTTTCCATCACATCACGATCCTTCTTTGCAGCAGCACGCAGCTGAACAAGATAAACTTATATTCAGAAAAAAATTAGTGGTAAGCAATACTTTTGCAAAAGAGTTGTCTGAGGAGATACTTACATAGGGAACCACATCAAGTGCCTCTTCACAGCAAGGACTCTCTTCTAGTGGAATCCTTTTAATACGCAAAAATTCCACATATGCTTCCTCCTACATTCCCATAGCAGCAAACGTACAAAAAGAATACTTCAAAAGAGACTTTAAGAGAGTATGTACTAAATTTATAATCAAATAAGAAATCCGTCTACCATTTAAAAATTATACCGGTATGCAAGACGTGATTATGAACTTGCAACGTTTTTTTAAAGTACATCACAGAAATAGAAAGTGACAGAAAGTATGTTCCTATTAAATGCAGTTTTCCAAATGTAAAAGAATGAACAAAAACAAATGTTGAACCTTAGGTAAAAGAAAAACAATGGCACTTCCTTGTCGACCCAACCTAGCCGTCCGGCCAACTCTGTGAATAAAAACGTTGGGATCCTGAGGTGGGTCATACTGCAAGAAACATATGTAGATGTTAGTACACTGGATGCCCCCATAACCCAAACTTATATTTTGCTAGTATCCTACCTGAACTATGCAATCTACGCCAGGGATGTCAAGTCCACGTGCTGCCACATCAGTACAGAGAAGAATGCCATCCGAAAGGGACGTGAATGTTGCTAACGCTTTTTCCCTTGCTGACTACAAAAAAATGATACGAAGTATATAAATATTGCCTCTTTTAAACATTAGAATGACACATAGACCTTCGAGCTTAAATTTATCGTGTTACCTGCTTCATCTTTCCATGAAGAGGTATTAGATTTAACCCTTTTAGAGCAGCAAGACGTGGAAGTACAACTCCCCAATAATCCACAGAAGCACAAGTCATGAAGTAGCTGCAGATAAAAGTCAGTCACAAATCACAATTAGCCTAAATTTTGATTATTAATGTTATGGAGAACATCTGATAAATAACTCACACTATCATCTTCTTTGACTTGTTTTTGATGAAGAAGTCCACAAGCTGTGATGACTTCTTATCAGCTTCACATTTGATAAACTGCAATTCACAAAATTATAGGAGCTATAATTAAACATGATCACCTCAAAGGATATATTATAAATTAGCTTTTGCACATACCTCAATATGAAGGCCTGAAGGTGTTTTAGAGGAGGTCGTGTTTCCTGATGATTTTGTCTCTGCACGAACTTCAACCCTTACAGGGTTTCTTAATCCTGCTTTTGCAAGTTCTTCAACAGCCTCAGTTTGAGTGGCTGAAAAAAGACCAGTTCTACGTAGCTTTGGTAAGCGAGATATTATAGAATTAATCTGCTTCTGAAACCCCATATCTAGTAGTCTATCCGCCTCATCCAAAATCAATATCTGTAAATGCAAAGGTTATATTTAGAAGAAGTAACTTTCTAGTAACGATGTTACAAAAAACTTGATATCCAACAATTACCTCAAGGTTACGAAAGTCCAAGATATCCATACGATCCATTATGTCATGCAATCTACCAGGTGTGCCTATTAACAAATTAGCTCCTTCTTCTATTTTTTGCATGTCTGCTTTAACTTCTGTTCCTCCGACAAGGAGTACTGGTTTAATATCTGGAAGGGATGAAATAAATGGTTGTGCAACATGGAATATTTGTGATGATAACTCTCTTGTTGGAGATATGATAATTCCCAGAACCTGTACACAACGAAATTACATTAGCATCCATGGAAGGAAAGCAGGCACAGGACAAACTGTCCAACGAATTCGACAGAGCATAGCTCAAGTACCAAGGAAGACCTATCACGATATATTTTTACTCGTATTTTGTTCCATCTAAGCATAGTAAGATCAAGTAGAAGATTTCAAAAGGGTGTTTAGATTTGTGAGTAGAAGTCACCATAGCCAATTTTTGGTGTTCAAAGATTATACGCCATGTATATTACTTAGGGTTGAACATTGCTAATTGAACTGATACTCTGATACTACCTGCACTAAAACCAATTTCCTGTCTTTTTGTTTGAAAAGGCATACTTAACATCATTAGGAACGAGAAATCGCAGCTACGGATACAACAAAATTACATGCTGTTTTGTAATCCTAGATTAGTGGAACACTAAAATGCAAAGTTATCAGATTACTACAGCCTCAATTATCAAACCAAAGCCGAAGATTATTCTCCATAGAACACACTTCCCTAAAAACACAATTCATAACAAATGACATTCTCATTTACAACATCAAACTCATCACTAAACAACCAATTATAAACTTATTTGTCAGCTTATGTACTTATTTGAACTTGAAAAACTCATAAGCTAACATTTTTCAGCTTATCGGCCTATAAACTACTTATGGCTTATGCCATAACTCATATTAATAACCTAAAAATCCGGGAAATGAGCTTATGAGTATTTCCAAATTCAAATAAGTCCATAAGCGTGCAAAATAAGCAAATTCAATCACCCTTTTTTCTAACCTACCCGTGAGACTTTTACTCCTAATTATAACAATGACTTTTCACTAAAAGTCGATTTTGTTCATTAATTCAATATACGTATTAGTTCCTTATGCACCTAAGCTTCTCAACCATGCAAAGGTCAAATCATTCCAACCTCAAAAGCTCAAATTACAAAAGCAAATCTAGACACCGTCAGCTTCTGATTAGCGAATATCACTTAAATCACTCTCTATCACATCCTAACGCTCTCTAAATCACCTACATAAACTATTACGGTATTACCAACAAAGTACAATATAATTCTACACCTTAAGTTACCAACTACAATCATCAGCCAAGGTTATTTCCTAAAAACGCTATTCATTTCAAACCGTAAAAAGGGTGTTTGAATTAGCTTATTTTGTCAACTCATAGAGCTTTATTTGAATATGGAAAAACTCATAAGCTCACATTTTTCGGCTTATGGACTCTAACTTATGGCGTAAGCCAATCTTAACAACCTAATAAGCCAAAAAAAAGAGCGTACAAGTTTTTCCAATTCAAAGAAGCCCATAAGGGGGCAAAAAAAGCTAATGCAGAAGACAATTAAAAAATAATACCTGATGGGGTTTAGCGTTGTCGGTACGCCTTAAAATCTCAACCAAGGGAACGAGAAAAGCCAAGGTTTTACCAGAGCCAGTAGCAGCATCAACAGAGACATCTTTATAGGAGCAAAGTAAAGGAATAGTAGCAGCTTGTACAGGTGTGCAATATTGAAAACCAGAGTCGGTTAATGCTTTCAGTACTTCATCGGAAAGTGATGGAGTTAAGTCGGAGAAACGGGTTTCAGTTAAGGCTCTGTTTTCGTTTGATGATGACGACATGATGGTTGTTGTGGGAATTATTAACTAACGGCCAGGGTTTGGAAGTGAAGAAAGGGTTGATTGGGATTGTTTTCTTTTGGGTTAAAGGTCCTTGGTTTTTTTCTGTTCGGGTTTGGTTGCACTGGTTCGCCTCAGTTTTTAGGCTCGACTTAGGTCGGATCGATTCAGTTTGATTCAGTTTGATTTGGGTGTAGGCTCGGCTATATATGCCTCAATTATGGATGAATATTTGGATCGTCGGATGCGATTGGACTGGAAAATCGGACTGGATCATTTTGCTTCGGTCTTTGGTTCGGGGTTTTGGACTATTTTGGTCGTTGGTCCGGTTGATCTGGTTTTGTCTTACTAAAAACCCGTCGATTATGTTTAATAAGATCATATCGGACTAAAGACCGAATCGGACTGGACCGACCCGGACTGGTTCATTTCGGTCCGGTTTCGGTCCGAAGTTTTAGGTCATTTCGATCATCGGTACAGTCTGGACCTGTTGCTCTGCCCTAACCTCAACGGATATATTTTGAATTCTGAAAAAAAAAATCTACCACATGTTGGCGCGACACCTAGAGTAGTGCGCTAAACTCAAACGGAACATTCGCTCACTAACTAAGAATGTGTTTAAACTAATACATATGGTCACATAAAATAAAAAAATGTAATGTTTTAAAAAGCGATTCGATTAGGTCGGTTAAACTACAAACCGGAGTGTTGACTTGTCCGTCGTAAGCTGGGTTTTTTGTTGTCGTTTAAACCAGATTGAACCGTCAGGTTTTGATCGAACCGGTTCAAACCATCGAACCGAAAATCAGACGGTTTAATCTATAAGAAGAAAAAAGAACAAGAACAGATGATGTAAAAGATATGTTGGTTATGTAATTTGATCCTGCACATATTAATTTTGTTAAAGATTAAAGGACTACGTTTTCAGATTTATATAGGTGATTAAAAGTAGTATGTTTTAGTGGTGTTCATCGAAACTGAATCTGGTCAATGGTGATAGAGTGATAGGATGTAGCTATGGTAAAAGGGTTTGGGCATTATGACATTTTATTTGCGAAACGATGAAGTGATAAAAACAAAAATATTGAAAGTTTCATTTGAGGGTGATGTAGGTTAGCTAACTGTTGATATAATATACTTTCTGAATATAGTGTATAATTGTATATACTTTTCATACATTGTTAGTAGAAATAATTTTCTTTTATAATAATACTAGGCGAGTATCCGCGCATAGCGGCGAAAATGCTTAGCGGAATAAAGTTAATGATATGACAAATGTTTAGGGCAAATAATTAACGATATGCGATATTGCGGTAAATGTGTTGCGTAAGGTTCATAGATCACGAAAAGACCGGAATGAAATCGCGTAAGTCGTAAAATGTGATAAATTTTAAAATGTATCAAACTGTGTATATAAAAACATTTAGTGAAACTGAAATGAAACATTACATCATTTATGATATAAAATATAACAACACACGTTAGTCGTCGCGTAAAACTTTTTGGTACTGGACATTTGAGTCGTAGACTTCTCATTGACAAAAACTTTTTGACTTGATTCACTAATATAGGTGTCCGTGATATCTCTCTAAGAAAATATAGTGGCAAATAGACACCCACATTTGAAATCGGCTATAATATGTGATAATTCAACTATAGCAAAAAACTTATTTGCACAGGACATTTGAGGTGTATCCTCCTCATTGAGCGAACTCTTTGGCTGACTTCACTGACACCTTTGTAACTCAATGTTACATCCTTTCAGACAAACACAACATAAAACTGATCATGTGAGACAATTGAGTTACACAAATAACACATATCACTACTTAGTTTTCTTTGAATATGTCAAGCAATACTAAACGGGAATAAGAGAATTTAATTTTACACAAAAGTTTGAAAGTTAAGTCACAAAATAATCTACGTAACCCTCCACGGCTCCACCAAAATAGAAAAATATCAAACCAAGGGTCTAACAATACAACAGATCTTACCGAAAAATACATACTTTTCTATCTTGTAGAGTTGGAATTTTTAAATTAATCTCAACAAACATATAGTAAAAATAATAAGGTTGAAAGGCGTTCATAGTCAGTAAGGAAAAACCGGAGAACACAAAAAACGGCTCAAACCATTAAACCAACGAAACTGAAACACTTTTAGATAGTTCAGCAGACCGAGAATCCTTTGCTCGTTTGTTTTGTAAATTTTTGAAACTATAGTTATTGGTTTGGCTAATATTTTTTTAGGACTCGTTCATGCTAGACCGTGTGCATCTGCTGTATAAATGCAATGTTTTTACCCGACCCAGCCAGTTCATATCTTTATAAAAATAGGCAAGTACTAAAAAAATCACCATAAGGTTCACCGAATTTTCTAGTTTTAACCCATATTAAAGATTATGGGTTAAAACTTTCTAACCTTAAAACTGGTTTTTTTATTATTAGTGGTAACAAGTAACTGTTGCCTGCGCTGCATGAAGGGTTAGAAAAAAGTACACATTTTTAATAAAACATTATACTACTACTCCGTATTTTTTATGAAAAATATTTATAGATGAATCATATAATAAAAGTTTTATTTGTCACAAATTTTCTTTAAGAAAGATACACTTTTTGGGTTCTAAGACACCATAGAACTGGTTACGATCTATTTTCTCTGGATTGAGTTATTAACTTACCCAGTTACGTCAATGTCAACCAACATCCATTACCCAGTTGAATGTGGGTGTATTTTTAGTTTGATTTTATATAAGAAATCACAAAATGGTCATCACATAATTTACAAAGTGCATATAATCTGTCAAATTAATACTATGTGAGAACTTGATTAAAACACATCACATGTAGAAAATCTTTTGTAATCTCATACAAATACATAGAAAAAATGAATTACTACAAAGTGCACTGATACATGAGAATGCTAACCTATTACAAGTACATACTATCACTCTTATACCTACCATACGCTCCTTACAATTTTGTCAACAACTCACTCTTTTGCTTTGGACAAATTGCAAGTTCTATGTTTCTAACAGTGATTGTTGACTCTCTTTTTTTTGTAGTGTCACATCATGTCCACCCTCTTCACATCCATAAGGCAACATAAACAGAGTATAACCCAAGCTAAAAAAATGAAGCTCAAAATTATCAAATTTATTTTCGAATTTTTTAACCTTAATACATCAGGCAACATATTTGTATCTTCGTATTACTTCTTACAAACTACTACGTATTAATGTATAAACACATCAAACATTTTCGTATCTTTAGTATTTCATTCCCTATTTAGAAATTATCAATTATATAAAAGTGAATTAACATGTTTTTGAAAAAATTATTGCTTAAGATTTCTTTAAAAAATCAACTTTCTGAAAATTTATAACTCAAGATCTCTTAAAGAAAACAACTTTAATTTATAGTTCAAAATTTCTTTAAAAAAACACATCATCTTTTATTTACTTATTTATATATCAAATTCACATATATTCTACTAATAATATATGAACGGTTTAATTAAAGTTTTAGCTTAAAAATATTTAGATGCCAAAAATTGAGCTTCATGCGTCCTCATCCATCTTTTTTACCCTTCTTCTTAGTCATGAACTACAAGCAACACCAACATAGGGAAGGCACCAACTAAAGATGGGAAAAGGAGATCGAACAGTATACAATCAATCAAAATGGCCACCAGTGACAGAACCAAAAAATATGGTCGTGGGAAAAAAGATACTCTCGAAAAGATAAATCGAGTATTTTTACTTACAAAAGACGGATTTATAAAGTTTTAAAGCGTAAAATGTTGGAATTTACTATATAGGTGGGGGCAATTTGTATTTTTAGTAGGCGGGACTTTCGAAAAAAGGTTAAAATCAAAGAAAAATCCAATAAAATCTTATCGTATCTTACTGTATATATCCGTCCCTGGTGGCCACACAATAGAAAATCTTCTTCATCGCCAACAAAAAACTAAGAAACCAACGTCATAAAACACCCTTTGTATACGTAAAAATAAAAAAACCAACACACCAACTATATCATGGAACACATAAAGAAAAAGTTTACCAGACAATAATTTTTTATAATTATGATGATCATCATTTGACCGGTCTTCAAAGTTTCATTTGTCTAAGTCCAAATCTTTGTCATCTTCATTGCTAAACACCTATCGCACCATAAAAATTAATCAAGCTTTAGACTAACTATATGCATCACATATTTAGTTATTTACAATCAACTAACAAACTGAAAAACATACACTAAAACAACATAAAATCAAAATCCCACTAAAAAAATTGAGCAAAAAGGTAGTGCAACGACGATCCTTATAGGTTACTCAGAATTGTCTCTTTTCAACGGTGAAGATGACGTCTTGATATTTGATTTAATAAACCATCAAAGCACCTTAATCAGCAGAACAAAAAACAAATCAACTTTAAAAAAATATTAACACACGTAGAAAATAATTAATCATTATCATACCTACAACAACAAATGAACGAGGATCCTTTCTGTTCGAAAATAAAATAATCATTCATTTCAAGTGCTCATAATTGGTATGTGGATCCTACAAAAAAGGAAGAATACAATTAGTTCTATCTAAATTATAATTAATGAAGAATCAGTAATAAAGCATGAATTTGCATTGGAAATCATTCATGAAAAATAACAATTTGATGATGATGAAGGATTATGAAGTGATATTGTATTTTAGGAACCTGATGCGTTTTTAAAGTCTAATTTGGTTGAATTAATAATATTATGATTCTTCTACCCCAAGTTTTGCAAATTTTTCTTTCCTTAATTAGTTTTTGCAGCCATAAATAATTTCCTAACATACTTTTAGCTATTTCAATAAAATTCCAGCCATAAAAGTCCAGTTTTATTCTCTTCAATAGTTTCCTTAAATAAAATCCAGATTTCAATACATTCAATAGTTTCTAACCAATACGTTCAAAATTTCCAAATAGGTAAACATTCAACATTTAATGTTAAAAGCATACAGAATCCCACGGTTTCAATAAGTTTATATATGGAATTATTCAATTTTTTTAACTTTTTCAACAATCATCATACATCCTTTATAGGGTACTAGGCGAGTACCCGCGCATAGCGGCGGAAACTGCATAGCGACCGATAATTAACGATACAATATGTTATGGTAAGATCAGAATATAATTGAAAAGAGATGTAAAATGCGATATTTAATTCATGTAGAGCGTTTAACATTGAGACAATCACTTTCTGATAAAAGCTTGCCTTTGTGAAAGAGAAATGAGACACCAATTCCTAGTTTCAATTATGAGTTGGTTAATTGAAGACCTCCACCCATGAATGTCATTAACAAGGTTGAGCTCGTAATGCGCGGCAGGATGTTCGTGAAAGTAAATTAAATTCATCGGGATTGTAGCTAATTAATACAAGGGATTGCCTCGTCTGAAAGTTCGTTGATCCAGTCTTTTCGAATTGATTACTAGTTGAAAGTGCGACTCAGTCGTTCTTGGTGGAAAATAAAATATTTTGATTATCTAATTTAAAGTAAAAGCAAATATGAAAATGTCGTTGAGTAAAAATAAAAGCTTTAAAAGATAAACTAAAAATTATGAGTTAAAAGTAAATGATTTAAAACTTAAAAAGTATATTTAAAACTTAAAACTTTGTAAAAATAAAAAATTAGTAAAAATTCTGGAAAAGTTAAATTGGAAATTAAAATAAAAGCAAGTAAATAGAAAATAAAAATTCAATCCGTCGGAATAATCCATCGGAATGTTTGTGTCAGAATGCAATCGGAATGAACCAGTCGGAATACACCGTCGGAATAATCACAAAGGTATCGGAATAATGAACATGAAAAACTATCGGAATAACACTCTGTCGGAATGTAACTTCTATCGGAATATGGCTAACAAAAATTAGGCAACGTTTCGTCTTAATATAGCCTAAGACCCGTCGCAATGTACGATCGCAATGAGCGATCGCAATCACGATTGGAATAAGGTGGATACACTATCTGAATATTGATCGCAAAGTAGCCGTCAGAATGTGTAATCCCTAGCTTTGCGATGGAGCACAAAGTAATCCGATAAAGTGAAATAAGTCAAAATCCCAATAAGCACTTCCAATAAGCACTTGCCACAAACTCAACAAGATCAATATTAGCGAGAATATAATAAACTACGAATGAAAAGCTTATTAATACACCAAATAAGCAAACTTTATGAATCAAACTTTAAAAAGACTAAACTTTTTAAGAAAACTAAAAAGTAAATAAGCTAAACACAAAATAAGCCAATAAGCATGATAAGCTCAAAGCTTAATCCGTATAAAACTTAGATAGAAACCAAAAGATAAACTTTTTAATAAATCAAACATCAAGATTAAACAAAATCAAAGATAATTTTCGGATCAAATAAGTAAAAATCAAGAAGGGTAGAAAGAGATTGAATATGAAAAACTTAACTTGAACTTGTAGATAAATGATTCCAAAATACAAGATTGAATTAAAACTTAAACATGAAAGAGAGAAAAGATGAAGTTTTAGTGAGAGAAAGTTAAACACTTTATCTCTCTAAAAATGAAAAAAACTACAAAAAGGAAAAATAAACTAGCTAACACCCTCCTAATGTGTCATTAGGAGGGTATTTATAGGAGGTGGAGAGTGCATGTGTTGCTTCCTTCTTTCTTTTCGTCTCGACTCGATTTAAATTCTTTGTCTTTCTCGACGTCGTCTCGGGATTTGTCGATATAAATTTAACTCGTCTTATAATTTTCTTCTTCTATTAGACTTGAGTTCTTCGACTTCACTAAACTTCCGTCTTTAGACTTTCCTTCGATAAATCTTCAGAATAGGCCTTGGACTTCCGTTCTTTTTACACTCTTGATCTTTTGACTTCGCCTTCTCTCGTTTTCTTCGATAAAAGCCCGTGATAGCCCGTGTTTTCTCCCTTTTTCATATTTTTATCCTGAAACACAATAAAAACACAAACCACGCATAATTCCGACTTTTACGACATAAAATACACGTTTTGGTCTTGTTATTATTGGAAATAAGTGGTAAAAGGATAAGTGTTTTCACACTTATTAAATCCCCTACACTTGACCATTGCAATGCCCTCGTACAATGCATTAATTTCAAAGCACAGATTACATTTCTCATCATAAATAACCCACCTTGGCCTATATTAAATACTAAACTTTAAGGAAAGTAAAAAGATAAAAATCAAAGACTTACATTGTGGTTTTGGTAGTCATGAATGTTCATCATCCTCAAGTTTCACGTTCCCCATACCAAACTTAAAAACGAGATCATTGTTATTATAAGTTAGCAAACTAACACGAACTCATGTGGTCCAATTATTCACTTAGACTCCCTTATTCCTATGTGTATCTTTTATATTTAATTTTGTCTTGAATGATCACGAGGATGCATTGTTTGACTTATTTAGATAGTTATTTAGGCTGAAAATAAAGTGGGACGATTTAATCAATAGTTAGCTAAAGGACAAAATCTTTTAAAACTACTTCTCGGGACCTCTTAAAGTTCATATCTTGGCATAACTCGCTTCACGATTTGAGACCTTTCTCGGACCGATAGTTGGCAGCGACTTCATACTTCAAATCTTGAGAGACGTTCTTGAAATTATGGTCTTCTCTTCATAATAGGAATTTCTTCACTTGAAGTTTTTTAGAGATTCTTCATATTTAGACCACGACTTCTTCATTTTTCTCCAATCTTTATTTTGGACTTTGATATACAACGATCCGCCTCCTTTTAGGACTTGGATCTATTTATCCTCATACCTTGTTGGGGCCTTTTTGGATAGAATTCTCCATGATCTTTAGGAGAGTATTTGCTTTTCATCGTGTGTCTCGATCCTTCATATTGATTTTTGATAAATGATTATTCACATCACTTGGGATCTTTAGCAACAAAATGTAGCCCTCATGCCTTGTTAGGACCTTTTCGGACTCGCCAATCTTCGCATCCCGCTTCAATAAGTTATGCCTTGGCTATGAACTCTAATTAATATCGAGCAACTTTTAAACGATCTTGGGCTAGAAGCTAAGTAACCTTTTAAATCGTACAACCTTATTTATTGCAAATATATTTATTAACAAGCGATGGGAGAAAAAGCTTATAATCAACTCACATAAATTCATGAAACAATACCAAACTTATAATTGACTCTATCATCTCTCGTTCTCAACAATTTAAAATCTCAAGGAATGAGACTCGTGGATGCTTAGTCAATTAAATCAAAGTTTTAGGTTTTCAAGTCATCTATAGGATCTTGCAAATTCTTAGACTCTTTCAAGTTTAGAATTCGCATTTTAAAGTTCCTTTGATAAACGACTTTCTAGGATCAATTATAGGAACTTGCGAAAAGTTCTTGTTCTTAACCCGTAAGAGTTAAGACTATCGCGTTTTAAAGTTCCCTATATAAAAGCCTAGCAAAACTTAACTTAAACACGTTAAGGATACTAGCTAGAGTAAACTTGGATAAGTAAACTCGGGTTGAGTCAAAAGATTCACAACGTTGAAAAATTAAAACCACTTTATTAAACTTTATTCTTAGCAAATAAAGTAAATAACGATAATAAAGGAAAACTACAAGGCAAAAATAGATTTAAAATTCTGAAAAATGTCGAAAAATTTGATTTTTCGGGTAAAATGAGGACAAATTCATGGAAAAACCCACTTACTTCGATAGAAGTCCCCCCTACACTTGATATAAACATTGTCCTCAATGTTTAAGCATGTGGGAGTAAACTCCCCTACACTTAGGACATTGTGCACTTTGTTTAAATCTTGCTAAGGAAAGGACAACTATAGTGATTTCAATGTGAACATATAAGATATGAAATATTGAATCACGACAGTTTAGGATAGAACCGGGAAGACGGGTACACGGGATCACGGTTCGTCAAAAGTCATCGAGAATAGATCTTTGAAGCTTTTAATCCCTGCACATCAAAAGAAACAAGACAACAAACACATACGGGGCTCCCCCTACACTTATTATGAAAACGGTAAAGGATAGATCAACGGGTTGCCTCCCGAGAAGCGCTTGTTTTTGTTAACCGAGTCACGAGCCTGACTCGACCCGGAACTAATTCAAGGGAAACGTGGTGAGGGATGGAATCATCTCATAAGAGATGTCCTCACCAAAGTACAACTTCACACGCTAGCCATTCACTTTAAAATCTGGCCCATTTGGTTGAGAAAGTTCAATGGTGTCGTAAGGGAAGACTTTGGCGACGGTGAATGGACCAGACCAACGGCTCTTCAGCTTGCCCGAGAAGATCTTCAACCAAGAGTCAAAGAGTAAAACTTGATCACCAATGTGGAACTCTCGGTTCTTAATCCTTGCATCATGAATGAGCTTGGTTTTCTCCTTGTAGATCAATGAGTTCTCATAAGCTTCATTCCTTAGTTCATTTATCTCGTTGAGTTGAATCTTTCGAAGATCACCGGCTTTGTTGATGTCAAAATTGGCCCACTTCAAGGCCCAGTACGCCTTATGTTTCAGCTCAATAGGGAAGTGGCATGCCTTCCCGTACACAAGACGATATGGAGTACAACCAATAGGCGTCTTATATGCGGTACGGAAAGCCCACAAAGCATCGTCTAACTTATCGGCACACGAGGCACGATGCTCTCCCACAGTACGCTCAAGAATTCGCTTCAATCCACGGTTAGAAATCTCGGCTTGACCATTTGTTCGGGGATGATAAGCGGTGGAAAGACGGTGATTAACACCGTACTTAGCCATGACTCGAGCAAATTGATCATTGCAAAAATGAGTCCCGCGGTCACTGATGATAGCACGAGGAACACCGAATCGAGCAAAAAGCTGCTTCAAAAAGTTCACAACCACCCTCGCATCGTTCGTAGGGAGATCCTTGGCTTCAACCCATTTGGATACGTAGTCAACGGCTACGAGGATGTACTTGTTCCCTTTGGATGATGGAAATGGCCCCATAAAGTCGATACCCCATACGTCAAAGATTTCACATTCTTGTATGAAATGTTGAGGCATCTCATCTTTATGTGTGATCTTGCCTTGGTGTTGGCAAGCATCAAAATTTTTAACCATTTCGTGTGCATCACGATAAATGGTGGGCCAATAGAATCCCGAGTCAAACACTTTCTTCGCGGTGTAGTTGGGACCAAAGTAACCACCGGTGGGTCCTTTATGGCAAGCTTCGAGAATGTCTAAAGCTGCGGGTCCATCAACACATCGATGAATAATCAGATCTGCACATTGTTTGAAGAGATAAGGGTCATCCCAAAAGTAAGTCTTAACATCTTTAAAGAACTTCTTCTTTTGTTGGGATGTTAACCCTTCGATGAGAATACCACCCGCTAAGTAGTTTGTGATGTCCGCAAACCACGGGGTGTCATCAAAATTGGAATTGATAGACATTAAGGCCTCAAGGGGAAAAGAGTCATTGATCTCTTGATTCGGATGATCCCCTTGATAAGGATCCTTAAGTCTACTTAGATGATCCACGGTTAGGTTTTCGGCTCCCTTTTTATCACGAATTTCAATTTTAAATTCTTGAAAGAGCAAAACCAACGAAGAAGTCTTAGCTTAGAATCTTGCTTTGTTAACAAGTACTTCATCGCGGAGTGGTCGGTATACACAATGGTGGTGGAAAGAACAAGATAGGGGCGAAATTTCTCAAAAACATACACTACAACTAAAAGCTCTTTTTTGGTAGTATGTAATTGAGCCCCCGTCATTGTCTTGCTAGCATAATGGATTGGCTGGAAGTGTTTGTTCACTCTTTGGCCCAAAACCGCTCCAATGGCCAAGTCGCTAGCATCGAACATCAATTCAAAAGGTAGCTCCCAATTAGGAGTAACCAAGACCGTCGCCTTAGTTAGCTTATCCTTAAGAAGAGTGAAAGATTTGAGACACTCTTTAGAAAAGATAAAAGAAGTATCTTTTTCCAAGAGGTGGGTCATCGGGCGAGCAATCTTAGAAAAATCTTGAATGAATCGACGATAGAAGCCCGCATGACCAAGGAAACTTCTCACACCCTTCACGGTTGAAGGTGGTGGCAATTTAGCAATAACATCGACATTAGCACGGTCGACTTCAAGACCGGCTTTGGAGATTTTATGTCCAAGAAAAATGCCTTCTTTTACCATGAAATGACATTTTTCCCAATTTAGAACAAGGCGAGTGTCTTCACACCGCTTAAGCATGCGTTCCAAATTGGCAAGGCAAGAAGAGAAGGAGTCGTCATAGACCGAGAAATCATCCATGAAGACTTCCATAGTTTCTTCAACCATGTCATGGAAGATAGCCATCATACACCTTTGGAAAGTCCCAGGAGCATTGCATAAGCCGAAAGGCATTCTTTTGTAAGAAAATGTTCCATAAGGACAAGTGAATGTGGTTTTCTCTTGGTCTTTAGGATCGATGGGAATTTGAAAATACCCGTAGAAACCGTCTAAGAAGCAATAATAGTCATTACCCGCTAGACGTTCAAGCATTTGGTCCATAAAAGGAAGGGGAAAATGATCCTTTCTCGTAGCATCATTGAGTTTGCGATAGTCTATACAAACTCTCCACCCTGTAACGAGACGAGTAGGAATCAACTCGTTGTTTTCATTGGGCACAACGGTGATTCCGCCTTTCTTAGGCACACAATGGACCGGACTAACCCATGGTGAATCCGAGATAGGGTAGATCATTCCCGCATTAAGAAGTTTGATAACCTCTTTTTTGATAACGTCATGGATCTTGGGATTCACCCTTCTTTGGTTTTGAATAGTGGGTTTAAAGTCGTCCTCCATGAGAATTTTATGTGTGCAAAAGTGAGGATCAATTCCACGAATATCAGAGATTTTTCAAGCAATCTATTTCTTATGATTCTTCAGCACGTCGATAAGTCGAGACTTTTCATCCTCTTTCAAGTCCTTTGCGATGATGACGGGTAGCTTTTTATTATCGTCAAGGAACACGTATTCGAGATGAGACGATAGATCCTTAAGCTCTAAATCCAGAGGATTTTCAATGGAAGGTGTAGTCAAATTCGGATCATCGATAGAGATTTCCTTAGGAGATGTGGAGAAATATGGTCCTCATTGAGAAGTTTCTCAATGGTACGAATGTCTTCATCCCAATTGGAGGGAGAATCGTCATATTGTAAGTCCACATCTCCCAAAGTTGCTTCAAATTCTTTCAAAAGGAAATCACTTTCTCCAAATGGAGTTAGTGATGGAGCAATAGAGGCAACGGTCTCAACAATGGGAAGAGAAGAAGAACCACTTTTACAAGCGTCTTTAAAATGCTCTTCACAAGCCTCATCAAGAACGTCAATGAAATTAACGCTCTCGTTTTCAGAAGGCTGCTTAGAAAGTTTACCCATGTTGAAGACGATTTTATCGTCACCAACTCTCATGATTAATTCGCCCGCGGCTACATCAATGAGAGTGTGACCTGTCCTCAAGAATGGACGTCCAACGATTAATGGAACACGGGGATCCATCTCGTAGTCAACGACAACAAAATCCACCGGAAAGGTGAATTTGTCGACACCGACGAAAACATCCTCGGCTATCCCCACTGGATAAGCAACCGTACGGTTAGCTAATTCCAATGTCATTCGTGTGGGGACTAGCTCGGGTAGAGATAATTGTTTCTAAACACTTAATGGCATTAAGTTTATACTAGCACCTAGATCTGCTAGGGCCATACAATTCTCTACCCCGGGGAAGTTACAAGGAATGAGAAAACGACCCGGATCACCAAGTTTGGTGGGTATTTTCCTTAAGAGCACTGCGGAGAAATTCTCGTTAAGTTGGGTCTGAGCGATATCAAGGATTTTTTCTTTGTCACTGAGAATATCTTTAAATATTTTAGCATATCTGGGCATGTGAGCGAGAGCCTCGGCAAAGGAGATGTTGAAATTCAGTTGTTTAAACATTTTAAGAAAGTTAGAAACCTGAATATCATCCTTGTTCTTCAACTTCTCTTTCCTCAACCTTGAGGGATAAGGTATATTGGGTTGAGATGAAGGCTTTGAAATAGAATTCTCACTCACATCCTTGGGTGGTGGAGGGGTGGAAGTAGAAGGTGGAGGAATTGGTGAAATAGAAGGTGGAGGAATTGGAGAAGGGGACTCGTTTTCCTTTGTCACAATCACCGGTGTAGGTGTAGGAATCTCGGGTTCCTTTAAACCTTTTCCACTTCGAGTGGTGATTGCTTTCATCTCCCCTCGTGGATTAGCAACGGTGTTAATCGGAAGATAACCCGAACCAGAGGCTTGATTACTTTGGAAGAAACTAGCCATCATATCCCTTAAGTCATTCATTTGACTGCTCAAAGAGTTTCGCATATCGGCTCGAAAATCATTCCCTTGTTTCGCCATATCTCCTTTCAAGTTGATGATTTGTCGCTGAAGATTCTTCACTATCGCATCATTAGTCCTCATGTAAGTGTCAACCTCTTGATTAAATGCGGTGGGTTGGGTGGGAGGAAGAGCATGGTAGGCAGGTGGTTGATAAGCGGGTTGTTGGTGAACTTGATTGTTTCCTTGAGGTGGATATGGGTTTCTTTGGGTTTGATATTGATTTGGAGCTCGAGGTTGGTTTTGATTGTTGCGATTGAGGTTATTTTGGTTTTAAGGTGGAAAACCGGGTGGTGAAAGGAAGTTGTTTGAACGATAACTGAGCAAATTGCGGTCACCTTGAGGACGTGCTTGATAGCCTCCCGTAGAAAAGTTACCATTGGCGGCATACACATTTTCCGGATTGTCATGAGTCGAAGGACAATCGGTGTATGAATGAGATCCCCCGTATATTTCACATGACTGACTCAAAGCATTTTGCGCATTGATGCTTTTGGTATTGTTAGCGGTTTGGAGAGCAAGTGTTTCAACAATCGAAGTAAGCTTATCAATTCTCTTGTCGGCGTCACTAGTAGTAGCACTAGCCACATTAGTCTGAACACTCTTAGTTTGCACTCTAGACTTGTTCTCAATAATATCTGATAATTGTAAGAATACGTCTTTTAGGAAAAAGAGCGTAATTAGGGTAAGTGTTAACAAGTGATTTAGAAAAACCACAAGTTATGACCCAAAGTGGGGATCGTTCTCAAGGAGGATTGGTGTGTGTGTTAAGAGATGATTAATTATGTGATTATGATTTATGAGAAAATAAAATAAAAATGAGATAAGAAGAGAATGACGGCTACGATGACGAATTAAACTAAGACGAAATGGTCGTACACGTAAAACCGTAAAAAATAACAAAATTAAAAATTTACTCTAAAAATTCCTAGAAAATTGCAATAAATCCTAAATAATGTAATTAGAGTTTACAAAAATTCAAAAATCACTCAAACCTTTTATTTAATTAAATAATAATTTTTTAATGCTAATTAAAGCCCAAAAAATCAATTTAATTAACAAAAATCCCAAAAGGAGATTTTTTCAATTGTAAACCAAATGACTTAACTAAATTTAAAACTATTTTTGAAAATTTTAAAATTAATAAAAACTATTTAAAAACAATTAAAAACTATTTAAACTTAAAATAATTATAAAAATTAATCTAATGACAATAAAAATATTCTAAAAATTGTAAAATTCCTAACTTAATGTATTTAACCTAAGAAAAATATAAAAACTTGAAAAATCTAAATTTTATTTTTTAATAATAAAATAATATTAAAAATCTAAAATTTATAAAAAATTCTAAAAACTTGTAAACTAGTTTATTTTAACCTAATAAACACTGAAATGAAGTTGAAATTACCTAAATACCCCTAATGGGCCTTCAAATGGGCCAAAGTCCAAAACAGACCCTTATTGGGCCAAAATAAGCCCACTAAGAAAAATGTTTATAAAAATGGCCCAAAAGCTCCTATCTGACTCAAAATTTGATTTTAAACACAAAACTCTGAAAACCCAAAAGCTGAAAATGAGTATAAGTTAGCTTATTTCAAAGCAGCTTATTCTTAATGGGCTTTCTGGCCCATTAAGCTATAAGCTGATGCCATAAGCTCAAATTAGACACACAAGCTTCTTTTGAGTGAGTTCTGTAAAAAGAAATTTGAAATAAGCACAAGGAATAAGCCTGAAAAAGCAATAAGTTATCTTCACAAAATGACAAAATAGTCGTTTTCGAGTTCTAGGCCACCCCAAGAGCTGATTCAAGTTTCAAAAGCTTTTAAATGACTTAACTAAGCTTAATCAACAAAAAGTTTTCAAATAAGTTCACTCAATAAGCTGAAATAAGCAAATAAGCACTTAATTAAAAGTCAACTTTATGAGTTTTCTAGCAAAAAGTCAAAGTCAAAGTCTGATAAGCTCTAGTTCAAACAAATGGGTCAAATGAGGAAGATTGATAACAAAAAGTAAGTTGTTGCACGTCTGGATAAGCTAATATGGCTTATTAATAAGCTAACTGAAAATTAACACTAGTAGGGGCTACTTTGGTGTCTGAGCAGTGGGAAAAGTTTCCACTGCTTGACTTTCTTGATTATTTGTCTTTAGTGACTTTTTGTGGATTCAAGTTACACAAAGGCACCCAAATGATCAGTGGATCATAAGGAGTCAAATACAACAAAGAAATCACAATCACAATCAGCCAATTAGTACAATTAATTCAATTAAGCACCAGATATAGCCCAGACATGAACAAATAAGCAGTTAAGCACTTATAAGCTGTTTTAGCAAATTTCAGCCAACCAAATTGCACCAAAAGCATATACAAGCTATAATAAACTCAAATGAACAAGTTTAAACAGGTTTCATGCAATGATTCAAAGCCTAAATCAAGATTCAAGCACAATAAGGTTACTGATGAACACTAACACAAGCAGATTTTTACTTTGCTGATGTACTTGACCAACAAGCCAAATTCAAACACTCAAATCTTCAAATTAGGTTATATTAACAATGATTTAACAACTTTTAGCCCTAAGCATGCATATACTCTAAGTATTACCAAAATCTTAGGTCAAAATCAGTCAAATCCAATTAGATATAGCACAATGTTTGATTCAATGGTTTAAGCCCAATAACTTGCAGCAAATAGCACTCAACCAAGTAGAAAGCAGATAGAAAGCACAAACAACACTTTTCAACAACACAATAACAACTATGATTCACAACAGGTTAACCCAAACACCCCTTTAAATTTTCAAATCAAAATTTTCAAATCAAAAGTGTATTCCAAGGTTACCTAAGCCCAAATCAACACAATAACGGATGTAATATGCAGATTTTAGCAAGATTAAGCCACAAATTTCACAAGAGCACAAGCAACACACAAATATCACAAATATCCAACTTTTTATCAGATTTTGAGATTAAGGGTGCAAACCTCATGGATGTACATCCACACCCACGAATTTTGAGCTTATGTGCTAGCAAGAACAAGCACAAGCTTCCACTATATAGCCTGCTAAGATGGAACAAAGTTAGAAGCACAATATCAAAATCAGTAAAATGGAAAAACTTGATTAATGCAACATTAGTTCCCCACACTTGATTATCCCCAAGTTATAAGCTTCACAACACCTTGATATCACACTATCAGGATGCTATGATCAGCTTTATAGCCCAAGAATTCCAAGGTTTGAATAAGACTTAGCAAAATATCAAGATTTAAGGAAAATGTGCAAACTTTTGCACACTCCTTTGAAAACAAGTTTTAGGATTCAAGAACAGTTAAAATCAAACAAAAATAAACAGATATAATGGTTGGCACTTGAGTTTTCTTCAAAGATTCAAACACATTTCATTAAACTGAATATATGATTTACAGAATTTTGAACAAAGGAAAATTCAAGAGCAAAAATAAATGTAAAGGGTCCTATGCCTTATATAGGCTACAAGTGATGTCTAAGAAAGCTAAAAACAAAACCCTAATGCTTGGTGAATTCCCAGAAATGCCCTTGAGGGTTTTGGCATTTTGAAGATCATGTGACTGATTCTTGTTTTGTTGTGGAGCTGGCAAGGTGAAAAGTGTATCCAAGGGCTTTAAATAAGCTTAGAAAATAAGCTGGAATGTAGGGCGTTGGATTTTCTTGGCTCCTTTGTCTTCTTCCTCAAACATGTAGCAGGGGAATCTTGTGTGGGACTGATGGGTGATGTGGCAAGCCATTTGAAAGTTGGGTTATGATTAAAACATGCTTAATCATAACTCTGAAAAGATTTAGGGGCTAATTACAACAGGATTAAGAAAACCAAATTGTGTTCTTGAGGTGAATAGTTGTGTGTTTGATCCGGATTAGTGTTTAAAAATGTGTTAGGCGCCACTTTTAAACTTAATAAATTAAGTTGTTAATCCGGTTATGAGTGGATTGTGATGTGGCACAAAGCTGAGTGGTGATTGGTTGTTTTGGTTGAGTGGGGCACGTGTCATCATGACACTAGTTAAGGTAACTATGCTGTCTGCCATGATTAACCCTCCATCTTTATAACTCTTTCCATTTGCAAATAATCTGGCCAAAACTTGTATTCCTTTGTAAATGAAGTTTCTTTTTTCACACTTTTGCCCCAAAAAGGTTTTGTAAAATGATTTCAGGGGTATTTCTTGCCATTTCTTGATTCTTGAAGGACTGATTTGGCATTTCTTCATAGATAATGGTCTTGACTTGTCTTGTTGACTTCTTGGAGGACTGATTTTGACAAATCATGATTTATGAGGGACCATTTTTGCCATTTCTTCAAAGTCAAGGGTCCTTTTGGTAATTTTGACATTTTTAAAGGACCAAACTTGTAATTTCTTGTAACTTGAAGTCCTTCATGGTATGTTTGACTTTGAGGAGGATTAATATTGACATTTTAGTTTTGTGGAGGGACTAAAATTGCCAATTCTTCAAAGTGGAGGGCCCTTTTTGCAATATTGACAAACTTTAGGGAACAATCTTGTAATTATGAAGATACAAGGGTTTAAAGTGTCAATTATTCAATATTGGAGGACCCTTCTTTCATATTCTTCAAATCTTCAAGGGTTTCTCTTGAAAAATTCTTCATTAGGGCTTGGTTCAATATGCGGCTTCGTTTCCCGTGTTCGTTTTTATATGATTCTTGTGATCTTTTGTCATTTTCTCAATATCCGTACCTAAAATACACAAGCAACAAACACAAGCATATATTTGGCCATTTTTATGATATTTTATGCATTTAAAGCCCTTTTTGGACGATGAGACTATGTATAAAAGCAGTCTCATCACTCCCCCATACTAAACCATTGTCGTGCCCTCACGCAATGCTAGAATAAAGTATCGTAGCACCTCCAAAATTTATTTTTATTCACTTTTATTGAATGATAAACTAGCTATACTACTACTACTAGCTACTACTTGCGTTTTAGACATAATGTATGATTTTCATCGCAAAATGGGACGTTTAGGTTCATAGAATAAGAACACGTGAATGCTTCGTTAGAAATAATTTCATCGTCCTCGATTTTCACCCCAATTCCATGCCAAGCGTGCAACGAGATCATTGTCATTATAAGTTAGTAATGCTAACACTACTCATATGCCCTAATCACGTACTTATCATCCGAATTTCCTAAGTTGTATCTCTTATATTTTATTTTGTCTTGAATGTTTCACGAGGATACATTGTTTGACTTATGCGATAATAGAGATTTAGGTCTAAAAATAGAGTCCTAACGGTGTAACCAAGACCATCAAATCAATAACCCCTCCTAATAGACAACGATGTCAAAAAATTAAGCTGATAAGAAGGATCGATAAACACGGTTTTATAACGGTTTTGAACATGAGACTTATTACCAAGACTTTTATACGCCCCCTAAAGGAAGGGCCTTATTATCATAGGTTTACCTCCATCTTTTATTCAACTTCGCCATGAAGCTTTTATTATGACTTCGGTCTTGCCTTGCCTTTTATTATCCACCTCATTGGTGGTTTTATTAGCCAAAGACGTATATCTTCACGCTAAGGCGAATTTTATATCATTAAAGCTTCAAAGATTAAGGCTTGATTCACTTTCAATTTTGCATAGATTTTTCGGCCTTGTGAGCTTCAAATTGTTTGCTTGATTTAGGTGAGCACTTGAAATCTTATTATTGGGTGAAGCTTTCGATTATTCGGGTGCCAATACTTCAAAACCGTGACGCTGACGATACCTTAATGTCTTCCAAATTTAATTACACGGAAGCTACTAGAAGACTAGAAACCCAACAATCAAGACTAAACCGCTAAGTCAATATTTATTAAGCAAAAAATATTTACAAGCGAAGGGAGAATAAGCAAACAACGAGAACACATGAGATTTTGAAAGAATACGAGTAATCTACGTTTAGCATAGTAACTTATAATTAACCCTATCATTTCTCATCCTCATTTAAGAGACTTAGCCTAATGTAAAGTTAAGGAATCGAAGCTAAGTGCTCAACACGCACGGTCGAGTCAAAAATTACTCTTATTCTCGCCATCAGAAAACCTACATTCGTGTCTTCAAACACTTATAAAATATGAGAAATTTTTTTAAAATTTGGCCATTTTTAGCCTTATTTTGCAACAAAACGATAAACAAAAAGATAAACTTTGGAAAGCATGAAGGTTTGGCAAGGCAAGTATCTATTCACCCCCCCCCCCCAATACTAAAGTTAAACATTGTCCTCAATGTTTCGAGTCTAGGGGTGCAAACACACCCATACTAGAGACGTAGTCGAATACCTAATCTAGCATGGAAAGGGTGTAACCGTTAAATTTAAAGTCGTTTATGAAGTGTGCTATAAACCTAAGGTTAGAACATCAAAGGATGTATCATGGATATTGAGAAAGTCTTCAAAGCAAACGATCGAGTGCTCCCATAAAACGAACACGAGAGGCTATAATCGTGAAGATAATGATCATCTAAAATCCACAATTCACAAACAACCACGGAATAAAGGTTTGAAGGGCACAAATCCCCACACGTTACTACATTAGAAAAGAGATAATATGTACATAGGATAAGCATGAAACTCCCCCACGAGGCACCTCGTTTTTTATTACCGAGTCATGAGCTCGACTCGATCCCCTCAATACTAATTATCATTAGGGAAAGTGATTTGGTCGAGGTAGTTCAAGGATGGAACTTCCCCGCCAAAGTAGTGCTTCAACCTATGTCCATTCACCTTGAAATTGGGGCCATCATTTTGAGCTAGCTCGATGGTCCCATATGGAAATACTTGGGTCACGGTGAATGGACCAGAACAATGGGATTTCAACTTACCGGAAAAGATTTTCAAACGAGAATTAAAAAGCAAAACTTGATCCCCAATGTTAAAAACCCGGTTTTTATTTTTTGAATCATGCAACTTTTTAGTCTTTTCTTTATAAATCAATGAATTTTCATAAGCAATATCCCTTAATTCATCCAATTCATTTAATGGCATTTTCCGGTGTTTTCCCCCGGTCTCCATGTCATCATTACAATGCTTTAGGGCCCAATAAGCCTTGTGTTCCAATTCAATTGGCAAGTGACAATTTTTCCCATACACAAGCTTATAAGGAGTGCACCCAATGGGCGTCTTATGAGCGGTCCTAAAGGCCCATAAAGCATCGTCCAACTTATTCGACCAAGATTGTCGGTTTTCCCCAATAGATCTCTCCAAGATCCTCTTCAAAGCTCGGTTTGAAACCTCGACTTGCCTACTTGTTTGTGGGTGATAAGCCGTAGAAATCCGATGTGTAACCCCATATTTCCTTAGGACCCTTTCGAATTGGTCGTTACAAAAATGGGTTCCACGATCGCTTGTGATCGCACGAGGGGTTCCAAACCGAGAAAACAAGCTTTTCAAAAACTTGACTACCACATGAGCATCATTGGTGGGTAAAGCCTTAGCTTCCACCCACTTAGATAGGAGTCCACGGCGACAAGGATGTACTTATTACCACGAGATGATGGGAACGGCCCCATAAAGTCAATGCCCCAAACGTCAAAGATCTCACACACTTGGATGATATTTTGTGGCATTTCATCTTTTTGTGAGGCTTTTCCTTGTCGTTGGCATGAGTCACACGACTTCACAAGCTCATGTGCATCTCGGTAAATAGTAGGCCAAAAGAAACCGGCATCAAAGACCTTCTTAGCCGTGAGATTAGCGCCGTGGTGACCACCCGTGGGTCTCTCGTGACAAGCTCTAAGGATGTTAGAAGCTTCGGTACCAAAGTCACAACGTCGAATAATTTGATCCGCACAAGTTCGAAACAAGTAAGGGTCGTTCCAAAAGTAGAACTTGACCTCACGAAAGAATTTTCATTTTTCTTGAGTCGTCATACCCTTGATGATGAAGTTGCCCGCATGGTAATTTGTGATGTCCGCAAACCATGGGGTGGAAGAATCAAGCTTAGAATTCACTAAACAAAGTGTCTCGAGCGTAAATGTTTCAGTGATTTCCTTAGGCTCGTAAACACTTTGGTGAGGATCTTCCAAACGAGAAAGATGATCGGCCGCTAGATTCTCGGCTCCTTTTTTGTCAACGATTTTGTGATCAAATTCTTGAAGGAGGAGAATCCAACGAAGTAATCTTGGCTTAGCATCTTGTTTAGCCATAAGATACTTGATAGCCGAATGATCCGTATACACTATGCATTTCGTCAAGACGAGATAAGGTCGGAATTTCTCAAATGCATACACCACGGCAAGGAATTCCTTCTCCGTTGTAGTGTATTTCAGTTGAGCCTCGGTCATCGTCTTACTAGCATAGTGAATAGGCAAGAAGTGCTTTTCATGACGTTTCCCCAATACGGCCCCAATAGCATAGTCACTAGCATCACACATGAGCTCAAAGGGGAGGTTCCAATTGGGAGCAACAAGAGTGGGAGCTTCGGTAAGTTTCCTCTTAAGGATTTCAAAGGCTCGTACATAATCTTCGTCAAAGACAAAACGTGCATCTTTTTTATGGAGATGTGTAATAGGTCGAGAGATCTTTGAAAAATCCTTGATGAATCGACGATAAAAGCCCGTGTGGCCTAGGAAACTCCTAACTCCCTTAACGGTTTTGGGATGAGGTAATTTGGCGATGACGTCTACCTTAGCTTGATCTACCTTAATCCCCGATTTCGAAACCTTGTGCCCTAAGACGATTCCATTTTTAACCATAAAATGACATTTTTCCCAATTAAGCACAAGGTTGGTTTCCTCACAACGCTTCAACATTCTCTCAAGATTCGACAAACACGAAGTGAACTAACTACCAAACACGGAAAAGTCATCCATGAAGACTTCCATCGTCTTCTCGATCATATCATGAAAAATAGCCATCATGCACCTTTGAAAGGTTCCCGGTGCATTGCAAAGTCCGAATGGCATTCTACGATAGGTAAACGTTCCATATGGACACGTAAACGTAGTTTTTTCTTGATCACGAGGATCGATGGGGATTTGGAAGTACCAGAAAAACCATCTAAAAAGAAATAGAAATCGTTTCCCGCAAGACGCTCCAACATTTGGTCCATGAAGGGCAAGGGAAAATGGTCTTTTCGAGTGCCGTCATTCAACTTACGATAGTCAATGCACACTCTCTATCTGGTCACGAGTCTAGTGGGAATTAACTCGTTGGCATCGTTTGGCACAACAGTCATTCCTCCCTTTTTAGGGACACAATGAATAGGACTCACCCAAGGGCTATCGGAAATAGGGTAAATCATTCCCGCGTCAAGGAGTTTAAGGACTTCCTTTTTGATGACGTCGTGAATTTTGGGGTTCACCCTCATTTGACATTGGATTGCGGGCTTGTAATCCTCCTCCATTAAGATTTTGTGGGTACAAAATTTGGGATCGATCCCCTTAATGTCGGATAACTTCCATGCAATTGCCCCTTTGTGATCCTTTAGAACATCGACAAGTGCGGTTTTTTCATCATTTGAAAGTTCTTTCGAAATAATAACCGGTAACTTGTCGCCCTCCTCCAAAAAGATATATACGAGATGAGGAGGTAAATATTTCAACTCGAGGATAGGTGGTTCCTCAATTGAAGATTTGGGCTCGATACTCATAACCTCCTCGGGTGAAGGAAATGGGAGATCGTTAAGAAAATCCTTGATAATCGAGAAGTCCTCATCATTGTTGAGGTCTTCGTTACAAGTACGTAGAACATCGAATTCTTCCAACGTAAAACCACCACCTTCAAATGGAGTGAAGGTTGGTGTCGAGTTATCAAGAATGGGATCCAACATAGTGGGAGTGCCACTATTTTCTTCATCACCAAAACCTAGAACTTCTTGTGAAAATTCCTCGCAAACAACGTCAATCATATCAACGAGGTTTATGGTTGCAACGGAATAAACATGAGAAATTTGAGAGTTTTGAGTTGTATTTATAACAAGTTCCTCGTCGTTGAAACGTAAGGTGATCTTTCTAGCATGCACATCGATTAAAGCCATAGACGTATCTAAAAACGAACGACCTAAAATGAGAGGAACTTGAGGATCCGTGGGAATATCGACAACGATAAAGTCTACCGGATAATAGAACTTTCCCACTTTCACAAAAACATCTTCCGCCAATCCACATGCGGGAATCGTGGAATGGTCGGCCAACTCGATAGACATTAGTGAAGGAGTAAGATTAGGAAGATTGAGCAACTTGAATATTGCAAGTGGCATCAAGTTAATACTGGCACCAAGATCGGCCAAGGCATAGCATTCTTCCATATCTTGGATTGCACATGGAATCAAGAATTTATCGGGATCACCGACTTTTTGAGGTATGCGATTAAGATAAACCGATGAACAACTAGATAATTTGTTTTAATTTCTCCTTGTTGTTCAACATACTCTTGAAGTTAGCGGCAAATCGAGGCATCATGACCAAAGCATCGGCGAAACACACATTAAAGTGCAAATCACGAAACATTTTCATAAAAAGCTCAAATTGATAATTGTCGCGCTTTTGACGTTTCTCCTTCCTAAGCCTCGATGGATAGGGCAAAGGTGGTGTGGGTTGAGGCATAGGCATAGCCTTTGGAATCTCGGGTTCCAAATGTGGTAATTGGTCAACCGTAGGTGTGGCATGAGCGGTACTTCGTGGGATTTGGACATGCTCCTTTTCGACCACCACCTTGGGTTCTTCCTCAATTGCATCCTCCGTAGGAGCAATTGGTTGAGGAGTCGGCTCCTTAAGTGTCTTACCACTACGTGTGGTAATCACTTTCATCTCTCCCTTAGGGTTCGATATGGTGTTACTAGGAAGACTACTCGAAGACGGTTTGCACATAATAGCCTCAAACATAGATGAAATTTTATCCTCAAACATGGATTGCCTCTTCTCGGCCTTAATCATTTCTTGCTTAATTTCATGTTGCCCTTGTTCCATTTTTTGTTGGTTTTGTTGTAATCTAGTTACATTTCCTTCCATTTTGTTTGTATGGATTCTAAGCTCATTTGCTAACTCATTTTTCAACTCCTTCTTCAAGTCGTTCTTAAACTCGGATCTTAGGCTAATGATTTCTCTTTGAATGTTGTCAAACCTAGCATCGTTTCCATTAGCGTATTCAACAAATTCATTTGGAAGATGTTTCAAAGTTTGCAAACCTTTGTTGTTGTTTTGAAAATCACTTTGATTTTTGTTTGAAACTTGATTATTAGCCCCTTGATTCCCATAGTTTCCTTTGTAATTGTTTTTGAAACCAACTTGATTGTTTCGATAGTTGTTGTTAGCATTTTTATTTGAAGCAAAACCCGGTGGAGTCAATTGATTAGAGCGGGTAACTTGACCGTTTTGGTTGTATGTTCCCGTGGCCGCATAGGCACTCGAAGTGTTACCACCGTTGGTAATGCACTCGGAGAAATCATGACCTCCACCACAATACATACATGAAACCTCGACCGCTTTAGCCGTAGCGGGAGCACTTTGTTCTCCAACTTTTCAATTAAAAGTCCTTTAAGCTTATCAAAGATTTTGTTTTCCAAGTTCGCCTCAATTTGACAAGCATCGATGGTATTAGACAAAGAAGGTGAAGCCGAAGACGAAGCCTTACGAACACTCGATGTGTTACGAGGACTGTACACCTTAGATCTATTCTCAATTATCACCAAAGCTTCCTCAACCGTTTTATACAAAAAATTACCACCCGCGGCGGCATTTAGATAATCCCTTTCATGATCATTAAGTCCATTGTAAAACGTGTCAATTTGATGCAAGTCGGAAAAACCGCGATGAGGACACTCATGTAACATTTCCTTAAACCTATTCCAAGCCGTTGAAAAACTCTCATTAAATTCTTGTGAAAATTTTGAAATCTCGTTTTTCAAATGCGTAGTCTTAGAGGGCGGGAAAAATTGGTTCACAAACTTAGACACGAGATCCTTCCACGTCAATATAGAATTGGGTGGCTCTTTCTCTAACAAATTTTAGCGGGCCCCGCTAAGGAATACGGAAAAAGCATCATCTTAATCGAGTCATTAGCAACATCCTTAAATTTGCAAGTGGCGGTAAGACGATTGAATTGGCGGATATGGTTGTGCGGGTTGTCCTTTTCATCACCACGGAATTTGTTGTTTTGGATCATCGACAACAAACCCGTTTTCACTTCAAAATTCTCCGCAAGGATAGCGGGAATTACAATAGCCTCTCCATAACCCTCGGTGGGTGCTTGAAGTAACTCCATCATAGTTCGATTCTCCATGGTTGGTTCCTCTCTTACGATAGGTTCGTCAATAGGAGATTCCTCACTAGAAAGATTAGGAGTAGGTGTTGAATCCTTTCGGTTTTTTCGTTTACGTGCACGTCTTGCTTGATTACGAGTAAGCATAAACGTCACGTACAACGTGGGGATGAGCAAAGAAGATTCTTTTTTGTGTTTTGTATTTTTCCAACTTTTTTGTGGTTTTTGATGATTTTTACTTTTTTGGATTTTTGTGATTGTATTAAGTAGACAAAAACCTACAAATCTACTCCTTAATCAAATCTCTTGATTAAAGAAGCCTCAAGGAATGAAAACGATCACGTGAAGTGAACTCCTTCGATGACTTTAGAACGTTGGTGGAACACCAAAACGTTCAAGAGGATTTAATCAAATGAAACCAAGAAAGTATATATGATACTTAATAATACTTTGGGCGGCAAAACCCTCGATTAGCTTTCCATCTCAAAATACTCACAAGCAAGCGGGGAAACGAGGCGGCGCGAAGCACTTAAGAGCCTTTTTCCTTAGGGTATATTTTATAATACCCGCCTTATACCCACCTTATAGTTTGTATTTTTCAAAATCGAGCTTCACGAAAGTATTTATCTATTTTTGCCTTTTCTTTCTTGTTTGAGATTCGAATACAATGATTGGGTAATGACCTCCCAAGTCAAGGTTGTGTTTTCACACTTTTGGAGTACTTGTGAATTTATTGTTCTACGTATACAATATATTAATAATATTCACACAAAAAACGAAAAACCGATACTACGTATTAGTAGAGTGCTACTAATATAATAGATATTATGGCTATATATAAAAACAACAATTGCCAAATCTTAACACAACACGCCTCCCGGCAGTGGCGCCAAAATGATAATTATAAGAATACGTCTTTTAGGAAAAAGAGCGTAATTAGGGTAAGTATTAACAAGTGATTTAGGAAAACCACAAGTTATGACCCAAAGTGGGGATCGTTCTCAAGGAGGCTTGGTGTGTGTGTGTTAAGAGATGATTAATGATGTGATTATGATTTATGAGAAAAGAAAATAGAAATGAGGTAAGAAGAGAATGACGGTTACGATTGATATGAGCTTAAACTCATATCCTTTTATCAACAAATAACCCTAAAACATGAAGCAAAATACCGATTTATCTTGCAAAAAACAGTATTATGTGGTATGTTTGTGTTTGTGTACACTTGTGTAGGTAAAAGGATATATTTTCAAGCAAACAAGGAAAAATCAAGCTCAAATGGATGAAAAAGACAAAGAAGGATCAAAGATGACAAGCCATGAGAAGACAAATGACCTATCTTGACAACATTCAAAAGTTAAGGGACTTAAAGTGCAATTTTGAAAGAGTCAAGATCAAAGTTAAACCTGGTCAAAAGTCAAGTCGTCAAGTCGAGGGATCATTTGTGTTCAAGTTTGAAGCTCAAAGGATCAGAAATGACAAGTTTATAAAGTGCCAAGCTCAAATTATAAATCTGTAAATTCCAGGGACTGAATTCGCCAACAGCAGAAAGTGGTGATCCAAGTGTACACACATTAACCAATCACAATGCAAAGTATATGTCACACGGATTGAAAAATGATGGCAATTAAATCCCATTACTTCACCCATTTATTACTACACCGATTCCCACACAACACCACTCATCCAATCACATTTATAGAACACTTTAATCCGGATCAAACTTGTAATACTCCTACCATCACATGACACGTGGCGAGCTCCCATTGGCTGAAACATGTCATCAATTTTACCCCTGCTCATTATCTTAGCCTATATATATCTGCATGTTATTTTCATTTGTACGTAGCATTAGTGTGAATTTTCACACACATAGATAGATAATTCACTTTTTCCTCTCATTTAGTTGTGTGTTTTCACACATAGTTAAATACACTCTCTTTTACTTCAGTTAGTTATCCCAGTTAATCTGTATAACAACTTTGTAACCGATTCATATGACCATTAATAAAACTAGACTTCTTTCTCATCTCGTTAATCATTCTGCTTTCGATTGAAGATCAGTTATTGTTACTTTTCATGAAGCTTATTACGAAGCTGTTATGATTTTAAGAACAACTGAGACTTGGTTCGTGATCTTAAAGGCAGTTGCACCATTGTTCACATTCATGTCAAGATAATTCTTGCATAGCGGATAGAATAATTCGAGTAGCAGATCGTTAGCGTTGCAGTTAGAGCAGCAAGTTTATTTGAAGTGAGAAGTAGCAGCCATTCGGTGTAGTATCGATATTAGTTTTCAGTTTCGATTTCGACATCAGATTTTTTGGTTCGAGTTCAAGAAGCTGTGTTCCCTAGGTGACAGTTAGATCGTTAGTTACAGCAACTTTGTCCGTTTGTTTCGTTCAGTTAGTTCAGATTTTGGTTCGGGATATTTCGAGTTGTAGCGATAATAGTAGTTGTTGAAGTGTATTTGAGTTCGAGATAGACGAGAGTATAACAGTGTAGCTGTTTATGATGCTTGTTATTGTAGTGAAGAAACAGAGCTCAAAACGAAGATAGATTGAAGATATGATGTGGTCTCGAGTTTTGACTAGTTAGCACGCAATTATTCGAGTTCGTCAGTTAAGCAAAGAAGTACGGTGTAGCTGCGATTTAATTCTGGATCAAGAGTACTAGTTTGGTTCGAGATTAGTTTGTAGAAGTCGATTTCGATATCGGAGTGAGATTTTTGGTTCTTGGCTTTCGTTTTAAGCTAGCTCAGCGCTAAGCTTCGCCATCAACGGACTCGACTACGGATGTAACGGTTAAGCTCATGTTAATTTTTACGAATATCTTAGCTTAATATATTGGGTTACTGATTGCAATTGTATTAATCTGTTAGTTGTGAAATATGTTGATTTAGCTATAACTGTAGTGGTAACAATTTCAGTCCGATTTGTTTTGGTCTAAGTGGTTAAAAGTAACAGTCTTATTTGATTGAGTATAAGACTGATCCAACTGGGCTTATTAAGACTTTTGGGCTTCTTTAAGGAGGATGAGTGCATGTGGCAGATTTCAAAAATTAGGATTTTAGGAATTTCAGTTTTATAAAATTTGTAGTTATTTTGGAATTTAGATTTTATAAAAATTCATTTTTACTTTTATAAAATTAGACTTTGTTAAATTTGGATTTTACTTTTATAAAAATTAGTTGTTAAAAAGTTAGTTAGGAATTTTATAAAAAGTTTGTTAGATTTGGTTAAAAATAAGTAGTTGAAATTTTGTTGGAATTTGTTACACTTTCTAGTTGGTTAAAAGTTTGTTAAATTTGGTAAATTTGTTAGATTGTTGAATTAGTTACATTTTCTTGTTAAATTTGTTAGTTGGTTACTTGTGTTTTGCTTTCTAGTTCCTTGTCCTTAATTGAATAAAAACGTGGAATTTGCAATATGTTTTACGTATAAGTAGGTTAATATTTTTCATTTTTAAATAGTGTTGTTTGAATTAGTATAGATTACCAAGCAAGCTTGAACAACCAAGAACAATAATAAATCCGATATTGGTTGGACTTTCTATTAGTTAAGAACTGAGAAAACGAACATGCATTATACACAATTTCAAATGGCGCCGCTGCCGGTTCTTTGACTACACGAGAGACTATCGATTGACGGTTTTCATTGGCTTTTGGGATCCGTTCATTTGGTGAACGTTATTTTTACGTATCATAAATCAAAAACAAATAAAAAAATCAAAAATATAAAAATATATAAAAAACTAAAAAATTAACAAAACAATTCTTTTCCTAAAGAATTGACCAAAAAAAAAAAAAAATTAAAAAATCCAAAAAGCAATCTTTTTCCTAAGAGATTGCACCCAAAAATATATATTATTGGATTCTCTCGGTTTTTATGTACATATAGTATTTTCCTTTAAAAACTCATAAATACAAAAATATTTTCCATATATTATTATAAGTAAATACGTATACGTATAAGAACAATCAATCTACATATCTTCCATAAGTATTGCCGAGGCAATACACCGTGTTGAGGGGCGTTCCGGTCCTTGACACGCGTATCGATCAAACAAAATAAAGCAAGAATAGATAAATACTCTCAATAAGCAATAATTCAAAGAATACGAACATTTAAGTGAATAGAAAGGCGATGTGCTATAAAATGCCATCTAAGGGTCAATAGGTACTTAAGTGCTTCGCGCCACCTAACCCCCCGTTCACTTGGGAGTATTCTAAGAAGGAAAGCTTCATTGAGGGTCTTGCACCCAAAGTAGTAATACATATATTGTTATTTTCTTGTGGATATTTAATATCGAAACTCAAAGAGGATAATCCATTTCTCTTCAAAGTCACACGAGAGCTTCTCTCTCATTCCTCGTATTGAGTTGCATGCTCACTCGCGGGCGTGCACAAATACCGATTGGTGTACAACCTCTTCCTCCGACAAGGAAGAAAAAGAGAAAGAGTAAGACCACCACCGTCCACCAAGCCGATCACGAGAATCGTGCTTTGTCACCACCACAAGAAGCCATGGCTATTGATAATCGCACTTTGTATGAACGTATGCAATCCAACATTCATGGATATTCTAGTGCCATTAAGATTCCTGATTTTCCCGCTAACACATTTGAGCTACATACATCTATGATCAATATGGTTGCACAATCACCTTTCTTTGGTAAACAAAATGAGGATCCTCATGCTCACCTTAAGAGATTCCTTTCACTTTGCAATACCATTAAGCATAATGGGGTTCCACATGAGGTGATTAGGTTGATGTTAGTGTCATTTTCTTTAGAGGGAACCGCTAAGCATTGGTTAGACACTCAACCACCCGATAGTATCATCACATGGGATGGTTTTACCACTAAGTTTTTGAACAAGTTCTTTCCTCCACAAAAGACTATGGCTTTGAGGAATTTAATTATGGGCTTTCAACAAAAACCTAGCCAATCCTTTAGTGATGCTTGGGAAGAGTATAGTGAGTTGTTGAGGCGATGCCCTAATCATGGATTGGATCAAGTTCACCAAATAAGTCTCTTTTATGATGGCCTTAAACCTCACCACCAAGATTCACTTAATGCTTCCGCGGGAGGAAATATTCTTCTTAAGACCTACCAAGAGGCTTTGGTCATCATTGAGAATAAAGCAATGGTTCAAACAAACAATCCATTTGAAGAAAAGGTTCATGTTATCCAAAACAATTCTCAAATCCCTTGTGACAACCAACTCCTCAAGTTTCAAGAAGAAATTTTTCAAAGGATGGATAGAGATAGTGAGAGGAATTTGCAAGTACAACAAGAAATGCTTCAAGCTTTTAAGAACATGTCCTTGAACAATTTTTCAAACAATGTGAATGCCATCACCATTTCTTGTGTTACTTGTGGAGGTCCCCACTCTTATGAACAATGTGACAAGGTGCAAGGGTATCAAGGGGAATGTTATGCTTATCAAGAGGAACACCGTGAACACTTCAAGCCTAACATCAATCCAAATAACCTTTCTTACAAATCCCAAAATTACCTTACTCCACCCGGCTTCCCACCCCAACCACCCACCCAAATTCCACAAAATCCTCCTCAAATTTTAGCAAGGAATCAAGGGCAAAGACGACCATACCAAGGAAATAATTACAAGGCACCAAATCAATTTCAACCTCAAGCAAGTACCTTTTATCCACCAAATCAAGGATTTAACTCCCAACCTTTACCTTTCCAACCTCAAGGTTTTCAAGGTTATGTGCCACAAGAGTTAAACACAATGGATCTTTTGCAAAAGATGAATCAAGAGAATGAAAAGAAATTCCAAGCTATAGACAAGAAAATGAATGACCAATTCAATAAGCTTTTGATGGCATTAACTCAAAGACCACAAGGGGCTTTACCTTCCAACACACAAACAAACCCTAGGGCCAATGTTAATGCTATTACAACAAGGAGTGGTACAACAACAAAGGATCCTTCACTTCCTAAACCTACTATTGTTCAACCCACTTGTGCTCCTACTTGTGACAAGCCCTCTACTTCTACTTCACCACCTAAAAATGCTCCCATTCCTCCAATTTCAAAGCCCATTCATGAAACACTCAATAAGGAAAATCCTTCATCCACACCTCAACCACAACCAAAACCAAGTCTTCCTTATCCCTCAAGATTGAGAAAAGAAAAGCTTAAGAACAAGGATGATATCCAAGTTTCTAACTTTTTGAGGATGTTCAAGCAACTTAACATCAATATCTCCTTTGCGGAAGCCTTAGCCAATATGCCTAAGTTTGCTAAGATGATTAAGGACTTGCTTTCTAACAAGGAAAGATTGGTGGATTTGCCTAATGCTTCTTTGAATGAAAATTGCTCCGCGGTTTTGCTTAAGAAGTTGCCTACTAAGCTTGGAGATCCTGGGAGGTTTTTGATTCCTTGCAATTTCCCGGGGGTGGAAAATTGTATGGCTTTAGCGGATTTAGGAGCAAGCATAAATCTTATGCCATTATCGGTTTGGAAGAGACTTTCACTTCCCGAGCTCACTCCTACTAAGATGACTCTTGAGTTGGCCAACCGTACTATAGCTTATCCGGTGGGAATTGCGGAGGATGTTTTTGTTGGGGTTGATAGATTTACTTTTCCCGCGGATTTTGTGGTAGTTGATTATGATATGGATCCGAGAGTTCCTTTGATTGTTGGTAGGCCATTTTTGAGAACGGGTCGAACTCTAATAGATGTGGCGGAAGGTGAACTCATAATGCGGGTAGGAGATGAAAGAGTTGTGTTTAACACGGGGAAGTTGTCTAAGAAATCCAATGAACACGAGACCGTGAAGCATATTGATGTTATTGATAAGGAGGTAAATCAAGTTGATATCCTTGATGAAGTTTGTGGTGAATATTTTCATGAAGCTTGCACAAGTGGTAATTATGATCCTCCATATGTTGAGACCATAGCTTCCATTACTTCATCCTTGGATTTTCATGAACCTCAAGAGCTAAACTTTGGTGAAACCCCATATGACAATCCACTTTTCCATGATAATGATGATATTCATGCGGATTTTAGTGACGAAGAATCTCTTCTTTGTGATACACCAATATATGATGACTATAGTGATGATGAGATTTTTACTTGTGACTCTCCATTTGTTGATGATCATACCTCTTTGGGTTTTGAGGAATCACCAATCTTTGATAGACCTATCTATGATGTTTATGGTGATGAGGAGGATTCTATCATTGATGAGATTGATGAGTTTTTAGAGGTGGATATACCTTTTGAGTATACTCTTGGATATTTTGATGAGGAGGGGGACATACTCTATTTAGAATCTCTATTGCATGAAGATCCTTTACCTTCTTCCTTGCCCATCTCAACCTTTCAAAGTGATAAAGGAAAACAAGTCATGATGGTTCCTTCCAAGAGCTTGTTGTTACCCATGCCTTCACAACCTTTCTCTCACCATGTGAACTACAAAGGAGAATCTTCTAAGGCAACCAACACTTGTTGTTTTCCCATCAAGGAACGGATTTTTGATCCTGGCATAGAGCTTGCTAAACCATCTCAGTATCCACCTGATGCAATAAAAGGAAACCTTGTGAAAGATTTGAGAGCTTTACCCTATCACCTTGGGAAGAACATATGGGAAATCATTTTAGAGAATTACACCTCATTCTTTTCACCATTGCTTGGGAAGCTAGTTGTTGAATTGTGTTATAAGTGGGAGGGTAATTATGTATTTGATCCTGGTGGATATTTATGGAGTTTTGGTAAATGAACACTTGTTTTACCTCATCATGGAGATTTTTCTTCAAAAGGGCAAATTTTTTTTTTCTCCATGATAGGTTTTAGACACTTTTGAGTGTGGGATGAGTCGAGCTAGAGACTCTTTAAATCAAGCTTGAATAACTAGGATTAGATCATCTAGTATAGAGTGTGATAGGATAGGAATCATAAAGAGGTATATAGTCAAGATTAAGTGTAGGGGGGTGCCTTCTTTTGTCTTCATGTTGTTTGTAGGGTTGCTCACTTCATTTCATGCTTTGGAGCTTATGGAGGAGGCCCTTGTATCCGGTTCACTTTGTTACTTTAGTGAATTTTCATTGACACCTTGTGCTTAAACATGATTTCACTAATAGTTGTCCTTTCTTTAACTTGGGTTAAGCAAAGTCTATTCATTGTCATAAGTGTAGGGGAAGTTTTTATACTTCCATGCTCTTAAACATTGAGGACAATGTTTAGCTTAAGTGTAGGGGGGTCTTCTATCGAAGTGACCTTACCTAGAACTTGTCATTGTCTTGCATGATAACATGGAAAATTGAATTTTCAACATTTTTCAAATTTTTGATCTACTTTGGCCACCAAAAATATGCATTCATAATTTTTGCATCAATCATTTTTGCATAACACATTTGCATTGTATATATTTCTTCTTTTATTTTTCATCAAAAATATATAAAAAGGAAAAATATAATAAAACATGGTTTTAACAAGTTTAGATTTCTTTGACATATTAGGCCCGCCATGGATATTTTGACTTAACCCGAGTTTGCTTATTTTAGCATTCTCTAGCTAGTATCCTTAACCATGTAGTCCTTCATTGGTCTATTAGGCTAAGCATCCACCAATCTCATTATTTGAGATTTTAAATTTGTGGAGAATGGGAAATGATAGAGTTGAAGCAAGTGTAAAAGGGCTAGATAGACTTCATGGCAATTACTTGTGGCTTAACCCTTCTCTTCTCTACCTCTATTTTCTTCGCATGTATATAATTGTTAATAAATAATCAAGTACGGTTTTAATTGGTTTGTAATCTCTTATGCATTTTTGGCTAATCATTTATGGTTGATATGAGTACGTCTTAAGATTCTAAGTTAGCACGTTTTATGTGTACTAGACTTATGTCATGCTCCATATTTAGCGGGTGTTTTTCCTTTTCTTCTTTTCAAATTTCTTTGTGAGGAATAAAGAAAAATAAGAGCGGCTTATAAAAAAAAATGAGTGGCTAGAAAAAAGAGAAAAAGAAAAAAATAATGCAAGACTCCCAAGAGGGGCAGTGTGGTGTTAATTATAGTGACTATTGAGTTCCAATATTACCTTGACGGGTTGCGGGGATTCAATAGATTGCTCCAATCCAATATTACCTTGACGGGTTGCGGGGTTGAAGATCCAAAATCTCAAAAAGATGCGGATGTAAATTATTGCGTGAGTTTTATTTTTCTTTCCTTAGCGAGTGTGTAGTTACTTATGAAAGCATGACATGAGGATTTTACACATAAGGCGAATGACTTATTACTCTTAATACGGACTTATATTAATTGTGAGCGGTTTTTCAAGTAATGGATGAGAAGATTACTTAGGATTAAAACCGTGCTTCCTTATTTTTGGATTTTACACTTCTTATACTTCACACTTGAATAATGACAAATTTGCCCACAAGCAATTTGCTCAAATAATAACCGGTTCCACATTTAATTGTCATGAATAAGTTGATGCACTTTTTACTTGTGAATGCAATGATCCCATTTTTAAGCTTGGTATGGGGAAAGTGAAACTTGAGGGTGATAAATGTCCATGGTACCCAAGCCCTAATCTAAGACATTGAATTCTTTATGAGTTATTTCCATCAAAACCATTTCAAGAAAAATAAAAAAATATAGATAGAATTGTATTTTGTTCATTGTACTATTAAAAGTCAAAATCATGCATCATTTAGTTTAGAGTAGTGTAAATGCATCTCATATGGCCAAGGTGAATTAATTATGAGGGAAATGTAAATTTGAGCTTTAAAATATAATATTGCATGAGGACATGGCAATGCTCAAGTGTAGGGGAATTTGATATGAGCTTAAACTCATATCCTTTTATCAACAAATAACCCTAAAACATGAAGCAAAATACCGATTTATCTTGCAAAAAACAGTATTATGTGGTATGTTTGTGTTTGTGTACACTTGTGTAGGTAAAAGGATACATTTTCAAGCAAACAAGGAAAAATCAAGCTCAAATGGATGAAAAAGACAAAGAAGGATCAAAGATGACAAGCCATGAGAAGACAAAGGACCTATCTTGACAACATTCAAAAGTTAAGGGACTTAAAGTGCAATTTTGGAAGAGTCAAGATCAAAGTTAAACCTGGTCAAAAGTCAAGTCGTCAAGTCGAGGGATCATTTGTGTTCAAGTTTGAAGCTCAAAGGATCAGAAATGACAAGTTTATAAAGTGCCAAGCTCAAATTATAAATCTGTAAATTCCAGGGACTGAATTCGCCAACAGCAGAAAGTGGTGATCCAAGTGTACACACATTAACCAATCACAATGCAAAGTATATGTCACACGGATTGAAAAATGATGGCAATTAAATCCCATTACTTCACCCATTTATTACTACACCGATTCCCACACAACACCACTCATCCAATCACATTTATAGAACACTTTAATCCGGATCAAACTTGTAATACTCCTACCATCACATGACACGTGGCGAGCTCCCATTGGCTGAAACATGTCATCAATTTTACCCCTGCTCATTATCTTAGCCTATATATATCTGCATGTTATTTTCATTTGTACGTAGCATTAGTGTGAATTTTCACACACATAGATAGATAATTCACTTTTTCCTCTCATTTAGTTGTGTGTTTTCACACATAGTTAAATACACTCTCTTTTACTTCAGTTAGTTATCCCAGTTAATCTGTATAACAACTTTGTAACCGATTCATATGACCATTAATAAAACTAGACTTCTTTCTCATCTCGTTAATCATTCTGCTTTCGATTGAAGATCAGTTATTGTTACTTTTCATGAAGCTTATTACGAAGCTGTTATGATTTTAAGAACAACTGAGACTTGGTTCGTGATCTTAAAGGCAGTTGCACCATTGTTCACATTCATGTCAAGATAATTCTTGCATAGCGGATAGAATAATTCGAGTAGCAGATCGTTAGCGTTGCAGTTAGAGCAGCAAGTTTATTTGAAGTGAGAAGTAGCAGCCATTCGGTGTAGTATCGATATTAGTTTTCAGTTTCGATTTCGACATCAGATTTTTTGGTTCGAGTTCAAGAAGCTGTGTTCCCTAGGTGACAGTTAGATCGTTAGTTACAGCAACTTTGTCCGTTTGTTTCGTTCAGTTAGTTCAGATTTTGGTTCGGGATATTTCGAGTTGTAGCGATAATAGTAGTTGTTGAAGTGTATTTGAGTTCGAGATAGACGAGAGTATAACAGTGTAGCTGTTTATGATGCTTGTTATTGTAGTGAAGAAACAGAGCTCAAAACGAAGATAGATTGAAGATATGATGTGGTCTCGAGTTTTGACTAGTTAGCACGCAATTATTCGAGTTCGTCAGTTAAGCAAAGAAGTACGGTGTAGCTGCGATTTAATTCTGGATCAAGAGTACTAGTTTGGTTCGAGATTAGTTTGTAGAAGTCGATTTCGATATCGGAGTGAGATTTTTGGTTCTTGGCTTTCGTTTTAAGCTAGCTCAGCGCTAAGCTTCGCCATCAACGGACTCGACTACGGATGTAACGGTTAAGCTCATGTTAATTTTTACGAATATCTTAGCTTAATATATTGGGTTACTGATTGCAATTGTATTAATCTGTTAGTTGTGAAATATGTTGATTTAGCTATAACTGTAGTGGTAACAATTTCAGTCCGATTTGTTTTGGTCTAAGTGGTTAAAAGTAACAGTCTTATTTGATTGAGTATAAGACTGATCCAACTGGGCTTATTAAGACTTTTGGGCTTCTTTAAGGAGGATGAGTGCATGTGGCAGATTTCAAAAATTAGGATTTTAGGAATTTCAGTTTTATAAAATTTGTAGTTATTTTGGAATTTAGATTTTATAAAAATTCATTTTTACTTTTATAAAATTAGACTTTGTTAAATTTGGATTTTACTTTTATAAAAATTAGTTGTTAAAAAGTTAGTTAAGAATTTTATAAAAAGTTTGTTAGATTTGGTTAAAAATAAGTAGTTGAAATTTTGTTGGAATTTGTTACACTTTCTAGTTGGTTAAAAGTTTGTTAAATTTGGTAAATTTGTTAGATTGTTGAATTAGTTACATTTTCTTGTTAAATTTGTTAGTTGGTTACTTGTGTTTTGCTTTCTAGTTCCTTGTCCTTAATTGAATAAAAACGTGGAATTTGCAATATGTTTTACGTATAAGTAGGTTAATATTTTTCATTTTTAAATAGTGTTGTTTGAATTAGTATAGATTACCAAGCAAGCTTGAACAACCAAGAACAATAATAAATCCGATATTGGTTGGACTTTCTATTAGTTAAGAACTGAGAAAACGAACATGCATTATACACAATTTCAACGATGACAAATTAAACTAAGACGAAATTGTCGTACCCGTAAAACCGTAAAAAGTGACAAAATTAAATAATTACTCTAAAAATTCCTAGAAAATTGAAATAAATCCTAAATAATGTAATTAGAGTTTACAAAAAATCAAAAATCACTCAAACCTTTTATTTAATTAAATAATAATTTCTTAATGCTAATTAAAGCCCAAAAAATCAATTTAATTAACAAAAAGCCCAAAAGGAGATTTTTTTCAATTGTAAACCTCTAAAATGACTTAAATAAATTTAAAACTATTTTTGAAAATTTTAAAATTAATAAAAACTATTTAAAAACAATTAAAAACTATTTAAACTTAAAATAATTATAAAAATTAATCTAATGACAATAAAAATATTCTAAAAATTGTAAAATTCCTAACTTAATGTATTTAACCTAAGAAAAATATAAAAACTTGAAAAATCTAAATTTTAATTTTTAATAATAAAATAATATTAAAAATCCAAAAATTTATAAAAAAATTATAAAAACTTGCAAACTAGTTTATTTTAACCTAATAAACACATAAATGAAGTTGAAATGACCTAAATACCCCTAATGGGCCTTCAAATGAGCCAAAGTCCAAAACAGACCCTTATTGGGCCAAAATAAGCCCAATAAGAAAAATGTTTATAAAAATGGCCCAAAAGCTCCTATCTTACTCAAAATTTGATTTTAAACACACAACTCTGAAGGCCCAAAAGCTGAAAATGAGTATAAGCTAGCTAATTTCAAAGCAACTTATTCTTAATGGGCTTTTTGGCCCATTAAGCTATAAGTTGATGCCATAAGCTCAAATTAGACACACAAGCTTCTTTTGAGTTACCTAAGAGTTCTGTAAAAATAAATTTCAAGTAAGCACAAGGAATAAGCCTGAAAAAGCAATAAGTTATCCTCACAAAACGACAACATAGTCGTTTTCGAGTTCTAGGCCACCCCAAGAGCTGATTCAAGTTTCAAAAGCTTTTAAATGACTTAACTAAGCTTAATCAACAAAAAGTTTTCAAATAAGTTCACTCAATAAGCTGAAATAAGCAAATAAGCACTTAATTAAAAGTCAACTTTATGAGTTTTCTAGCAAAAAGTCAAAGTCAAAGTCTGATAAGCTCTAGTTCAAACAAATGGGTCAAATGAGGAAGATTGATCACAAACAGTAAGTTGTTACAGGTCTGGATAAGCCAATATGGCTTATTAATAAGCTAACTGAAAATTAACACTAGCAGGGGCTAGTTTTGGTGTCTGAGCAGTGGGAAAAGTTTCCATTGCTTGACTTTCTTGACTATTTGTCTTTAGAGACTTTTTGTGGATTCAAGTTACACAAAGGCACCCAAATGATCAGTGGATCATAAGGACTCAAATACAACAAAGAAATCACAATCACAATCAGCCAATTAGTACAGTTAATTCAATTAAGCACCAAATATAGCCCATACATGAACAAATAAGAAGTTAAGCACTTATAAGCTGTTTTAGCAATATTCAGCCAACCAAATTGCACCAAAAGCATATACAAGCTATAATAAACTCAAATGAACAAGTTTAAACAGGTTTCATGCAATGATTCAAAGCCTAAATCAAGATTCAAGCACAATAAGGTCACTGATGAACACTAACACAAGCAGATTTTTATTTTGCTGATGTACTTGACCAACAAGCCAAATTCAAACACTCAAATCTTCAAACCAGGTTATATTAAAAATGATTTAACAACTTTTAGCCCTAAGCATGAATATACTCTAAGTATTACCAAAATCTTAGGTCAAAATCAGTCAAATCCAATTAGATATAGCACAATGATTGATTCAATGGTTTAAGCCCAATAACTTGCAGCAAATAGCACTCAACCAAGTAGAAAGCAGATAGAAAGCACAAACAACACTTTTCAACAACACAATAACACACTATGATTCACAACAGGTTAACCCAAACACCCCTTTAAATTTTCAAATCAAAATTTTCAAATCAAAAGTGTATTCCAAGGTTACCCAAGCCCAAATCAACACAATAACAGATGTAATATGCATATTTTAGCAAGATTAAGCCACAAAATTCACAAGAACACAAGCAACAAATATCACAAATATCCAACTTTTTATCAGATTTTGAGATTAAGGGTGCAAACCTCATGGATGTACATCCACACCCACGAATTTTGAGCTTATGTGCTAGCAAGAACAAGCACAAGCTTCCACAATAAAGCCTGCTAAGATGGAACAAAGTTAGAAACACAATATCAAAATCAGTAAAATGGAAAAACTTGATTAATGCAACCTTAGTTCCCCACACTTGATTATCCCCAAGTTATAAGCTTCACAACACCTTGATATCACACTATTAGAATGCTATGATCAACTTTATAGCGCAAGAATTCCAAGGTTTGAACAAGACTTAGCAAAATATCAAGATTTAAGGAAAATGTGCAAACTTTTGCACACTCCTTTGAAAACAAGTTTTAGGATTCAAGAACAGTTAACATCAAACAACAATAAACATATATAATGGTTGGCACTTGAGTTTTCTTCAAAGATTCAAACACATTTCATTAAACTAAATATATGATTTACAGAATTTTGAACAAAGGAAAATTCAAGAGCAAAAATAAATGTAAAGGGTCCTATGCCTTATATAGGCTGCAAATGATGTCTAAGAAAGCTAAAAACGAAACCCTAATGCTTGGTGATGTCCAAGAAATGCCCTTGAGGGTTTTGGCATTTTGAAGATCATGTGACTGATTCTTGTTTTTTTGTGGAGTTGGCAAGGTGAAAAGTGTATCCAAGGGCTTCAAATAAGCTTAGAAAATAAGCTGGAATGTAGGGCGTTGGATTTTCTTGTCTCCTTTGTCTTCTTCCTCAAACGTGTAGCAGGGAAATCTTGTGTAGGACTGATGGGTGATGTGGCAAGCCATTTGAAAGTTGGGTTATGATTAAAACATGCTTAATCATAAATCTGGAAAGATTTAGGGGCTAATTACAACAGGATTAAAAAAACCCAATTGTGTTCTTGAGGTGAATAGTTGTGTGTTTGATCCGGATTAGTGTTTAAAAATGTGTTAGGCGCCACTTTTAAACTTAATAAATTAAGTTGTTAATCCGGTTATGAGTGGATTGTGATGTGGCACAAAGCTGAGTGGTGATTGGTTCTTTAGGTTGAGTGGGGCACGTGTCACCATGACACTGGTTAAGGTAACTATGTTGTTGATGTAGAGTTTTTACCCCTTTAGGAAAAGGAAGGCAAAATAGGGCAAGCGTTAAGTGTCGGTTTAGGAAAACCAAGCACTAATGACCCAAAATGGGGATCGTTCTCAAGGAGGCTTAGTGTGTGTGTAATGAATTGATTATCTTTGTGATTATATTTGTGAGAAAGAAAAATAGAAGTGGGATAAGAAGAGATGACGGTTACGATGTTGAATTAAACTAAGACGAAAAAGGTGTACACGTAAAACCGTAAAAAGCACCAAAATTAAAATTTTACCCTAAAAATTCCTAAAAATCACTAAAAATCCACAAAAATATTCTAAGAGTTTACAAAAAATCCAAACTTGCCAAAACATTTTAATTGATTAAATATTAACTTTTTAATGCTAATTAAAGCCCTAAAAATAAATATTAACTAATAAAAAGTCCCAATCAAGATCTTAAAGTTTGTAAACCTTTAAAATAACTTAGTTAAGCTAAAAAGTATTTTTCAAAATTTTAAAACCAATAAAAACTATTTTTAGACAATTAAAAACTATTAAAAGCTATTAAAACTTAAAATAATTCTAGAAAATAATTAAAAGACCTTAAAAATATTTGGAAAGTTGCAAAATTCCTAATTAAGTGTCTAAAATCTAGGAAAAATATAAAACTTAGAAAATCAGACTTTTATTTTTAACAATAAAATAATATTAAAATATTATTAAAAACCAAAAATCATAAAAAAATCTAAAAAGTTGCAAACTATCTTATTTTAACCTAAATAACTCAGAAATGAACTTTAAATTACCTAAATACCCTTAATGGGCCTAGAAAATAGGCTAAACCCAAAACAGATCCTTAATGGGCCAAATTTGAGCCCAAAAAGAAAAAGTGGTCCAAATAAGCCCAAAAAGTACTACTTGACTCAAAATTTGATTTTAAACAACTTTTTCCAAAGGCCCAAAAGCTGAAAGTGTGAAATAAGCTAGCTTATACCCAACAGCTTATTCTTAATGGGCTTTTTGGCCCATTAAGCTATAAGCTAATGCCATAAGCTCAAATTAGACACACAAGCTTCTTTTGTCCTAAATAAGACTTCTGTAAAAAGAAATTTTAAATAAGCCCAAGGAATAATCCTGAAAATGCAATAAGCAATCTACAGAAAACGACAAAATAGTCGTTTTTGAGTTCTAGGCCACCCCAAAAGCTGATTCAAGTTTCTAAAGCTTTTAAATGACTTAAATAAGCTATTTCAAAGGCAAAGTCTAATAAGCTCTAGTCTAATCAAATGGGTCAAATAATGAAGATGTATCACAAAAAATAAGTTGTTGCAGGTCTGGATAAGCTAAAATAGCTTATTGATAAGCTGAGTACAAATTAAAACTAGCAGGGGCTAGTTTTGGATGTTGAGCAGTGGAAACTTTTTCCACTGCTTGACTTGTTTGACTTTTTGTCTTTAGTGACTTTTTTGGAGATTCAGATTTCACAAAGGCACCCAAATGATCTTTGGATCATAAGGAGTCAATAACAATCAATAAATCACAACAAGAAACAACCAATTTGTACAGTTAATTTAATAAAGCATCAGATCTAGCACAGACTTAGAACAATAAGCAGTTGAGCACTTATAAGCAGTTTTAGCAATATTCAGCCAACCAAATTCAACCAAATGCATACACAAGCTATCATAAACTCAAATGAACAAGTCTAAACACTTTTCATGCAATGGCTTAAAGCCTAAATCAAGATTCAAGCTTATGAATGTTACTGATGAACACTAAAACATGCAGTTTTCACTTTGCTGGTGTATTTGACCAACAAGCCAGATTCAACACCTCAAATCTCACAAACAGGTTACAATGACTTTGTTTAAACCACTTTTAGCCCTAAGCATGCATACACCCTAAGTGTTCCCAAGATTCTAGGTCAAAACAGGCAATAACAAAGATTTTATAGCAGATTGTTTGATTTCAAGGTTTAAGTCCAATAACTTGCAACAAAATACTCTAAAACAAGTGTATGACAGATAACAAACACAAACACAAACTTCCAATAACACAATAACACACAATGATTTCAAACAGGTAATCCCAAACACCCCTTTAACTTTTCAAAACCAAGTTTTTCAAATCAAAAGTGAGATTTAAGACCACCCAAGCCCAAATTAACACAACAACAGCTAAGATAAGCAGATTCAAGCAGTTTTAAGCCACAAAATTCACAAGAACACAAGTCACACACAAATATCACCAAAAATCAAAATTTAAGCAGATTTTAGGATTAAGTATGCAAACCTCATGGATGTACATCCACACCCACGAATTTTGAGCTTATGTACTAGCAAGAATAAGTACAAGCTTCCACAAACAACCCTGCTAAGATTCAACAAGGTTAGAGGCACAATTAGCATCCTGATATTGTGTTATCAAGGTGTGGTGAAGCTTACAACTTGGGGATAATAGAGTGTGGAGGACAAGAGTTGCATTAATCAAGAAGTTTTCATATTGCTGTTTTGATAATTGAATTATCAAAACAGCAATATGAAAACTTCTTGATTAATGCAACTCTTGTCCTCCACACTCTATTATCCCCAAGTTATAAGCTTCACCACACCTTGATAACACAATATCAGGATGCTATGATCAGCCCTATAGCCCAAGAATTCCAAGATAGACCAAGAACTTAGCAAAATATCAAGAAAATGTGTAAAATGTGCAAACGTTTGCACACTCCTCTTTTGAAAATAGGTTTTTGATTCAAGAAATAAGAAACAAAGAACAATAGTAAACAGATTATAACAATGGCACTTGAGCTTTCTTCACAAAACTCATACACATTTCATTAAGACTGAAAATGAGCTTTACAAATTTGTGAACAAGGAAAATTCAAGAGCAAGCTAAAATGTAGAAAGCTAAGGCCTTTATATGGGCTACATGTGAACTAGGAAAGCAAGAAAAAAACGTAAACCCTAGCTAAGGAAGTCCCCAAATTGCCCTTTGCAGATTTTGAACTTTGAAGAACATGTGACTTTCTCTTGGCTTGTAGCATGAGTTGGCAAGTGAAAAAGTGATCCAAGGGCTTGTAACAAGCTTAAAAGGTAAGCAGCTTTGTGGATGGTTGGATTGCTGGCACTGTTTTGGCGTCTTCCTCATTTTTGTAGCATGGGAGGTCCCATGCAGCATGTAGGGTGGTGTGGTCGTAAAAGTTAAGGTTGGGTTTTGATTAAGACACCATTAATCATAAATCTGGAAACAATTAGGGCTTAATTTCAAGTAATTAAGGAATGCCTAATTTTCTCAAGAACATGAAGAACAGGCTGTTTGATCTATTTTGAGGTTTAAAAGGGTGTTTAGCGCGTGATTTAATATTAATTAACTTATTTGAAAAGTTAGTTAATACAAACGGTGAGTGGGAAATGAGGTGGAGCAAAGGGAGACTATGATTGGTTGAAGTGGTGAGTGGGGTGAGGTGGCAGCTTCTGGTTGGTCTACGTAAGTATTGTTGTCTGCCCCATTTAACCCGTTGTCTTTATTAAACCTTTCCCTTGCAAATAAACTCGTCCAAACTCCATTTCCTTTGTATTTGAAGTTTACTTTTTCACACTTTTGCCCCAAAATATTTTGCAAAGTATTTTCAGGGGTATTTCTTGCCAATTCTTGATTCTTGAAGGACTGACTTGGTATTTTCTTCAAGGACAATGGTCTAAACTTGTATGATTGACATTTTGGAGGACTGAAATTGCCAATTCATGTTTGATGAGGGACCATTTTTGCCAAATCTTCAAAGTTAAGGGTCCTTTTTGTAATTTTGGGATTTTCAAAGGACCAAACTTGTAATTTCTTGCTCTTTGAAGGACTTCATGATATATTTGACTTTGTGGAGGATAATGGTTGACAATTTAGCTTTGTTGAGGGGCTAAACTTGTCAATTCTTCAAAGTGAAGGGCCCTTTTTGTAATATTGACAAACTTTAAGGACAAAACTTGTAATTATGAAGATACAAGGGTATAAAGTGTCAATTCTTTCATATTGGAGGACCCTTCTTCATAAATCTTCAAGTCTTCAAGGGTTTTTCTTGGGAAAGTCTTCATTAGGGCTTGGTTTAATGTGCGGCTTCGTTTCCTGTGTTCGTTTTTGCATGATTCTTGTGATCTTTTTGTCATTTTCTCAATATCCGTACCTAAAATACACAAGCAACACACAAGCATATATATGGGTATTTTGATGATATTTAATGCATTTTAAGCCCTTTTTGGACGATGAGACACTATGTATAAAAGCAGTCTCATCAGTTGTCTGCCATGATTAACCCTCCATCTTTATAATTCTTTCCATTTGCAAATAATCTGGCCAAAACTTGTATTCCTTTGTAAATGAAGTTTCCTTTTTCATACTTTTGCCCCAAAACGTTTTGTAAAATGATTTCAGGGGTATTTCTTGCCATTTCTTGATTCTTGAAGGACTGATTTGGCATTTCTTCATAGATAATGGTCTTGACTTGTCTTGTTGACTTCTTGGAGGACTGATTTTGACAAATCATGATTTATGAGGGACCATTTTTGCCATTTCTTCAAAGTCAAGGGTCCTTTTGGTAATTTTGACATTTTTAAAGGACCAACTTGTAATTTCTTGTAACTTGAAGTCCTTCATGGTATGTTTGACTTTGAGGAGGATTAATATTGACATTTTAGTTTTGTTGAGGGACTAAAATTGCCAATTCTTCAAAGTGGAGGGCCCTTTTTGCAATATTGACAAACTTTAGGGACCAATCTTATAATTATGAAGATACAAGGGTTTAAAGTGTCAATTCTTCAATATTGGAGGACCCTTCTTGCATAATCTTCAAATCTTTAAGGGTTTGTCTTGGAAAGTTCTTCATTAGGGCTTGGTTCAATGTGCGGCTTCGTTTCCCGTGTTCGTTTTTGTATGATTCTTGTGATCTTTTGTCATTTTCTCAATATCCGTACCTAAAATACACAAGAAACAAACACAAGCATATATTTGACCATTTTCATGATATTTTATGCATTTAAAGCCCTTTTGGACAATGAGACTATGTATAAAAGCAGTCTCATCAATATCCCATGCGGCATTAGAAGACTTAACCAAAATGTTACCCCCCGAGGCACTATTTAGTGAATCTTGGTCATTCATACTTAAACCATTGTAAAAAGTATTAATTTGATGTACTTTTGTGAAACCATGTTGTGGACACTTTCTTAAAAGTTCCTTAAAACGGTCCCAAGATTCACTAAATGTCTCACCGTACTTTTGTTCAAAGTTAATGATTTCATTCCGCAAAGCGGTAGTACGTGAGGGTGGGAAAAAGTAGTTTATGAATTTGGTCTCTAAATCTGACCACGTAAGAATACTTTATGGCGGTTCCTTATCAAGCCAATGTCGGGCTTGTCCCTCTAAGGAGAAAGGAAAAAGTTGCAAGCGAAACACCTCTTGTGAAACCCGATTATATTTGACCGTATTAGTGAGTTGAAGAAACCTTTTTATATGGTCATGAGGATCATCAAGTGTACGCCCCAAGAATGGTTGAGCAGAGACCATTTAAATGAAACCGGATTTGAGTTCAAAGTTGTTGGCTCCAATCTCGGGTATGACAATAGCATCGGTGTTGCCCTCTACTTGCGATTGCAAAAGCTCGATCATTGGTCGATTGTCCATGGTGACAATAGGTGGAGTTTCAAATTCGGCTTGAATTGCTTTCTTCTTACGAGCACGGGTACGCATATACACCTACAAAAAGAAAAGAAAGATAGACAAGAAATATTTTTGGTTTTTTATATGTTTTTCTATTTTTTTGAATTTTTGAAAATTTTTAATTTTTATGGAGTTTTGAAAATTTTTAAGCAAGGAAAATAACGTTAAAAGATGAACGGATCCCAAAATCCAACGCGACTCTCAATAAAAACCGTTAATCTTAACGAAAAGAGCCGGCAGCGGCGCCATTTATGCAAGGGATTTCCTCGTATGAAAGTTCGTTGATCCAGTTTTTTCGAATTGATTACTAGTTGAAAGTGCGACTCATTCAATCTTGGTGGAAAATAAAATGGTTTGATTATCTAATTTAAACTAATAGCAAATATGAAAATGTCGTTGAGTAAAATAAAAGCTTTAAAAGATAAACTAAAAGTTACGAGTTAAAAATAAATGATTTAAAACTTAAAAAGTAAATTTAAAACTTAAATCTTAAAACTTTGTAAAAATAAAAACTTAGTAAAAATTCTGGAAAAGTTAAATTGGAAATTAAAATAAAAGCATGTAAATAGAAAATAAAAATTCAATCCGTCGGAACAATCCATCGGAATCCCATCGGAATGTTTGTGTCGGAATGTTTGTGTCGGAATGCAATCGGAATGAACCAGTCGGAATACACCGTCGGAATAATCACAAAGGTATCGAAATAATGAACATGAAAAACTATCGGAATAACACTCTGTCGGAATGTAACTTCTATCGGAATATGGCTAACAAAAATTAGGCAGCGTTTCGTCTTAATATAGCCTTAAGACCCGTCGCAATGTACGATAACAATGAGCTATCGCAATCACGATTAGAATAAGGGGGATACACTATCTGAATATTGATCGCAAAGTAGCCGTCGAAATGTGTAATCCCTAGCTTTGCGATGGAGCACAAAGTAATCTGATAAAGTGAAATAAGCCAAAATCCCAATAAGCACTTCCAATAAGCACTTGCTACAAACTCAACAAGATCAATGATAGGTGTGAAAACACCCATCCTTTTACCACTTATTTCTTGCTAAAACAAGACCAAAACGCGTATTTAATGTCATTTGTTTGGAATTATGCGTGTTTTGTGTGTTTGATGTGTTTTCAGAGCCAACCGGATAAATATTGAAGAAAACATGGGATTGCACGGGTTTTATCGAAGAAAAAGACTCAAGACGAAGTCTATAGTCCAAGAGATGCAAAAGATTTGAAGTCAATGGGCCTATTTGAAGATTTATCGAAGAAAAGGACCAAAGATGGAAGATTTACATATGTCAAAAGAACTCAAGTCTATTAAACGAAGAAATTAAAAGACGAGTTGAATTTATTCGTCGACAAATCCCGAATCAGAATCGAAAACGTCAACTTTTCTGAAAAGACGAGAGGACAAGAAGAAAGGGAGAAAGCCCACTCACCAACCAAAGATAAGGCATATATAAAGAGATCCTTCACACATTTTGAGCCAGCTTTTTATTTTTTTCCTTCTTTTTTTCTTTCTAGTTCGTAGGTCACCAACACCATTAGGGTGTTTGGTGATTTTTATTGTTCTTGAATCCTTGATAAGTTTGTGAGTTTTAATCTTCCATTTAGTTTGTTTAACATTAAGCTTTCAATACCATCTTCCTTTAATCTTGTTCATCTTGTTCTTATTGATTTAAAGTTTTCAAGTTTTATTTGGTTGATTTGATCTTCAAAAGTTAGTGGGTTTTGTGTTTTTATTGTTGGGATTTGATGATTATGATTAATAAATGATTAGTGTTTAAATTGGTTTAAGTTTTGGTTAAAAACTTGGTTGATTTTTGATAAAAATCGTGTTCTTTGATTTCCCTGTTCTTCGCTGTTCTTCAACATTTCCCAGATTCCGAATCAAATTGGTATTCCGGATCAAGGGGTTTGTGTCAAATATTCCGGATCAGTTTATTTCATTTAGACATTCCGAATCAAGTGTTCATCCGGAATAATTAATATTCCGGATGAGTGTGAATATTCCGAATCAAAGTTTCACAATTTATTCCGGATAGCCTTTTATTCCGGATCGCCTTATTTATTCCGGATAGAATTTTATTCCGCATCACCTTGTTTATTCCGGATAGCCTTTTATTCCGGATCACCTTATTTATTCCGGATAGAATTTTATTCCGGATCACCTTGTTTATTCCGGATAGCCTTTTATTCCGGATCATCACGTTTATTCCGGATCACTTTGTTTATTCCGAATCACCTTATTATTCCGGATCAAAGTTTTTAAGCTATGTTATTCCGCATGAACAAACATTCCGCATGAAGGATTTATATTCCGCATCAGTGATTTTCTGAGTTAAGGTTTTTATCTGTTTTATTTTAAGTAAAGTTTTATTTTTATTAATTGCTTTTAATTAATTGCTTTTTAGTTTATCTTTATTTACTTCACGCATTTACCTTTTTAGTAGCTTAGAAAACCAAACCCCTTTTTAGTAACCAAGAACAACTATTCCACTTTGAACTGTGATTGATTCGAGAAGATACTGAGAATTAATCTGAACCCAATGCAAAACACAAGTATCAAATGGCGCCCCTGCCGACTCTTCTCGTAAAGATTAACAGTTTTTTGTGAGAAATTGGATTTTGGGATCCGTTCACCGTGAACGTTACTTTTTCATCATTAAAAATTTTCAAAAACCCTAAAAAAATATAAAATTTTCAAAAATACAAAAAAAATAAAAAACATAAAAAACCAAAAATATTTCTGCTTTGCTTTTGCTTTGTTAGTTCTTTTGCAGGTGTATGGGCACTCGATCAACGTCTTATCAAGAGCCCGAGACTCTCGATAACTTAGACATGGCCGGTGTACATAACAACAATAATAATCCACCTCAAAACAACATGAATAATAACACCCTCTACCGGACAATCACCCTATGATTGAACTTTTGCAAGCACATGTAGAGGGAAACGACGATGCTATTGTCATACCCGCGATTGCAGCCAACAACTTTGAGCTCAAATCCGGTTTCATTCAAATGGTCTCTGCTCAACCATTCTTGGGGCGTACTATTGATGATCCCCATGACCACATCAAAAGGTTCCTTCAACTCACAAATACGGTCAAATTCAATGGTGTCCCACAAGAGGTAATCCGCTTACAACTTTTTCCTTTTTCCTTAGAGGGACAAGCCCGGCATTGGATTGATAAGGAACCGCCACAAAGTATTCTTACGTGGACGGACTTAGAGACCAAATTCATAAACTACTTTTTCCCACCCTCTCGTACTACCGCTTTGCGAAATGAAATTATTACTTTTGAACAAAAGTACGATGAGACTTTTAGTGAATCTTGGGACCGTTTTAAAGAACTTTTGAGAAAGTGCCCACAACATGGTTTTACCAAAGTGCACCAAATTAATACTTTTTACAATGGTTTAAGCATGAATGACCAAGATTCACTAAATAGTGCCTGGGGGGTAATCTTTTGGTTAAGTCTGCTAATGCCGCTTGGGATATTATTGAGAATAAGTCTAGAGTGCAAACCAAGAGTGTTCGGACCAATGCCGCTAGTGCTAGTACTAGTGACAACGACAAGAGACTTGACAAAATTACGTCGCTTCTTGAATCGCTTGCTACCCACACCGCTAGCAACACCAAAAGCTTCAACGCTCAAAATGCTCATGTCAATGTTGTAAGCCAACCATGTGAAATATGCGGGGGTCCTCACTCTTACACTACTTGTACCTCCACCCAAGACTATCCTTCTGAGAATGTTAACGCAGCATACGGTACCTATCCTCCGGCCGGTTATCAAGCTCGTCCTCAAGGAGACCGCAACTTGCTCAACTATCGCTCAAACAACTTTCTTTCCCCGCCCGGTTTTCCTCCAATCAATCAAAACCAACAACAAAACCTTAACCGAACCAATCAAAACCAACCACGTGCTCCAACTCCATATCAAAACCAAAGAAACCTATATCCACCTCAAACAAACAACCAAGTTTACCAACAACCTACTTATCAACCACCCGCCTACCATGCTCCTCCTCCCAACCAACCCACCGCATTACACCAAGATGTTGAAACCTATATGAGGACTAATGATGTGATCATGGAAAATCTCCAGCGGGAAATGGCCAACATGAAAGCAGATATGGTGAAGCAAGGGAATGAGCTTCGGGCTGATATGCGAAACACTTTGGCGAGTCAAACAAATGACTTAAGGAACATGATGGCTGGTTTCTTCCAAGGTAATCAATCCTCTTCTTCGGGTACTCTTCCGAGTAACACCGTTGCTAATACAAGAGGGGAGATGAAAGCAATCACCACTCGCAGTGGAAAAGGTACCAAGGAACCCAAGCTTCCTACACCTACACCGGTGATTGTGACTAAGGAAACCGAGTCACCTACTCATATTCCTCAACCTTCTATTTCCCCAATTCCTCCACCTCTTACTTCTACCCCTCCACCACCCAAGGATGTGAGTGATCCTACTATCCCAAAGACTTCCTCTTCTTCCGATATACCTTATCCCTCAAGGTTGAGGAAAGAGAAGCTCAAAAGCAAGGACGATATTCAAGTTTCGAACTTTCTCAAAATGTTTAAACGATTGAATTTCAACATCTACTTCGTTGAGGCTCTCGCTCACATGCCTAAATACGCGAAGATGTTTAAGGATCTTCTTAGTGACAAGGAAAAGCTTCTTGATATTGCTAATACCCAACTTAACGAGAATTGCTCTGCAGTGCTCTTAAGGAAATTGCCAACCAAACTTGGTGATCCGGGTCGCTTCTTAATCCCTTGCAACTTCCCGGGAGTAGAGAATTGCATGGCCTTAGCCGATCTAGGTGCTAGTATCAATTTAATGCCTTTAAGCGTTTGGAAGCAATTATCTCTCCCTGAGCTAGTCCCCACCAAAATGACTTTGGAATTAGCTAACCGTACGGTTTCTTATCCAGTAGGGATAGCCGAAGACGTTTTTGTAGGAGTCGACAAATTCACTTTTCCTGCCGATTTCGTCGTCGTCGACTACGAGATGGACCCTCGTGTTCCATTAATCGTTGGACGTCCATTATTGAGGACCGGTCGCACTCTCATCGATGTAGAAGCGGGTGAGCTTATCATGAGAGTTGGTGACGATCAAATTGTCTTCAACATGGGTAAGATTTCTAAACAGCCTTATTCATACGAGAGTGTTAATTGTATCGACGTTCTTGATGAGGCTTGTGAAGAACACTTTAAAGATGCTTGTAAAAGTATTCCTACCTCTCCCCACAATGTTGAGACCGTTTCCTCTATTGATTCATCACTCACTCTATTTGGAGAAAGTGATTTCCTTTGGAAAGATTTTGAAGTAACCATGGGAGATGTGAACTTAGAATATGACGATTCTCCCACCGATTGGGATGAAGACATTCTTCTCATTGAGAAACTTCTCAAAGAGGACCATATTTCTCCACCATCTCCTAAGGCTATTGCTATTGATGAACCGAATTCGACTACGCCTACCATCGAAAATCCTCCGGATTTAGAGCTTAAGGAGTTACCGTCCCATCTCGAGTACGTGTTCCTGGAAGAAAAGAAGAAGTCGCCCGTCATTATCGTGAAGGACTTGAAAGAAGAAGAAAAATCTCGCCTCATCACCGTGCTTAAAGATCATAAGAAGGCAATTGCTTGGAAAATTTCCGATATCCGCGGAATTGATCCAAACTTTTGTACTCACAAAATTCTCATGGAAGATGACTTTAAACCCGCAATCCAAAGCCAAAGAAGGGTTAATCCTCGAATTCACGACTTCATCAAACAAGAGGTTATCAAACTTCTTGATGCCGGCTTGATTTACCCTATTTCGAATTCGCCATGGGTAAGTCCCGTCCATTGTGTGCCCAAGAAGGGTGGAATAACCGTTGTTCCCAATGAACACAACGAGTTGATTCCTACTCGTCTCGTTACTGGGTGGAGAGTTTGTATCGACTATCGCAAACTCAATGATGCCACGAGAAAAGATCACTTTCCTCTTCCTTTCATGGATCAAATGCTCGAGCGTCTAACGGGTAATGACTATTACTGCTTCTTAGACGGTTTCTCCGGGTATTTTCAAATTCCCATCGATCCCAAAGACCAAGAGAAAACCACATTCACTTGTCCCTACGGAACATTTGCTTACAAACGCATGCCCTTCGGTTTATGCAATGCTCCTGGGACGTTCCAACGGTGTATGATGGCTATATTCCATGACATGGTTGAAGAAACTATGGAAGTCTTCATGGATGATTTCTCGGTTTATGGCGATTCTTTCTCTACTTGCCTTGCCAATTTAGAACGTATGCTTAAGCGGTGTGAAGACACTCGCCTTGTTCTTAATTGGGAAAAATGCCATTTCATGGTAAAAGAGGGCATCGTGCTAGGACACAAAATCTCCAAAGCCGGTCTTGAAGTGGACCGTGCTAAAGTCGATGTTATTGCAAAATTGCCTCCACCTTCAACCGTGAAGGGTGTGAGAAGTTTCCTCGGTCATGCGGGCTTCTACCGTCGATTTATCAAAGATTTTTCTAAAATCGCTCGCCCGATGACCCACCTCTTGGAAAAAGATACTCCTTTATCTTTTCCAAAGAGTGTAATTGAAGCCTTCAACCTTCTTAAGGATAAGTTAACTAAGGCACCGGTCTTGGTTACCCCTAATTGGGAGCTACCTTTCGAATTGATGTGCGATGCTAGCGACTTTGCTATTGGAGCAGTTTTGGGCCAAAGAGTGAACAAACACTTCCAACCGATCCATTACGCTAGCAACACAATGACAGGGGCTCAATTGCATTACACGACAACCGAAAAAGAGCTTTTAGCTGTTGTCTATGCTTTTGAAAAATTTCACCCCTATCTTGTCCTTTCTAACACATCGTGTATACCGATCATTCCGCGTTGAAGTACTTGTTAACTAAACAAGATTCTAATCCAAGACTTTTTCGCTGGGTTTTGCTACTTCAAGAATTTAAAATCGAAAGTCGTGATAAGAAGGGAGCTGAAAACCTAGCCGCGGATCATCTCAGTAGACATGAGGATCCTTATCAAGGGGATCATCCGAACAAAGAAATCAATGACTCTTTCCCCCTTGAGACCTTAATGTCTATCAATTCGAATCAAGATGAGACCCCGTAGTTTGCGGACATTGCAAAATACTTGGCGGGAGGAATTCTCATTGACGGGTTAACATCCGAACAAAAGAAGAAGTTCTTTAAAGACATTAAGACTTACTTTTGGGATGACCCGTATCTCTTCAAACAATGCGCTGATTTGATTATTCGCCGATGTGTTGATAGACCGGCAGCTTCCGAAATTCTCGAAGCTTGCCACAAAGGACCCACCGGTGGTCACTTTGGTCCCAACTTCACCGCCAAAAAAGTGTTTGACTCGGGATTTTATTGGCCTCCCATGAACTAGTTTTGGGTCGAGTCAGGCTCGTGACTCGGTTATCAAAAACAAGCGCTCCTCGGGAGGCAGCCCGCGTATCTATCCTTTTCCGTTTTAACCTCCTAAGTGTAGGGGGACCTATATAGGTTGTTTGTGTTTGTGTGGTGATGTGATTACAGGGATGAATGCACTTTTGGAACCTTTGAAGAACCGTGCTCCCGTGTTATCCGAAATCCGGTTCTATCTCTCAACTATCGTGATTCAATTTTCTTCATACTCACATTTGAAATTGATCACTTTAGTCGTCTCTTCCTTAGCTTGATTTAACCAACGTGCGCAATGTCATAAGTGTAGGGGAGACTTTTCCCACATGCTTAAACATTGAGGACAATGTTTATATTAAGTGTAGGGGGACTTCTATCGAAGTTTTAAGTGGACTTTTCCATTAAAATGCCTTCATTTAACCGGAAAATCATCTTTTTCAGCATTTTTCAAATTTTTAATTAACTTTGGCCATATAGTCGTAATTTTTAAATTTTTATCGTTGCTTTCATATGTATATATCCCACAATAAAGTCAAAAATATTAATAAAGTGGTGTAGCAAGTTTTGAAGTCTTTGACATATTAGGCCCGTTGCGATTATTTTGACTCAACCCAAATAGACTTATCCAAGTTTATTCTAGCAAGTATCCTTAACCATGTAGACCTTAATTGGTTTATTAGGCTAAGCATCCACGAGTCTCATTACTTGAGATTTTAAATTGTGTAGAACGAGAAATGATAGAGTTAATTATAAGTCGGTATTCTTGCACAAGCACACTTGGTGTGATTATAAGCCTATTCTCCCATCACTTGCTAATAATTTATCTGCAATAAGTAAGGTCGTACGATTTTATTGAATAACTTAGCTTCTAGCCCAAGATCGCTTAAAAGTTGCTCGGTAATGATAAGAGTTCATAGCCAAGGCATAACTAATGAAGCGGGGCGCGAAGATTGGCGAGTCCGAAAAGGCCCTAACAAGGCATGAGGATTCCATTTTATTGCTAAAGATCCAAGGTGATGTGAAAAGCATTATTCCCAAAATCAATATGAAGGATCAAGACTCACGACGAAAAGCAATCAACTCCCATAAAGATCATGGAGAAGTCTATCCGAAAAGACCCTAACAAGGTATGAGGATAAATAGATCCAAGTCCGAAAAGGAGGCGGATCGTTGTATCTCAAAATCCCAATTAGCGATTGAAGAAATAATGATGAAGTCGTGGTCAACAAAGTTGGAGTACCCCTCAAAAGTCTCCAAGTGAAGAAACTCTATTAACGAAGAGAAGACCATTATCTCAAGAACGTCTCTCAAAGATATGAAGTATGAAGTACATGCCAAATATCGGGCCGAGAAAGGTCTCAAATCGTGAAGCGAGTTATGCCAAGATATGAACTTTTTGATATCCCGAGAAGCAGTTTTAAGAGATTTTGTCCTTTAGCTAACTATTAATCAAATCGTCCTACTTTGCTTTCAGCCTAAATAAACTATCGCAATAAGTCCAAAAATGCATCTTCATGATCATTCTAAGACAAAAAAATAAAATATAAGAGATGCACCTAGGAATAAGGGAGTTTAAGCATATAATTAAGCCATGTGTGTAAGTGTTTGTTTTGCTAACTTATAATAACAATGATCTCGTTTTTAAGCTTAGTTTAGGGAACGTAAAACTTGAGGGTGATGAATCTTTGCAGCACCGAAGCCCTAATGTAAGTCTTAGATCTCTTTGCAAGTTATTTCCATGTAGCTATTTTCAAGTGAAAATGGCTTTCTATCCTTTGGTTTCATTTAAAGTTTTAATTTCTCTTAGTACTCTAATTTTTGTTTTAGTAGTATGTTAATAAGGCCATGGTTGATTGATTATAAGAAAAGTGTAAATTTGCTTTATCACTAAGCATTGCATGAGGGCATGGCAATGGTTAAGTGTAGGGGATTTGATAGGTGTGAAAACACCCATCATTTTACCACTTATTTCTTGCTAAAACAAGACCAAAACGCGTATTTAATGTCATTTGTTTGGAATTATGCGTGTTTTGTGTGTTTGATGTGTTTTCAGAGCCAACCGGATAAATATTGAAGAAAACATGGGATTGCACGGGTTTTATCGAAGAAAAAGACTCAAGACGAAGTCTATAGTCCAAGAGATGCAAAAGATTTGAAGTCAATGGGCCTATTTGAAGATTTATCGAATAAAATGACCAAAGATGGAAGATTTACATATGTCGAAAGAACTCAAGTCTATTAAACGAAGAAATTAAAAGACGAGTTGAATTTATTCGTCAACAAATCCCGAATCAGAATAAAAAACGTCAACTTTTCTGAAAAGACGAGTAACAAGAAGAAAGGGAGAAAGCCCACTCACCAACCAAAGATAAGGCCTATATAAAGAGATCCTTCACACATTTTGAGCCAGCTTTTTATTTTTTTTCCTTCTTTTTTTCTTTCTAGTTCGTAGGTCACCAACACCATTAGGGTGTTTGGTGATTTTTAATGTTCTTGAATCCTTGATAAATTTGTGAGTTTTAATCTTTCATTTAGTTTGTTTAACATTAAGCTTTCAATACCATCTTCCTTTAATCTTGTTCATCTTGTTCTTATTGATTTAAAGTTTTCAAGTTTTATTTGGTTGATTTAATCTTCAAAAGTTAGTGGGTTTTGTGTTTTTATTGTTGGGATTTGATGATTATGATTAGTAAATGATTAGTGTTTAAATTGGTTTAAGTTTTGGTTAAAAACTTGGTTGATTTTTGATAAAAATCGTGTTCTTTGATTTCCCTGTTCTTCGCTGTTCTTCAACATTTCCCAGATTCCGAATCAAATTGGTATTCCGGATCAAGGGGTTTGTGTCAAATATTCCGGATCAGTTTATTTCATTTAGACATTCCGAATCAAGTGTTCATCCGGAATAATTAATATTCCGGATGAGTGTGAATATTCCGAATCAAAGTTTCACAATTTATTCTGGATAGCCTTTTATTCCGGATCGCCTTATTTATTCCGGATAGAATTTTACTCCGGGTCACCTTGTTTATTACGGATAGTCTTTTATTCCGGATCACCTTATTTATTCCGGATAGATTTTTATTCCGGATCACCTTGTTTATTCCGGATAGCCTTTTATTCCGGATCATCACATTTATTCCGGATCACTTTGTTTATTCCGAATCACCTTATTATTCCGGATCAAAGTTTTTAAGCTATGTTATTCCGCATGAACAAACATTCCGCATGAAGGATTTATATTCCGCATCAGTGATTTTCTGAGTTAAGGTTTTTATCTGTTTTATTTTAAGTAAAGTTTATTTTTATTAATTGCTTTTAATTAATTGCTTTTTAGTTTATCTTTATTTACTTCACGCATTTACCTTTTTAGTAGCTTAGAAAACCAAACCCCTTTTTAGTAACCAAGAACAATATTCCACTTTGAACTGTGATCGATTCGAGAAGATACCGAGAATTAATCTAAACCCAATGCAAAACACAAGTATCAATCAATATTAGCGAGAATATAATAAACTACGAATGAAAAGCTTATCAAAACACCAAATAAGCAAACTTTATGAATCAAACTTTAAAAAGACTAAACTTTTTAAGAAAACTAAAAAGTAAATAAGCTAAACACAAAATAAGCCAATACGCATGATAAGCTCAAAGCTTAATCCGTATAAAACTTAGATAGAAACCAAAAGATAAACTTTTTAATAAATCAAACATCAAGATTAAACAAAATCAAAGATAATTTTCGGATCAAATAAGTAAAAATCAAGAAGGGTAGAAAGAGATTGAATATGAAAAACTTAACTTAAACTTGTAGATAAATGATTCCAAAATACAAGATTGAATTAAAACTTAAACATGAAAGAGAGAAAAGATGAAGTTTTAGTGAGAGAAAGTTAAACACTTTCTCTCTCTAGAAATGAAAAAAAACTACAAAAAGGAAAAATAAACTAGCTAACACCCTCCTAATGTGTCATTAGGAGGGTATTTATAGGAGGTGGGGAGTGCATGTGTTGCTTCCTTCTTTCTTTTCGTCTTGACTCGATTTAAATTCTTTGTCTTTCTCGACGTCGTCTCGGGATTTGTCGATATAAATTTAACTCGTCTTATAATTTTCTTCTTCTATTAGACTTGAGTTCTTCGACTTCATTAAACTTCCGTCTTTAGACTTTCCTTCAATAAATCTTCAGAATAGGCCTTGGACTTCCGGTCTTTTTACACTCTTGATCTTTTGACTTCGTCTTTTCTCGTTTTCTTCGATAAAAGCCCGTGATAGCCCGTGTTTTCTCCCTTTTTCATATTTTTATCCTGAAACACAATAAAAACACAAACCACGTATAATTCTGACTTTTACGACATAAAATACACGTTTTGGTCTTGTTATTATTGGAAATAAGTGGTAAAAGGATAAGTGTTTTCACACTTATTACTAATCATAACAGAAAAGGAGAAGAAACTGAAGTATTATTGCAAATTATGGACTAAATAATATCAAGAGAAACTATTTTAAGTAAAAAAACGACATTTGCTTGAAGATACTTGTAAAGTTACAAATTTATGTGAATGGAAATGCTCTATCAATATGCTTTGAATGTTTCTCCATTTTCCAATCCTTTTTAGAGCGGTCTTGTTCGAAACCCGATCGTCACTCAACTCCAGAGATGAAGGCGCAATATAGCCAGCAATACTCATATCTCCATTGCAATACTGATATTGTTTGAGATTATATGTATCTGCTCCTTTTTCGATCTGCATTTGAAAAAATAAAAAAAGTCAACTACCTCGTATGGTTAGCTAATATTTTAAAAAAGTCTTAAATTAATAAATAAGCTAATGTGTTGAACTTATATTTCAATTGCCAGCTTTTTTCCTAAAAAATAAAAAAAGTTCTTATAAACAAAAAAACCCCATTATTAAAAACATATTTTCTTAACCCTGTGATTCAGAATTACGGGTGCAAATCCCAAAGGAGCAGTTTAGACTCTAGTGGTAAGAGCTTGAGAGTCTCAATAAGAAGTCCTAGGTTCAAATGTTGTTCATCTTAACTTGATATGTGTGATCAAATATGCAAGTAAACAACTAACCTGATGTGGACTAAGTGTTGATCAGATATGCAAGTAAACAACTAACCTGATGTGGACTAAGTGCGGATACTGTTCTCAGCAAGGCTTGCATAGGCTTGAGAGTATCCCTAATCGCTCCTTGAATCAGCTAAAAGACACTTAAAAACTAAAATTTTGCAGCAACGTACACATGGCATGCTTAAATTCATACTCGGCTCGCTAGGACTACTATGCATTCCTTGAGGACAAAAAAGTATTGAAATCAGAAATTTTTAGAAACCAACTATTAGGTTCTTTATTAAATATGAAACACCAAAGCATTGTACTAATTAGTACGCACCCATTGTTCCAAAATCTGCCTGCGCACAATGACTTTTTGCAACAAAAGATCGAAGTACATCCATTGCATTTCTTTTACCTTCTTACATCTTGCCATTACTTCGACGATCTCCTCGTTAAAGCATTGCTTGACATTGTGTGTCACTAACTTGGTTTCACCCCTCTGGGGATAACAGATCTTAGGTATTGTATCTTTTGGTGTAGAGTTAGAGTTAGAATAGTTCAGAATAATTAGACCTGCACATAATATGAAATAATGCTTTATCGAAAGTTGTTATATATTAATTTTATCTATTCAAATAATTAAAATCATACGGATATGCAACTATAGCAACATCGTTTGAAAAATATTAAGAGCATTAGGACTTAATTGTATCGTAACAAATACCTTCGGTCGAATAATGTGTGAAGGCACGTGGTGTTCTAAATGTAGCACTTTCTCGACATCAATATTATCCTTAGCGGACTCTTCAGCTTTCAGTTTATCTTGAAGTAGCCTCACGAGCAGATATTGTTTATACATTATAGGAAGAAACATCATAACAGGCTTATATAGCCAGCTTATGGCTTATTTGGTTTTAATAAAATGTGTACGCCCAACGACATTGTAGACATTAAACAGAATGAAGAACTACATGAAGAACTACAGAACTTTCAAATATGCTCCAAGATTGATAATCTGGCCGAAAATATGTAAATTCGTCCTGCCATTTATAAGTTAATCACTGTAACTATAAGTTTAAAACTCAAACTGTATCCATAAGTTGCTTAATTGTACTTAAAGCGGTACGATGAGAATAGCAATAAGAGCATGTGCCCTTATGTGGTTTCGTCTTTATCAAGTCGAGACTGATCATAAATTCACTGACCTGGACAAGACTCTTTCTTGTTATATGCATTCATAGCCTAATTTTCTGCCTCACAAAATGCGCCATCGTCCTATAAGTTCACAGTTGAAAACATTAAAACTAAAAAACCATATCGAAATTAAAATGGAAAAAACGTAGAAACGACACCATACAAACTGGTTCTTTCTTTGAATTACATATATTAGGGTTGCATTTAATTTTTCAACATTTCCTAAATTAAAAAGTTTTTCAACATTCAAGGTTTTGGGGAATTTACTCTATAAGTAGTAGAGAAGTAGAGATAGAGATAGTTTTTCAAAATTCAAGGTTTTGGGGAATTTACTTTATGTGAAACGTATTACCATCATCCACATAAAACTTTGTGGTGTCTTATTGTATTAGTAATTTAGTATCACTTGCTCATTTGCGGAAAAGAAAGAAGGCACACATTCTTAAGCTTCTTGTGTCTTATTAAGTACAGTAGTTAATATCGTGAGAATTCTATCTTATTGTCGCACCTTAAGTTATTAGTTGATCTATTATATATCCACAATTGACTAATGCCCAACCCTTCATCCTACATATATAAGATGTAACAACTAAATTTCAGTAATCATAACAGAAATCCAGATCGATCTCTAGGGCAATTAAGCTTGAGCATTACCTTCCATAGAGATGGAACTGAATTCTAGGACTCGTGTATACACTCCAAAATTTCGTAATATTCTCGGGGTTAAAACGTTATAACCAAAGAAGACTAATGAAACATCCACTGAAGTGTTTAAAAAAAACTATTGAACTATGGGAACACCTTCTTTTCTATACGGATTGTATGTAGTGTTAACTATTAAATAGCAGCAAAGGAGTAGAAGATTAATCTATATACAACATCAATTATCATTAATTAGATCTGGAAGGTAGTGCTTTGTTTCTGATGGGTTTGAGGTACCTTGTGGGACATCCTACGGCTGATGATGTGTGGCACTATCCATGCTTTCTAACTCAGCACAGTGAAGACATAAATTATAATCAGTATTAAAACAAATACTTGCACATGGACTACAAGTATAACTAAATGTTAGAGGAGGAAGAGCGGTGGTGTTATAGCTTTGCGCCAAGCTATGGCACGGCATTTCAGAACAGCGCACCACTCCGTGGGTTGGCGCCATGGCTCTGCCGCTGTGGCTACATGCCCACGCCATGGTTTTCTTCTAACTGCATTATTTTTTCAAAATTTAGATTAACACGGACACTCATTTTGGCACAGTTTATGTGTAAGGACTAAGTAAGATGCAAATGGATCAACTTATATATTTAACTTGCAGAGACTAAAAGGTTGACATATCACACATCGATCCTCTTCAATTTCCACTACTCATGTACAAACCACCAAAGTTCATGACCAGTTTAACACATAATATGTATTGGCAAGATAAATGCAAAAGTGTAAGGGACATCAGAAACGGTACCAGAAAATGTTTACAATGTTGGCAAAGCTGCATCAGTGCTTATAGAACCTGTTGGCCTTGACACATTATCTTAGGATTGTGTGCACAACAACAAGATCATATATTAGTACAATTCACAATCACCATTAACAATAAAAAGTATAAAACACCCGTTGAACCAAAACCCCCGAATCCATGAATCAAACCCAAAAGTATAACCAAGCACACATATCAGCCCCCATTTCATCATTTATGTGAATACTCGATAATCCTTTAACCATCACTGCAACAAACACAAACTGATGTCAGTTAATAGTAAAAGCTTGTATCAATTTTTCATAAAATACGCGAAATAAGCTTAGACAAACAACACCTTACATTCTAAAAAGGAAAACCCAAATAAAAAAAATCTTATACCTCATAATGGTATACAAACCCATATAACTGTCTCAGTAATGTACTTTTCAAACTTGTTTATAACTCCTACTGAATTTCATCAAAATTAGTTCATGAAATTAGTGATTTTAGTAGGATTAGAGTTTCATCCATATCCCATATGAGAACATTTGCTTTCTGATCCATTTCTTGATTCACTTCGAACAAAAACAAAGAAAGAATGAAAAGTGTTTCTTTACATCTATGATGATGAAGCATAAGGTATTCATGAAAACTGAAAAAATATTACCTTGTGCATATCATCGGTTGCGTAACGACGGCAAGCTCAAGCAGTGTAACGCCGGCAACATCTTTTTCGGGTAAAGCATCGTCTACGACAATAGCAATTGATTGGTGAGTGGCGGCTGTAACAAACAAACATTAAAAAGGTTATAATAATTATATTTACATACAAAATCTACAGATCTATAAAAAACCTTCAAAACTCGATTATTAGTCATAGATCTTAAAAAACCTAAAAAGAAAAGTTCCATAATATTTAACAATAACTTGTTTTATGGGTGGTTCTCTTGGTGGTCGTGGTTTTGTGGTGGTTGGGCGACGGAGGTATGGGTTTCGGCGGAGAGTTTTAGTAAAGGGTGTTATTTGGTTGTGAAAGGTGCGTCTGTGGATATTGAGAGGGTAGGGTTTTTGCTTAAATGAGAAGCTTTTGTTTTTCAACATTTGCATTAAATATTTTTCAACCATTCTAGTTTTAACATTTCTAAATTTAGTAATTTTCAACCAATTGGATAGACTCTTTATAAGATAGTAAAGATATGTTTGGTTTGACACATGTGCTCATGTAACACTCGTAATTCATATGATTGTTTGTCATTGTCTTTGAAATTGAAGGTGCAGAACATTTTTTTTTACATTGTGAATGGTGTAAAACTGGTTTTGACCCGGGGTTGAACCGATGACCCGATGAACCGGTCACTCGATCGAGTTAACTAAAAATCTGGGTTTTAAAACATTAAAAAATATAAGGGCGTGCTTGGTTTGTAGATAGGAATAGTGATGGAAAAGAAAAAAAGAATTTAAAAGAATACTATGGTCTATTATCATTGGATTAGTAATGTTTGGTTACGATTTGCATATAATATAAATAAATCACAAAACATCTACTATCTATATAAAACAAAGTTTTAAAAAACTCATCTTTATCTAAAGTTCTTAAAAAAACTCCACATGTAAAATCAGTAATAATCAACATCCCATACTCAATTTCGTCTTTCAGCATTAACTGTCAATTAAAACCCCCTAAAACAAGAGACCTCACACGAAGAACATAATCAACAATCAGTAACCTTTTTGAAGAAAAACTAAACATCCACAAATCAACATCCTCAAATCATATTCATAACCGATCAAGATCAAAATCAAATTCATTTTTCCTATTACATGTGAATAATCATCCAAAATCTTAACAAAGAAAAACCATTACATTTCAATCCCTATAAAAAACCGCCTAAAATGATACGATTGTTGATTAACAAAATCATATCCAATTTTTTTTCAAAAATGGTTGGAGTCACGGAGAAAACATTTAATTGGGGTAGTTTCTTATTTTAAGGTTTAACTGAATTTTAATCAAGAATTAGTAAAAAATACAATGACCTTGACTAACCCGATAACTACAGTGTTATCCAAAGGTAAATTTTGTTATTTTTTTTGAATTGTTGTAACGATTCACAGCTTAAACTGATGTTTTGTTTTCATTCTATGATTAAAACGATTGAAAAATGTGTCTGCCATGATACCATTGACCAAATAATTGAAGCACTGTAACAGTTACATGAGCCCTACCAAGTTAACATATTAGTTTAATTAAATCTTGAATTTATCTAACAATGACACATGTATGGTAGAAGAATGATGAATCTCAAGTCACAACATGAAAGTGGTTTGGCTATCTTGATTGGTTTCCGTCTCAAGGCTGTTATGAAGCTTAGACCTCTTAGGCAAAGGTACATTTTAGTTTTTTGAAATCATATGAGTTAAATTCTGAATGGTATAACAGTTATCACATTGTTTGTAGGGTACAAATTGGTGTTTATGATATTTTTGATCTAATTTTTTTTACTAAAAGAATAACAATGATATCCTTCTTATTTTCAATCAACTACATGTTGGTCGATTAACATATGTACCGATCTCTTATCTGGATATATATATATATATATATATATATATATATATTTCTACTCCTTCATGTTTTACATCACTATATTATTGATAAGTTAGTTTCGTCTTTGTAGGGACTGATCAAACACCGTTAATGATACTTGAATGACTTGGATATAGAAATGGAATAAATGAGGTCGGAATAGGAAGAAGAATGTTTAAGTCTTAACCATTTTTGAAAAAGCAAGAAATGCACTTTAGAATTATTAAGATCCAACTTTGACATATGATATATGATTTTGGTGCTGAGATTGGTTAAAGTTGCAGGGATCCTATTCCGATTCCTAAGAAAGTTCGCATACCTCTCATGGAGATTGAGGAATTTGACTTTGACAAAAAAATCAACGAGAAAGAAATGATGTACAAGAGATACCAAGATGAAGCATTCTACAAAGTTAGTATAAAAACATTCATTATTAAGAAAAGTTATGTTGTTGCGATTTAGTGATACGATAGTGCAATATATGATTTAACATGTGGTTGATATTAAAGTGCAAATGGAGGAAGATAAAGCATTGAAACAACTAAGGACTTTGTTATGATCTTGTTTAATAAGACTTGCTGAATCTAAGGGTGTTTGGGATTTTTTTAAATATTTGTTTAATTATTAAATAGTGTTTAAGATTGTCGTTAAAGCTGGACTTAGAGGAATTTGGGACTTATTTTTATGATTAAATATTAATAAGTTGAATTTGACGTTGTTTAACAAAATTTAGGGTGTTTAGGACTTTCTTTAATAAGTAAATGTACTTACTGAAAGGAACAATACCAATACAGCGGCATGAAAACTTGGCTACCAAAGGCTATTACCAAAGAATTTCTTAATGACAAAGTTGCATAACTCTTTTTGAGGTTCATCGTTTATTTTGTCAATAGAATTCACTGAAATGAGCCTATTTTTAGCATCATTTCCTTTGGGCTGCTATGAAAACCAATAGAACCTCTAATATACTTGATTTGTTTGTAAGTTTCTGTAATTAAGTGTATGGGTAGTCACACACCTCATTGAAGGAGACAACACACTGGTATGTCTTCTATAATCTTTCGGAAATTAAACATATAGTTAGTGTTGTCGTTTTTAGTTTAGGATTTTGGAAAAGATCGGGAAAAATGATTTAGTGGTGTTTGGATGGCAGATTTACAAGATTAATTGATAAAAATAAAATAACTTTCTTCTGATTAACTGTTATATTATTGTTATCTTCTAGGTTAATATAAAATTAATATCAATTAATTTATTTTCTATAAACATAATGTTTACACAAGTTGACTGCAATAATACACAATATGGGATTATGGGCTAGATGAGATCTTACAACCCACAATCACACCCCCAAAACAGGTACTATAAACACACCCACTGAACCAACACATTCAACTTAGTCACTATATTCACTTCCTGAACATACTCAACTCTCCGTGATCACACACCCTTAATAGGTTTAGCTGTTTAACAAAACAAGCTTCAACTACTTATTTCATGAACCTGGGCGAGATCACGTTGGATGTTCATTTTGACTAGGTGGCTGTAATCAGTGGATGTTCGCCTGAGCTGATTTTGTTAGCTAAAGGGATGGAGCGACAATGTTCTTTTGGGTTGTTTGTGGCCAGAAAGCCATCATGGAGGACTACGAAAGTGTCACGATATTTAATGTTCATGATGCCTAAGAAAATGCATTGGTATTATTGTCTATGTTTCTAATAACTTTGTCTGTATACCATTATAGTTGCATATTTGGGGTTTGACATCTTAGTTACTGATACTGTAAATTCGATGTGTAAGATCTCACTACTGATGCAATGTATATTCTAACTCAATTATCCACGACTTATAGTGATGTGCAAAGATTTGTTGTATATTCTAACTCAATTTGAAGCAAATCGAAAGAGGCACCTGGAGCCAGGAGGTGCGATAGATTTTTTTGTTATTTGGCCCGATAAGCAGCTTATTTTACGGTGTTTGTGATACGTCTTAGTTTCCATCATCTATTTATTCAAATGATTTTTTAAAGCTAGCCGCCCAACGGGTGGGTCTTAAAGCTAGTTTGTTATGAAAACTTATAGATGGTCATAGAAATTGAAAAGTTGAATTACGATTTAGATAATTATCAAATAATTGCAAAACTAAAACATTCAATGGCATCTTCTTTTGGTGTTAACTACAAGGCAGAAAACATTATAGAAAAAAAGATATTATAACAAAATATTTATTTGAATACAAGTTGAGTGCCCTAAGTTGCTTCATTCTCGTTGTTATTTCTTTTAATGTTGGTTCTTCATTATTGTTTTAGAGAGAGCGACTAATGAGATGGGTGTGATTGAAATACGACAACTATATCATGTTCTTAAGTTGGAAAAAAAGGAAAAAAAAACTTGTTTAAATGACATGAATGCCATTTAATTGTTAGCATTAAGTGTTCATATCAATCTTTATCTGATATAATTCCTTTCCCTTTCCTCCAATTTTTGGGAGGAAAATATTATAAGATAAAGTTTTTTTTACTTCCTTTCCATTTTCTTTTCCTTTATATAAAAATAATTCAAGAACACAAAAAACATTTTATTCCCTTTTTTTTCTCATCAAAAATTAACTCAAAAACACAATGTTAGTAAAACAATATTACCATATGTTCATTTAGAATGTATATCATATATTGTATGTCGGTTTGCTATGACAGTGGTAAGGTTTTCATACTTGTAAGATCTAACATACTTTATGTCAAGAAAAATCGTTATATAATACTGTTTGACTAATATTATTAATTTAAAATATTTAAAATGAAAAACTATTGTAATATGTCGTTTGGTTTTTTGATTAAGTAAATCAAAAGCTAAACACATTAATAAAAATAATTCAAGAACACAAAAAACATTTTATTCCCTTTTTTCTCATCAAAAATTAACTCAAAAACACAATGTTAGTCAGACAATATTACCATATGTTCATTTAGAATGTATATGATATATTGTATGTCGGTTTGCTATGACAGTGGTAAGGTTTTTATACTTGTAAGATCTAACATACTTTATGTCAAGAAATATCGTTATATAATACTGTTTGACTAATATTATTAATTTAAAATATTTAAAATGAAAAACTATTGTAATATGTCGTTTGGTTTTTTGATTAAGTAAATCAAAAGCTAAACACATTAATAAAAATAATTCAAGAACACAAAAAACATTTTATTCCCTTTTTTTCTCATCAAAAATTAACTCAAAAACACAATGTTAGTCAAATAATATTACCATATGTTCATTTAGAATGTATATCATATATTGTATGTCGGTTTGCTATGACAGTGGTAAGGTTTTCATACTTGTAAGATCTAACATACTTTATGTCAAGAAATATCGTTATATAATATTGTTTGACTAATATTATTAATTTAAAATATTTAAAATGAAAAACTATTGTAATATGTCGTTTGGTTTTTTGATTAAGTAAATCAAAAGCTAAACACATTAATAATTGATTTAGTGTTTCAGGAATGAAAAGATTGGTGTTAGTCAACAGGTGTATACTGATAAATTTTTTAAGAAAGAGTTATTGACATTGTTAGTGCAAATATTACGATGTTTAATCGATATAATATTTTTGTGTTTTGGTGACTGACAAACATATAACTCGCAATACATTATTTAAAATGTGTAAGGTACTCGTAATCACTCAAGCATACATTTGTATACTTCTCACGACACCTCCAAATTCGCATTCGTCATGAATCACTCAAGGTATGAATAAACAAGTCATTAACCTAACTAAGTGATTAAGGATTAATAATTTCTTAAAACTCACTTTTAATTGAAGTGACAAAGTATTTTTGAAATAATTTTATTTTTAAGAAATACTTTATTAAAAAGAAAATGGATATTTGAATTTGGCATATTCCAAATAGTCTAAGAATATACCCTTGAGGTATAAACTTCACCAGATGACATTTCCCCACTAAAGGACAAAAGGGAGCGGACTCCAAAGCCCGAGGTTCCTTAAAGATACCCGCAGATCCTTATTGATAAAGAACCACTGGGAAATAGAGCCGTTGCACCCTTGTCCTACAAATAGTGGATCATTTACAGCTTTTTAATTAACCCTTTTTGCACATTTCTCTCAGTTTTTTAAACACCTTAGATCCTTGATTAGTTGGTAGATTAATCTTGTTTAAGGTGTGATTCTCTCCTTCAATCCTCTCATCCTCTCAAGTGTAAAAAGAAGAACACTTTCATCAGTATGAAGTGTTGGGTTCATAACATGATGAACATCTCTCCTTATATAGATCTAGTTATGTTTATAGTTTTACTACAATGTAAATTATGAAGATCCAAGTTGTGTGTATGCTTGGACTTGATGTATATATAGTATATCCAAGTTGTGGGTTCACTTGGATATGTTTGTAAGGGTAGAAGATCCAAGAGATGGGTATCCTTGAATTAGGTGTTAGGAGTGTAGATCCAAGTTACGTAAATACTTGGATATAGTGTTAGAGTCCTAGATCTAAGTTATGTGTATACTTAGATCTAGATGGTTTATGTGTTTAGGCAACAAAACACAAGGTTTGTTATGTTGGGCCATAAAACATAACTAGTGGAGTCATGAGTGTAGATTGGTTCTACCTAAGATTAGAACTCGACATATAGCCTTGTGTTAGAAAATGGGAAGTAGGCGACGTGTGTAGATTGGTCCTACCTAAGATTAGGACTCGACATCTAGTTTAGTATCAGAATTGGCGTAAGCAACGTGTATGGTTTTCTCCGCCTTGAATGGAGCATTGTTGACTAGTGAAGTAACTCTCGAGTTGGGTACTGTGTAGTAGGGCGAAGAGGAGCTTTGGACTGAAGCACTATAAATCATCGTGTCAGTATTCTCCTTTACATTTATGTCTTTACTTTTATAGTTGCATTCTTGTGTTGTGTGTCTTTGTGTGCATCACATAATCTAAGCATCTAAGTTGCGGAAAAGCTAAAGCTTAGTACGTATGTGCTTCATATTTAGATTATGGTCAAGTGTGCATCCCTTAGTCTAAACATCTTAGTTGCGGAAAATCTAAAGCTTAGTACGTGTGTGCTTTATGTTTAGACTATTGATTGATGTACTATTGATTTGATGTGTTTGTTTGTTTCTTTACTTATAGTCTTTATCTCCAACAAACACATCTCATATCTAGTCAAGCTTAATTAAGAATTTGATACAAAAGATTGTTAAGGTTTAAAGTTAAAAATGTTTCTACGTCCACTATTGACGGTTTACTAAATGAACCCGCGGTGCTTTATTAATAAAGAATCGCAATCACAATTACTAAACCGCGGTCAGTAGATTAAACGGAAAAGTTTTAAAAACATAATGAAAAACTATTCAACCCCTCTAGTTTCTACAAACTTGTTATACTTGTAGAGGTTTGGAAGTTTATACACATCGTTTCAAAAAACCTACAATATCATTTACGTTCACTTTTTTATGTTTTAAACATTTTTTAATTAATTTTTTTATATATCTAGTTTTTGATAACTTCTTCATTATACATGATTGTCGTTTAATATATTTATTTAATTTTGACTTTTATTAATCAATCAAAGCTCACAATTTTGTTTAAGTGGCAATCAAAGGACATGGTAGGTTCAATTTTTTTTTATAGTATTTATTTTTCATGAAAACAATGTAATTCTTTTATTTAAAAAATTTAAGATTCATTCATTTATACATGTTCATCCTAAAATTATAATTTATCGACAAAAAATACACTGTATAAAAAAACATCATAATTTCTACGTTTTTTTCTTCGTAGTGACAATTATGCATTTAATTAATTAATTTAAAATTACTTTAAAATTTATAATAATAACTTCAAATAAATGTAAATATTGTAAACTCTATTTAAATATCTTATTTCTACTAATATATAAAAGATGTATATATTATATACACATCCTAATTTCAAGTCTAACTCAAACTTAAACTTAAGATAAACATATTAAATCTCAACTATTTTATTATTTTTACTCAAAACTTAACTCTAAATCAAAAATGCAATCTTAAAGGTATTCAGTGTAATAGGTTCATGAATAGGTTTATAAAACTATAAAGAAGTCTAAAACCTTGTTAACTAGTAAAGAAGTATAACCTTTTCATAATTAAATGCATTTAATTAACATATGAGGAATCTACATAGTTCTACATAGTGATGATAGGTTTAAGGTTTATAAATTAATATTATAATACAATTATAAACCTATTGAAAAATTTACCATAGGAGATGCTCTAACTATCTATTTTTAAACACTTTTTTTACAACTTAATAAAAAAATTATCTTTATTTTTAAATTGAAACATCTTTTAGTTCATTTTTCAAAATTTAATTTCATCAAATTTTTTTAAAATTTTTTCTATCTAATTTAATATTTATTTTGATATATTTAAAAAACAATAAATTTCGTTCATTTTTATTTAATTTTTTTATATTTTAATATTAATTTGATTGTATAAAAAAAGTTATCAAATATCCGTTGTTACATTGGTAATTTTAAAACGGAGGTAATACGTTTTTTTTTTCAATTTTCTCGTTGGGTCAATTTAAAAAACACCAAAGTATTTTATTTATATAGTATTGATTTTTTGCTCAAAAAAAAATATAGTATTGATTTTAATAAAAAAAAAAAAACAAAAAGAACAAAAAAAAAAGCTAAAACCCCTAATAACACAATGAACTAAAGCCCTTCTTTAACTTACCATTAGGTCGCAGCTCTCACCAATCAGCCAGCCGTCTTGCAGGTCTCTTCCACAAAAACACACTCTTCTAATTGTAAGATTATTATAATGTTTCTCTTTTCATACCTTCAATTTGATTATTGGCTTATATGTGGGCTTATGAGCTTATTTGATTTCGCCTTATATAACATAAGCCCCGATTTTCCGGCTTATCTTCAGACTTGTGGGCTTATATAAGTTTATTACGACATCATAAACGCCCATAAGTCTCAATATAAGCCAAAATTTGGGGCTTGTGTTGTATAAGCCGAAATCAAATACCTCATAAGCCCACATATAAGCCGTTCTTTAAGGAAAAATTGAAACTTTACTTCTTATATGAAAAGGGTTTGTTTTTAAATCCAATCTTGATATGTCTTTATTGTATTTAATGCTTCTTGGACAGAAAAATTGCTACTTTTTTTCTAGAGGGTGTTTGTTTTAGCTTATTTTCGGGCGTATGAGCTTTCTTGTGTCATAAGATCGTTTAAGCGGATAGTTGTAAAGCGTTGTTGGTTTAGCTTATATGTCTACTTTTATGGGAATATTGATATTTTGAAGAGCCAGTAAGCTCAATTTTCAGGTCTTATGCAATTGAGCTTTGGCTTATTTATAAGTCCATAAGCTGGTATATATCTGCTAAAATGAACACACCTTTGATCTGACTTATGAGCTTATTATAAGTTTTAACAGGAAAATAAGCTTATAAGCTGGAAAGTAAAAGCTGAAAGAAACGGGCTTGTGGAAGTTAAGCTGGATAAATTAAGTTCATAGGCTCGGTAAATAAGCTAAAACAAATACCCCTTAAGTTAGAAACCTGTAATATTTAAAAGCATATTGTTGTTAAATTTGCAACAATTCGTATTCATACGATTCGACTTATCTTTTAGAATAATTCTCAACAAAGAATTTAGCTAGTGTCTGCATTTGTTTAAGCATTTGATTATATGTGTAGTTTGAGAGTTAGTTTAATGTGGGCTTATCGGTTTGTTGGATTGTTGCTATGTTATTCTCAGTTTGGTTAGTGGAAGATATGATTAAAAGGAGGTTTTACAAGCTAGAACACGGGGATAAAGATGGCCCATCTGATTCTTCATCGTCTTCGGACTCTGAAGTTGATGCAGAAGCATCAGTAGATTCTGAGGAAGTAGAAGTAGAAGAAGATGACAATGTGGTCGTGGAATCACAGAAAAAGGAAGTTCCTTCCTCGTCATCTTCTGGTTTGTTATTATTTCGTTTTTTTACCATCTTATCAATTATCATCAATTCCTTTAGATTAATTGAGCTTTCATAGCTACATCATGTTGATATCACTTTAATGTAATACCATTTCCTCCTGTTTAAATCTGCAAGTGTTTCCAGTTTAGGATAGTATATACAAATTTACAATACTCTTGTTTGCGTTAGTAGTAAGAACGACAAGTGTATATGCCCTTAATACAGTTATTACTTGTTTTGAGGGTTATATAGGCATTTGAATAATAGTCAATAGGGACCACACAAAAAACTGGAGCCATCCAAATGATTTCTGAACGGGTCTTAATTTTTCAGGATATGAGAGTGAAGATAGCTCAGGAAATGAAGTTAATCTCGATTCTGCAGGTAAAGTTATCTGTGTCACTTTATTAAGCTGTATAAAAGTTGTTTCCTCTCTTTGATTACTCTTAAAAGTTACATGTATGTAGTATGTTTAAGATGATGTAACTTGACCTTGGTCATATGATGATCAGCTGACTTATTAATCGTTGTTCAATCCCTTCCTCGATGTCTCATTATATACACATCTAGAAACTAGTTTATGTTCCAGTTATTATTATTTTGGTATTCTTTAGCAAGCATAGTTTGACTTCAATGTGTATTTCCATTCTGCTGATAAAAAAAACATTCTAGAAAATCGGAGATGTTCAGTAATCAGTTGTGTCTCATGTGTTGCTTCTTAATGATGAAATAAATGATGGTTAACAGATTCCCCATCAAACAATGATGAAAGTGATGATGAGGGTTCCAAAAGAGAAGTCAATGGCATACCGTTGTCAGCAGATAATCACTCTGAGATGGTTAAGACAGAAAATACCGATGCAGCTAACAGTGGAATGGCTTCTGATGTTCTAGACTGTGTCTTGAAAAGCAAATCAGTTTTCAAATGCAGGTTATGTCCACGAATTGTGTGTCTAACTGAGGAAACATTAAAGGCTCATCTTACATCCAAGGTTGGCTTCTTCTTTTCTCTCTGTTATCTCACCGATAATAATGAAATTTGAGCTCATATTGTTTTTTTTTTTAATGTTTTTGAATATATTATATGATTTAATGATAGAGGCATGCACGGTCTGAGAAACTGTTGAAAGAAGGAAGGCTTAAAAAGATGCTAAATAGTGATGGAGAAATAGAGGATGGGGAGGACGGAGAAACTCACCAGGAGAGGCATGCGAAAATTCTAGCGCTCGCAGAGGTTTGTTTAAATGCCTGTTTATATATTTGACAGTTGGTTTAGCCCGTTTTGTGGGTCCCATCTAGATGTTTTAACCGATTGTGATTTATGTCAGTCAAACAAGAATGCGAAGAAAAACAAAGGGAGACAGAGACAAAAAAAGAGAAAAGCACTTAAAAAGGTACAATATTATGTTACTACTTGTTATTATGTTGGTTACACTTTAAAGTTTGATCATTGGAACTGATGTATAGAACATGGTTCTTTGTTATTTCGGCTGCAGGAAACATCTGATGACCCGACACCAAAAATTACAAAAACATCATCCAACAAGAAGAGGCGCAAAAGTGATGTGTAAAGGGTGGGATGGCCTGTTTTATTTTGCAGCAAGGAAGAGTAGTCGACAAAAGAAGTAAAAAAAGAGAGGATCAAAGAGGGTATTCCTTTCACCAGAATCTATCAAAGCTCATGCTTTGTTAGGTTGGTTAGTTCAGCTTCTTCAGTTTTGATAGTTGTAATGTGAAGTTGTAAACCATGAAATTTGAACTTTGAGCCTGCGTTTTAACTGCATTGTGTTTACATTCGAGTGTTCAGAATGAGGATTAAGACTGGTTTTGCTCTGGTTAAGTTATAGTACTTAGTTTCACCATCTTATATCAGAATTCACGAGTATCGGATCTCTGGTTTGCTCTGGTCAAGTTAAGGCTGTTTGTACCTGCTATGTGCAGTTCTGCTCCTAATGTCTAACTCTTTCAGGTTTTCAGTTAATGGTTCTAATTTACAACTGGAATCGATATCATAAGCTTAAACAAGGAAATCATGGTAGATCTAATAAAAAAAAAGCCTTACTTATTTTTTTCATTATCTCTAATGAAACTTGGTGCAACTTAGGGCTGAGCATCGGGACTGGACTGGAATAGTCTGAAACCCTGGACCAAAATGGTCCGGTCTAGGTCCTCGGTCCGGTTCTATCAGGCACAATCGACGAGATTTTTGGTAAAACCGAATTGGACCGGACTGAAATGGTCTAGAACCCCGGACCAAGGGCTGGTCCGATTCGGGTTGATCCGGTCCAGTCAGATTTTCCGTTCCGGATCAATTTTAGATTTACCATGCTCAGCCTTAGAGCATATGCAATGGTAAAAACTATAGATAGCTTTTTACTATTTTAAAAAGTCATTTTTGAAGGTTTTTTGCATTGTGTTATAAGGTTTTTGAAAGACTTTTTATAAATGACTTGGTAAACACCAAGTCATCTTTCAAAGTCTTAAGCTTTTAAGTGATTATGCATTTATGGCATTTAAGGCATCAAGTCTTTAAGACTTTTTGCCTTTGTAGATGCTCTTAGTGCAACTCCATAAATCGAAACAGAGATATTAGTTTGGGACAAAATGAACATCTATAGCAAAAATCGATTACAACTCTTGTATATAGAATGTTGCAGAACTTTTTTATTGACTTGATTTGACTTGGAAAATATTCTCTCATGCTTTCATTTTCATTCCCTTTCACAATTCACTCTTATCAGTCACTAGACATTCTCATTGAACAATTCTTTTATTACAAATAATACTTTATTAATTCTTAAAATTAGAACGTTACAAAAATTATAAACATGCACCTACAGAATTAAAAATGCTACATAAATAAAAACATAAATTAATAAATAAAACACGTTACTTAATCGAATAGCCTCTTTTTGAGCACCGTCTTCAAAGGTTTTGGCCGATGTCAAGGGAGAGCTTCGAGTTGTTCTTGGTTGTTGACGTTTTGTGTTTTGGGGAGTAATTTGTTTAGACATTTTGTGTGTAAATTGTATTTTTTGTTGTGGAAAATTAATGTATTTTAAAATGTATTTATAGTGAATATATGAGATGTTGAAATTTTTTTTATAAAATAAATGAGAGCCCCACACTTGCACGTATGCCGAACAGTGAGGAGGTCACCATAGTGATGGATTTTTAGCTTTAATCGCGCTTGACCTAAACCCCTCTTAGCAAGGGTTAAGGACTTAGGGCTGCAATAAAGCTAAGATTTTATGAAGCATTTCAATTTCGAGCTTTGTTTTAGCTCGATCAAGCTAAGCTTTTATCAAGCAATTCGACCTCGAGCTTGATCTTGGCTCGATCAAGCCTACCTTTTATCAAGCTTAAACTCAAGCTCAAGCCCAAAAAATAACTTGAAACATATGTCAAGCTCAAACATTTCATAGCCAAATCGCCAAATCACTTAATACAATGAAAGTTGCTGATATTTGGATTGTGCTGCTTAACTATCTATACTTACTATATATAAAAATATAAAGGGTTTACCCCTTTTTCTTGAAAGTGAAAAAGTGATAATTAAGAAAATAGTGAAAAAGTTAAACTCCTTATATAGATTAGAAAACAATAATTATGAAGTCAAATATTATACGTTGTCACGGGTTGGACCACCGGGTTCATCCAGTTGATTTTATCGGGTCACGAGTTCGATCATCGAATCAATCTAGTCGAGTCACCGGGTCCGTGTCAATTCGGTAGAGTCACCGGGTCACGGGTTCGAACACCGAGTCAAAATGGTTGAGTCACTGAGTTACGGGTTCGACCACCGGATCAATCTGGTTTGGTCGCCGGGCATGGGTTCGACCACCGGTTCAACCGAACGAGTCACCGAGTTACCGGTTCGACCACCTGGTCAATTACCGTATCGTTAAATATTTTTCGGTAGGCAACTTCTGTGTCACGGGTTTGACCATCGAATCAGTTAGCATATCGTTAATTTTATGTCGCTAGGCAATTTCGACGCTATGCGTGGGTAATCGTTTAGTATCACTAAGAAGTGAATGTGAAGTTGTTAAGAGTTTGTATACATATGTATGTTGCTTGCTTTTCTATCTCATAAAACACAAAGGAGTGTTTAGGAGAATGTTTATCTACAATTTGTAAAAAAGTTAAAATGTGTGCAGTATTGTCTTTTAAAGACTATTATAATGTGATGGTACTAGTACTTTGGAGTTTTTCTAGGTAAGATCTCTTTTTGATCCTTATAACTGGTCTAGTTGGCCTTAGGAGGGATTATATACAAGAATGGGTATGTATGCTGCTTGTGTTTGCATCTCACAGAACACAAAGGAGTGTTTAGGAGAAGGTTTATCTATAATTTGTAAAAAAAGTTAAAATGTACAGTATTGTCTTTTACAGACTATTATAATGGGATGGTACTAGTACTTTAGAGTTTTTCTAGGTAAGGTCTCATTGTGATCCTTATAAGTGGTCTAGTTGGCCTTATGAGGGATTGGTCACTAGGTTCCTTAACTAGTTAAATGTAACGTAATGTAGGCCTACCCATTGTGAAGGGTAAATAATCTGGGGTGGGCAATGCATGACACTTGGAATAGAGAATAGTGCATGATGACACTTTATTGGTCAAAGTAATGCATTGCTATAAGGGGTTAGGTTGGATATAGGTAAGGATGTGTGTTTCTGTCATAGTGATGCCTAACATGTGTAGTTTCTTGACTCTTGCATTGTGGATGTATCTTGAGTTAGGAAGCGGGAGTAATAGGAAGTGTAGCTAGGTTAGGAAGATCCCTTACTTATTGTAAATGGGGTTGTGTTTTCGATGATGCCCATTTCATTATCAGTCTTGACTATTGTGGGTGTGAGTTGAAAGGTTTTGATCGATGTGTTATGGGAAATGTAGTTATGGAAGTATGGTGTTGGTGAATTAAAGGTGAGCTTGGCCAGTCGACCCTTTTTTGGTGGTCTTTGGTTAAAATATGAGAGATCTTTATTGTTTGAGATATTGATTTAGTTTTGTCTCAGATGTTATGGAATTGTCTGAGATTTCTGTTTTATATTAGATGTGTTTAGTAAGTAGCAGAATAGTTTGTTTTGAATGATAGAAATGTCTTCCCTGTTAAATTTGTGTAGTTTTTGGTTAATTAGTAAAATATTCACTTTTTCTCACAAAAGAAACAAAGTGCAATTAAAACTGAGCATCTTTATCTAAAGCATCTATATGTTGTAAAATACTAAGATGTACATTATGATTTGTATGCCTTTATTGGCAAATATTTATAACAATGAGATAAAGGAAAACCTAATCACAAACCTTAATGGACACTTAACCACAAACCGAGCTTGAGTAAACTCTGTGATCTAATATTCTCCAGCAGTCTAAGCAACAAAAACGTTAAGGCTCGAGAGTGGACAAAAAACTTTAAAAAATAAAACTAAGGCTACTTTGTGGGAGAAGATATTGTGGTGCCGTGGTGCGAGGTCTTCGGCATGTAGTGCAACATTGTACTACTTTGAGAAAGTTAACGTGATATTTGAGAATGTGAATTTTATGACTTAAAGAGATGAAAAGCTAAAGAAGGACGAAGAAATTGTATCTAGCTATCTTGTTTTTTTAGAGAACTACATATAATATCCGTATATGCACGAGTTTTTTTCTATATTTCTTAATGACCGTAATTATTTACAGTAATAAGAAATAGCATATTTTTTGTTCCCATTGTATTGCATTCAGTTTTTAAGAAGTCCAAAACGCCCGTTTGACTGATTAGAGGTGAAGATAATCATCACATTATTACATTGTGTACATTATGTAGTAAGAGTGTCAAACTACTACATATGCATACATGTGTTCATGCTTGTAGATTTTATGTATGAGTACTTATCCGCTTCAACGACTCACATATACTCTATAATTAAGATATTTAGGTATTATCAACCAAGCTTGTTCGGCTTCAAAAAGATGCAAGTAATCTACCAAGCACATGTGACAACGTCGACTCATTTAGCTATAAAGTTTATCATTTAGGTTATTCGTAGCTTACACGAGTCACATAAGACTATTAATGTAGAATATTTTGAGTATCTTTATATGTTTAGCAAAGATATGTTTAGGAGACAAGATATCTTTATTTAGAAATTTCTCTTGTACAAGAAGAAACCTTTTCTTCCTATATAATGTAAAACATTCTCTTTCAAAGATATTGTTAGATATTTGACTTTAGTTTTAAGGGTAGTTTGGTAATTTTGGTATTTATGGGCAGTTCGGTCATTTTGTAGTATCTTTGGCAGTAAGTTTTTTTTATAGTTAAGTAGTCTGTATGTCGGTTGTTTCATTTATATATAGTAGCAGATAGTAAATTTGTACTTGGAGCTTTGATAATAAAATGATCAGCAACTTTTTGTTCTCCCAAACACCGCCTTATGATTTTTGGTTCCCATGTTCTTTGTTTGCTGATGTTGTGACTACTATTTAGAAGCCCCTAATCCTAACAAATTGGTATCAAGAGCCAACAGATCAATTTGAATTTGAAGCAAGCTGGTTTTTGTTTATGGGTTTTTAGAATTCGTTTTGGGTTTCCTGATTTGGTGAATCGGATTTAGCTTGTGATTGATCTCAATATTCAATATCTTGATATGATATCTTTTGAATTTGATTTGGGTTTGGTGGTGGCTGCCGATAATTTGTAGAATCATCAGGTTTGTTGTATTGCTTTGTTCAGTCATTTGTTGTTTCCGCTTGTTTGACAAATCAGAGGGGTTTAATTAGGATTTGGTAGTATATGTGAATTTGGTTTTGTGAACTAGTTGTGTTTGGTTGCTTCATAGGAGTTGATAAAGAAGTTTAATGGGATATATTTTGTTCGATGTCTATGCTTCTATGATTTGCATTAGATTATGAAATAATTGGTTTTGGGCCTTTTGGCAATTTGGTTTTGATGGAGCGATCGTTTGGGTATCTGTTTTGTTTGATATGTTTTCCCGGTTAAACTTATGATTTTTTGTTTGAATTAAGGAAGCACTTTGAATTTGGGATTAGTGTTTGAAGTTGGAATTTTGTTATCTGTAGAGATATGGGTATGAAATCATCGGTTGGTGGTGTTGGTTTTTTATAATCGGTTTGTTTGGTATTCGAACTTGAATTTTGTTTGTTTGAATTTGAGCCATAATTCGTATATGATACGTGGGCTATTAGTTTGGAATTAGTTTAGAATTTGAAGTTTGGAAATAAGTGGGTCGTTAGTATTATTATCCGGATCATATTTGGGGCGTTTGAATTTGAGCCCGTTCATCAAATTATCTGTTAATTTGAATTTGTTGATAAGGATAATAAGTTTGAATTTAGGTCGTAATTCTTATTACATAAGTGGACCATTAGAATTTGAATTTGGTATTTGAAATTTGAAGATCGATTTGGTGTTTTGAAGACTTGATTATTATCATGTCGTTTGAAGTTTGTTCGATCGTTTGGAATTTGGAAATTTGGATCTCCTTTTTTCGGGCGTTTGAAGATTGGTTGCCCGAGTTTGATTGTGAAGATCGTTTGTGCCGATTTGGTTGTTTGGTTGACCGAGTATGAAATTTGTCGGTTGACATTTGGTTGTTCGTATTTGAAGACATCGGCGTTTGTTTTGGTTTAGTTTGCTTTGGATCGTTTTCAGGTTCGATCCATTTGGATTTGCTTTTGATCGTTTTCAGATTCGATCGTTTGGATTAGTATTGGACCGTTTTCGGATTCGGTCAATTGTTTGAATTTGGCTAGTATCTATAGCTTTTGGAAATTTGAATTTGAAGATGAATGATTCGTTTGGTTTGAAGTTTTAACCGGAGTGAAGTATGGTGCTACTTAGGAGCTAAAGTCAAGGTGGATATTGTTAGATATTTGACTTTAGTTTTAAGGGTAGTTTGGTAATTTTGGTATTTAAGGGCAGTTTGGTCATTTTGTAGTATCTGTAGTAGTAAGTTTTCTTTATAGTTAAGTAGTCTGTATGTCGGTTGTTTCATTTATATATAGTAGCAAATAGTAAACTTGTACTTGGAGCTTTGATAATAAAATGATCAGCAACTTTTTGTGCTCCCAAACACCGCCTTATGATTTTTGGTTCCCATGTTCTTTGTTTGCTGATGTTGTGACTGCTATTTAGAAGCCCCTAAGCCTAACATATATAATGAAAAACATTGAATTCAGTTTATGTACCGATTTCATCATGGTATCAGAGCCGGTGTTTTTCATACTAAAAAAAGAAAAAAAAAGAAAAAAAATGTGAGGCGGTAAAGACGATACTTCACAATCACAAAAAGGGGTTGGGGCTTATCTTCTCATGAATGGTGATATTGCAGGAAATCTAATCACTCATGTTCAACTAAGGGGTGTAAATTACCAAGAATGGGCAATGGCGATGAGAACCGCCTTGCGTGCCAGAAAGAAGATGTGTTTCATTGATGGAACCATAATAGAACACGCGATTGGGTCATCCGATTTCGAAGATTGGTGGATGATAAAATCAATGATTGTGTCATGGATCTTTAATAGAATCGAACCGCCACTTCGCTCCTAAATCTCATACATGAAGGTGGCTAAGGAGTTATGGGACAATTTAAAAGAACGATTTACAATTTCGAATGGACCAATGATACAACAATTGAAAACCGAGATCACAAACTGTAAGTCACAAGGACAAAGTATCATGAGTTACCTTGGTCGACTAAAGAAACTATGGGATGAACTCGCGAACTACGAGCAAATCATTGTATGCAAGTGTTCTGGCTGCAAGTGTGACATCACAAAATTATTAGTGAAGCGATAAGAAGCAGAACATGCTCACTAGTTCGTGATGGGGCTCGAAGAAGAAAGTTATAGAACAACTTGATCTAATGCTTTGGCTACTGATCCTTTGCTTTGCAAAATGTTAGCTAAGTTTACTCCATAATGATGAGAAAGAAGCAACTAAGGATTGAATCCCGTGAAAGAGGCGCGAGAGGCGATGCTATGGCTTTTGCGTCTAGGCTAAACTCGAAAAGAGGATACACGAATGACAAAGAGAAGGTAGTGTGTGTAAATTGTGGCAAATCTGGTCATGATACTAATGGATGCTTTGATATTATTGGGTACCCCGAATTGTATACCGAGAAATATGGAAGCGACAAGACACGTGGTAAGGCACATAACTCACGCGGGAAAACTATTGCTAGAGGTAGTTCAAGTAAAGGCAAAGAACAAACATCGCGAGCAAATGCAATGGTGATCTCATCCGGAGAAAAGGCATCCATATATGGTTCTAAGACAAGTGAACAGGGGTCTTTTCCTAATTTGAGCACCGAATATTGGGCGGTGATCATAAATCTAGTGAAAAGTTAAAAGTCAGGTCATACATAAGAACTTAGTGGTAAGAATACTAATAATGAACGGATTATTGACTCCATAGCATCCCATGTGAGAACACGAAATTTCGATAATTTTCTTTTAACTGTTATACGTGCTTATTCACACTTTCACCACATTCCCTATTTATTTTACAGTGATTACGTGTCATCCTCGGGTTTTAGTTAAATATAAAATTCTATGAATTTCGCTAATTTACGATATTATTTAGCATAATGCCCAAACTTCATGTTTGTAATTTCTATGAGGTTTTATCACATTTTATATGTCTTATTATTGACTCTTTGCCTCAAAAATAATGAAAAACGACATCTTGAGCAATTACGGACGCAATGGTGAACTTTTGCGTTTTCGCGTTTTCCGACTGTCGGACTGGGTTTTCGGGTCCGAACGTCGCAATAAAATTTATTTTTATGTGATTTCTATTTATTCTTGACTCCTTGATCCAACTTAGTGAAATCCGGGCCAAACGAGTGTTTACGAGTAATTTTAAAGAAATTTTGTTTTAAAGATAAACGAGTCTCGGTTTTCGTCAGAAACGACACGTTATTTAAACCCGTAAATTTTCGAGAGCTTAACACTAAAATTTTGGGCCATTTTGGAGTATTTTCGGCTGGAATTAATCTTAGGGAGCCCATATTGACTTCTTTTTTTTACCATTATACTTAAACAAGGATACCAAACAAACACATCTACAAAACATTTGACAAAAAAAAAAACACAGTTCTTTCCTCTTGCTCCCTATGGCCGATGAACACAACACCACCCCCAACCCTTTGATTCTTTTTGAACTAAGGTAAATTTACACTAATTCCATGTTTAATCTTTGATTCTTAATCATTCTCATGTGTTAATTACAACATGCATTAACTTTTTTTGCATGAAACAAAAATTCATCAAATCTTATGATTTGATGATGTTTTTGTAAAATTCCAAGTTTGTTTTTGATGTTTCTATGCATAAAACCGTATTTTGTTGGATAAAACTTTGATTTGGGTATGTTATTATGACCTAGGGCCACGAAATTTTTATGATCAAGGAGGAAGGAATCAAGGTTGTTTGTGTTTTGGTTGATTCATACTAGTTGTGAAGGTATAATCCTAACTAGTGTTTTGATTTTGATGTTATTAGCATTTTTGATTCACTTTGGTCATTGATTTTGAAATAATGGGTGAAACCCACTGATTTTATGAACAATTATGGCATATTAGGACTTAGGACACTTGCGTGGCGATTTGGTATAGCTTAAGCGTTGCTTGATTAAGGTTATGTAGCCGAATGGAGTCGTTTTCGTAGTATGGAATTTATCACAGAAACAAACAAGTTATGGAAAAATTTTCTTAAAAATATGACTGTGTTTTTATTTGAAAATTTGATACCCACTGATGTGCTTTATATGTGGTGAGTTGGTTGGGAACGGGAAGTGTCCGGATGAGCCAGGAACGGTCGTTTTACTAAACTAGGTCAAATCTGAATGGTAGGCTTAAAACGTGGGTAATTTGTCTTGGGTAAAAAGGGTGAATATGGGATTTTATAACTTTTTACAGTATTTAAAATCATAAGACAACTTCTCTTTTTGGTTTGGTGTCAAAATCTTATACCATTTAGGATTTATGCTCAAATTATCGTAGGCTTCAAGAGTCGATTCCAACTTTCTGTTTTGATAGTCTGTCACTAAAAATGGATTTCACGTTGATTGGTAATTGTTCCAGGTCTGTTCTTGCCCAACTTAGAAAGGTAATAGAATTACCTACTCATGTCAAAAAACCCCACTTTCTTTACTATTATAGATTTTTAGTTATGACCAAATCTTCACAGCCTTTTCAGAAAACTGAATGCAGTCCCTTGTTTTGGTTTTTCAAATCGAGTCTTAAACGTGTTCGGAACCCACACATAAATGCTTGGACCATCATACAAGGTTGATATTAGGTTATTACAGTAGGTTCAAGGTGTTGGGTCAAGATTTTAACTTAAGCTTAGGTCTCGCCATCGCTCGCAAGTTACCTAGTCATACTATGTCCCGCAACTTCTAAAACGTTATTGCTACATTGAACACATTCTTATTACGCGTCACCATTGCATAGGTCCGTGAAGACTTCTTTTTGCTCAGCCCCTTTTACCTTGTGATTACTTACTAAAGGTGAGTTCATATCCCCTTTTCTTATATACTTGTTACAAATTGCGGGGTGAGAATAACATGCGTGGAATACAATCATTTAAAACTTTTAGTATGCTATTCAAGAACGGTATGCTTTCCCCAGATTATACATTTACTTATTGCATTAGTACCTTAGTCAAAAAGCCCCTACATCATGAACCGTTAATTCACATTTTGCAAGCACGAATGTTGTGGATGGATCCATCGGGATTAACAATCCACGTCCTGATTACCTTGACGCACTTACATTTAATTACCTAAGTATTTTGACTAGATACTTACTAGGGGTAAAACATTTATGTTAAAGCTTCGGTGTCGTGAGCTATTGCAATAAATTAATATAAATGATTTTGTACGACGGTACTAAATCATATCCTGTTGCTATTTTATAAAACTAATGTTTGTATTTCACATTACCACTTATTAAACCTATGAATTTTACTCAGCTTTATGTTGACATATTTACATGTTATTTCTCAGGTAATGCTAATGCTTAATTTTGCTAAGGATGGGAGCCCGCAGGATCCGACAGCTGGACAATTCCATGTCATTATTGGTTGAAACTTTTGGGAAAACTAATTATGCCATGTTAATCATGCCAAATAAAAGTACTTTTATGCACTAAGAATATTATGAGTATGTTGGTAAAATTATGTGACTTTTGTTGATGTCATATTATGCAAATCTGGGACCATATTTATATACTTTATTCCGCAGCTTTTGAATAAATTCGTGAAGTGTGTCATTTTTTTTGCTTTGTCTTTTATTTACCTTATTGCCATGTATGTTGTTACCATGATGTGGGACCCCACAATGCTTACCTGTCCCGTTACCAGATTTTGGGGTCTTACAGATTGGTATCAGAGCCATGGTCATAGTGAATTGAGTCGTTTTAAACTTAGTCTATGGCCCATATTTTTCAAGAAAATCCTATGAGTCTTAGTGCCAAACATGGAATCTGCCAAGATGTTCGGTATCCGCGCGGGTAACTCTCTAATCCTTACTATTGCTTGAGTTATACTTATATTGAGACTTGTATAACTTACTACAATATTCATTACTTTATTCTTGTATTCTTCTGATTTTTCTGTACCGACTATTTCTAACGACTTGCTTTTATCGTTTGCGCGAGTTTTCGCGATAACTCCAGTTGAGATATTCTAAGTGTTTTAGTCGATGAGATCTTTGTAAATCTCGCTTTGCTACTCATTTATGTCACCGTTTTACTTGACATTTGAACATTGTTCTAAATTTCATGTTTCACTGATTATTCTTCTTTCGAATTCGAATTATAATATTCGCTTACATTTCGGAAACGTCATGCTGATTTTTAGCTAAACGTCTAGTTCGTGACGATTGAATGGATTACGGCTTTACGCATATAGATTTCTAATATTATTCCTCGTTTAAAATATCATATACTTGGGAGCGCGACTTATTGATATTTCGCCTTTTCTTTGGTATCTATTATGAGTTTGGAAGAGATGGCACGCCTATGAAGTTTTTACTTCGTATATTGAAAAGTAAGTCAAGAACGTTGTCCGTTTCTTTTGTTTATAGTCTTGTTGACTAGTATTCTTTAAACGCCCTTATGCCGCTACTTTCCTTCATTCTTACAAAATGTGTATTTTTCGTCGTTTTGGAATCCATAAGCCATGTGCGTATTCGAAGTGGTAAATAAAAATTGTTGGTGAAACAAGTTAGACAATAAGGAATTGGCGACAAATAAAAAGCTAAAAAAAATATATATCATGATCCAAACGCTCCCTTATAAAATTTAACACGTTGCAGAATTCTTTAGCACGCATAGCGAAGTTCAAAACTTTTATAAATTTCATTTTTTAGCCGAATAAAATGATAAATCTTGTTTAAACGATCGTTTTGATATAAAATTTGACTTCTAATTCTTTATAACAAATATTTTGTGGCAATTGGAAATTTGAGAAAAATAATATAAATAAAGTTTGCTGATGTACACGCATTTCGAGGTCCGAAATCAGGTCAAATTTTATTTTCAGTTTTACAGAATAAAAGGGATTATTTTTACGCTCGTTTTGGTTATTCGCACACCCTTTAACTCATCCGCATTAAGAAGTTACGACCGAAATACGGTTAAAAACCCATTCTGGACCAGCAGGTATGCTTGGTGTTTTGCTACAGGTTAGGACCCATTTAACCCTTATGTTTTGGCTTGGGTAGTTATTATACATTATAAGCTAAGCTTGGCCGCTGAGCTTGCGTTAATTTCCATCACCAATTGAATTTTATGACTAAAACGGTGATCGTTAATTTTATAACCGATTTTCTAAAATTTTAACCTTTCTCTAAGATGGACTTTTCCCATTTGGAAAATTGAGATAAATTCATATATCTAGGAATGTCGGGTATGAAGACACCTTTCCGACGGTATAAGGTTCATCGTCTATCTCTTCATAACGAAGAAATACCGGGCATTTTAGTAACTAGTCTAATAGGGTACAACCGACTTAAACTAGCGTTTGGTTTAGCGTGCTTGGTATGGTTAATGAGTGATTAGACAAGATTTCTCACTTGAAACATTTGAGAAACATATAATTATGACTTTTGATGCAAAGTTTTAGTGCCCGTTAGCTACCTTTAAGTTTTTGACACATAAGTGGGTATTGTTGACTAAATTGAAAAGTTGCAAAATTTTGATTATATAGCTGCTGTCATAGATATAAGTGTGTCGTAAAAGTGTTTTCAGCCTTCGGATAAAACTACAAAGTTGTCCGGAATGATGTTTTTAATCACACTTTCGGAAACGGAAACTTTAAAGTGGGCATTTGACCCTCAAAAATGTAAAATACAGACTGTAAGGTTTGACTTTTTCGTGCAGAATGCGTTTTGGTTTTTATTTTTAAAAAGGTATCTAGACTTCAAAACTTTTCTTAAAATTCACCAGATATTAACTTCATGATGTGTATGACTTCTCTGAATTTTTTTAGAATTTTTCCAAGAGTCTAAATAGGATTTTTAAGCCTCGCGAAAAGGAGTTTTCAGCACTTTTTCATTAAGCGAGTAAATGACTAGTTCAATACCCAAACGCCCCTTAAGCAAGCTTAAACCTTATGGAATTGATTTGGGATTATAGATACTGATTCTTAAGATGTTTAACATCATAATGTAAGTGAAATTGAGGTCTAATGATTAGTAATTCGCCTCGAGTCGGAAAAGCCAAAAGTTGACTATTTTCTATACGGTTAGTCAAAACTTATAAAAATGAGTTCTAAGCTATATAGCTTGATGAAACAAGTTTGTATGACCATATTTTATTGTATTCCAGTAACTTACATGTATTTTTACAACTTTTCATTATTGGGTCATACGCGGGTCATACTTTGACTTTTGTTGACTTTTTACGTATTAGGTCGCGGACAATCCTTAGAGTATTACTATTGCCCTTCTTCAGCCAGATCTCTATCTGAACGCGTATGGATTCATTTATCCTTTATTTTATACATGACTCATATATCATTTCATTTTACCTTTCTTTTCTTCTATCGCACCATTGATTTGGGTCAAGGTTTGAAGTTCTTGCTCTCACATCGTTCGTTATCCTCTTGACACGTGTTTCATGGTGATTCTGACTAAACGTTTTGAAACTTATCAACTTGTAACCATTGCATTGATTTTGTTGAACTACTATTTATTACCCTCATGTAACCCACTCGTTATTTTAGAAGTTGCTCTATAAACCCAAACTGGTATTGTTTGCGAATCATTTTATAAAATGTCCCACTTGGGCCTTATTAAATACTTGAATGTTACCTTATAAACTTAATGAATATTAATTTTACTATGTATTTTCACAAATTATTCAAACAACTGGTCTCGCAAATAATTCTTGTAACAATAAAATTGTTGATTTAAACATCTAGCCAATTAGTTACTGGAAAAAAGTTTCATAACTTATTTTGATTCCATATACGTATTTTAAATCATATGATATGTAATACCGGTTTGACGAAGCTGAGCATCGCATTGCTAGTCCTAAATTATGCATGGCCTGATCACCTATGCGTAATTTAGAAGGAGCCATGCGAGGCCAAATATTAGTCACCTAAAATATCTTGTCAAAGAACTTTTTACTTATGTTCTTTAAAAAGTTATATAAAATATAGTTTTGAAAACTTTTACATCTTATGCGAGTAGCACCAGTTAGCGACATACACATATGATCCCTTATCTTTTCTTGAACAAAGTACATGCCTCAAGCACATATATCCTTATTCAACGATCTTTGTTTTGCTGGTTACCTCATCTTTCTTCATGACATAGTTCTTGTTACAATTTGTCTAATTTCTTACCATTGATACCAGACTTGAAAGTTTCAACGTTGTTATGCTTCTACATCGATCGACCTCCTCTATCTATTTTGGTAGATCTTCGAAATATCTCCGGACGCTAATAGTGATTCATGACTGGAAGTGAACGATATATTCGTGTATTTGCCATGATGTGAGTTAGACTCTATTGTCTAGAAATTCATTTGTGTAAACCATATGATGACTTCGCCCTTTCATTGCTAATGTTGTTCATTTTACTGGAATTACTCTCAAGTGACTTTTTAAGAATTTTCATTGGTTTGAAAACTAGTTGTGTGGCTTTTCTCTTTCGATCGTGTGTCGACCATTGAGAATAAAAAAAACCCGTTGTTGGTGACGCCAACCACACACGTGAATTAATCATTGTTAAATCCTTAATTTCTTATTTTTCTTATCATCGATGCATCTATCCCAACATGATCATTAAGAAATAGATACGAATTACGTTTTATCCCCTCGTACTATCACTCGTATACTAATTGTTGATTTTTATTCAATTCATACTCATTTGCTATCTTGTCATATTTTTAAAACTCGGATACGTCACATGTTTACTATTTGAGACATTAAACACCTATATGGATTTCTATACATTATTCTAAATTTTAAGAACGTTTTACACACTTTATCAAGTGTTTAAATTACCAAAATACCCGTTTCAAGTTAAATATAAGATCTATACATCCTCTTTGGTAGAATTATAACTAGTGTTTAAAAGGATGTCAAACTGTATCTTTTAAAAGTATTTGATTGTATCATACTTTACTTTCAACCTAATGAAATTATCAGTTTAATTTATAATTTCTAACAATGATATAAAAAATTGGATATTTGATTTTTTTCTAATGGTAACGATAAACCTGAGTTTTTAACAATAATTTCATACAGTTATCCCAAAAGCTCTTAAGCTGATTGAAATAATTATTTGAACTAAGTTACTTTTACTTCGAAATCCTGATCAAGAAAAGATATAGCAACTGGTTACTCACTAAATATATATAGTTTGATTTCAAATCACTAAACCGTGTAAAGTTTTCTTATAATCAAGAAAATACTTAAGCTAAATCGAAAGTAATACCAAATCCTAGACAAATAGTTGTGACAACTTGTAATCTATATGTCTATATGTAATTCATATTTCCTCTTTATTTTTTCTATAAGTAAATTGTCATGCTTTACAGTTGCGTGATTTGTGATTCCTTGTTTATTAACCATCTTGGCTCATTTTAGAGCGCCTTGTCCGTTTAAGCAATGATTGTGTTCATGTTATCTTTTGATATTTCTCCGTACTGAAAGGTCATTATTTTAATCCAAGTTGAAATTATCGAACGTATTGGCCCAATGGCTCATCGTTTGAGCTCACCGCAAGAACTAAGTTGCGTTCATAACGTGTTTCACATTTCCAACCTTAAGAAATGTTTGGCCGAGTTAGACGTTCAAATCCCGTTAGAAGAGATCAAAGTCGACGACAAAATGTATTTCGTTGAAGAGCCGATCGAAATTGTGGACCGACAAGTCAAGAAACTTAGGCGCAGTTGGTTTCCAATCGTTAAAGTCCATTGGGACTCGCGACGTGGCGCTGAATTCACTTGGGAAAGCGAAGAGCAATTCAAAGTCTAGTATCCTCATCTCTTTCCGTCAGCTACTGCCTCTAGTTAAACTCTGAGGGACCAGAGTTCCTTTAGGGGGGAAGACTGTGAGAACACGGAATTCCGATAATTTTCTTTTAACTGTTATACATGCTTATTCACACTTTCACCACATTCCCTATTTATTTTACAGTGATTACGTGTCATCCTCGGGTTTTAGTTAAATATAAAATTCTATGAATTTCGCTAATTTACGATATTATTTAGCATAATGCCCAAACTTCATGTTTGTAATTTCTATGAGGTTTTATCACATTTTATATGTCTTATTATTGACTCTTTGCCTCAAAAATAATGAAAAACGACATCTTGAGCAATTACGGACGCAATGGTGAACTTTTGCGTTTTCGCGTTTTCCGGCTGTCGGACTGGGTTTTCGGGTCCGAACGTCGCAATAAAATTTATTTTTATGTGATTTCTATTTATTCTTGACTCCTTGATCCAACTTAGTGAAATCCGGGCGAAACGAGTGTTTACGAGTAATTTTAAAGAAATTTTGTTTTAAAGATAAACGAGTCTCGGTTTTCGTCAGAAACGACACGTTATTTAAACCCGTAAATTTTCGAGAGCTTAACACTAAAATTTTGGGCCATTTTGGAGTATTTTCGGCTGGAATTAATCTTAGGGAGCCCATGTTGACTTTTTTTTTTACCATTATACTTAAACAAGGATACCAAACAAACACATCTACAAAACATTTGACAAAAAAAAAACACAGTTCTTTCCTCTTGCTCCCTATGGCCGATGAACACAACACCACCCCCAACCCTTTGTTCTTTTTTGAACTAAGGTAAATTTACACTCATTCCATGTTTAATCTTTGATTCTTAATCATTCCCATGTGTTAATTACAACATGCATTAACTTTTTTTGCATGAAACAAAAAATCATCAAATCTTATGATTTGATGATGTTTTTGTAAAATTCCAAGTTTGTTTTTGATGTTTCTATGCATAAAACCGTATTTTGTTGGATAAAACTTTGATTTGGGTATGTTATTATGACCTGGGGCCACGAAATTTTTATGATCAAGGAGGAAGGAATCAAGGTTGTTTGTGTTTTGGTTGATTCATACTAGTTGTGAAGGTATAATCCTAACTAGTGTTTTGATTTTGATGTTATTAGCATTTTTGATTCACTTTGGTCATTGATTTTGAAATAATTGGTGAAACCCACTGATTTTATGAACAATTAGGGCATATTAGGACTTAAGACACTTGCATGGCGATTTGGTATAGCTTAAGCGTTGCTTGATTAAGGTTAGGTAGCCGAATGGAGTCGTTTTCGTAGTATGGGATTTATCACAGAAACAAACAAGTTATGGAAAAATTTTCTTAAAAATATGACTGTGTTTTTATTTGAAAATTTGATACCCACTGATGTGCTTTACATGTGGTGAGTTGGTTGGGAACGGGAAGTGTCCGGATGAGCCCGGAACGGTCGTTTTACTAAACTAGGTCAAATCTGAATGGTAGGCTTAAAACGTGGGTAATTTGTCTTGGGTAAAAAGGGTGAATATGGGATTTTATAACTTTTTAAAGTATTTAAAATCATAAGACAACTTCTCTTTTTGGTTTGGTGTCAAAATCTTATACCATTTAGGATTTATGCTCAAATTACCGTAGGCTTCAAGAGTCGATTCCAACTTTCTGTTTTGATAGCCTGTCACTAAAAATGGATTTCACGTTGATTGGTAATTTTTCCAGGTCTGTTCTTGCCCAACTTAGAAAGGTAATAGAATTACCTACTCATTTCAAAAAACCTCACTTTCTTTACTATTATAGATTTTTAGTTATGACCAAATCTTCACAGCCTTTTTCAGAAAACTGAATGTAGTCCCTTGTTTTGGTTTTTCAAACCGAGTCTTAAACGTGTTCGGAACCCACACATAAATGCTTGGACCATCATACAAGGTTGATATTAGGTTATTACAGTAGGTTCAAGGTGTTGGGTCAAGATTTTAACTTAAGCTTAGGTCTCGCCATCGCTCGCAAGTTACCTAGTCATACTATGTCCCGCCACTTCTAAAACGTTATTGCTACATTGAACGCATTCTTATTACGCGTCACCATTGCATAGGTCCGTGAAGACTTCTTTTTGCTCAGCCCCTTTTACCTTGTGATTACTTACTAAAGGTGAGTTCATAGCCCCTTTTCTTATATACTTGTTACAAATTGCGGTGTGAGAATAACATGTGTGGAATACAATCATTTAAAACTTTTAGTATGCTATTCAAGAACGGTATGCTTTCCCCAGATTATACATTTACTTATTGCATTAGTACCTTAGTCAAAAAGCCCCTACATCATGAACCGTTAATTCACATTTTGCAAGCGCGAATGTTGTGGATGGATCCATCGGGATTAACAATCCCCGTCCCGATTACCTTGACGCACTTACATTTAATTACCTAAGTATTTTGACTAGATACTTACTAGGGGTAAAACATTTATGTTAAAGCTTCGGTGTCGTGAGCTATTGCAATAAATTAATATAAATGATTTTGTACGACGGTACTAAATCATATCCTGTTGCTATTTTATAAAACTAATGTTTGTATTTCACATTACAACTTATTAAACCTATCAATTTTACTCAGCTTTATGTTGACATATTTACATGTTATTTCTCAGGTAATGCTAATGCTTAATTTTGCTAAGGATGGGAGCCCGCAGGATCCAACAGCTGGACGATTCCATGTCATTATTGGTTGAAACTTTTGGGAAAACTAATTATGCCATGTTAATCATGCCAAATAAAAGTACTTTTATGCACTAAGAATATTATGAGTATGTTTGTAAAATTATGTGACTTTTGTTGATGTCATATTATGCAAATCTGGGACCATATTTATATACTTTATTCCGCAGCTTTTGAATAATTTCGTGAAGTGTGTCATTTTTTTTGCTCTGTCTTTTATTTACCTTATTGCCATGTATGTTGTTACCATGATGTGGGACCCCACAATGCTTACCTGTCTACCAGATTTTTGGGGTCTTACATCCCATCATATGACGGGATGCCTCAATTTGCTAATAAATGTACACGATATTGTACCTATTGCAGTTGAATTACCGCTTGATATCGAAGCTTATGAGGTGAAGAAAGGGATGATGCATTTGAGAGACAACATATTTCTTTTTGATGTTTTATTTGTTCCTAACATGCAATGCACCCTTATTTCGATTAAACGTTTGATGAAAGATTTAAATCGTTAACTTTTATTGATGGGAAATGCTTGATACAGGACCGTGTTACGAGGTCGATGATTGGAACGGGTGAGGAGCAAGACGGGGTCTTTCTTTTTAAGGATGCGGAGAAAGGCTATGCAAATCGGTCTAAAGTAGAAGATGACATTGAGCTATGGGATCGTAGACTTGGACATCCATCACAAAATAAAGAATTTCTTATCCCTGGTGTTAAATCTAAGATTAGTAGTGTTGAAAAACCATGTGACGTATGCTTTAAGGCAAAACAAACTCATGAAGTATTTTTCCTAGTGATAATAAAGTTGAATCTTGTTTTGAATTGATACATTGCCATCTTTGGGGACCATATAGAACACCTGTCTCATGTGGACTTTCAAGAGCTGTTTGGATTTACTTACTAAGTGAAAAACACGAAGTTGAGAAAATTGTGCACAATTTTTTAGCTTTGACTGAAGGCAATTTGCGAAGCATGTTAAAAAAATTCGTAGTGACAGTGGCACCAAATTTTTACGTCTCAAAGACTATTTTAAAGAAAAAGGGATTTTATATCAAACTTCATGTGTGGGTACTCCACAGCAAAACGGTAGATTCAAAAGAAAGCATCGCCATATATTAAACGTGGAAAGAGATTTACGTTTTCAGGCTTGTTTGCCAATAGAACACCTACTAAGATACTTAATTGGAAATCATAGTATGAAATTTTGTTTGGAAAACCACCTCCATTATAAGCAATTGCACGTTTTTGGATGCCTTTTTTATGCACATCGATAAGTGCATGACAAAGATAAATTTATAGAGAGATGTAGAAAGTGTATTTTTGTTGGATATCCAACCGGAAAAAAGGGGTGAAGAGTATACGATATTGAGAATGACGAGTATTTTATATCTCGCGATGTTGTGTTTCATGAAGTAATATTTCCTTGTATGGATGCTGGAGAAACTAGAAGGGGGAGGGGGTTGAATAGTTTCTCTTATCAAGGGCCTAATTATAATTTTTCTAATTAGGTTTGTCCTAAAAAGTCTTTTTATTTGAAAATAGTTTCATAGTTGTTAGGTGCATTCTAATGCATTAACAATATCTAGTGACAATGAAATGAAATGTAAGAATGAAAGCATAAGTAAAGAGTAAGGAAAGAAACAAGCTAAGGTACGACACCAAGATTTATAGTGATTCGACAACAAAGCTCTCTCTTCGTTCCTACTCCACTCATAGAGTACAAGTTACTCGAGATTTCCACTATATCCACAAGCTCCCTTCTTGGCGGAGAAAACCTTACAACGATGCTTACATTATTTACGACACTAAGCTAAATTTCGAGACCTAATCTTAGCTAGGACCAATCTACACACGTAGCCTACTTCACATTTTTTAAGACAAGGCTAGATGTCGAGTTATAATCTAAAGCTAGAACCAATCTTCGTCGCCCATCTTCTTTTCCGACACAAGGCTAGATGTAGAGTCCTAATCCAAAGTTAGAACCAATCTTCACAACACTTCACTTTATAGTTGAGTGAGAACTCACAAGACAGATACATAATTACATCACTTTCTAATTTAGTGAGAACTTACACACAAGACTCATTACAACACAAGACACATCCAAGTATACACATATAACTTGGATCAACACAAGAATAATCAAGTATACACAAGACTCAAATAATCAAATGATGAACATGACTAGATCTAAGAAAGGATGATCTTCATCAAGGCTTCATCTTTAATCACATCACAAATGTGTAGTGATCTTCTCTTTGGACAAGTAAAGAAGGAGATCAAGAGGATAATCATAAGTAAGCATACTTAACAAATTAAGTGATCATTTAGTAATGATTGGAATATAGAAAGAAGATAAAAGGCAGAGATTTTATCCAAAAAGGTTCTTGGAAAATGAAAATATGATCCACTATTTATAGGAGACAAAGTCCAACGGCTATCTGAGCACTGATCATTAAATGGACATGCGGTTCCATATCGCTAAGGAACCACAACCCTATAAAGAATCGCGGCTCCTAGAGTCCGCTCCTTTTTATCCTATAGTGGTGAAATCCCATCTGGGATAGATATCCTCAAATGATATTCGTAGGCCATTTGGAATATGCCATATTCAAATTTCCATTTTCTATTTTAATAAAACATTTTCTTAAAAATAAAGTTTATTAAAATCTTTTTGTCACATTTGAATAAATGTGAGTTTTGAGGTTAATCACTTCCTTTGTTCACTAAAAATGATTAAGATATGTTTTTGTAATACTTAAATGATTATTACCCTGATGATAGTGTTTGTTAAATAATTCGTCTTTCAATTATCTTTGACGATAAATGTTTGTATACTTTGTCGTGATCAAAACTAAGAGAGATTAGTTAACACTAATAATATTTTTAGGCATTGATTGCAGTAACAATCTACCCCTTTTTGATTACGACAAACTATAAACTCATTTATGTAAAAACAAAAGTTTTCGAATTATTAATGAGTTTATCACTATCATTTCTCCCCCTTTGTCGAAGCAAAAAGGTTAGCACAAGTCTTTGAAGAAGAGAAGAAACAGACTTTGCTAGTAGCTCCCCCTTGGTTCTTACTCCCCCTTGGTGCTTACTCCCCCTTGCTTGGGGCACCGAGAGATCGAGCTATGGGTACAAGCTTCATACAAAGGTTAGTAGAAAGAGAAGAAACACCAATGTATATGCATTAGTCACTACTTACTAAGTAACTTGAGAGGAATGAAGAAAAGAAATCTCAAATTAGAAGTAAGTATTTGCTAAGTATGTTCAAGGAGAGTATTTTGACAAGCTCAATTCACAATTGTTGGAATAAAGGTAGAAAAGAAACATCCAAACCAATTGTAATTAGAGTAAATTATGTTACAAGGTTAAAAACTTTAGAATTATTGGAATCACCCAATCCAATTGTAAATATTAACTGTAATCAACTCTCAACAATAAGTGTGATAAAGAATTAGAAATACAAGAAATAACACACATATCAAACATATTAAAATGATATGAAATAGCATACAAGGATAATATTCATATACAAAATATGAATATTAAAACAACAAATATGAAATAACCAACATAAGCATAACAACTATAAAAGTAGTCCTCCAAGATTGCTTAGGTTTTTTTTATTTTAGACTCAAACGATTAGATCACAAAAGGTGTGTAATCGGAAAAGAAAGACGAAGGTGCATCTTCCGAATATTTGCTCACGGGAACAAATACTCGAAGAGGAGGTCGAGTGAGAAGGAATTCAAGAAAACTTTACTTGTCATAGACATGAGCAAGTTCAATTTGTTGAAATCGACAACATGCACACGAACTTCCATGATGCAAAAGAAAGTCATTTGATGGGGGAGGTCCATCATAATAAGAAGGTGGTGGTGGAGAAGAAGAATGCATATAGGATAGGTTTTCACAATGCTTAGAGAGGTCAGGGAAAGAAGAGAGGTCATTGAGTTGAGGTATGTTGAAAGGTTTAGGTGGTGGCGGAAGAGCTTTTCTTTCTACGGTAATTGGATTGATTGAGTAAGTCTTATTCCAATACACAATTGGAGAGAAAGAAGAAGTCTTGCAAGGTTTGGGAGAAGAAGGTTCACAGTGATCCTTGTTCTTCTTGATCCAAACGGGTCTTACCGAGATTTTTAGTTTCTTGGAAACCTTAGAAGAAGAAGGTTTGGGTTTAGAAGGTTGTGACAAGGATATGTCAAGGTTAAGTTGAGAAGAAGAAGACATTGTGAGGGATGAGAAGAGAAGTCCCAAAAAAGAAGATTTAAAGAAAATAGACAAGGCAAAGAATGGAAAGAAAACCAAAAGGTTTCAAGGAATGTTTAGCCCAAATAGGCAAACAAAGAATCTTGAAAAAGACTGAGGTCAAAGAAGAAAGAAAAAAAAACGAGCCAAAAAATGGCTTACTGTCCGCAGTTCACCAAAGGAACATGCGGTTCAATAAATATATTGAGTCGTGCGACCTTAAGGAGCCGCATACAGTGGACAAAAAATCTGTTTTTTGAAGGTTTTGAGAAAAGACAAGACTTTTTCAAAAGTAAGCAAATCTTGGACTTTTGCCTCTTATTGCACTAAGTTATGCTATGGTTGCAAAAAGAGCAACATACTCACAAGAGTATCTTGACAAAGGGTGACAAAATATTTAGATAACATTTTGGTCCAATTTTAGTCAAATTTTAGAGGTGCTAATAGATTAAGGTTCAATTTTAATTCAAACTGATTGATTATTGTGAGAACACATAGGTTATAACACATCAAAGATTTAATCTATTAAAACATCTTCATGGTAGTGTGTTAAAAATGATTTTGGTGAATAATGAAATTTGCTAGGATTAATAGGGAAAAAGCTGGTTTTTAGCAAATGTTTTATCCATGTTTACAAAGATTTAGAGAAAACAATGTAAAGCAAAGATTATGTTCGAAGTTCAAACCTGCGGTTACTTAAATAAACCTACGGGTCAATAGCGATAAAGAACCACCAGGTATTTATGGATCCGCTGACAGAACCCATAAAAATGTGACTTCCAACAATTTTCACAAGCCAAGATTTTAAACCTTAGTTTATCAAGCTAAAATAGATTACCAACCAAGATCTAAATAGCTAACTAACATATAATTGTATAAAGTAATGTAAATCAAAAGTTCGATTACATGAAACAAGTTAGGATTAAAATTAAAATACTAATCAATCCAAACACATAAGTATTAGTTATTACACACCAAAGTCTAATAGAAAGAAGGAACAAGTCTAATGAAATAAAATTGTCGGTACTAAACCAAAGTTATTATTCAATACAACCAATTGAAGTCATCACCAAAGACTTTCAAGTAGAATCCCTTCTTCTTTCCAAACTCCCTAAGCATTTTCCCTAGAGCCTTGAAATCACCCCTTGACTCCGTACGATGATCGTACAACTCCTCTGGAGTTTGAAGGTTTGACCGATAGACATCCTCAAGATCAAAGATAGGAGGAAGTTGACTCGAGGTAGAACAAGGATGAGGATTATTTTGGTCTAACCCATGCATGAAAGTGTTCAATGGTGGGGTGGAGTCACTCGGAAAACCTACATTGGTACTAGTTCCTACATCATCACCATCACTTGATGATGAGGAATCTTCCTCATTTTCTTTTTCTCGTGGATCATCTCTATGCGTCCCTCGATCACTACTAACCTTTCGTGGAGGCATCCTTTGGATGGGGTACATCACACGATCGACATGCTCATAGGCGGACAGACCGAGATCGGGATAGTCAAGATCAACCCTTTTAAAAAGGCGAGTGAGGAGGATGGCATAAAGAAGGGTTGCTTTTGGTTTGGTGAGGACATAATTGATCCTTCGAACGATGAAGTATGCAAGATTTTAATCAATGAAAAGGAATATGCAACACATCATGTGAGCCATACATGCCGGAACATGATCCCGGTTTCCACCGTGGCAAAATACATTCTTCCTAATGATGTCGGCCCAAGAGACCATAAATTCATTAAGATCGCTTACTAGTATCTCATAGCGTTTCAAAGCACGTTTCTTAGTGTGGATACTACGTACAATGGGTCGTTCACGTCCTTTAGTGATGACATCAAGGATGAGGTCTAAGTCTATCATTTCGGTGTCATATGGAGGAAGGCCGTCACACGTATTCAAGTAGTCAATCCTCCATGAAACTGTGAACCGACATTAACCTTTATATGACACCTCAAGCGCCTTACCGAATTCCTCGAGAGAGCGGATAATGGGTTGACAACGAATGGCGAACCTAACCATCTTCATTAATTAGAAGGGAATAAGTGCTAGAGAACTCTAAGAGGAATGATAGATAAGCTCATTGATGTCTAGCATATAATCAAAATTATTATTACTAAACATTTTTCTAGTATAAACATATCCCTTAATTTCCCTATAGACAACCCGACCCTCATGAAAGTAACGTTTTTGAAGTGAGCGAATGGTGTTACCAACTGTTGCAGATTGACAAGTATCGGCAAGATTAGGCATATAGCATTTAGTGTCTGGGCCGAAGGCATGATTGAGTACCTATATATATAAAACGAAAATATTTCCACAATCACTCTTATGTTACATATTAGGTAAAAATCAAAATCACAAGAAAGTGTTTAATCAATTACTTGACTAACTAAAGGATTATTCCCTATCATTCTTATGTTCTTAATGTAACAACTTCACATTTGAAAAATGCATATTATGCAAATCAAACATGAACTTCAACATTGGTTTTTCAAAATTTGTTTTTAGGTAAGCATTAACAATGCAATTACCAATGTGTTCAAGGGTTCATATCAATTCCATCATTAAATCAAATTACTTTAGTTAAAATTCAGATTTGTTCTATAAGTGGGTTTTAGTGAAATCACTAGGAATATGAACCTAAGGAATCATAGCACTAAAACTATGGTAACCTACATTCATAATTAGGTTCTAATTCAATTTAATTTCAAAAATCCCCAATTATGAAAGTAAGAAACCTAGAACAAATTAGTTGAAATTGAGTGAAGATACTTACAATTAGTTGATGTTCGATGAAGGATGAGTGAAACCCTTGTCTTGGAATCAATTAATTTTTGTGATTTGGAAGCTTTTAAAACTTGTTAACGGAGGTTTTATTGATATCCCGTCGCCACAGTGAAGAAGGAAGGAGATGGTGTTTTATGAAAAAGTGTAATTTAATAAAAAAAAGGCTTATTTTATGCTCAGTGGGCCGCGGTTCATTATATATATGGAACTGCGTAAAAGCACCGCGCCTATTTAAGGAACCACCGATAGAGCATTGTTTTTAACAAAGAAAATGAAAGAAAATTTTCAAACCACGTTTTTCTAAAATAATTAAAACATATATTAAGCCTTCTAGAAATTATTGGACCAATTAACTACTAGGTTATAATGCCTTAATGAAGGATTACGTGTTAAATCGAGATCGAAAAAGACCGAAACGGAAAAATAACTTCTCGTAAGAAAAGAGAAAGAAGAGAGAAACCAAGAGGAGTGAATCAAGGCCAAGTATCAATGATCAAGAGATGAGTGACAATCTTCAAGTTGTATAACAAATAGCTTGTGTCATATATGGTGGTTTAAGACGTGCCTTTCTGGCGTAAGTTGAAACAGATTTGGTAATGAACCATACCAAGCAATTTTTGTTATATAGAGTAAGAACACTTACTAATAAATGTCTTAAACTTTTACAAATATGAGCAAAAAGTATAGATTCACTTTCTCTCCCACGTGATCGAAAAAATATCATTGTTAAGGATCACAATGACAATATCCTTGGAATATTTCAATTCCAAATGTGTAATATCCTAACTACAACATATGATGTAGTTTGGTATCTCAAAGGATTAATCAATAAATTTAGAGATGAGCTCAATTGCACATATTACACATGATATAAGGCCTACTAACCACATTAAGTTGCAAACCATATAAATCATGCTTGATACTTTAAGCTACTACTAACTCACTCTACACTCCTTAAGTGAGTCAAGTATCCTAGACAATGAAGGTTTGAGAACGTGAAAGAATAGAATCACATACCGCAAATAAATGTTAAGGCAAGGATGCTAAGAGCAATCACATAGTCAAGTAATTATCAAAATAATGATCAATAGGGCGTGTAGAAGGACGAAAACATACCTTACCCGCAAAGTGCATTCCAAGTCTTCTAAAGACTAATGCTACACCCCAACTTGATCAAAGTGCATACTAAGTCTTCAAGGAACAATATCACATTCACCAATCTTGATATCATCATCCTATGATGTTGGAGATTAAAAGGAGACGAGTCTTCAATAAGTGCAAGTAACTCAATCCAAAATTAAGTTAATGATTAGTCTTCATGAGTACCTACACAAAGCAAGATACAAACTAGTAGATACATTTTAAGAGCAAATCTAAAATGCATAAAAGCTACTAATCAAGATATGATGACATATTACATTTAAAAGGTCTATTTTTATTAAAAATTAGTTTTGACCAAAGAGAAACTTTAATGCAACTAACCCTTCTAATTTGAGGAGACAATAGATTGATCCAAGCTTTAAAGCACAATATACTTCAAAGATCTTGAGTGACCATCGCTCTGATACCAATTGTAGAATCTAGAAGGGGGGAGGGGGTTGAACAGTTTCTCTTATCAAGGTCCTACTTAAAATTCATCTAATTAGGTTTGTCCCAAAAAGTCCTTTTATATTCGTTTTATAGTATATCATTTTTCTCTCGAATCTAATCGAATTGATTTCCGGTTTACAATACAAGACTTAATTGTTTTCGGTTATAATAGCTTGATTGGTATCTATTCCTACATGGCAAAAAAGCACGTAAAAAAGTAAAAATACTAATATACGTAATACGTACTACACTAAAAACACATTGCTATTACAACAAATAAATGCACGAAATATAAAATGGAAAATACAAATTTATACTACAAAAGTAAAATGCAAAATATGAATATTAAACTAAAAGTAATTTTTATAGAACTAAAAATCAAATTTTATAAAAGTAAAAGCACAACTCTATCTAAAATTCAGAATACAAAAGTAAGCTACAATTTTAATTGTAAAATTCCATTCCAAAAAAATTAAGCAACGACCCAATAACCAATTCACCTGGTCCAGTAAAAAGCATAGCAGATCTAACTAATTATGGACTGTGATTCTGAGTCTCACACTGGTATATAAGATGAATGACTATATCTGTTCAGTCTCTAAAGTAAACTAATGCAAGGGTAATCACATAAGTAAATCATGGGTTCGATTACAGCTCCTACACTTCTTTGTATTGTACTTTTTATGTCAAATCTTTATATACAGCTCGTATCTCAGCTCCTTCCTATTACCTATGATGAAAACAGTTCTTATCTAATCTCATTAAGGAAATTCAATTAAAACCTAACAGCTTTTTAATTTCTTATTCAAACTGATGAAAAGAACTTCTATCCTAACAAACCTAAAGCAGATTTACACCTCTAGCTCATGATTCAAAAACAACAAAATTAAATCTCTATTCTAACTATGTCAAAACATTGGTGTAATTGCTAAAATACAAGATGCTCAAATGGATTACAATTCTTATCCCAAACACTAGGTAATGCGACTACTGAGTTCTAAATGTATACCAACAATTTCTACTAGTAATTCAAATAAACTGATGCTAGTTTGTTCAACCTTAAGGACCTGATTTGTTCAAACTTCAAAGTTTAATACTGAAAGGAATGACTAATTCGAATCTCAGTTGGTGACTAAAACTTGACTTTCAACTACTATTTGAGCTACTGATTTTATGATGAAAATTGAGTAAATCCTTATACCATATAACATGTAACTAACCTGTTCTCAAAAGGCTAACAAACTTTCAACAACCTAACTCCTTACAAACAGTTATACGAAACATTCCTTAACAGATTTAATTCAAGATTTACTCTAAAACTGATAACTAGCAGAATGTACTATTTCTTAACTTGTAGAAAATAAAACGTGCTTAACTTGTTACTCCAGGCCACCGTTCTAGGCGCAAAGCTACGAACTCAATTGACCACTGAAATGCTACCTATGTGATCCCTCACCAGGTACCATAAGCAACATTTACCAGCATCATCATTTAAATATGTAACTTATATTGTCCCTTTAAAAGCATTAATGTATATTTCTTTCGTGTTTTAGGGGTTTAATATAATTATATTGATGTGTGTTTTCACACCCAATGTAAGAATGAAAGCATAAGTAAAGAGTAAGGAAAGAAACAACCTAAGACACGACACCAAGATTTATAGTAGTTCGGCAACGAAGCTCTCTCTTCATTCCTACTCCACTCCTCGAGTACACCTTACTCGATATTTACACTATATCCACAAGCTCCCTTCTTGGCAGAGAAAACCTTACAACGTCGCTTATATTATTTTTCGACACTAAGCCAAATTTCAAGACCTAATCTTAGCTAGGACCAATCTACATATGTCGCCTACTTCACATTATCCGACACAAGGCTAGATGAAGAGTTCTAATCCAAAGCTAGAACCAATCTTCGTCGCCCATCTTCTTTTCCGACACAAGGCTAGATGTCGAGTCCTAATCCAAAGGTAGAACCAATCTTGAAAACTCTTCACTTTATAGTTGAGTGAGAACTCACAAGACACATACACTATTACATCACTTTCTAGTTTAGTGAGAACTTATACACAAGAATCATTACAACATAAGACACATCTAAGTATACACATATAACTTGGATCAACACAAGACTAATCCAAGTATAGACAAATACATTGGATTTACACAACACTAATCCAAGTATACACAAATACCTTGGATCTACACAAGACTCAAATAACCAAATGATGAACATGACTAGATCTAAGAGAGGATGAGCTTCATCAAGGCTTCATCTTTAATCACATCACAAATGTGTGAGTGATGTTCTATTTGGACAAGTAAAGAAGGAGATCTAGAGGATAATCATAAGTAAACATACTTAAGAAATTAAGTGAGAATTTACTAATGACTGGAATATATAAAAAAGATAAGAGGCAGAGATTGTGTAACACCCCATTTAATAGGATAGAGTGTTACAGTAAATTATGGCGTATCATCAAAGCATGCAAGGTAAATGTCTAAACATTTATGACCATAAATAGAAATACCGAATCAAACATCGGTAGTCTAGTAACTCACACACAAGCAATATAAGTACTGTAAATGGAAAGGACTAAACAATGTCCAAAAGAAGTAAAGTATGATAAAGTAGGAATAAATGCATAAGGTAAAAGAGGTCGGATAACTTCCAATCCGAATGCACATACTCTGGAATTCCTACTTGCGTCCTTGGGTACCTGCCGTTTGGGAACATGGAAAAGTAGACGGCTGAGCATAACGCTCAGTGCATGGATATACAATAAAGCATGGAAAAACATATAGTATAGAAGCATATAAAGAGTATATAGCATGAATAGAAGCGGAAATGAATAAGTCCTGGAAAACCTAGTTGTCTGTCATGTTAACTGGTTTTATTTCTGAAAACATAGCTTATGTTACTTATGAATATCTGTATTAGTTAATGTAACAAATAGCCAATATAGGTCATGAGGTCAACAACGTGCATGAATACTTGGAGGGGAGACCTCATCATGCAATTAGAGAGGTTGCCTCTAATTAACTAGTAAGTGGGTAGGAGGGATCAACTCCTTGTGAAAGATGCAAGCCACACACCACATTCACCATGAAATCCTGACTGAAACATGTAACTAGGATGCACCCATACGCCCCACATGATAATATAATAATACAATGGCCAAATAACTGAAAAGGGACGCCACGAGCTATCACTCCGCCGTGGTGAAGTCATAACACTAGTGCCTCTAGTGTTATGGTTATGGTACCTCTATAACTAGGTGAAACTGGTCATGCATGTATATGGCTAAGGTAACTAATAAACATAAGCATTTAATCTGTAACTACTCGGGAAAACAGTTGGCTGCATACGGGAAATCCTAATGAAGGAAGAGATTGTCCTTACTGAAGGACGGGAAATCCGTACCTTAGGACGGGAAATCCGTACCTTATGTCCAGTAGAAGCTAACGACAACGATGAAGACTAATTCGCCTCGACGGATAACACTACATAAGAAATATGGACGTGTATGAGTTGTCTGAATTACATGTGTTTTACTGGTTCCGTGTGTTATTAGCTTGTTATAAGTATTCTGTCATGTTTTACTGTTTAATATGTTAACTTTAGTTATTCTGATGTTCTGTTGTGTATTATTCATGTATTAGTGTATTATAATACTTGTATTGTAATACTAAGTAACTTTCTAAAAATAGCAGGTTTCCATAAATAGTAAGTTTTTAAAAATAGAAAGTTCCAAAAAATAGTAAGTTTCCATAATTAGAATTAAGCTGAATTATAATTAATAAGTGAAGTTAAATTAGTACAATACAAGTCATGGTTATAGTTGATTAATTAAATAACTGGTTAATTTAATTAAACTATACGTTATATGATTTTAATTAAAATACATGTTTAATTAAAATGACTAAGTATAAATACCTTAGGTTATACATGAATTAATTTTAATAAATTAATTAACCTAAAGTTTAATATAACATGACTTATAAAAATAGTTTTTATAAAAACCCGAATCCCGAGCATGTGTTCTAATATAAGCCGAACCATATAAGCTATAACAAAGTCCCACCGAGACCTTGGAGGGGTCTCGGTTGACACTACTCAAATCAACTAAACATATAAACATACCCCCACTTGAAGTCGGAGTCCCTTTGGTCTCGGGTCCGAACAACAAAAACCAACCGAGCCCCATGGGGGGTCTCGGTGGTGCCTCGGCTTCAACCAAAAGCCACAACAAACACACCCCAACCTTCGGTCAGGGTTTCTTGCCTGCGTTCGAGCCACAACCAACCAAGCCGAGACCTTTATGGTCTCGGTGGTGGTGAAATAAGACAAGCCGAGCACCCCCCTTGGGGTCTCGGTGTCTCGGCCGGTCCAAACCACAAACCAAACGCACCCTTGACAAAATTAATTAATTCTAGGTTATTCCTTTACATGTTCATATGATTAATTAATATTAAACATGAAATCTTAAGAAAATAAAAATGAAAAGAAAAGATTTTTGAATATTCCAATGCGTGTAGAATGACGAGGTGATCACGGATAATTAAACAAACACAAAAATCTTCCGGATTTGCCCTTTTTCTTGATGTGGCCGGCGGCACAAGGTCCAAGAGAGAGAGAGATTAATTTTTCTATAGACCTAAAATAATGAAAAAGGTTTCCTCCAGATGTTTTTATTAAAATTGGTTTTGGGCCAAAAGGCCCACTTGGCCTCTTTCTTTGTCTTGCCACGGCATGTGGGGCCCACCAAGGGGTAACCCGTAACTTTTCGTGTGTTAACTAATTAACGTGTGTGTTCGTGATTTATTATTCGTGATTTTGGTATTCGTGATCGTGTCACATTTATAATATTCATGATTGTTCGTTATTTATTGTCGTGACACGTGTATTGATATTATAAATGGAAAGTTTAAATTTTACCGTGTATTCGTAAGTTACTGTTCACGTGTACTGTTCATAGGTTTTTAATGCGGGGTTTATAACTCTTCCCCTATAAAAGAACAATTCGTCCTCGAATTGGAGAAACGTAAATTGAAAGAAAACATACCCGAATTAGAACTGGAAATGAGGGTAAGAAGTCCGTATAGACTCCTCCGTCTCCCAAGTGGCTTCCCGCTCAGGATGATCCCTCCAGAGGGTTTTGACGAAAGGGATCGTCTTCCTCCACATGACACGATTTTGTCGCTCAAGAACTCTCTCGGGTTCTTCGACATATGAAAGATCCTCTCGAATCTGATCAAGTGGATACTAGACAACATGAACTGGATGATAGTTGTATCCTCTGAGTAAGGACACATGGAACACGTTGTGAACGTGTGATAGCTGAGGCGGTAACGCTAAACGGTATGACACTTCACCAACGCGTTCTATGATGTCGAACGGTCCGATGAAGCGAGGACTGAGCTTCCCTCTGATTCCAAAATGTCTAACTCCTCGTGCAGGTGGTACCTTGAGTAAAACGTGATCACCCACGTTGAAAGACACATCTCTATGACGTTTATCAGCATAGCTCTTCTGACGAGCACGAGCTTCCTGAAGCTTTGCCTTGGCAACAACTACCTTCTCATTGGTCACTTCAATCATCTCTGGACCTTCAAGCAATCGTTCGCCCACTTGATCCCAGCAGATTGGGGCGCGACACTTTCTGCCATACAACATCTCAAAGTGAGCACACTTGATGCTAGTGTGCCAGCTGTTGTTGTATGCGAATTCTACTAGGAATATATAATTATCCCAGCTTCCTGACAATTCTAGAGCACACGATCGCAGCATGTCCTCCAATGTCTAAATGGTACGTTCCGACTGTCCGTCAGTCTGAGGATGAAAGGCAGTGCTGAGCTTAAGTCTGGTGCCCCAAGCTTTCTGTAGACTCTGCCAGAAACGTGATGTGAAACGGGGATCTCTGTCAGAGATGATTTCTGATGGAGTACCATGCAGTCTCATGATCTCCCGCTGGAATGTGTCTGTTAATTTGCTGACCGGATGCTCCTTGTGAATCTGCAGAAAATGAGCAGATTTAGTCAACCTATCCACAATGACCCAAATAGCGTCATTCTTCTTCTGAGTAACCAGAAGACCAGTAACAAAATCCATGGAGATTTTGTCCCACTTCCATGCTGGAATATCTAATGGTTGTAGTAAACCACTAGCTCGCTGATGTTCGATCTTCACCTGCTGGCAGATCATACACTTAGAAACGAAGGTGGCAACATCCTGCTTCATACCGCTCCACCAAAAGTGTTGCTTGATGTCGTGGTACATCTTGGTAGAACCAGTATGTATGGTAAATGGAGAACTGTGAGCCTCAGTCAACACAGCTTCCCTGCGAGTAGAGTCATCAAACCACTAGTCTAGTGCCCTGCCATAAGATACCGTCGTCGTCAACACGAAACTCCGTCTGTTGGTCAAGGTTCTGAATGATAGCCCAAATATCACCATCGTCCTTCTGAGCTTCCTTGATCTTAGAATGTAAGTCTGGTTCCACTCTAAGATTAGCCCAGTAACCGTGCTGTCCTCGTACACAAAACTCAATATCAGTCATCTCTAGGTCATGAATGATCTCCTTTGCAATCCAAATGCCAACAATCATACCCGACCTTCTGCTTAGAGCATCTGCCACCACATTCGCCTTACCAGAATGGTACTGAATGGTGGTGTCGTAGTCTTTCAATAGCTCTAACCATCTCCTCTGTCTCATGTTCAGTTCCTTCTGGGTGAAGATGTACTTGAGACTCTTGTGGTCGGTGAATATGTCACATGATTCACCATACAATTAATGTCTCCAGATCTTCAACGCGAATAACTACTGAAAGCTCTAAATCATGAGTAGGATAGTTTTCTTCATAAGGTTTCAGCTGTCGTGATGCGTATGCAATAACCTTCCCATGTTGCATGAGAACGCAGCCTAAACCCTTTCCTGAAGCGTCACTATATATCTGAAATCCACCTGAGCCAGATGGGAGAGTAAGAATAGGTGCAGTCACTAACTTCTGATTAAGATCTTCAAAGCTCTTCTCTCGCTCTTCCGTCCAGATGAATTTCTCTCCTTTCCTCATCAGCTTAGTCAAAGGTAAGGCTAACCGTGAAAAGTTCTCTACAAACCTGCGGTAGTAGCCAGCTAAACCCAGAAAACTTCTAACTTCTGTTGCAGATGTAAACCTCGGCCATTTAGTGATAGCTTCAACCTTGGTAGGATCCATGGTGATCCCCTCTGCAAATACAATATGGCCCAGAAATGCCACCACTCACACTTAGAGAACTTGGCGTACAACTGCTTCTCATGAAGAATCTGTAAGACTATACGAAGGTGTTCCTCATGTTCCTCCTTGGATTTGGAGAATATCATGATGTCATCAATGAACACAATAACGAACTTGTCCAGAAACTCATGGAAGACACGGTTCATCAAATCCATGAAGACAACTAGAGCATTAGTGAGTCCGAATGGCATGAATACGAATTTGTAGTGCCCATAACGTGTACGGAAAGCAGTCTTAGAGATATCCTGCTCTTTAACCCGTAACTGATGGTAGCCGGACCTCAGATCGATCTTGGAGAAATGCATGGCGCCCTGAAGTTGATTGAATAGGTCATCAATTCGCGGCAAAGGATAACGATTCCTGATCGTGATCTTGTTCAGCTCACGATAGTCTATACATACACGCATGCTGTCGTCTTTCTTCTTCACGAACAGTACCAGTGCACCCCATGGCGATGCACTGGGACGAATGAAACCTCGTTCCAGAAGTTCCTGCAGCTGATCTTTTAGTTCCTTAAGCTCTATAGGAGCCATGCGGTAAGGAGCTTTACTGTCGAGTCGCCATCGATCCAAGATCAGCCTATTGTGTCAGAGTTTCCTAACGCAAAAAATGCCAAAGTGTCTGCGCGAACAAGTAGGACAGACAAGATGCGTGAATCCTCCAACAGGCGTCCTAGTTAGCTGAGAGCATGTTTAAGGATTACATACATGAGACATGATCGTGGAACATAAACATGATTACATAGAAGGTGTAAAATTTACCAAATCAGGTAGAACGGTTAGGCTGTGAACCCCTACGGTCATGATACCTGTCGTTACCATTGTTCCTGAATTAACAATTGTTGGAGTGTCAGAATACCATAACATAAAATAGTTGAACATGAAAGAAGGTTAATGTAGGGACCTGCTGTTGTTCGAGTTGTTAGCGTTGTAACGGTAACTATCGTTACCACCACGCCTCTCAGAACCAGAACGATCGTTAGTCTGACCGTTTCCCTTGGATGCTTGCTGCTGAGCGGCCGCAGGCTTACGGTCGTCAGTCTTCTGCTTGGAATATATATATTGTTGAACAGAGGTTTATATGAAATGAATAATACTGATGGAAATGAATTGTTTACAATTGGTGATTGAAGATACCTCTTCACTGCTCTGTCATCACCGAACTCCTCTCATTCCTGAAGCATCTCGAGCTTACGGGCTGCATCGGCCACCTGTTCCACTGTAGTGAAAGTAGCACATACCAGGTTGTTGGCAGCCGAAGTGCGAAGTGCCTAGCGGAACTTTTCATCCTGCTCCGCAGCAGTTCCTACGGCTGGACCTAGAAAACCTGCTAACCGGAGAAACCTTTGCATGAACTCATTGTTGTTTTCACCAGCAATCTGCCGAATGTTGTGGTAGTACCTCTTGAGCTTCTCTTGTTCAGCATGTGGAAAGTACTGATTAAGGAAGAGCTCCTTAAACCGGCCCCATGTCAGCTGTGCAACCCAATTGTCACCACCGTTGGACTGCTTGCCCGATTTCCACCACTGCAGCACATCACCTTCAAACTTATAGCAAACCAGCCTTGCCTTGAAAACACCATTACAACCCATTGCATTGAAAATCTTCTCGATGTGAGAAATCCAAGCTTCAGCCTCGTTGGGGCTGTCAGTCTGCTAAAACGAACAGGGTCGCTGTTTGTTGAATCTCTCCAACCAAGTCATAAGAGTAACCGGTGGAGGAGGAGGAGGGTTGTTGTGATTACCATGAGCCTGGAATTCCGCCTGAAGTTCATCTCTGATTTCATTGCGAAGTTGGGGAAGGAGGGCTTGCAGAGCTGCATTGACAGCTACTGTCAAATCTAGAGTATTGCGATTATTCACCATCTGACTGTTTAAAACAACAAAATGCAACATAAATTATAAATCTGAAATGAGATATCATAAGAATGCATGAACAATGTATAAATTAAAGAAACAGTTTATAATGCATGAAACAATGTAAAAATGCATGATGCAGTTTATAAAACTTTTATATGAACGGGAGTGAACGCCTATGGTTAGTTCACTCAAAACAAAAGACATGGCGCCGGGACACCAATGGGTCGGTCCCAAAGTTAAAAGTTTCGATAAAAGCACATGCGACTAAATAGGGCCAATCCTGTACCAACCATTACTTAGTCATAAACCTGCTACAATGATATGAATGCATGAAATAAAAATGAAAATGAATGAATACATGAAAACCAACTGTCAGTTCTAGGAAGACACTGGTGACTACCCGTAAGTCACAGGTTATGTTTTACAGAGCTACAGGTCGGAACCTTGGGCTCTGATACCATAATTGTAACACCCCATTTAATAGGATAGAGTGCTATAGTAAATTATGGCGTATCATCAAAGCATGTAAGGTAAATGTCTAAACATTCATGACCATAAATAGAAATACCGGAATCAAACATCGGTAGTCTAGTAACTCACACACAAGCAATATAAGTACTGTAAATGGAAAGGACTAAACAATTTCCAAAAGAAGTAAAGTATGATAAAGTAGGAATAAATGCATAAGGTAAAAGAGGCCGGATAGCTTCCAATCCGAATGCACATACTCTGGAATTCCTACTTGCGTCCTTGGGTACCTGTCGTTTGGGAACATGGAAAAGTAGACGGCTGAGCATAACGCTCAGTGCACGGATATACAATAAAGCATGGAAAAACATAGAGTATAGAAGCATATAAAGAGTATATAGCATGAATGGCAGCGGAAATGAATAAGTCCTGGAAAACCTAGTTGTCTGTCATGTTAACTGGTTTTAGTACTGAAAACATAGCTTATGTTACTTATGAAAATCTGTATTAGTTAATGTACCATAATAGCCAATATAGGTCATGAGGTCAACAACGTGCATGAATACTTGGAGGGGAGACCTCATCATGCAATTAGAGAGGTTACCTCTAATTAACTGGTAAGTGGGTAGGAGGGATCAACTCTTTGTGAAGGATGCAAGGCACACACCACATTCACCATAAAATCCTGACTGAAACATGTAACTAGGATCTACCCATACGTCCCACATGATAGTATAATAATATAATGGCCAAATAACTGAAAAGGGATGCCATGAGCTACCACTCCGCCGTGGTGAAGTAATAACATTAGTGCCTCTAGTGTTATGGTTATGGTACCTCCATAACTAGGTGAAACTGGTCATGCATGTATATGGCTAAGGTAACTAATAAACATAAGCATTTAATCTGTAACTACTGGGGAAAACAGTTGGCTGCATACGGAAAATCCTAATGAAGGAAGAGATTGTCCTTACTGAAGGACGGGAAATCTGTACCTTATGTCCAATAGAAGCTAACCAACGATGAAGACTAATCCGCCTCAACGGATAACACTACATAAGAAATATGGACGTGTATGAGTTGTCTGAATTACATGTGTTTTACTAGTTCCGTGTGTTATTAGCTTGTTATAAGTATTCAATCATGTTTTACTGTTTACTGTGTTAACTATAGTTATTCTGATGTTCTGTTGTGTGTTATTCATGTATTAGTGTATTATAATACTTGTATTGTAATACTAAGTAACTTTTTAAAAATAGCAGGTTTCCATAAATAGTAAGTTTCCAAAAATAGAAAGTTCCAAAAAATAGTAAGTTTCCATAATTAGAATTAAGCTGAATTAAAATTAATAAGTGAAGTTAAATTAGTACAATACAAGTCATGGTTATAGTTGTTAATTAAATAACTGGTTAATTTAATTAAACTATACGTTATATGATTTCAATTAAAATACATGTTTAATTAAAATGACTAAGTATAAATACCTTAGGTTATACATGAATTAATTTTAATAAATTAATTAACCTAAAGTTTAATATAACATGACTTATAAAAATAGTTTTTATAAAACCCCGAATCCCGAGCCCGTGTTCTAATATAAGCCGAACCATATAAGCTATAACAAAGTCCCATAGAGACCTTGGAGGGGTCTCGGTTGACACTACTCAAATCAACTAAACATGTAAACATAACCCGACTTGAAGTCGGAGTCCCTTTGGTCTCGGGTCCGAACAACAAAAACCAATCGAGCCCCATGGGGGGTCTCGGTGGTGCCTCGGCTTCAACCGAAAGCCACATCAAACACACCCCGACCTTCGGTCAGGGTTTCTTTCCTGCGTCCGAGCCACAACCAACCAAGCCGAGACCTTTATGGTCTCGGTGGTGGTGAAATAAGACAAGCCGAGCACCCCCCTTAGGGTCTCGGTGTCTCGGCCGGTCCAAACCACAACCCAAACACACCCTTGACAAAATTAATTAATCCTAGGTTATTCCTTTACATGTTCATGTGATCAATTAATTTTAAACATGAAATCATAAGAAAATAAAAATGAAAAGAAAAGATTTTTGAATATACCAATGTGTGTAGAATGACGAGGTGATCACGAATAATTAAACAAACACAAAAAGTGTCCGGGTTTGCCCTTTTTCTTGATGTGGCCGGTGACACAATGTCCAAGAGAGAGAGAGAGAGATTAATTTTTCTGTAAACCTAAAATAATGAAAAAGGTTTCCTCCATATTTTTTTATTAAAATTGGTTTTGGTCCAAAAGGCCCACTTGGCATCTTTCTTTGTCTTGCCGCGACATGTGGGGCCCACCAAGGGGTAACCCGTAACTTTTGGTGTGTTAAATAATTTACGTGTGTGTTCGTGATTTATTATTCGTATTTTGGTATCGTGATCGTGTCACATTTATAATATTCATGATTGTTCGCTATTTATTGTCGTGACACGTGTATTAATATTATAAATGGAAAGTTTAAATTTTACCGTGTTTTCGTAAGTTACTGTTCACGTGTACTGTTCATAGTTTTTTAATGCGGGTTTTACAGATTTTGTCCAAAAGGTCATTCGAAAATGAAAATATCATCCCCTATGTAGAGGAGACAAAGTCCAACGGCTCTCTGAGCGTGATTGATTAAATGGACCTGCGGTTCCGTATCGCTAAGGAACCGCAACCCCTATAAAGAACCGCGGCTCCTAGAGTCCGCTTCTTTTTGTCATGTAGTGGTGAAATCCCATCTGGGGTAGTTTATTTCCTCAAAGGATATTCCTATGCCATTTAGAATATGCCATATTCAAATTTTCATTTTCTATTTTAATAAAATATTTTCTTAAAAATAATTTTTATTAAAATCTTTTTGTCACATTTGAATAAATGTGAGTTTTGAGGTTAATCACTTTCTATGATCACGAAACATGATTAAGATATGTTTGTGTAAGACTTAAATGATTATTACTTTGATGATAGTGTTTGTTAAATAATTCGTCTGTCGGTTATCCTTAACGATAAATGTTTTTACACTTTGGCGTGATCAAAACTAAGAAAGATTAGTTAACACTAATAATGTTTTTAGGCAATGGTTGTGTAGGACGTTTACACACGAACCAAATACGTAAAGTCTTGAACTTTATGTATCAAAATGATGAGATGACTAACTAGATAAAAGAACAAGAGTAAATATGATGAAGAACTAAAAGAGATGATGAAATAGATGAAGATTAAGCAAGGATTAAACTAAAAAAGAAAGATTAGATTAAGGAAGGGAAAAGAAAAACAAAGATGGTGATTTTACTAGTGAGAGAAACAAAACATATTTCTCTCTCTAAAACTAATCAAATGGAAAACACACACACAAATGAGGCTTAGGAGGCCTTTTATACTAAGTAGTAAGTGTTTAGGAGGCCTTCCTCATTTGTGTGTTCGGTACTAATTCCCGTTACATAAACATCAATAACTAAGAACTCTCGACACCGTTGAATAGTATTTTTCACGAGCTTCGCAACGGTATATTATATGACCATCACTTTAAATACGGCTAACAATCTCCCCCTAAGGGGTGGTCATGTAATATGTGACTTCACTTCGTTGGTGTTGCAGACTTTGAAGCTCGTTGTCTTAAGAGTTCTTTCATAGTTCCTTTCATGACTTGTGATCTTGGATCTTTGATCTTTGCCAGCTTGTGTTCTTGTGTCTTTCTCCACATACTCATCTTTTGTGTTGACTTGAAAGCTTGTAAACAATCTCCCTTGATCATCAGAGTAGCGGAAGTCTTTGTCTTTAGATGTTCTTGAGCTTTCTTCAATAATCCTGAATATGTGGCCTTGAATTGCGACTCTTGAGATAACACCACCGTTTGCATTCCACCGGTTTCCCGTTATACAGTACGAATAATGTACCTGTGATCAGGTAAGTTCAAAGAACTTCCTTGACAGGATTTCCAGCTGTGGTAGCCGTTCTCAATACTTGAATATATCGAAAGATAATTCAAAGTAAGGAGTGAATCATGCAGTTCCATTCTGCTGATTAAGTCGTCAATTCGCTTTCCTGGAACAAGTCTGAATCAATTAAGAATCAAACCATCGTTGCTTTCCAGTTGACACAAGTTTGATTCATATATAATCGTACAAGTTACCTACCGCAGTGCTGTTTGATGATGACACTGGAAGGATTTCCATTCGTCACTGTAAATACTGAAAAGTATTACTCTGAATGTTCTGGCAAGATCGTAAAGATATTGCGTAGAGACCTGGAACGAGTTTGAATCAATTAAGAATCAAACCACTGTTGCTTTCCAGTTAGCATATGTTTAATTCAAACTGAATCGTACATATGACCTACCGCAGTGCTGTTTGATGTTAACACTGGAAGGATTTCCATTCATCACTGTGAATACTAGAGAATATCACTCTGAATGTTCTAGCAATACCACAAGGATAGAGCGTAGGACTCTGTAAATTATCGCTTGTGTTCTAATGATGAACAACAATTGATATAAGGAGTAAGTGTCCTAATGAGATTTTTGATGAATCTCGTTGGCTCTAGACTCTATAAGTGCACGTTTATTTGGTGATCGGAGGCTGGAGCAGACTGCCACCTATTCAATATCTACTATCTCGGAGTGAGAAAGTCGATAGAAATGAGTTGAACTCCGTGACAATAAAACAAACTTCTTTTAAGAGAAGCTTGAGTAGGCTGGGAACGGTTGTGCATTGCATCACTGGGTCCATGATGCTTTGTCTTCAATACCAGAAATCATCAACATGATTCTGATAGTAGATGTATTGACCCGGTTTCTGCATAAGTTGTATGGAGGGCTTCTTTCTTTACACCCTTTATCCTTACATTTCTTTTTCATTCTTCAACCCCTTCAATGCTTACCAAGACGTCATAACTAGCACCTTGTTGTGATTATTCCAGTGCTAGCTTAAGTCATTAGTCGGCATTATTCCCGTACACTTAACTACTCCATCTTTCCTAAGGACTTCTATTTTCTAATGGATTGTCCCTGGGAAGATCCCTCCGGTTCTGGTTGGATCATATGACGAATACCTAACCACCTTTTGACACCAATACCATCGTGAATTTATGTGTTGAAGGGTATAGATATCGTAACCAGAAAAATCAACTGAAAATGCAGTCAAGGTGTTGATGAAATCAATGTTTACACCTTGAAAGTTTTCTATATCACCAAAAACGCTCCCCCTACATATGTGCATCATAAAAGGAGAGATTTTTGCACATATTAGGAAGAGAAAGCACTTATATCAAAGATCTTATTCAAGATAACACATTTTAATCACTATTCCCCCCCTCAAAAATTGCATGAAATTGAAATTTTTGTGAAACTAGTGATGAAACATGGAGAGAATAATGTGTCATGAAACTTTGGAACAAATGTTTATAAAAACATTATACTCCCCCTCGAAAAGAGATTGTATTTAATTAGGGGAGTATATGAGCACATTGTTTTGAAATACTTTGAAAAATTGTGCTCAAAAGTCCGAGAAAAAATGTGTTCATGAGCTTAAAACTTTGAATGTTTTGATATAAGCTCATGACCGAGAAAAATGAATTTCTCGTTGTTGAGGATAAGTCAAAGACTTTCCTTTATTTAGGGACCGGGTTATAGTCTGACATGTGACTATAAGCCATTATGTTGAGCTCAAAACGTTGAATGTTTTGTGACAAGCTCAACCCGTGATAGATTGCTCTACCCGTTATTAGGATAAGTTATCTTTAAAGATACACTCTCCTTTATTTGAAGATCGAGTTACAGTCTGACATTTAACTGTAAGTCGTATTCATGAGCTTAAAGACATGGAATGTTTTTATGGAAAGCTCAGGACCGAGAAAATTTGATTTTCTCGTTGTTAAGGATAAGTTATCATGTAGGATCAACTTTCCTTTCTTTGAGGCACGAGTCACAATCTGAGGTAATTGTAAATCATTAAGAAGAAAAAAAATGACATGTTTTGAAAACATTTGAACTTTCATTCGAGCTTTATGTACACACCCGTGTCGGTATTGAGCGACATTTCTAGGTACGTCCATATTATCGAAACTGAAAGACATGTCGAGAAGAATATTTATGGTATTTTTGAAAGATTTTCACATTTTTTATTTTGATTTTATAGGTTTTATATTTTTGTATTATAATTTTCAATGTTTTCGAAAATAATATAAAATAGACCTTTGTACAGCAGAAGAGGGTGATGTTGAATGTACATAATTGGAACCCTTTGAAGAAATGGATTCAGAATCCACTAAAGTACCTGCAATGACAGAAGAAGAATTTTCACAAATACTAGTGTTAGGAGTAACAAATGCATTTTCTTCATTCAGAACACTCGCATTAGTGCTGGAGCCGGTGTCATCACACTTCTCGATGGGAATCCACTTAAGACCAACTTCCTTGAAGATCCTACCCGTTGGTTTCCACTGAAGACTAGATCTAGGAGTAGTGTTCTCTTGCACAGCGGAACACTTCTTAGGAGAGAAACTAGTTCCTACATTGATCCGCTTGGAGGGTTTCTTGTCATTGCTTTTCTTTGTGATAGGTGTGAATCTCCTTGTTGTCTTATGGGAGTCTACATTCTTTCTCTGTGTGAAGGCACGAGAGTTTACCTCATAGAGGTATTGCAGAATGCAATGAGCATGGTTTCCATGGTGAATGCCCTTTTTGCACGTGGGGCATACAGGGAGTTTGGGATTCTCGAAAGTTCTTGTGTACCTAGAGTTTGTTGACCGTTCAGGCACCATGTTCGAAACACGACTACTCATTGGTGATTGCCAATTCCTAGGTTGTTGGGAAGGGGTCCTAGGTTTTGGTTGATTACCATTAGGTGTGTGTTGAACTCTAGCGGTTGTTGGTTTACTAGGTTTTTAATACACATGGTTTACTTTCTGAATGTTCCCTTTTTGCTTACCATCCCCTAGGTTTTTGGTTTGACCAACGTCATTTGAACCTTTAGATTCCTTTGTGGGCGTAAGATTCACACACTTGGGAGTACTCTTAGAAGTAGTGCAAGGTGCATTCACAGAGTTGTGTTTAGCAAGAGTGGGTTTTCTAAATGGAGGAACATAGGGTGATATGGCGGGTTTTGGTACATTCGATGGCACATCGATATTAGGAGGTAACCTAGAAACATTAGAAGGCGGTTTTCCTAAGATAGATGGCTTTGGTACTTTGTACGCATTGGGTTGTCTAACAACTGGTTTTACAACCTTAGGTTCCACGGTTTTTCCACCCATCTTTTCAACAAGTTTCTTCAACTCAGCAATCGCGATGTCCTTTTCTTGCAACATCGCTTTTAGATCAGAAATATCCTTACTCTTTTCATTCAATTCGCGAAATGATTCAGAGAGTTTTATTTGTAAATTACTGTCATCGGGAACTTTTCCAACTTTGTTTTGCAGAGCAAGTTCAAGAGAATGACAATGTTTCTGAAGAAAATCATATCGGTGTTGAAGAATCGTGAACTCTTTTTGATTAACATTTGTTGAAGGCTCACTATCGCGACATTTGCCTCCTATCTGAGCTTGCAGCTGTTCGATTGTTTGTTGCAGTTCAGTGTAAGCTTTATCATACGAGAGTTTGTCATCCTTACATTCATCACATTTTTTGACATATTTATTCCAAAGATCGGTGAATTCGTTATCCTTTTTGATGACATAAAACTCCATTTTTTCTTTCGTACGATCAAGCTCATTTTGGAGGGTTGCATTGTCTGACCCAGAGTTGTTTACCGCAATGGGGTTACTATCAACACAATCACCACTGTCATTTGATTTCGAGAGACATGCCAGGTCGCTTTCCAAGACTTTAATTCTATCAAGAGATTCATCAGCCTCCTTCGCCAAAGATTTAAAGTCTTCAACAAATTTGGTTAGTTCTTTTAGAAAAGCGTTCTCAAGATTGCCTATCCTCGCATCAACTTGATTAATAATGGGATTGATTTCAGTATCAAGCACTTTTTGTAACTCAACATGAACGGGTGATGTAAAGTTTCCTCCAGTCATTTTGGCGTTAACAACCCGTTTGAGAATGACAAAATTATCTTTGAGCTCGGTTAGATACCTACGTGTGATACTCGGTTTCGGAGGGTCATCAGACAATTCCTCACTTGGTAGCAAAAGCATTTCAGAACTCGTTTTAGACCGAACAAAAACAGTTGGAGGATTAACTTTCGGATAATAAACAGGTGTCACTTCTTTATCAAGTTGTTTCATTCTTAGACGAGTCTCTACTGCAAGTTCAGTAGTTTCCTCGGAATCATGCACACTAGGAGGATCATGCTCATCAGACAAGATCACATTACCATTATATAGGGTTTCATTAGTGGCCTGAACTTGTTTAAGATATCCTGGATTAGGAGGAAGGGGACAACCTAAGGCCAATTTGTATCGAGTGTAGTTTATCTCATTCACTTTTGGTGCGAGCATATTTATTGTCTGCATAGTTTGGCCACGTTTTGCCAAAAGGTTGTCTAATTCCCTTATCCTATCCTGAGCTTTGCAAAAATCCTCAAGAAGCCCATCTTCTCGAATTTTGAAATCATGTTTCAGCTTTTTTCGTTCTTCTTTTAAATCCAAAATGATAGATTTTTCAGTTGAAAGCTGTTTATTAAGAGAGGTGATTTCATCATTCAATTCGCTTATCTTTTTAGCACTACTTAAATGTAAGGCATTTAATTTCTTTGTGGTGCATTTTTCTTGATAAACCGATGTAGCGTGAGCTTGTTCAAGTTCCTTGATTTTAGCCTGATGAATTTCAAAGCTTTTCTCCCTTTCCTTATAACCGGCAAGCTCAGTGGTCAATTTAGCATTAGTTTCTCTAAACTTATTATTAACCATATTCGCATGAGCAACATCCTTAGCAAGCTTATCAAATAATGATTTATAATATGTATGCGTCTTGTCAGGAAGGGTTGTAGGTTGGGCTACTTGATCTCCACTAAGGTCCACACTGGGCGCATTAGAAATAATATTGCTATTATTCGTTTGATCCCCGTGTGTCTCAGTGGAAGGCTCAAGTGACTCAGTATACTCTTCCTCCTGATTAGACATATTATATAACTCATTATCATTGAGACGTGGGTGTACCTCAGATGAACCGTCTGAATCATACACAGGAGCTCTGTCAGCCTGAATTACAGATGTTGATGCTTGCTGTGAGTTAGCCATCAAAATGGAGTTGGTAGTCACCTCTTCTTCCTCATCATATGTTGCTGCAGATGCCATGAGATCAAACTCTTCAGCTAGAAGTGGAATTCCTGCTTCTTCCTTTTGAGCTATACGAAGCTGAGTCTGGAGATAGGCAGCATCCCTCTTCTTTTTGGTAGTACAATCACGATTCTCAATACCCGCAGCATGCATGTCTTGTTGAGATGTCATTGAAGAAGTCGTGTGTAAAGCAGGATCTCAATTCGTAGAAAGCGCGTTTCGAATTCTAAAAAAAAATCAAATTTTGCCGAAATTTTCCAGTCCGACAAAAAAATACCTCAGTCCGATGTAAAATAAACAAATCGAAATGCCACAATTCCGCAACTTTCTCAAATTGCGAAATGTTACCACAAATTCCGCAATGAGAAAGAATTCGCAATGTTCAGAATTCCGCAATGAGCAAGAAATCGCAATGCCAATAATTTCGCAATGCCAATAATTTCGCAATGCTGGTCTAATTCCGCAATATCAAACAATTCCGCAATGGGGTCAAATTCCGCAATTACTATAATTCCGCAATAACATTAATTTCGCAATAAGACTAATTCCGCAATTCCAAAGATTCCGCAATAACTATAATTGCGAAATTATATGCCAGATTCCGCAATATGCCAAAATTCGCAATAGATCAAGAAACTTCAATTTCGCAATAGGGACAAAGTTGCGAATTTTTGTACTTTTTTCCTAAAAAATAGGATATCGGACAAGGACGAGAAATAGCACACTTTTCTGTAATTTTGAAGGATTTTGAGCCAATAAAAACCACCAAAACGCTAACCACGAATCCCTTGGCGAATGATACCACTTGTTGGACGTTTACACACGAACCAAATACGTAAAGTCTTGAACTTTATGTATCAAAATGATGAGATGACTAACTAGATAAAAGAACAAGAGTAAAGATGATGAAGAACTAAAAGAGATGATGAAATAGATGAAGATTAAGCAAGGATTAAACTAAAAAAGAAAGATTAGATTAAGGAAGGGAAAAGAAAAACAAAGATGGTGATTTTCCTAGTGAGAGAAACAAAACATCTTTCTCTCTCTAAAACTAATCAAATGGAAAACACACACACAAATGAGGCTTAGGAGGCCTTTTATACTAAGTAGTAAGTGTTTAGGAGGCCTTCCTCATTTGTGTGTTCGGGACTAATTCCCGTTACATAAACATCAATAACTAAGAACTCTCGACACCGTTGAATAGTATTTTTCACGAGCTTCGCAACGGTATATTATATGACCATCACTTTAAATACGGCTAACAGGTTGCATTAACAAATGCGAACTATCAAACTCCTTACACTTCTCAACAGCATGATCATAATGATGTTTTTGGTTCCTCTAGATCTTTAGAAGGTTGTTTCTCTGATGTTTCACCAGATGTCACAAATTCTTCTTTTGGAAATGTAGGTAGTGAAAGTGTACCAAGTCACGAAGGTGATTCAACTGACACCACAAATGATCAAAACATATAAGATGTTGGTCAGCGTGTGATTGAATTACTTTCTATCACTAGTAATAGTGGTGGGAATGTGGGTAGCAATGACTATACTAATACTTATGAACAAACAAGTAATAGTCTTCAACTAGAACAAGAATATGGTCGAGGGAAACGAACACGTCAACCTTCTGTTTTGTTGAAGAATTTTGTAACTCATTTTGCTCGTTGTTCAACCTCTAAAGACCCCATCCCAATTCATTCGATCCAATCAACTACCTCATGTACACGCTATCCCATAGCTAATTATGCGACATGTTCTAACTTATTTTTTTCTGCCAAATATTGCACTTTCTTAGCTTAAGTTACAGAGTCTAATGAACCTGTTTGCTACTATCAAGCTGTAAAAGAAAAGAAATGGTGCGATGCTATGAAGAAAGAAATCGATTCACTTGAAAGTAATGGTACTTGGGAACTTGTGACTTTGTCGCCCGAGAAGAAAGCTATCGGTTGCAAATGGGTGTATAAGACAAAGTATCACAGTAATGGTACGATGGAACGTTGTAAAGCCCGTCTTGTTATCTATGGAAATAAACTACAAGAAGGTATCGACTACAACCAAACTTTATCTCTAGTGGCAAAAATGGTGACCGTACGAACATTGCTTAGCTTGGCGACAATGAAGAATCAGGAATTACACCAAATGGATGTCCACAACGCGTTTTTACATGGTTGACTTGAATGTGGAAGTGTATATGCGACTTCCTCCTGGATTCGTGGCTCATGGTACAAAAATAGTTTGTAAGCTCAAAAAGTCGTCATACGGTTTGAAACAAGCTCCACGATGTTGGTTTGCAAAATTGTTAAGGGCTTTGAAAGAATTTGGCTTTGTTCAATCTTGGTATGACTATTCTTTATTCACTACAAACACGAGGTACGTGTGCATGTCTTAGTATATGTTGACGATCTCATCGTTGGTGGAAATAACTTGGACAAGATAAACTAATTCTACGCTTCTCTAAGTGATTGCTTTCATATGAAAGACCTTGGATTTTTGCGAGGTCTTGAAATTGCTCGAAGCAAAGAAGGGATATATTTGTGCCAAAGAAAATATGCTTTAGATATTATTGCTGAATCGAGATTGCGTGGGTGTAAGCCAGCGTCGTTTCCCATGGATGAAAAGCATAACTTAGCATTAGCAAGTGGACCATTATTGAAGAGCCAGAAAATTTTCGTCGCTTAGTTGGCAGATTGATCTAGTTGACCATCTCTAGACCCGAGCTTAGTTACTGTGTCCATATCATGGCTCAAATCATGCAAACTCATCAGGAATTTCATTGGGAAGCAGCTCTTTGAGTCGTCAAATATCTAAAAGGTAATCCGGGTCAAGGTGTCTTGTTAAGTTATAAGAGTGAAGTTTGTGTATCTGCATATTGTAACTCTAATTGGGCCGGTGTCTATTGGCACGAAGATCTTTGACCGGATACTTTGTAATGCTTGGTCAATCACCCATTTCTTGGAAAACTAACAAGTAACATATTGTCTCAGGATCATCAGCTGAAGCGGAGAGTATCGTTCAGTGGCCATAACAATATGTGAACTAAAATGGCTTAAAGGTCTTCTTCACTTGATAAGTGTGAAAACACTAATCAGTTATGACCTAAAAACCACTTAAAACACATCCAAATACATGATATTAAAATGTAAATTATCAGAATTACGTGGGTATTTTGTGTTTATGTGTTTTCAGGTAAAAAGATACATAATGGAGCAAACATGCGTTTTCAAGGGATTTATCTGAGAAAAGACGAAGAAAATGATGAAAGATGCTTCAAGGACCTTATTTGCCAAGCTTTCAAAGATCAAGGGCTTAAGTTGTAATTTTTACAAAGACAAAGGATGTAAATAAGATTTGCTTAAAAACTTTTAACTCTTTAATCTCATTTGATAAGAGATTAAAGTGGAGGGACTAAAAAGAAAAAGAAGAAAAATACTTTGCTTTAACTTATCTCTGTATCATTTATTCACTATCAGTCAAACAAAGATAAAAGAAAGAAACAAAGTAATGAGTATATCATCTTCATCAGTTCTTCAAGACGATTCATAGAGAGAGATTAAGAAGGTTTCAAGAAAAGATTATAAAAGCTAATTCGTTCATCATTACATCCTCTACAAGATGGTGCTACTTAATTTGATCAAGATCAAGCAATTAAGAAATGCCCAATTCTGGGTTTATCATGAAGAACCCTAGATGACGTTGCGGTTAATGATTGGTCAAAACACGTCACTCCACCTCGCCAACAACCTCCCTCATTCTCTATAAATTCACTCCTTCACCCTCATTTGGAAGCGGTCAGCTTAGGAGTAAATTTCTCACAGTAGAGTTAGAATAGGATTGATTAGGAGTAGTTTAGAGAAAGAGTTTCACATAGAGCTTTTACATTCTGTTTTTCAAGAAGTTTATTCTGTTTTTAATCCTGGTGTTCTTGTAACAAACTTCTGTTATAAATTCAGTTGAGTTGGTTAATTATGTAACTTTCACCATTAATGAAAGCTTTTATTTTCTTCATTTTCTTCTCGATTACTGTTCATCGGTTCTTATCAGCTTATAAGCTTGTTAATACTGTTTTCTTAAGCTCATAGTTCATAAGTTTGTAAATGCTTACTAGTGATTCTTTTAGCTTTTGGATTTAATTACATTGGTAATTAGTTTATGATATACAGAATAATCAACGTTCACAGTTTGTTTGGGTCTTAGCGTTTTAGAAGCTTTTCAGTTTAATCAGATTAAAACAGATTTTTCATCATTAGCCAAAAGCTTATCTAAGGTTATTTTCAGTTTTCTGTTACAACTTAGTAAAGATTTGAGTTAATTAAGTAGATCAAGTAGAATTAAGCTCAAGCTTGAAATTACAATAAGACGACAAGTTTCTAAGTTCAGTTTGGAGTGTTTGTTATCAGACTTGTATAAAGCTTGTTCGTAGCTCATGATTGATTCAGATTGAGATTGTTTCAGCATAGCTCTGAAATCAGCTTTTGGTTCGATTTTTGAGTCCCGGTTTGTTAACACTAGAGGTTACTGTTAGGATATATCATACCAGATGTTGATTCAGATTGGGAATAGTTTGTTTAGTATTAGGAATTAGTTACTGCTTGATCAGAGTTAGAAGATTGGAGTAATTAGTTGAGTTGCAAGTTTACTGTTTAAATAACAGAGTAAGAAGTGAAGATCTCGTCCAATTTTTCTTTGCTTTGTTTCAGTTTTGCAGGTTATCAGATTTGCAGGTTTACGAGTTGCTGTTTGATTAAGACTCTTGGTGCCTTGATGATTTCTATTGATTTCAGTTTAAGATAGCAGTTGCAGTTCACCAGTTAGTAGATAGACACAGTTGGAGGTGTGGATGAAAAGGTAGCTCAACACTAACCTTCGACATCAGTGGACTAATCTACGAAAGTCAAGGTCAAGCTCTATTTTGGTTTTTCTACAAAATTTAGAGTATACTATTAGAAGTTCTTGTAGTATAGCTTTCTGATTGTTCAATGTTGCTTGTCGAATGTATTTGATACATGTTCTAGTTAACTAATTCGTTTTCAGTACATGTTCTAGTTAGTTATCATGTGATTTCAGAATCTTTAGTAATATTTGGATGAGTAAACAAACTAAATGTGATTAAGAGTAGTAACTGATTAGCAATCCTTTATTTTCATTAGCCTAATTAGAAGATGAGTTAAATGGTGTTTGGATAGGTGAATTATAGTTCATGTCTTGTAAAATCAGTTTTATCTAGGAGTCAGTTATATACAGATTAGTTTGGATAGGTTTAATTCAGGATTTACTTGATTTGAGAAATAGAATTGAATTTAAGTTTAGTCAGTAGGACTGAACTCAGGATCTGAATTAGTAGCTAGCTTGTTTTAGATTTAGAGTAAAGTCATCTTTAGTCCCTCATTCATATTCCTTTTATTTTAGTGCCAGTCCTGTATTCGTAGTTAGGAAGATTTGTTAAATGTTAGTTAGTTAATAAGTGGAACTGTTAGTCCTTGTAGCTAGACTTTTCAGTTAAGTTTACTGTGTAGTTAGTCCTTATGTTTGATTAAGTTAGTTAGATCCACATATAGCTTGTTGGGCTATAATAGCATTTTGGGGCTGTTGGGGTTTAGTAAAGTTTCTTAATAGGCCATGTCAATAGTTTGATATAGAATTTGTATTAGACTGTAAGAGCATATGCAATGGGGGGGTTTTATCAAAAGCTTTTCACTATTTGAAAAAGCTATTCAAAAGCTTTTTACCATTAACTACCAAAGCTTTTTACAATGATTGTAAGAAAGACTTGGCACTAGTCAAGTCTTTGAAGCAATAGCTTTGTACTTTCAAAGATTTTCATAAATGTTTCAAGTGATAACAAATATATCATTTATTGCCATAAATGCTCCAAGCCATGGATGACTTGGAGCATTGTGGATGCTCTAACGTTTTATAAATTCAACTTTGATACATTTGTGCTTAGATTTGGCAAATGTGAATTTCTTAGTTCTTATAAAATTGTATTAGTTTAATATTTTTGTATTTTTCATCATTCATTTGTAGTATAAATTTATATTTTGCATTTTTGAATTCGTAGCTTAAAATTGTATTTTCTTGCATTTAAAATGGTATTTGCAACGTGTTGTAGATTAGTACGTATATGTAGGTAATATAGTATATTTTTACATTTTTACATGCTTTATGATCAAGTAGCTTAAAAACCAAAAATTACGAACTATAACAAAAAACAATTAAGTCTTTGCTTGAAAACGTTAAGTCAATTCGATTAGATACCGAGAAAAAAAACGAACTAAAAAGAAAAATATTAAATGGCGCCGCGGCCGGTTCTTTTCGTGAAGATTGACGGTTTCTAGTGAGACGTATTGGATTTTGGGATCCGTTCATTTTGTGAACGTTATTTTTGTTAAATCAAAAACATAAAAAATAAAAAATAAAAAAGATAAAAATATAAAAATAAAAAATCACAAAATCAATTCTTTTCCTAAAGAATTGAACCAAAAAAATAAAAAATACAAAAGTAATCTTTTTCCTAAAAGATTGCACCAAAAATATATTGTATATATTATTTTCAATCGTTTTTACGTACATATTACATTTTTCTTAAAAAATCAAATAAATAGAAAAACAATTTCTCAATATTATTATATGTAAACAAGTATACGTAGATACGAACAACTAATCCACCTATTACCATAAGTATTGCTTTGCAATACACCGTTTGTGGCGGCGTTCCGTTGCCACTTACGTGTATCGATCAAATTTAATAAGGCACAATAGATAATAACTACAATCAACTTGAACTTGAGAAAGAGGCCACTGTGTGGGGGGTATAAGGCGAGTGTATTTCACATTCTAAAAAAGCAGGCTCTTAAGTGCTACACGCCGCCTCGTTTCTCCGCTTCCTTGTGGGTCTTTCGAAGTCGATAGTAGTGAGTGGTGTGCCACCGAATTAGTATTACATATCTATATATTTTCTTGTGGATATTAATTCGAACCTCGAGAGAGATAATCTCTTCTCTTTTAAAAGTCGACCGAGAGCTTCTCTCTCACTCCTCGAGTTTACTTACACGTATACTCGTACGCGTGTAAACATACTATTTGGTGTATTACTTCCTTCCCCGAGGAGGTGTTAAAACGTCATTCACTTGTATATACATTCGGCCACCTTGCTACACATGGATACTCGTTCCATGTTGGAGATGTTGCAACAACGATCCGCCAACGCTAATTATTAGCGTTGTTCGAATTGTGGTGGTCCACATGATACTTATTTATGTGATCAAAACAATGACTATTATGGGGAGGGTTATGCTTATAATGTAACCGAGAACCTTAATTTTCAACCTAACCTTCAAATGGACTACACTTGTAATGACTATATGAGATATTCCGGTTTTTCATAATGAAATCCACCATCATTTAATGATTAAACCTTTAATGAGCCATACTAAAACCAAGGATTTTCCAATCATGAGGGTTTTCAAAATGATGATAATTTTTAAGGCTATAATCAAGAAACCTTTCATAATAAAGGATTTTCAAATAATGAAGGCTTTCAAAATGATGAAAATTTTCAATGCTATAATCACGATACCTTTCAACATCAAGGATTTTCACATCATGAGGGTTTTCAAAATGAAGGGAATTTTCAAGGTTATAATCATGAGAACTTTTATAATCAAGGCTCTTTTCAAACCTATAAACCACCTAATTATGGAAATCCACCTTCACCCTATTCTTCGACTTACATGTGCGAGTTTTGTGGAAAAGAACCCCATTATGGTTATATTGTCGACCAAAGAATCCGCCTTCTTATGCTCCTAATATTTATAATGAGTTTTATTCTTTACTTGAGCAAGCACGAAAGAACACCAATAAACTCATGGAATATAATCGTATAAAAACACGAGCCTTGAGGAAATGACAAATGAGAATGTGCGGATAGTGGAAGAAATAAAATCTCTTCGTGATGAGGCAATGACAAAACTATCTAATCAAGAGGAAATTTGTGATGAAGATAGTGAAGCGTTGAACATTAAATATCATCAACTTCAGCAAGATTTACATATGTTGCTGATACAAGGCTTTTGGCCAGTATGAAAATTATCGTTGTTCCAAGTCTAATCGAATTGATAACTGGTTAACTATGCGACTCAGCTGTCTTTGGTGGAAACAAATGTTGTGTCGTTGTAGTAAAATTAAAGGTGCAAAAACTTTAAAGTACAAGCAGGGAAAATAAATCTAAACCTAATTTAAAATAAATGACAAGAAATTGAAGCGTGACGAGAAACTAAAAGACACTAAAAGTAAATAACGCAAACTTAAAACTATCCTAAAGGCAAACTTAAAACGCAACTAAAACTTAAACTAAGGCAAGTGATAGTCGTAGAAATACGCGTTTAGGAAAACAACGTATAAATGCGGCAAGTATTAAACTCGACGATTTAGGAAAACCGACAAGTCGAATAAATGCGGGTTCGTTCTCGAAGGAGGTGTGTGTATTAATGTGCCAATATATAAAATAACAATGTTTGGATTAGTGACGTTTTTGGTTTTGAGAAGAGAAAAAGTAAAAGACGAGTTACGCTACGATTAAACTACGACGTTGACGTAAAACGCGAACGTAAATACGTAAAACGCGACAAAATTAAAAATTAAACCTAAAAATTAATTAAAAGATTAAACTAAGTCTAAAATAATATAAATAAGAATAAAAATTCAACAAATATATTTTTAAAACCTTTTATTAATTAAATATTCAATTTTAAATGCTAACTAAAGCCCTAAAATTAAATATAATTAACAAAATGCCCAAAATATTAATTTATTGAACTAATAACTAACTTATATTATTTAAAGACTAAAAATTGTTTTTCCTAAATTTTTAAAACTATTTTTCTATTTTTTAATCACTAAAAACTATTTTTAAATTAAAATAATCATAAAAAATAATAAAATAATGCCAAAAATAATTTGCCAATTTTAAAAATCCTAAATTACACTAATGAACAGTAGAAAATTGAAAAAGTTTGAAAAATGTAAAATTTTGCACTAAAAGACAAAACAGTTTAATAATTAAACTCTAATTATACTAAATTAATTAATAAAAATGATTAAAAAGTGAACAGTAAAATATTTTTAAACTAAAAATCTTAAAATACTTTTCTTAATCTATGAAAAATTTTAAAACTGAAAAATGTTGATTTTCTACACTAATGCCAAAACAGAATAATAAAAAGTTAATTAAAAATAGCAATTTAATCTAAAAAATATAAAATGAACAGTAAAATAAAAACTATTTAAACAGAAAAATCAAGAATTAAAAAAGAAAAATAATGAAAAAATAATTAAGTTCTAACTCCTATTTAACTCCACTAAAGACAAAAATACAAAAATCTGAAAGTGACCTTTGTGGACTTTTGTCCTTTAGCACAAGCAGTGGGAACAAATACACTAGCAGGGGTAATGGAGTTCCCACTGCTAGTGCAATATCAAGGTCTGTGGACCTTTTAGGTTGTAACTTGAGCTTTGATTGGTATTGTTGGACAAGAGGGGCACCCCTACACTCAGTGGAGTGTAGGGAGTCAGTAAATGCTAAAAAACACACAACCACAATACAAATCTAGCATAAAAAATGGCAAATCAGTTACTGTTTTATACTATGGGGTCAGGCAATGAAACAGGCAACAACTTACTCAAACAACCACCAAACTACCTAAAATCAAAACTCAATCCTAGATGTCACCTAGCTCTAATAGATTCCAAAGTTGAATGGGCAAATTTAAGCTAAAATCAGGCAAAAAATGCACTTGCTGAATTCTACTATATTATACCAATTTGTGACATACAAATACCTATAAAGTCCTATCAAACTGCATACAAAGCACTTAAACAGAACTAAAACATCATGAGGGAAGTGTCACAGTTGATTTAAACCCAAGAGATTGTCAATATCCTAGCTTATCATGCAGACCCAAACACCCCCTTAATTGATAAACTCCTAAAATTAACAAAGAATTGTATTCACAATCAATTCAAACCTGTTGTAGACTTACTCTAACATGCATAATGAACATTCATCAACAAAAATTTACCACTTATCAAACACATAAAGTAGTTTCAAGCAATGTCATATAAATCACATAGAAAATATTAAAAATGAAAACAGGGTTCAAGCCACTGGTTACCTTGGCTGAGGCCTTCTGCTTGGCTTTTCAATAGCTTCTAAGGGGCTTATGACATGTAGAGAAAATCCCTGCTGGGGTTCAACAGCTGAACCAGGGATTGCAAGATATCTTGAAAAAGAGAAAAAATGGAAATATGGGGTCTTGTTTCCTTGCTTCCTGCACAATCACCAAAAACCAAGAACAAACTTGAAGTAGCAAAAGATTACAAGCTGTGGGCTTGTAGCTTTTGCTACAGTAAAAGATTAAATAATAAAAATATAAGATTTTTTTGAAAGTCTTTGAAATCAGAAACTTTGCAAAAACAAACTGGAAACCAATCTTAGCAAGCTTATGAAAACGTTTTTCAACCAAAATAAACTCAAATTCAGAAAATCCAAGGGTTCAAATCCACTTTCACTTCATTGAACATTTGAACTTTCTGAATATATAAAATCCTTTTGAAACTCTTTGAAAACTACAAACCTTTTGAAACCCTTTACACTAATTTTGCAAGTTAAAAATAAAGATTATACTAAAGAACAGATAAAAAAGGAACTCAGTATTGCATTTTTAAATTCATTTCATTTTCATTAATTTGAAAGCAAAATAAAAAAAAACTGGAACAAGGGGTTGCTACAAAACTAGCACCTCATTTTATACTACTTAAATGAAGATTCTAGGTTGCTAGAATAAAATAATACGAAAAATATCAAAAGCTAAACCCTAATTCTGGAATTTCCAGTTTTGCCCTTTGGTCAAACTGGTCTTCAAGCTCTCATGTGATGTTTGGTGGATGCCAGCTGTTGAATATTGATATTGGCCGTTATATGGACCCTTTGGGAACAAGAAAAAGATTTGGGTCGTTGGATGGAGTCAAAGTGTACAGTGACACGTGAAGGATGTAGCAGGGGAGGGGACAAAAGGTACAAGGGTCATTTTCTGGGTTGGGGGTTGTGTTGAGTGTGGGGTTGTGAAGAGAAACCCTATGGTTAATTAGTGTAGGGGTGAGAGAGGGAGTTAATTAATCATGGGTGTTTTTAGGGTTTAATAGGATGAAGATGATTAAATAGTTAAGGTTTAATCAGTTAAGGGGATTTAAAACGTGTTTCCCACTTAAAAATTTTGTTAATATAAAAATGGGTTAAGTGGAAATATGACGTGGGTGGAGATTTGAGGTGGATGCTGGTGATTGGTTGGGGGGTGACGTGGCGACCTATGAGTGGGTGAGGGAAGTTTTGTTGTCTGCCCAGTTTGCCCCTTCTACTCCCTTTCTCTTGTCACTTTGAGTTAAACAGCTCTAAACTTTCCATCCTTTGAAAACAACTTTGCTCATCTTGTCATTTTTGGCACAAACACTTTTCAAACATGATTCAAGAACTTCTCTTGTAATTTTGATATTCTTCAAGGACCTTTTATGTATATACTTGAAATATTAGGGACCCTAATGCAATAATTGAGTTTTGCAAGGGTATAATATGACAAGTCTTCAATTCTTGAGGGACCATTTTTGCCAAATCTTCAAACTTCAAGGACTTCAAAGAAAATTCATGATTCGGGTCCGGTTCTTTGTGCGGCTTCGTTTCCCGTGTTTGTTTTTGCTTGATTCCTTTGATCTTTTGGTGAATTCACGATATCCGTACCTAAAATACACAATGAACAAACACAAGCACATATATGGGTATTTTGATGATATTTTAAGCATTTTAAACCCGATTTGGACGATGAGACTATGTATAAATACAGTCTCATCAGCAAGGCTTAAAATAAATCTAAGGCAAGTAAACTTAAAGTGCGACTAATTAAAAGGCGGGAAAAGTAAAGCTTAAAAATTCAAACTTAAAAACATAAACTTAAAATAAACTAAAAATACCTCACTCGGAATAATTACTCGTTCGGAATGTCACCTTCACCCGGAATAATTCTTCTTCGTTCGGAATAACTTGACAAAAACCTTGATCCGGAATAAATCCTTTATCCGGAATAATTCACTTATCCGGAATAAGTTTGGTTGATCTGGAATAAAAGCTCAGACCTTCATCCGGAATATTACCTTGATCCGGAATGTTGAATATTCCGGATGAACAACCTTTGATTCGGAATGTTCCGAGTGAACGACCCTTGATTCTGAATACAAGTTGGTTCGGAATGTAGCACTGATCCGGAATGTTCCGAATGAGTTCCTTGATTCGGAATGTTCCGAATGAGCACCCTTTACTCGGAATAATTGTTGATCCGGAATGACAAACTGATCCGGAATATGTCACTTATCCGGAATGTTTGCTTGGTTCGGAATAATCACAACACCACCTTGATTCAGAATGCAAAGCTGGTCCTTGATTCGGAACAACCTGGAAATCAACAGTACCTGGAAAAACAATAATCGCGAAGAACAAGGAAACAACAAAAAGAACGAATCTAATACCAAAACTAATCAAGATCAACCAAAAGATTAAACTAAAACAACCACTAATAATCAACTAACAAATAATAATCAAACCAAATCAATAACACTAACAATAATAATCAAAATAATTAAAGCCCACTTAATCAATTTAATAAAAACTCAAGAACATGAACATGAACATAAAGCATAAAGATTTAAGATCAACAAGAAAGGAAGATAAGAGATTAGCAAGAAAAGTAAAGATTAACAATAATTAAAAGGAAACTTACTTGAAATTAAAGGTATTTAAGGTACAAGACAATTAATTAAATGACATGTAATTAAAGAACAAGTAATTAAAATGGAAGAGCTAATTGTCACACTTAGCCAACAAAATGAAATGAAATGAACTAAGGCCTATTTATAGGAGGATTATGGAGGTGCTTAGAGGAAGCTTCCTCCCCTCTTTCTTCTTTCTTCTAATTGTCATTAAGTCCTTAATCTTCTTAATTCTTTGACTTTAACGACTTTGTCTCGGGATTTCTACTCTCGCCTTGTAATTTCTTCAATAAATTAGACTTGAGTTCTTCGGCTTTTAGTAAACTTCCGTCTTTTGACTTTTTCTTCGATAAATCTTCAGAATTGGTCTTGGAATTCCGTTCTTTTTGCACTCTTGATTTCTTGACTTCGTCTTTTGTCTTTTTCTTCGATAAAAGCCCGTGAAAGCCGTGTTTTCTTCCCTTTTAACATTTTGATCCTAAAATCACAACAAAAACACAAACCACGCATAATTCTGACATTTACGACATAAAATACACGTTTTGGCTTGGTTATTATTGTAGTTAAGTGGTAAAAAGGATGGGTGTTTACACAGCTATCAAATCCCCTACACTTGACCATTGCAATGTCCTCATGCAATGCATTAGTTACAAAGTAAGAATACACTTTTCATCATAATCAATCCACATTGGCCTTTATTAAAGAGATAGAAAATTATAAACAAGTAAAGAAATAAAAACCATACCTTAGGGTTTTGGAAATGTCGTGAATGATCATCATCCTCAAGTTTTCACTTTCTCCAAACCATGCTTAAAAACAAGATCATTGTTATTATAAGTTAGCAAACTATCACGAACTCATGTGGGCCAATTATTTACTTAGACTCCCTTATTCCTAAGTGTATCTCTTATATTTTATTGTTGTCTAGAATGATCACGAGGATGCATTGTTTGACTTATTTCGATAGTTATTTAGGCTGAAAATAAAGTGGGACGATTTAATCAATAGTTAGCTAAAGGACAAAATCTTTTAAAACTGCTTCTCGGGACCTCATAAAGTTCATATCTTGGCATAACTCGCTTCACGATTTGAGACCTTTCTCGGACCGATATTTGGCAGCGACTTCATACTTCAAATCTTTTGAGAGACGTTCATGAAATAATGGTCTTCTCTTCATAATAGGAATTTCTTCACTTGAAGTTTTGAGAGATTCTTCATACTTGGACCACGACTTCTTCATTTTTCTGCAATCTTTATTTTGGACTTTGATATACAACGATCCGCCTCCTTTTAGGACTAGGATCTATTTATCCTCATACCTTGCTAGGGTCTTTTCGGATAGACTTCTCCATGATTTTTTTGGGGAGTTTTTGCTTTTTGTCGTGTGTCTCGATCCTTCATATTGATTTTTGATAAATGATTCTTCACATCACTTTGGATCTTTAGCAACAAAATGTAGCCCTCATGCCTTGTTAGGACCTTTTTGGACTCGCCAATCTTCGCATCCCGCTTCAATAAGTTATGCCTTGGCTATGAACTCTAATCCATACCGAGCAACTTTTAAATGATCTTGGGCTAGAAGCTAAGTAACTTTTCAAATCGTACAACCTTATTTATTACAGTTAAATTTATTAGCAAGCGATGGGAGAATAGGCTTATAATTAACTCACATAAATTCACGAAAGAATACCAAACTTATAATTGACTCTATCATCCCTCGTTCTCCACAGTTTAAATTCTCAAAGAATGAGACTCGTGGATGCTTAGCCTATTAAATCAAAGTTTTGGGTTTTCGAGTCGCCTATAGGATCTTGCAAACTCTTAGACTTTTTCAAGTTTAGAAATCGCATTTTAAAGTTCCCTTGATAAACGACTCTCTAGGATCAATTATAGGAACTTGCGAAAAGTTCTTGTTCTTAACCCGTGAGAGTTAAGACTTTCGTGTTTTAAAGCTCCCTATATAAAAGCCTAGCAAGACTTGACTTAAACACGTTAAGGATACTAGCTAGAGTAAACTTAGATAAGTAAACTCGGGTTGAGTCAAAAGATTCACAACGTTTGAAAATTAAAACCACTTTATTAAAATTTATTCTAACAAAGAAAGAAAATAACTATACAAAGGTAAAACTAATAGGCCAAAATAGATCAAAAATTTTGAAAAATGTCGAAAAATTGATTTTCCGGTTAAAATGAGGACAAATACAAGGAAAAGAACACTTAACTTCGATAGAAGTCCCCCTACACTTAATATAAACATTGTCCTCAATGTTTAAGCATGTGGGAGTAAACTCCCCTACACTTAGGACATTGTGCACTTTGTTTAAATCTTGCTAAGGAAAAGACCACTAACGAGATTCCTATTTTAATATTGGAAAATATAAAATAGTGAATCGAAAAGAGTTTAGGATAGAACCGGGAAGACGGAAACACGGAATCACGGGTCGTCGAAAATCATCAAGAGTGGATCATTGAGCGCTCGAATCCCTGAATATGAGAAGAGAGGAAATAGCAAACACCAACTGGTCTCCCCTACACTTAGGATAAAGATAGCTAAAAGATAGATACTTGGGTTGCCTCCCAAGAAGCGTTTGATTTTTGTTCACCGAGTCGTGAGCCTGACTCGACCTTGATTAGCATAGGAAGAAGCATGAAACACATCCACCAGGATCGAATACATAGTTTTCGTCCATCAAATAGCACAAGCTTAAGGCGAACAAGGCAAGCCAAAGAAGAGTAGGCAAGGTTCCCTTAAGCAAAGATGGAGCACGGTGGAAGCAAGGGTGTTGAGGTGCAAGCATATCTCCAATAGATCCAAAAATCTTTCCTTTTATTTCATCAGATGGATACTGGGATGGCTGAAGAATATCGATACCGGGGTCGAACACCTTTTCCTTTAGGGGAAAATAGCACTCAGGCTCAGCAGAATTTGAAGAAGATCCGCGAAGAAAGGGCACAACCTCGTCCTCAGAAGGTGGGCAAAGAGGTGTCAAAACATACGTGCTGCGGATGTTGGTGTCGTCCGGTTGCTTCTCCTTTGAAAGAATTTTCTTCAAATCCGAAGTAGGATCAAGACCATAATCATCAAAGTCTAAAGGAGGGGCATCACTCTCATGAGGGAAGTAAGTATTGAGAAAAGTTGAAAAGTCTTCCTCAAATGAGTAGTCATCCAAAGTAGGAGTAAGCATGGATGGCGGAGGATCTTCATCATGTGAAGAATCACTCGAAAGAGTATCGGCCTCATCAAAATCATCATAAGTGGGCATGTTGGGATACTCGGAAGTAAAATCATCATAATCATCTCCATCGGAGCTAGAATCATCATCATAAGCATCAAAGATCGGTGGAGAATCATATATGGGTGAAGGTTCCAAAATGGAGAGAGAATCATCCACATCATCTTGAAATAGTGGATTATCAATGCAAGAATCGAATAGAGGATTGTTGTGGATGACAAAATCATCGAGCACATTAATCATATTCGCTGATTCTCTTCCATAGGATTTGCTTGTAAGCTTCCCCATTTCAAAAACTTGTGCATCATCCCCGACTCTTAAGATGAGCTCACATTTATCCACATCAATTAAAGCTCTACCGGTTCTCAAGAATGGGCGTCCAAGTATTAACGGAATACGAGGGTCCATTTCATAATCAACAACAACGAAGTCGACCGGAAAAGTGAATGTGCCAACTTTAATGAACACATCTTCGGCAATACCAACGGGGTAAGCGAGAGTGCGATTGGCTAGCTCAAGAGTCATTTTGGTGGGTGTAAGGTCGGGCAATGATAACGTTTTCCAAACACTTAAAGGCATCAAATTTATACTGGCCCCGAGATCGGCTAAGGCAGTAAATTTGTCGGTTTGGTTAAAAGTACAAGGTAGCATAAAACGACCGGGATCTCCAAGTTTTTCCGGAAGTACTTTAAGAAGGATTGCAGAGCAATTTTCATTCAAGCGAGTATTAACAAACTCGGCCATCTTCTCCTTCTTGCTAAGCAATTCCTTAAACATCTTAACAAATTTAGGCATTTGTGCTAGAGCTTCAACAAGGCTAAAAGTGATGGTCATTTCTTAAACTTTCTTCAAATAGTTTGACACTTGAATGTCATCCTTGGTGTGCAGTTTGGCCTTGTCTAAGCGAGATGGATAAGGAATATTGGGTTTGGGTGGTGGAGGTGTAGAAGGTCAAGGTTGAGATGTTGAAGGGTTAAAGGTGGAAGGTGGGGTTGGTGGCGGATTCGTCTTGGGAACTTCTTTACGACGAGGCGGAGACGGTAATGGTGTACTAATAATAGGTGTGGGAGTAGTAGGGATACATGGTGGTGGAGGAGGTGTAGATGGTGTAACTGGAGGTGGGATAGATGGTCCTACTAAAGTAACTCCACTACGGGTAGTAATAGCACTCACATTCGCTCTCAGATTGGTGACGGTGTTTGAAGGTAGAGAACTTGAAGTAGAGGGTTGAGTGGTGGGTAAGAAACTAGTCAGCATATTCTTCAAATCATTCGTTTGATTGCTGAAGGAGGATTGTATATCATTTCGAAGCTCGGATCTAATGTCATTCCCTTGCTTGGTGATATCCCCTTTCAAATTGATAATTTGGCTTTGCAGATTCTTAATTTGCTCTCCTTGGGTTCTCATCAAAGCTTCAACATCTTGATTGATTGGTGGGGTTTGTTGAGCGGGTGGGTGATAAGGATTAGAAGCTCGAGGTGGGATTTGGTTGCTTCTATTGTAGTTGTTGTTGGGGTTTTGGTTTTGAGGAGAAAAACCGGGTGAAATATAGTTGTTGGACCGGTAACTTAGCAAATTTCGATCCCCTTGAGGTCGGGCTTGGTAATTTTCCGGTGAATAATTACCATAAGCCGCATACACGTTTTCTGGATTGCCTTGAGTAGAAGGACAATCAGTGTATGAGTGAGGACCCCCGCATGTCTCACAAGGATTTTCTACCGCTTTAACTTGTTGTTGTTGGTTTGTAGCGAGGAGCAAGATATTTTTGTTCATTTCGGCCATCATGCGGGTGAATTCGGTCATATCGGGGTTTGCTGAAGTAGAAGAAACATTGACTCTCGGGTTGTTCCTTGAAGAAGCGGAGGAATCCCAGTTTTTGTGATGAGTAGTCATGTTCTCAATAAGGTCTCTACACTCCTCGGGTCTTCTTTTCATAAATGTGCCACCGGCGGCTGCATTAATCGTATCACGATCACGAAAAGTCAAACCGTTGTAGAAAGTATCAATTAAGGTAACGGGAAGCATGTTGGTTTGGACATCGATCGATCAAAACATTATAGCTTTCCCAAGCATCAAAGAGAGATTCACCGGGTTCTTGCATGAAACCGCTGATTTGATTGCGAAGGCTCGTGACCATCGATGGTGGAAAGTAGCGCGACAAAAAGCGTTGAGTCATGTCGCCCCAAGTATGAATGGAATTCTTCGGGAGACGATCAAACCATTTCTCGGCGTGGTGTGATAAAGTATGTGGAAAGAGTTGAAGGCGAAGAACATCCATAGTAGCACCGGGCAACTTCATGCTTTGAGTGATAGTAATGAATTTGTCGAGGTGTTTGTTGGCATCATCATCAGGCAATCCACGGAAAGGATTAGTTTGCACTTGCTGGATCATATGATGCTTCAACGAAAACTCCGGAGCCGTGATTTGCATCGGCGCAATCGGTCCTCCTCGTCCAAACATAATGGGTTGACAAAGCTCCTCCATTGTCCGAAGATCGGGCTGTGGAAGAACATTGTTGTTGTTATTATTGAGGTGCGGTGGATTATTGTTGTTGTTCACACCTGCCATAGCTAAATCTTCACGAGTCTCGGGCTCTTGATAATTTGAAGATCTAGTACGCATACACCTGCGAAAGAAAAAGAAAACAATACCAAACACAAAGAGAATACACTATAAAGAAAATAAAATCTTTTTGGATTTTTGACAATTTTTATTTTTTATGGATTTTTAACAATTTTTTAATTTTTTATGGATTTTTGAAATTTTTAAGCAAGAAAAATAACGCTCACGAATGAACGGATCCCAAAAAGCAACGCGTCTCTCACAGAAAACCGTTAATCTTCGCGAAAAGAGCCGGCAGCGGCGCCATTTGATACAAGGCTTTTGGCCAGTATGAAAATTATCGTTGTTCCAAGTCTAATCGAATTGATAACTGGTTAACTATGCGACTCAGCTGTCTTCGGTGGAAACAAATGTTGTGTCGTTGTAGTAAAATTAAAGGTGCAAAAACTTTAAAGTAAAAGCAGGTAAAATAAATCTAAACCTAATTTAAAATAAATGACAAGAACTTAAAGCGTGACGAGAAACTAAAAGACACTAAAAGTAAATAACGCAAACTTAAAACTATCCTAAAGGCAAACTTAAAACGCAACTAAAACTTAAACTAAGGCAAGGCTTAAAATAAATCTAAGGCAAGTAAACTTAAAGTGCGACTAATTAAAGGCGGGAAAAGTAAAGCTTAAAAATTCAAACTTAAAACATAAACTTAAAATAAACTAAAAATTCCTCACTCGGAATAATTACTCGTTCGGAATGTCACCTTCACCCACAATAATTATTCTTCGTTCGGAATAACTTGACAAAAACCTTGATCCGGAATAAATCGTTTATCCGGAATAATTCACTTATCCGGAATAAGTTTGGTTGATCCGGAATAAAAGCTCAGACCTTCATCCAGAATATTCCCTTGATCCGGAATGTTGAATATTCCGGATGAACAACCTTTGATTCGGAATGTTCCGAATGAACTACCCTTGATTCGGAATACAAGTTGGTTCGGAATGTAGCACTGATCCGGAATGTTCCGAATGAGTTCCTTGATTCGGAATGTTCCGAATGAGCACCCTTTACTCGGAATAATTGTTGATCCGGAATAACAAACTGATCCGGAATATGTCACTTATCCGGAATGTTTGCTTGGTTCGGAATAATCACAACACCACCTTGATTCGGAATGCAAAGCTGGTCCTTGATTCGGAACAACCTGGAAATCAACAGTACCTGGAAAAACAATAATCGCGAAGAACAAGGAAACAACAAAAAGAACGAATCTAATACCAAAACTAATCAAGATCAACCGAAAGATTAAACTAAAACAACCACTAATAATCAACTAACAAATAATAATCAAACCAAATCAATAACACTAACAATAATAATCAAAATAATCAAAACCCACTTAATCAATTTAATAAAAACTCAAGAACATGAACATGAACATAAAGCATAAAGATTTAAGATCAACAAGAAAGGAAGATAAGAGATTAATAAGAAAAGTAAAGATTAACAATAATTAAAAGGAAACTTACTTGAAATTAAAGGTATTTAAGGTGCAAGACAATTAATTAAATGACATGTAATTAAAGAACCAAGTAATTAAAATGGAAGAGCTAATTGTCACACTTAGCCAACAAAATGAAATGAAATGAACTAAGGCCTATTTATAGGAGGATTATGGAGGTGCTTAGAGGAAGCTTCCTCCCCTCTTTCTTCTTTCTTTAATTGTCATTAAGTCCTTAATTTTCTTAATTCTTTGACTTTAACGACTTTGTCTCGGGATTTCTACTCTCGCCTTGTAATTTTTTCAATAAATTAGACTTGAGTTCTTCGGCTTTTAGTAAACTTCCGTCTTTTGACTTTTTCTTCGATAAATCTTCAGAATTGGTCTTGGACTTCCGTTCTTTTTGCACTCTTGATTTCTTGACTTCGTCTTTTGTATTTTTCTTCGATAAAAGCCCGTGAAAGCCGTGTTTTCTTCCCTTTTAACATTTTGATCCTAAAATCACAACAAAAACACAAACCACGTATAATTCCGACATTTACGACATAAAATACACGTTTTGGCTTGGTTATTATTGTAGTTAAGTGGTAAAAAGGATGGGTGTTTACACACCTATCAGTTGCTCTTAGAGATGGGAAAAAAGAAGAAGATGAATGCATAGAAGAAGAATATCTTGCTACTCGTAGGCCTTATAGATTCTTCAATGACGATGATGACGGACCTTCGATTTGCATGACTGATAGGTGTGTAAACACCCATCTTTTCTACCACTTATTTCTCGCTAAAACAAGACCAAAACGCGTATTTAATGTCATTTGTTTGGAATTATGCGTGGTTTGTGTGTTTGTTGTGTTTTCAGAGCCAACCGGATAAATATTGGAGAAAACATGGGATTGCACGGGTTTTATCAAGGAAAAAGACTGAAGACGAAGTCTATCGTCCAAGAGATGCAAAAGATTTGAAGTCAATGGGCCTATTTGAAGATTTATCGAAGAAAAGGACCAAAGACGGAAGATTTACACATGTCGAAGAGACTCAAGTCTATTTAACGAAGAAATTAAAAGACGAGTTGAATTTAATCGACGACAAATCCCGAAACAGAATCGAAAACGTCAACTTTTCTGAAAAGACGAGAAGACAAAAAGAAGGGAAGAAAGCTCACTCACCAACAAAGGAAGAAGCCTATAAATACCCCTCTCATTCAAGAATCCATTATCTTCCTTTTTCAGTTAATTTCTTCTTCCTAGTTTTTAGGAACCATCTCCCTTAAGGAGTGGTTTTAATCTTTGTTTTGATTTATCTTCCAATCTTGTAAGTTAATCTTTGTTTTTGTTGAATCTTAATTCATTAATACAAATCATCTTTTAATCTTTCCATAATCTTGTTCTTCATATCTTTTTGATTCTTAGTTCTTAAATTTCATTCGTTGGGTTTGATCATCAAAAGTAAGTGGGTTTTGTGATTTTTGTTGTTTGGATTCAAGCTTTCTTTGAGTAAAAGATTAGTGGTAAAATTGGTTAAAGTTTGGATCAAAAACTTAGTGATTTTGGTCTTGATTTCGTGTTCTGTTAACTTCCCTGATTCTTCGCTGCAGGTTCTGATCTCGCCCAGATTCCGAATAGGGAATCTGGGATTGTGTCCATTCGGAATTTTTCATTTATTCCGAGTAGGGTTTCGTTTTCTTGTCTATTCGGAATATTCATTTATTCCGAGTAAGGGTTTCTTTCCAAGGTTTTCCGAATAGTGTTCTGTTTAAAAATATTCCGCATAGCCAAAACTTTCCGAATGGGATTTGTTTTCCGCATAGGACAATTTGTTATTTATTCCGCATAGGCCGATTTCAATTTCCTCTATTCGGAATATTTCATATTCCGAATAGTCCCATTATTCCGCATAGAATTCTGTTTTCCGAATTGAGCGTTTTTCCGCATAGCAGTATTATTCCGCATAGAACCCTATTTTCCGAATAGGGCATTTTTCCGCATAAGAAGGTTTATTCCGAGTAAGAAGATTTTTCCGCATAAGACTTTTGTTCCGCATGGCATTAATTATTCCGAGTAGGGGAAACATTCCGAATGGAACAGTACATTCCGCATAGTCCTAAACATTCCGAATAAGAGAGTTCCAGTTTTATCTTTCATAAGGTATTTTCTCCTGTTTCATTTAAAGTCTGGATTTATTTTCATTTCTAGTTTCTAGAGTAATTTTATTACTTGTCTTTATCAGTTTAGTAGATTTAGACCAAAGCTCCCCCTTTTTAGTCACCAATAACAACGATTCCACTTTTGACCGTGTTCGATTCGAGAAGATACCGAGAACGAAACAACGATATAAATCAATTGGGTACGAGCAACGCAAAGAGAGATCTTGCAAGCAAAAACCTTTTATTAACCAACCAAAAGTCAGTTATTAAATGGCGCCGCTGCCGGCTCTTTTCGTAAGGATCAACGGTTTCTTGTGAGAAAAATTGGATTTTGGGATCCGTTCTTTCGGGAACGTTATTTTCAAACACAAAAATTTTCAAAAATCCATAAAAATATAAAATTTCCAAAAATACAAAAACAATATAAAACCTATAAAAACCAAAAATATTTTCTCTTGCATTTTCTTTTTAGTGTATGCGTACTCGATCTACGTCTTATTCAGAGCCCGAGACTCTCGAACAATTAGACATGGCCGGTGTACACAACAACAACAACAATATTCCACCCCCCCAAAACAACAACAATAATAATAACCCACCCCACCAAAATATGAATAATCCACCCGATTTACGAACCATGGAGGAGCTATGTCAACCCACAATGAACGGACGTGGAGGCCCGATTGCACCGATGCATGTCACGGCTCAGGAGTTTTCGTTGAAGCATCACATGATCCAGCAAGTACAAACGAATCCATTTCGCGGAATTCCAGATGATGATGCCAACAAACACCTCGACAAATTCATAACCATTACCCAAAGCATGAAATCTCCCGGTGTTTCTATGGATGACCTTCGCCTCCAACTCTTTCCTCACTCGCTTTCTCACCATGCCGAAAATGGTTTGACCGTCTTCCAAAGAATTCTATTCATACGTGGAACGACATGACTCAACGCTTTTTATCGCGCTACTTTCCCCCATCCATGGTCACTAGCCTTCGTAACCAAATCAGTGGATTTATGCAAGAGAATGATGAATCGCTTTTCGATGCTTGGGAATGTTACAATGATTTGATCGACCGCTGTCCTAATCACAATATGCTCCCCGTCACTCTCATTGACACCTTCTACAATGGTCTCACCTTTCGTGATCGTGACACGATCAATGCCGCCGCCGGTGGTACTTTTATGAAACGGAGACCGGAGGAGTGTCGAGAGTTGATTGAAAACATGACTACTCACCACAAGAATTGGGATTCATCCGCATCCTCAAGATCTAACTCGAGAGTCAATGTTTCTTCTACTACCTCCAATCCTGAAATGTCTGAAATTTCTCGACAACTTGCCGAAATGAACAAGAATTTCATGGCCATGGCCACAAACCACTTTCAACAAGCTAAAGCCGTTGCTATTTCTTGTGACACATGTGGTGGCCCTCACTCTTATAATGATTGTCCTTCTACTCACAGAAATTATTCTGAAGACGTTAACGCAGCATACGGTACTTATCCCACGGGAGGCTATCAAGCTCGCCCTCAAGGAGACCGTAACTTACTAAGTTATCGATCCAACAATTATCTTGCTTCCCCCGGTTTCCCTCCTGCAAACCAACACCAACAACAAAGCTACAATCAATCCCAACCTCGTGCAAACAATCAGTATCAATCCCAAAGAAACCCATACCCAACTCAAGGAAATTCTCAAGCTTACCAGGCTCCACCTCTCAATCAACCGATGGCAGTGAATCCAGAAGTCGAGACATTCATGAAGACTAATCGGGAGTTGGTGACGAATCTACAGAGTCAAGTCCGCAACTTGAAGGGAGAAATGGCAAAGCAAGGGAACGATATTCGAGCCGAGCTAAGGAATGATATGGCCAAACACAATGATGCAATGAATGCAAACATGCAAAACTCTTTTAACAATCAAGCTCTTCACCTTCGTGATATGATTAGTTCGCTCATCCAAGGTAATCAACCCTCTTCTTCGGGTACTCTTCCGAGTAATACCGTTGCGAATCCAAGAGGGGAGATGAAAGCAATCACCACTCGTAGTGGAAAAGGTTATATGGAACCCGAGCTTCCTACACCTCCACCCGTGATTGTGAACAAGGAACAAGAGAAACTTTCTCCACCTCCTTCCCCTTCTATCCCCATTTCCCCACCACCCGTGGTTGTGAGTGATCCTATCCCCTTAAAGCCTTCTTCTTCATCCAATCTACCTTATCCTTCAAGGTTGAGGAAAGAGAAGCAAAAAAGCAAGGATGATATTCAAGTTTCAAACTTCCTAAAAATGTTTAAACAATTGAATTTTAACATCTCCTTTGCCGAGGCTCTCGCTCACATGCCCAAATATGCTAAGATGTTTAAAGATCTTCTAAGTGATAAAGAAAAGCTTCTTGACATTGCTCAGACCCAACTTAATGAGAACTGCTCCGCAGTGCTCTTAAGGAAATTGCCCACCAAACTTGGTGATCCGGGTCGCTTCTTGATTCCTTGTAACTTCCCGGGAGTAGAGAATTTCATGGCCCTAGCCGATCTAGGTGCCAGTATTAACTTAATGCCTTTAAGTGTTTGGAAGCAATTATCTCTCCCCGAGCTAGTCCCCACACGAATGACTTTGGAATTAGCCAACCGTACGGTTGCTTATCCAGTGGGGATAGCCGAAGATGTCTTCGTTGGCGTTGACAAATTCACCTTCCCGGCGGATTTTGTCGTCGTTGACTACGAGATGGACCCTCGTGTCCCATTAATCGTTGGACGTCCATTCTTGAGGACCGGTCACACTCTCATTGATGTAGCCGCAGGCGAATTAATCATGAGAGTTGGTGACGATCAAATTGTCTTCAACATGGGTAAGATTTCTCAGCAACCTTATTCATTTGAGAGTGTTAATGCTATTGATGTTCTCGATGAGGCTTGTGAAGAACATTTTCATGATGCTTGCAAAAGTACTCTCTCTTCTCTACCCAATGTTGAGACCGTTGCCTCAATTGCTCCGGCATTTACTCCTTTTGGAGAAAGTGACTTGGATGAGTTCGAAGCTAGCTTGGGTCCTCTCGATATTAAGTATGATAATTTGTCCACCAATTGGGATGAAGATATTCGTACTATTGAGAGACTTCTCAATGAGGACCCATTGTCTCCTCCTACTCCTAAAGAGGTGACTAATGATGATCCATCGTTAGTTTCACCATCTACTGAGGATCCTCCTACTCTCGAGCTTAAAGACCTACCGCCTCATCTTGAGTACGTTTTCCTAGAAGACGACGAGAAGTTACCGGTTATCATCGCAAAGGATCTGAAAGAAGACGAAAAAGCCCGACTTGTCGCTGTGTTGAAGAAGCATAAAAAAGCTATCGCTTGGAAAATCTCCGACATCCGCGGAATTGATCCTCACTTTTGCACACATAAAATTCTCATGGAGGACGACTTTAAGCCCACTATTCAAAGCCAAAGAAGGGTGAATCCTAAAATCCATGACGTCATCAAAAAAGAGGTTATCAAACTTCTTGATGCGGGTATGATTTACCCTATTTCGGATTCCCCATGGGTTAGTCCAGTCCATTGTGTGCCTAAAAAAGGCGGAATCACCGTTGTGCCCAATGCAAACAACGAGTTAATTCCTACCCGTCTCGTTACTGGGTGGAGAGTTTGTATAGACTACCGCAAACTCAATGATGCCACGAGAAAGGATCATTTCCCTCTACCTTTTATGGACCAAATGCTTGAACGTCTAGCGGGTAATGAATATTACTGCTTTCTGGATGGTTTCTCGGGTTATTTTCAAATACCCATCGATCCCCAAGATCAAGAAAAGACAACATTCACTTGTCCCTACGGCACATTTGCTTATAAAAGAATGCCTTTTGGCTTATGCAATGCCCCCGGGACTTTCCAAAGATGTATGTTGGCTATCTTCCATGACATGGTTGAGCAAACCATGGAAGTCTTCATAGATGATTTCTCGGTCTTCGGGGATTCCTTCTCTGCTTGCCTTGCCAATTTGGAACGCATGCTTAAGCGGTGCGAAGACACTCGCCTTGTTCTGAATTGGGAAAAATGCCATTTTATGGTAAAAGAAGGCATTGTGCTAGGACACAAAATCTCTAAAGCCGGTCTTGAAGTCGACCGTGCTAAAGTTGATGTCATAGCCAAATTACCTCCACCTTCAACCGTGAAGGGTGTGAGAAGTTTTTTGGGTCATGCGGGCTTCTATCGACGATTCATTCAGGATTTCTCTAAAATCGCTCGCTCGATGACCCACCTCTTGGAAAAAGATACTCCTTTTATCTTTTCTAAAGAGTGTCTCGAAGCCTTCAATCTTCTCAAGGATAAGCTAACTAAGGCACCGGTCTTGGTTACCCCTAATTGGGAGCTGCCTTTTGAATTGATGTGCGATGCTAGCGACTTTGCTATTGGTGCGGTTCTGGGCCAAAGAGTGAATAAACACTTCCAACCAATCCACTACGCTAGCAAAACAATGACGGGGGCTCAATTGCATTATACGACAACCGAAAAAGATCTTTTAGCTGTTGTCTATGCTTTTGAGAAATTTCGCCCCTATCTTGTTTTATCCACCACCATCGTATACACGGACCATTCCGCGTTGAAGTACTTGATGACTAAGAATGATTCTAAGCCAAGACTTCTCCGCTGGGTTTTACTCCTTCAAGAATTCAACATTGAAATTCGTGACAAGAAGGGTGCTGAAAACCTGGCCGCGGATCATCTGAGCAGACTTGAGGATCCATATCAAGGGGACCATCCGAACAAAGAGATCAATGACTCTTTTCCCCTTGAAACCTTAATGTCTATCAATCCCAATCTTGATGGCACCCCGTGGTTTGCCGATATTGCAAACTACTTAGCGGGTGGTGTTCTCATCCAAGGGTTAACATCCCAACAAAAGAAGAAGTTCTTGAACGATGTTAAGACTTACTTTTGGGAGGACCCTTTTCTATTCAAACAATGCGCTGACCTGATTATTCGTCGGTGTGTTGACGGACCGGCAGCTTTTGATATTCTCCAAGCGTGCCACAAAGGACCCACCGGTGGTCACTTTGGTCCCAACTACACCGCCAAAAAAGTGTTTGACTCGGGATTCTATTGGCCCACCATTTATCGTGATGCTCACGAGATGGTTAAACATTGTGATGCTTGCCAAAAACAAGGCAAGATCACACATAAAGATGAGATGCCTCAAAATTTCATACAAGAATGTGAAATCTTTGATGTATGGGGCATCGACTTTATGGGGCCATTCCCTTCTTCTAAAGGCAACAAATACATCCTTGTCGCTGTCGACTACGTTTCTAAATGGGTTGAAGCAAAAGCTTTACCCACTAACGACGCGAGGGTGGTTTGTAATTTCTTGAAACAACTGTTTGCTCGTTTCGGTGTTCCTCGTGCTATTATCAGTGACCGCGGGACTCATTTTTGCAACGATCAATTTGCAAGAGTCATGGCAAAGTATGGTGTCAATCACCGTCTTTCCACCGCCTATCATCCTCAAACCAACGGTCAAGCCGAGATATCCAACCGTGGATTGAAGAGAATTTTGGAACGTACTGTGGGAGAGCATCGTGCCTCGTGGGCCGATAAACTTGATGATGCTCTGTGGGCTTTCCGTACCGCCTATAAGACGCCGATTGGTTGTACACCTTATCGTCTTGTGTACGGGAAAGCCTGCCACCTCCCCATCGAGCTAGAACATAAGGCATACTGGGCCTTGAAGTGGGCTAACTTCGACATCAACAAAGCCGGTGATTTTCGGAAGATTCAACTCAACGAGCTTCAAGAATTGAGGAATCAAGCTTACGAGAACTCATTGATTTACAAGGAGAAGACCAAGATTATCCACGATGCTAAAATCAAGAACCGAGAGTTCAACGTTGGTGATCAAGTCTTACTCTTTAACTCTCGGTTGAAAATCTTCTCAGGCAAGTTGAAGAGCCGCTGGTCTGGTCCATTCACCATCGCCAATGTCTTTCCCTATGGTACCATTGAGCTTTCTCAGCCAAATGGGCCTAACTTCAAGGTGAATGGCCAGCGTTTGAAATTGTACGTTGGTGAGGACATCTCTCAGGAGATGATTCCATCCCTCACCACGTTTCCCTTGAATTAGTTCGGGACCGAGTCAGGCTCGCGACTCGGTAAACAAAAACAAGCGCTCCTCGGGAGGCAACCCGAGTATCTATCCCCCTTTCCCGTTTTTCATCATAAGTATAGGGGGAGCTATATAGGTTGCTTGTTTTTGGATGGTGATGTGATTACAGGGATTATTGCACTCTTGGAATCTTTGAAGAACCGTAATCCCATGTTATCCGAAATCTGGTTCTATCTCTCAACTATCGTGATTCAATTTTCTTCATACTCACATTTGAAATTGATCACTTTAGTCGTCCCCTCCTTAGCTTGATTTAACCAACGTGCACAATGTCATAAGTGTAGGGGAGACTCTTCCCACATGCTTAAACATTGAGGACAATGTTTATCTTAAGTGTAGGGGGGACTTCTATCGAAGTTTTAAGTGGACTTTTCCATGAAAATGCCTTCATTTAACCGGAAAATCATACTTTTCAACATTTTTCAAATTTTTAATCAACTTTGGCCATTTTGTCGTAATTTTTAAAATTTTTATCGTTACTTTCATATGTATATACCCCGCAATAAAGTCAAAAATATTAATAAAATGGTGTAGCTAGTTTGAAATCTTGAACATATTAGGCCCGTTGCGTATATTTTGACTCAACCCGAGTTTACTTATCCAAGTTTACTCTAGCTAGTATCCTTAACCATGTAGACCTTAATTGGTTTATTAGGCTAAGCATCCACGAGTCTCATTCCTTGAGATTTTAAATTGTGGAGGACGAGAAATGATAGAGTCAATTATAAGTCGGTATTCTTGCACAAGCTCACTTGGTGTAATTATTTGCCTATTCTCCCATCACTTACTAATAATTTATCTGCAATAAGTAAGGTCGTACGATTTGAAAGGTTACTTAGCTTCTAGCCCAAGATCGTTTAAAAGTTGCTCGGTAATGACGAGAGTTCATAGCCAAGGCATAACTTATGAAGCGGGGCGCGAAGATTGGCGAGTCCGAAAAGGCCCTAACAAGGCATGAGGATTCAATTTTATTGCTGAAGATCCAAAAGTGATGTGAAAAGCATTATTCCCAAAATCAATATGAAGGATCAAGACTCACGACGAAAAGCAATCAACTCCCACAAAGATGATGGAGAAGTCTATCCGAAAAGACCCTAACAAGGTATGAGGATAAATAGAGCCAAGTCCGAAAAGGAGGCGGATCGTTGTATCTCAAAATCCCAATTAGAGATTGAAGAAATAATCATGAAGTCGTGGTCAACAAAGTTGGAGTACCCCTCAAGAGTCTCCAAAGTGAAGAAACCCTATTAACGATGAGAAGATCATTATCTCAAGAACGTCTCTCGAAGATATGAAGTATGAAGTACATGCCAAATATCGGCCCGAGAAAGGTCTCAAATCGTGAACCAAGTTATGCCAAGATATGAACTTTCTGATATCCCGAGAAGCAGTTTTAAGAGATTTTGTCCTTTAGCTAACTATTGATCAAATCGTCCTACTTTGCTTTCAGCCTAAATAAACTATCGAAATAAGTCCAAAAATGCATCTTCATGATCATCCTAAGACAAAAATAAAATATAAGAGATACACCTAGGAATAAGGGAGTTTAAGCATTTAATTAAGCCATGTGTGTAAGTGTTTGAATAGCTAACTTATAATAACAATGATCTCGTTTTTAAGCTTAGTTTGGGGAACGTGAAACTTGAGGGTGATAAATCTTCGCAGCACCAAAGCCCTAATGTAAATCCTCGATCTCTTTACGAGTAATTCCCACATAGCTATGTTCTATCCTTTTGTTAACTTTAAATTTCTCTTAGTGCTTTAATTTTTGTTTAGTAGTATTTGAATAAGGCCAAGGTTAATTAATTAAGAGAAAAGTGTAATGTTGCTTTATCACTAAGCATTGCATGAGGGCATGGCAATGGTTAAGTGTAGGGGATTTGATAGGTGTGTAAACACCTATCTTTTCTACCACTTATTTCTCGCTAAAACAAGACCAAAACGCGTATTTAATGTCATTTGTTTGGAATTATGCGTGGTTTGTGTGTTTGTTGTGTTTTCAGAGCCAACCGGATAAATATTGGAGAAAACATGGGATTGCACGGGTTTTATCAAGGAAAAAGACTGAAGACGAAGTCTATCGTCCAAGAGATGCAAAAGATTTGAAGTCAATGGGCCTATTTGAAGATTTATCGAAGAAAAGGACCAAAGACGGAAGATTTACACATGTCGAAGAGACTCAAGTCTATTTAACGAAGAAATTAAAAGACGAGTTGAATTTAATCGACGACAAATCCCGAAACAGAATCGAAAACGTCAACTTTTCTGAAAAGACGAGAAGACAAAAAGAAGGGAAGAAAGCTCACTCACCAACAAAGGGAGAAGCCTATAAATACCCCTCTCATTCAAGAATCCATTATCTTCCTTTTTCAGTTAATTTCTTCTTCCTAGTTTTTAGGAACCATCTCCCTTAAGGAGTGGTTTTAATCTTTGTTTTGATTTATCTTCCAATCTTGTAAGTTAATCTTTGTTTTTGTTGAATCTTAATTCATTAATACAAATCATCTTTTAATCTTTCCATAATCTTGTTCTTCATATCTTTTTGATTCTTAGTTCTTAAATTTCATTCGTTGGGTTTGATCATCAAAAGTAAGTGGGTTTTGTGATTTTTGTTGTTTGGATTCAAGTTTTCTTTGAGTAAAAGATTAGTGGTAAAATTGGTTAAAGTTTGGATCAAAAACTTAGTGATTTTGGTCTTGATTTCGTGTTCTGTTAACTTCCCTGATTCTTCGCTGCAGGTTCTGATCTCGCCCAGATTCCGAATAGGGAATCTGGGATTGTGTCCATTCGGAATTTTTCATTTATTCCGAGTAGGGTTTTGTTTTCTTGTCTATTCGGAATATTCATTTATTCCGAGTAAGGGTTTCTTTCCAAGGTTTTCCGAATAGTGTTCTGTTTAAAAATATTCCGCATAGCCAAAACTTTCCGAATGGGATTTGTTTTCCGCATAGGACAATTTGTTATTTATTCCGCATAGGCCGATTTCAATTTCCTCTATTCGGAATATTTCATATTCCGAATAGTCCCATTATTCCGCATAGAATTCTGTTTTCCGAATTGAGCGTTTTTCCGCATAGCAGTATTATTCCGCATAGAACCCTATTTTCCGAATAGGGCATTTTTCCGCATAAGAAGGTTTATTCCGAGTAAGAAGATTTTTCCGCATAAGACTTTTGTTCCGCATGGCATTAATTATTCCGAGTAGGGGAAACATTCCGAATGGAACAGTACATTCCGCATAGTCCTAAACATTCCGAATAAGAGAGTTCCAGTTTTATCTTTCATAAGGTATTTTCTCCTGTTTCATTTAAAGTCTGGATTTATTTTCATTTCTAGTTTCTAGAGTAATTTTATTACTTGTCTTTATCAGTTTAGTAGATTTAGACCAAAGCTCCCCCTTTTTAGTCACCAATAACAACGATTCCACTTTTGACCGTGTTCGATTCGAGAAGATACCGAGAACGAAACAACGATATAAATCAATTGGGTACGAGCAACGCAAAGAGAGATCTTGCAAGCAAAAACCTTTTATTAACCAACCAAAAGTCAGTTATTAATGACACTTAATGATGACACACCTTCATCACCTTTACCTCACATGAAACCCAAAAAATCTTCAACCATGGGGGACGAGCCTCTTAGCACTAATACAAACACCGATTAAGAGAATTAACCGCTTCTAGTGTTGAGAACCTTACCCCAATCCAAAGAGAACTTGAGGGTGTTTCCGATGAACCATGTGACGAGTTTTGTATTGTTACCTCGTTTTCTCATGATCACATTGAGATTTCATCACATGATGACATTCATGCTACTACTAGTAATTTTGGTGATTTCTATCTTGATGAATTGTTCAAAGAAAGGGATAATGAGATTGAGGAAGAATTTTTGCAAGACTTGCCACAAATGGAGGATGATGATTGTGATTCTAGTGAAGCATCTTATGATATATCATCTGATGACTTTTTATGTCAAGATGACCTTCCTAAATTGGATGAAGATGTTGCTCTTATAGAAGAAGTGGAAGATGTTCATATTCGTGAGGTTTTATCAAACGTTTATCTTCTTATATCTTCGATTGAAGCATTAAATGAAAACCATAATGATGAGTCCAAAGAAGAAGAACCTTTCATCTATATTGCTTTTACCGGTTTTTGAGGTTGCACCTATTGATTTTCATGACCATATCATCCCTTTGAGTGATTCTCTCATTAATACACCTTCTTTTGAGCCTTCTGTTCTCACCCTTCCACCCTTAAAGTTGGTTATTGATGAAGAAAATCCTATACTCTTAGAGATTGATCCTTTTTCACCTAAGGAAACTTTAGAACCCAAAATCTTTGATATGGATTCTCTTATGGATATTGATGCCATCATACAGGCCGCTCTTGCTAATACTGATTTAGAGGTCGATGATAGTGTTTCTAATTGATAAGAGGATATTTGTCTTATTGAGAACATGCTTTTTGGGACCATAGAGCCTACACCTCCACCACAAGACACTATTAATCTTGATCCACCTTTCACTATGCCTTCTATGGAAGATTACCTACCTTTTGATGATGATGAGGAGCACCACATGGATATACTTGTTATGAATGTTTTGATTCCTACACTTTCATTGTCTCATGATGCTTTAATATCTAAAGGGGAATCTCAAATGGTTGATACGAGCTCATCTTCTTATTTTCCCATGAAGAGAAAGGTTTTTGACCCTGGGATCCGTATGTTTGGGAAATATTGGTTTTCATCTACTCCATTTAAGAGTGTGACTTTGATTGATATGGGCTTCTTGTATGATGTTACTTTGTTGATGCTACCAACATTGGAGTTGTTCACGTGTAGAGATGGAAACTATGTATTTGATCATGGGGTGCTTACTATATGAGAGATTTCGTATGTTGGACAAACTTGAGACACGTTGTACCGTTCCATTTATCGAAGAGGATATTGTAAATCTTATAGTAAATGGCAACGTGCTAAGTTTGAGTGTATCATGTGAGATGTGCTTCAAAGTGGATATCCTTTATTCTCCATGATGGTTTCCCCAAGGATAACCTAATTCGGGGCCGAGTCGAGCTAGAGACTTAGGGTTAAAAAAAATCAAGCATTGAATAACTAGGTTAGAAAACATAGAATAGATCTAAATAGGTTAGGTTTAATAAGCGAGTGTTATAGTAGAGTTGAAGTGGAGGGGTGTGCCTTTCTTCGTCTTTTGTTGTTTGTTTCAAGGGTTGCTCTCTCTCATTTCATTCATGAAGCTTATGGAGGAGGACTGTGTATCCGGTTCACTTTGATTAGTTTTTGCTATTGTGATATTCAACCTTGTCTAAAAATGAATACACTTTAGTTGTCTCTTCCTTAGCTCAAGTTAAACAAAGTACGCAATGTCATAAGTGTAGGAGAGACTCTATCGAAGTGACCTTGCCTAGACCATTGCCTTAGCTTCATGATAATTGGGAAAAAATTAATTTTTTAAACATTTTTATTTTTTTTATCTATTTTGGCCACCAAAAATATGCATTCATAACTTTTGCATTAACCATTTTTCATTTGCATAACACATTTGCATTGTATATATTTCTTCTTTTATTTTTCATCAAAAATATATAAAAAGAAAAAAAAATATAATAACGGATATGGTTAACAAGTTTAGACTTCTTTGACATATTCGGCCCACAATGAATACTTTGACTCAACCCGAGTTTGCTTATTCAAGCTTACTCTAGCTAGTATCCTTAACCATGTAGACCTTTATTGGTTTATTAGGCTAAGCATCTACTAGTCTCATTATTTGAGATTTTTAACTGTGGAGAACGAGAGATGATAGAGTTTGAAGTAAGTGTAAAGGGCTAGATAAACCTCATATTAATAAATTGTGGCTTTTATATCCTCTTTCGTAACCTTTACTTTCTTGTCAACACATGTATATATGTTAATAAATAATCAAGAACGGTTTTAATCGGTTTGTAGTCTCTTATGCATTTTTTACTAATCATTCGTGGTTGGTATAAGTACGTCTTAAGATTCTAAGTTAGAACGTTTTATGTGTACTAGACTTATGCCATGCTTAATACTTAGCGGGTGTTTTTCCTTTTATTCTTTTTAATTTTCTTTGTGAGAAATAAAGAAAAATAAGAGCGGCTTATAAAAAATGAGTGGCTAGAAAAAAAAAGAGAAAAAGAAAAAGAAAAAAATAATAATTATACAAGACTCCCAAGAGGGGCGGTGAAGTGTTAATTATAGTAGATATTGAATTCCAATATTACTCTCACAAGGGTTGCGGGGATTTAATAGTTGCTCCAATCCAATATTATCTTGACGGGTTGCGGGATTGAATATCCAAAGTCTCAAAAAGGCGTCGGATATAAATTATTGCGTGAGTTTTATTTTTCTTTCCTTAGCGAGTGAGTAGCTACTTATTAATGCATGACATAATGATCTTACACATAAGGCGAATGACTTATTTGGGCGGTTTTTTGAGTAATGGATAAGATGGTTACTTAGGATTAATACCATGCTTCCTTATTTTCATATTTTACACTTCATATATTTCACGCTTTGAATAATGACAAATTTGCCCAAATGCAATTTGCTCAAATAATAACCGGTCTTAGAGGCAAAATAAGTGGGGGTATAGTAGTAACACAATTAATTTGTATGAATAAGTCGATGAACTTTCAATTATGAATAACAATGATCTCGTTTTTAAGATTGGTATGGGAAAAGTGAAACTTGAGGATGATAAGTGTTCATGGTACCAAAGCCCTAATTAAAGGCATTGATTTCTTAATGATTTATTTCCATCAAATCATTTTAAGAAAATTCAAAAATAAATAAATAGAGTTTATATCTTGCATTGCATTCTTGAAAATTAAAAATCATGCATCATGTAGCATAGTTTAGTATATTAAATCATCAAAATGGCCAAGGTGGATTAATTATGAGAAAAGTGTACTCTAAAGTTTTAAAATACTGCATTGAATGAGGCCATGACAACGGTCAAGTGGAGGGGAGTTGATAAGTGTGAAAACACTCATCAATTATGACCTAAAAACCACTTAAAACACAGCCAAATACATGATATTAAATTGTAAATTATCAGAATTACGTGAGTATTTTGTGTTTATGTGTTTTCAGGTAAAAGATACATAGTGGAGCAAACATGCGTTTTCAAGGGATTTATCTGAGAAAAGACAAAGAAAATGACGAAAGATGCTTCAAGGACCTTATTTGCCAAGCTTTCAAAGATCAAGGGCTTAAGTTGTAATTTTTACAAAGACAAAGGATGTAAATGAGATTTGCTTAAAACTTTTTAACTCTTTAATCTCATTTGATAAGAGATTAAAGTGGATGGACTAAAAAGAAAAAGAAGAAAAATACTTTGCTTTAACTTATCTTTGTATCATCTATTCATTATCAGTCAAACAAAGAAAAAAGAAAGAAACAAAGTAACGGGTATATCATCTTCATCAGTTCTTCAAGACGATTCATAGAGAGAGATTAAGAACGTTTCAAGAAAAGATTATAAAAGCAAAATCGTTCTTCATTACATTCTCTACAAGATGGTGCTACTTAATTTGATCAAGATCAAGCAATGAAGAAACGCCCAATTCTGGGTTTATCATGAAGAGCCCTAGATGACGTGGCGGTTAATGATTGGTCGAAACACATCACTCCACATCACCAACAACCTCCCTCATTCTCTATAAATTCACTCCTTCACCCTCATTTGGAAGCGGTCAGCTTAGGAGTAAATTGCTCACAGTAGAGTTAGAATATGATAGATTAGGAGTAGTTAAGAGAAAGAGTTTCACATAGAGATTTTACATTCTGTTTTTCAAGAAGTTTATTCTTTTTTTAATCCTGGTGTTCTTGTAACAAACTTCTGTTATAAATTCAGTTGAGTTGGTTAATTCTGTAACAACTTTCACCATTAATGAAAGCTTTTATTTTCTTCAATTTCTTCTCGATTACTGTTCGTCGGTTCTTATCAGCTTATAAGCTTGTTAATACTGTTTTCTTAAGCTCATAGTTCATAAGTTTGTAAATGCTTACTAGCGATTCTTTTAGCTTTTGGATTGGATTACATTGGTAATCAGTTTATGATATACAAAATAATCAGCGTTCACATTTTGTTTGGGTCTTAAAGTTTTAGAAGCTTTTCAGCTTAATCAGATAATAACAATTTTTCATCATTAGCCAAAAGCTTATCTGAGATTATTTTTAGTTTTTTGTTACAGCTTAGTAAAGATTCGAGTTAATTGAGTAGATCAAGTAGAATTAAGCTCAAGTTTGAAGTTACAATAAGACTGGAAGTTTTTAAGTTCAGTTTGTAGTGTTTGTTATCAGCCTTGTTTAAAGCTTATCGTAGCTCTTGATTGATTTAGATTGAGATTGTTTCAGCATCTCTGAAATCAGCTTTTGGTTCGATTTTTGAGTCCCAGCTTGTTAACACTAGAGGTTATTGTTAGGATATATCATACCAGATGTTGATTCAGATTGAGAATAGTTTGTTTAGGATTAGGAATTAGTTAATGCTTGATCAGAGTTAGAAGATTGGAGTAATTAGTTGAGTTGCAAGTTTACTGTTTAAATAACAGAGTAAGAAGTGAAGATCTCGTCCAGTTTTTCTTTGCTTTGTTTCAGTTTTGCAGGTTATCAGATTTGTAGGTTTACGAGTTGCTGTTTGATTAAGACTCCTTGATGATTTCTGTTGATTTCAGTTTAAGATAGCAGTTGCAGTTCACCAGTTAGTAGATAGACGCAGTTGGAGTTGTGGATGAAAAGGTAGCTCAACGCTAACCTTCGACATCTGTGGACTAATCTACGGAAGTCAAGGTCAAGCTCTATTTTGAATTTTCTACAAAATTTAGAGTATACTATTAGAAGTTCTTGTAGTATAGCTTTCTGATTGCTCAATGTTGCTTGTCGAATGTATTTGATACATGTTCTAGTTAACTAATTTGTTTTTAGTACTTGTTCTAGTTAGTTATCATGCGATTTCATACTATTTAGTAAGGGATGCGTAGACAAACTGAATGTGATTAAGAGTAGTAACTGATTAGCAATCCTTTATTTTCATTAGCCTAATTAGAAGATGAGTTGAAGTGGTGTTTGGATAGGTGAATTATAGTTCTTGTCTTGTAAAATCAGTTTAATCTAGGAGTTAGTTACATTATAGATTAGTTTGGATAGGTTTAATTCAGGATTTACTTGATTTGAGAAATAGAATTGAGTTTAAGTTTAGTCAGTAGGATCTGAATTAGTAGCTAGCTTGTTTTAGATTTAGAGTAAAGTCATCTTTAGTCCCTCATTCATATTCCTTTTAGAGTAAAGTCATCTTCAGTGCCAGTCATCTTTAGTACCTCATTTATATTACTATTAGCTAGCTTGTTTTAGATTTAGAGTAAAGTCATCTTAAGTGCCGGTCCTTTATTGGTAGTTAGGAAGATTTGTTAAATGTCAGTTAGTTAATAAGTGAAACTGTTAGTCCTTGTAGCTAGACTTTTCAGTTAAGTTTACTGTGCAGTTAGTCCTTATGTTAGATTAAGTTAGTTAGATCCATAGATTGTTTGTTGGGCTATCATAGCCTTTTGGGGCTACTGGATTTTAGTAAAGTTTGTTAATAGGCCATGTCAATAGTTTGATATAGAATTGGTATTAGACTGTAATGTTTTATAAATTCAACTTTGATACATTTGTGCTTAGATTTGGCAAATGTGAATTTCTTAGTTCTTATAAAATTGTGTTAGTTTAATATTTTTTTATTTTTCATCATTCATTTGTAGTATAAATTTGTATTTTTCATTTTTAAATTCGTAGCTTAAAATTGTATTTTTTTGCATTTAAAATGTGGTATTTGCAACGTGTTGTAGATTAGTACGTATATGTAGGTAATATAGTATATTTTTATATTTTTACATGATTTGTGAGCAAGTAGCTTAAAAACCAAAAATTACGAACTATAACAAAAAATAATTAAGTCTTTGCTTGAAAACGTTAAGTCAATTCGATTAGATATCGAGAAAAAATGAACTAAAAAGACAAATATTATCACTCATTGGGTGTTGTTCATTCAGATCCTATGAAGTTGTTTTGTGATAGTCAAGGTGCTATACACATTGCCACAAACATCGTTTTTCATGAACGGACAATACATATCGTAGTTGATTTCCATTTCATACGCGATGAGGTTCAGTCTCGAAACATCGTTACAAAGTTCGTCCGTACAACATAACAACTTGCGGATATCTTCACCAAAGCACTCGGTAAACAAAAATTTCACTATATTTTGCGCAAGTTGGGCATTCAAAATTTACATGCTCTAACTTGAGGAGGGGTGTAGAATATTTTGAATATCTTTGTATGTTTAGCAAAGTTATGTTTAGGAGACAAGATATCTTTATTTAAGAATTTCTCTTGTACAAGAAGAACCTTTTCTTCCTATATAATGTACAACATTCTCTTTCAAAGATATAATAAAAAACATTGAATTCAGTTTCTGTACCCATTTCATCAAATAAACAATACAAATGAGTTAAATTCAAATTACAATAATTCCATTTTAATCAAGTAAGAGGAATAAATTTGCATTCAGAATAAGAGTAAAAGGAGTGGTCAGACCACCATGCTACGTCAGCTTTTTCACTTTCACATCCACAAAAAAAACACATCTTATGGTCACACCATTTCCACACCACCACACCAAATTTTTCACTTATTTTCATAAAGTACCATTAACAATTAATTTATTTAAAACCTAACTTACTTTATTCATTCACATAAAAAACAGTACATCGTAAATTAAATCCTAACTTACGGAATAAAAAAAATAACCGAAATAAATGGGTCAAAAAATACATAAAATTGCCATAGATTATATGGGCAAAAAAATACCCGAATAAATGGGCGAAAAAAAACATTAAATTCTCAAAACCACTAGGTTTATTTTCATAAACTAGCCTCCAAACCCCACCTACCATGTCTTCTTCGTCTTCCCTTACTGCTGCAATTTTTTGTTTCATCTTCATCAATATTCACCAGCTTCTTCATCTCCTTCGCAAAAATACATAAGTTTGAAAGGTTTTTGATCCTTTTGAATCCATAAGTGGCTGTGGCGGTGTGGCCACGCCGGCTAACGTCAGGGAACAGCGTGACCACTCCTTTTACTCGAAGACCACCAACAACATAACATCGTATTACTACGTTCGGCACAAGAGGTAAATTGTGGATGTCACACACATTTTGAGGATATTGTAGATTTTTTGCAGTCAATGAAACTCTGTAAATGGAAAGCATCTCCCACCATAAGCATCCAGAGTAGCGAAACATTAAAACTGGGACAATGTGTCAAACTTCAATGATATAAAATTCAGATTTTAATTGAAAGACCAACTTAGAAGCAGGGAAGCCAAATGCTAGGGCCACAATGGTTAGCATTGATGGTTTATGAAGTTCATAACAATTATATAATCATAACAAAGATCAAAACACGTAATAGCGGAAGCGATTTAACAAGATCATAATAACACAATTATAATTAATTGATTAGGGTTACATACCTTTATCCTAGCGTAGATCCACAAGATGACCAACGAATCAACAATTAGGGTTTGTGAAGAAACAATACCAAGATATAGTTTAAAGCAAAACTATATTACGCTCTTGTACACACGTAATGCAACGGGCTAACCGTGAGTCTATCACTTGCAAACCGGAGCTTCAACACTTGTGGAATTTTAGCTAAATCGAAAACCAAAGAACCCTAAGGGTGTGTTTGGTTCGGCGATCGCAAGAGGGAGAAGAGAAAAAGGGATGGGATAAATTATGAGGCTATGGGGTGTTTATATAGGGCTTGGCAAAACTTGGTTTCCAAGTAATAAACGAATAAGGAAACAAATCCTTTTTCTTCCCCTTTTACTTCTTATAGTCATCGACCCATAAGCCCACCAAGGTGGCTTCCAGAACTTTCCGTTTACTTCTTTCTTCTATTTAATTCCATAAGGTTCGTTTAACTTAACTCTTAATTTATTTAACGATCGTTTAGTTAAGCTCGGTTTGATTTAATAAATATAATAAATATATTTAATAAATAAAATTATCCCTTTACGTATTGTGTGCAATCCCGTAATCCCGAGTTCGATCCTATCACACGACTATTAATTTTCTGTCCATAAACTTTCAGCTCCCACTTGGACAAAATTGAATATCGTGATAACATTGACTAGCATGTAGTTACACTTGCAATGTCACTAGTACAACTCGAGTAAGGTCTCCTGGAAAAACCTTATAAATGATTCATCATTTATTATTATCCTTTCATTTCAAATACAACGTTAATAGGATATGGATCTTAGTCATTCCTTCATTAACCATTCTGTTTCTCGTTTTCGGATATAGCAAGATTACCAAAATAAATTCGGGTGCGGCCGCACAAACTTCTTAGTACTTCCCCGAGGGGCCCAGCTGTATTATACTTCAAAATAATTTGAAGGAAACAAATCCCATTTTGACTACAAGCGAAACTTATGAACTTTGCAACACTTCTGAAAATAACCCTTATAGCTACCAGTTATGTTTAGCGTTAGGTTACCCTACAGAAATGCACTACATTCTATTCAGTTTCCTGGTATCTCAGGTCTAAGGATAACTATTTACGATTTACTTAATGACGAAGATCCATAAAGTAAAATCATATAGTTGGGATAAGTCCAATATTTGATTCATCAAATATCATCCAAAATTGACCAATATACTTTCAAGTATACTCTGTCACTATTTTGAATTGTCTTAGTTCAATAATATTCCATATTATCAATCGACAACGAACATTTAGCATAACAATTTATTCATAAATTAAAACATGTAAAATAGGATACAAAATTAAACAATAGAAAATAAACGAAACTCAATCTTTATTTCATCAATTTAATAATGTCTTAAACATCCTTGATCCAAATACCAAAATAGATCAATGCGTAAAACTGGTACATGTATCATGCCTCTAGTAGTGACCTTCACACTTGTTTAGAAAAGCATAAAACAACCAATCTTGACCTATTGGAATTTTGAGAATAATTTCTTCAAGAATTCAATTCATTGAAACTCTTGTACATGTGCATTCAAATAGTTTGATACTACCACATAGTATCAAAATTATGAAACATCCTTGATCACCAATTTCCTAAACTTCCAAAACACATTTGAAGTTCAAAGTATTCTAATTCTTTAATGTATAATGCAACTTTAATCAACATGCCATCTCCAAGGATACCATGACTAATATTGAGTGTTACCTCAGTTATATCTTTTCAAATTTGACAACTTGTCATAAAAGATATGAATACGTTACCTTTAATGTCTATTATGTAATGTTTGATTCCAACCAAACCTCGAAGTTTGTTGGCTATGATAATTTGTACAACTATTGACAAATTACTCATCCATAGAATATGGAAGCTGATCCAAGATTTAGGATGTTATTTTATATCTAAACAAATTCCTTCAGAATATTCATTACACAAGTTATTTAATAACTTTCAAATAGATTAATATATTCAAAACATCTTGCTTTTAAGCATGATATAAATACAAATTGATACACATGAAAATTTCTCAAACCAAATTTAGATTTATTCATGTCCTAAATATCCATGTAAACTTACTACATGGCATATTATGTTATTTCTCTACCGCATAAAAAAATATTATTTGTTCCAAGGTTATGTACATCTTATTTTCTAAATCTTCAAAGTAAAGTTTCATCTCAAATATAAACCAAATCAACATTTAATTTGAATGAAATCTTACTTTCTTACATGTCTATTTGACACATATAATTTAAGAAAATAACCATAATACTCCCACTAGATTTTAGGAATACTCAGAAATCATCTTTTAAATCCAATCTTAGTTTTTAAATTAAACATAAGAATAATCTCCTAGATGCATGCTTTTATCCATTCATGGATAATTGCATTTTTTACTTTTCCAAAGATTTATTTTGAAGTAATAAACTCATTTCGATTACTTAAGTCCTTGCTCAAGTAGTCATTCAAGAAATAGTTCATATATATTCAATTTTGTCAAATCAAAATATGACCAATAAAATCTTTATACATTTAATGCGTTTAGAAAAGAATACTCAATCACAATTAATTACTTAAGTATGATTAATAATATATTCATAATACATATATTAAATACATGTACAATCTTGTCCATATAGTTTCGACACTAGGATTAAACCACCACAATTGGCGTTTTTCTTCCTTTGACAAAACTCATCTCCAATTTCTAGTCAAACTATTTAAGATAAAACAAATCTAAAATTGATTATCTTATTGGACAACATCTATAACGTTCATAGTATGAGTAATTTACCCAATTCAATATTTGGTAACAAATCACAACAATTATTTGTAACTCATAATTCTCAGCATATAAATCGCATATACAAGATATCCTTGCGGACCTATGACTTAAATTCCTTTATCTTGAGGGTTAGCATTTACATGCCTTCCTCATGATAATTACTAGTGTATTTCAGAAGATTATGTATCTTGTAATTTTATCTTTCAAGATCAAAACTCCCACCTGCTTTTAGTAACTTAAAGTTAATCATAGCAAATAGATCAACACTCCAACATTATCTATATGGGACAGTACAAAACACAATGATAGTTCCTAACTCTTTATTTTCTAAACAATCCACTTCATAAGTAGTTTAGCAAAATTCGAACTTCATTTAAGATATAACGTGATTCATCACATTTCATATATAATGGTATCTTATTAATCTTCTTAGCTCAAGTCATACTCAACTTTCAAACCTTGATATCTTTTGGAAGAAAAGGAAGATATAGTTATCTTGAATCAAATATCACCATCTTACTGAGAGTTTGATTCTTCTAATGAACATACCATAACAATGATGTATTTTATTTAGGGAAATATTGTAAGTCAATCTTAACAATATTAAGATAAATATATATATCTTTAGGCTTACTTATATACCAACTAAATCATCTTAATGGTATAATAGATTTCCTAACCATTTTACATGCTTTATAACTCAAGTACTTCTACTAAAAGTCATTTCATTTTCATGTCTGTAAAACATAAAAGTTATAATTCCATCATACGTTTAAGTCATTTGAAAATGACTCCATGTATATGTCTTAACGAAAAGATATAATACATTAACGTCTTACTTTATATTATATGTCTTTCAAGACTTTATGTTTGTGACTTTATACAATAAATCATAAACATGTATAACTAAAGTAAATCATGAACACCACTAGGTTTCATTAATCTTTTCAAGTTAATTCACTACTATACTACTATATGAACACCACTAGGTTTCATTAGTAGTATAAGATTACTCTATGTATCTTATGTCATTCCAGGAATTTGTCCATTTTAAGAAACTACAAAACATTCCACGCCCGATCTCACGACATGTGGATATTTTACCCTTGTGTTTACAATTTAGTCCAAGCTCTCACATGACTAAATCAAAACAACGTTTCTTAATGTGAATGATATATATACTTTTAAGTAGTCTTTTAATCATATTGACACATGATCTAACTTTCATCTAATATTAATTAGATTTTTAGTCTCTTATTTTGAAGTCAAGATAATCCTTTAAATCATATGTTTATGAGTTGTTTCATGCACACAATATTCATATCTCCCACTTGTGCATGGAACAACTTCATATATTAGATAAACATCACGTCTAACGTTCGTCTATACAAAATATGATTGTGTCACATATATTAGTTTTTACAAGTAGATGTAGAACCACTTAATCAACAGGAATCAGTACATAACTATCCTTGAAGATATTAGTGTCATCAATTCAAAAGTAATTATCTTAGGACACACTAAAGATAATATTGGTTATTACCAAGACAACAAAGCTTGTAACTCCCACTGAATTAAAGAATGTTTTAATAGACTAAAAATTCAGTAATACAACATTGTAAATGTTTCATATTTAGTGAAACATATTAGTGTGTTGTCTACTTTCTGAAAACGCATTCGTAACAATTACTTACACTTTTGAAAACACATTCGTAACAATTTACTTGTAGTGTTTAAGAGTGTACTCTACTTCGTAAATGATGACTTACCCATCGATAACTTTTAACTTGAAAAACTTGACATGCAATTTCTTCCTTAATAGGTCTACCAACCACACAATGGTGTGTCGTGCTTATAAATAGTGAAAGCACAACTACTAGATAAAATATGCTAGTTTATCTTTACACCAATTAGCGGTAACCATTCTTAAAATGCAATAACTCAAAATATGCACTTTTCTTAACCATTAAAGTTTTCTATAAGTTATGTATTTTGAATTAGACATTTCTAAAATTCTTATTACTCCTTCTTCACTCATGGAAAAGACTTTAGGTTTATCTTTTCATTGTAGATTGACTCTATCCTCGACCATACGGTTTGTAGATCAATGAATGAATAAAACCCCTTTTACCTTGTAACGTCACATTAATACATTGCAAAAGAATTAAAAAATTCAATCTTAGTATTTTCAATAATACCATTCAAGAAAATAAAATTACACCGGTAATAATAACCATAGTATTTTCCTTGAAAACTAGAATCCAAAATGACATAATTTCATCACATCAGTTGATCTGCTAGCAATGAAAGTATTCAAGATGGTAACTTGTCGAACAATGATTGACAAACAAATTTGCAATTTCTAGATATTTAAGGGATTTACATTGCCAAGAGTCATTTTGCATTGTAAACATGTTTCATACCTTCTTTATGCCTTAAGTTTCCAGATCTCACTGAGTAACTCAATTAAGTCGACTAATCTAAAGAACGTAAAACCTTCATGTGCAATCTCATTTAGTCATGAAGTTTTCTCTCCCTTACAACATCGTCCAGAATCTCATATGATAAAAATTGTAACTTCAAGTGTTCGTCAATTAGATGGCACATGACTTTAAATTTAGGGTATAAATTTCGATGTCAAAATCATGCATGGAGAAGCATACATACATCTCCATAGCATTAGTTTGATAAAAACTTTTAGTAAACCTTTTGGTGAGACTAAATTTTTGCCATATATATTGCAAGTTGAGGTATTGGTTAAACCAATTAAAGATGTTACTCACAACTATTCAAAACGTACGTCTCCTAGAACTCGGCTAGAGCACAAAGCAATAACCTTATTCATTGTGTTTCGTATGTGAATTTGCAGTAAATCAACCTTAAGGAATAGTGCAAATAATAATCGTAGGTAATTCCAATTTGACGCACAGACGAGCCGGGAATTCGGTCAGCGGCTAATGGCATAACACCTCCCTCCTTAACCGGGCACATGACCAGCTGTGCGTTATACCCACTTTATAGTTTGTCAAATTGAGTAGGCTGTTAAATTTCTATTGCAATTCCAATCAACGCAAATCATATGTAAATTAGATCTCAAAACAATTTATTAATTTTTATATGATTTAGTCCATATTTATTTTCTTGAAAAAAAAATTATCCTTGTTTACAACATACAAATAAAACGCATGAAAACAATAAGGTAAAAAAAAACTAAATCATAAACACATAATAAAAATTTATATGTGCAATAAATAAATCAGATAGCCACATGCATACGATTTATTCAATAAAAAATATCAAATCTAGGTTTTTATATTCATATAAAAGTCTTCCCTAATTTTAGATTTATTGAATCAAATAAAGTATGTAGCAAAACACGTAACAATTACCACATAAAACATATGATCCATGAAAAACATGCATGTTCATCACGGATCTCCCACATAACTTAACAATTAAATCTCTACGGATAGTAACCGTACATAATATAACAATTAATCATGCAATTTAATCTAAGTTCCACCCAAATCACTTAACAAATTAATTAAATCACTATGGATTGTAACCTTAAATACATGACATAACAATTAATCATGTAATTATCTAAAGATCAAAACATGCAATTTTAGGGTTTCACATTTTTTTAATAATCGGCTAAAAAAAACAAGCAGACATTTTTTTAAATCGGATTTAAAAAAAACAAAACCAAAACCCTAAATTTTCTTTTCAAAAAAAACATGTAGTTTTAACTCAAAACAATTATTAGTTAAAAAACAATCTTTAGATCTCGATAATTATAACATGTTAAAACGGCTCTCTGATATCACTGATGGTTTATGAAGTTCATAACAATTATATAATCATAACAAAGATCAAAACACGTAATAGCGGAAGCTATTTAACAAGATCATAATAACACAATTATAAATAATCGATTAGGGTTACATACCTTTATCCTAGCGTAGATCCACAAGATGACCAACGAATCAACAATTAGGGTTTGTGAAGAAACAATACCAAGATATAGTTTAAAGCAAAACTATATTACGCTCTTGTACACACGTAATGCAACGGGCTAACCGTGAGTCTATCACTTGCAAACCGGAGCTTCAACACTTGTGGAATTTTAGCTAAATCGAAAACCAAAGAAGCCTAAGGGTGTGTTTGGTTCGGCGATCGCAAGAGGGAGAAGAGAAAAAGGGATGGGATAAATTATGAGGCTATGGGGTGTTTATATAAGGCTTGGCAAAACTTGGTTTCCAAGTAATAAACGAATAAGGAAACAAATCCTTTTCCTTCCCCTTTTACTTCTTGTAGCCGTCAACCCATAAGCCCACCAAGGTGGCTTCCGGAACTTTCCGTTTACTTCTTTTCTTCTATTTAATTCCATAACGTTCGTTTAACTTAACTCTTAATTTATTTAACGATCGTTTAGTTAAGCTCGGTTTGATTTAATAAATATAATAAATATATTTAATAAATAAAATTAACCCTTTACGTATTGTGTGCAATCTCATAATCCCGAGTTCGATCCTATCATACGACTATTAATTTTATGTCCATAAATTTCAAGCATTCTATTTTTGAGGAATTCAAAACCCATCACAGAGATAGTGAATCGGCTAGAGGAAAACATCAAAAAGAGGGTTTGTTTTTTTTCTTCATTCAGATGCAAACATAGGCTAAAACCTCTTGTTGGACCAGACATTGAGGGGCAGTCTTGATGCATCTGAACATAATTAACAAAAGAAGGTTGCATCATTCTTGTCTCCAAGGCAACCATAGTTCTTCCATAAACTTCAAAAAATAAATAGCCGCATATAACTGGCAATTTTTCTATCGCAAACTGAAAAGAACATTTTTTGTCTTCATGCATTCTGGTAACGTCTTCTTCCTCTTCTTCACCTTTTATTTGAACAAATAAGTGGGATAATCTATGTCAGTTACGTTTGTAACTTTTACCGGAAGACGGAGTGTGTATACTGAAAGTTTATGGACTTAAAAATCGATTGTCGTGTGATAGGATCGAACTCGAGATCACGGGATTGCACATATTACGTGAAGGGTTAATTTGTTTATTAAATATATTTATTATATTTATTAATATAAACCGTAGCTAACGATCGTTAAGTAATTAAAAGTTAAGTATTAAACGACCATTATAGAAGGTTAAAGAAGCTAAAAGAAGGAGTCGGAAAAGTTCCGGAAACCTCTTTTGGAGGTGATGTATATCCGGCCTAAAGAGGAGACAAAGAAAAGGGGAAAAGATTTTGTGGCTTTATTTTGTTTAACCTTGGAAGAGAAGTTTTCCAAGGTGTATATAAACAAACCTAAAGCCTCATAATTTTCACTCCATATCTCTCTTTCCCTTGCTCTAAAATCCGGCCAAACAAACACCCTATTAGGGTTCTTCTTTAATTTTTATTAAGCTATTCTAGATCTAGTCCTAGCCCCTCTCTAGGGTTGTTGGGTAGATCTTCCATAGACTTGGAAGCTCGGTTTGTTCGTGCTAGACTCACGATTGACTCACCGTATCACGTGTGTACAAGATCGTGCTGTAATCTTGCTTTAGATTACATCCTGGTGGTGTTCGTGATCTATCTCTACCGGTGACCATTCCGTCAACTTGTAGATCTTGCTAGGACAAAGGTATGTAACCCTAGCCTTGATTAATTATAATCGTGTTAATTAAAGATCTTGTTAATTTACTTCCGTTGTGTGTTCTTTGATCCATTTTAGGGTTTTTATAATTGTTATGATAATCATAAACCATCAGTGGCATCGAGAGCCGTTTTAACATGATTTTAATTATCAAGATCTAAAGTTTTTTTAACTAATATTGATTGGTGTTAATAATTACATGTTGTTTTTTAGGTTCTATAAAAAATTAGGTTTTTTGTTTTTTGTTTTTTAAAATTCGGATCTGCCGAATTTTTATAAATTTTTTTTTTAGTAAACTCTAAAATTACATGGTAATTAAACTTTAGATATTTTGCATGAATTAATTGTTATGTCATGCGTGGTTACGATCCGTAGTTTTTTTTAATTGTTAAGAGAATGTGGGAGATCCGTAATAAACATGCATGTTTTTTTACGGATCATATAATTTTGATTGCTATTTGCTTTATTTGATTCAAAATTTTAAAATTAGGGAAGACTTTTTATGTTTATAAAAACCCTAGATTTAATGTTCTTTGAATAAATTGTTATGCATGTGGCTATTTGATTTAGTTTTTTTTTGTACTACTTGTTTTCATGCGTTTTATTGTATGTTGTAAACAAGGGTAGTTTTTTTTAAGAAAAATAATATGGACTAAATCCTATCAAAATTAATGAAATGTTTTGAGATCTAAATTACATATGATTTGTGTTGATTAGAATTGCAATAGCAACTTAACGGCCTACTCAATTTTGACAAACTATAAAGAGGGTATAACGCACCGCTGGTCAAGTACCCGGTTAAGGAAGGAGGTGTTATGCTTTAGCGGTGACCAAATTCCCGGCTCGCCTGTGCGTCAAAATTGGAATTACCTACGGTTGTTATTGGTATAATTCTTTAAGGTTGATTGGTTTAACCAATACCTCAACATGCAAATATATGATGAACTTTTAGTCTCACCAAAAAGTTTACTAAACGTTTTATTAAACTTATGTTATGGAGATGTATGCATGCTTCTCCATACATGATTTTGACACCAAAATCTATACCATAAAATTTAAGTCATATGCCCTCTAATTGACGAACACTTGAAGTTACAGTTGTCGTCATATAAGATATCGGACGATGTTGTAATGGAGAGTAAACTTCATGACTGAATAAGATTGCACATGAAGGTTTTACGTTCTTTAGATTAGTCGACTTAATTGAGTTACTTAGTGAGAACTGGAAACTTAAGGCATAAAATAGGGATAAAACATGTTTATAATGCAAATGATTTTGGCAATGTAAATCCCTAACATATCTAGAAATTGCAAATTTGTTTGTCAATTATTGTTCGACAAGTTACTGTGTTGAGTACATTTGTCACTAGTAGATCAACTGATGTGATAAATCTATGTCAATATGGATTCTAGTTTTTCAAGGAAAATACTATGGTTTTATTACCGGGGTAATTTTATTTTCTTGAATTTTATTATCGAAAATACTAATGTTTGAACTTATTTCTGTAGAAATGGCTCAACCCGAAAACAATCTGACAATAAGCTCGGCGTTCAAAGCTTTTTTTGAACGGCCTGAACTTACTGGCCCTAATTTCAATGACTGGTACCGCTCACTAAGAATTGTTCTGAGAGCAGCGGGTACTATCAATATCTTGGAAACTCCTTTTTCGGAGGATCCTGCTGAAGAAGCAACTGATGCGGAAAGGCTTCAACACACTGCTAACGTTAAGAAGCACCATAAGGTGGCTGCTGTAATGTTATGGAGAATGGCTCCATCACTTCAACGGAAGTATGAGCTAGCTTCACCTCAGCAAATGCTTGATGAAATCAAGGCAGTGTATGAAACGCCGCAAGCTGTAGAGATCTATGATCTAGTTGATGCTCTACATAGTTGCAAGCAAGCTCCTGGAAAGTCCGTAAGTGCTCATTATATGGAGATGAGGGGTTATATGGAACAACTCATAGCACTAGGACAACCCTTTGATCATAATATGGCTATTAACTTGATCAATAGGTCCCTTAATAAGGACTTCAATGATTTCGTTCGTAACTATAATATGCATTGCACGGGGACGACAGTTAATGATTTGCATGCAATGCTCATTGACTTTGAAAAGGGTTTGAAAGATAAGGCATCCACTGCTACTCCTCAAGTACTTCATGTAGAAAAGGGTAGAGTGTCGAAACCAAAACCGCAAGTGAATAAGAAGCAGAAAGGCAAAGGCAAGGTTGATAAGAGCAAGCAAGTTGCGACTACATCAAAACCAAAGCAGAACTTTGCTAAGAAATCTCTGAAAGATGAGACTTGTCACTACTGCAAGATGACTGGACACTGGAAGAGGAACTGCTCTCTCTATCTCCATGAAATGGCAGAACATAAGAAGAAGTCTGAGCAAGCTGCTGCAACACCATCTTCTGGTAACTTTTTTATGATAGAGTTATTTAATCTTTCATACAAATCAAACTCCTGGGTATATGATACGGGATGTGGTATTAGTATTTGTAATACCTTGCAAGGATTTGAGTTGAAAAGGAGGCTTACCTATGGGGAACAATTTCTGCAAGTGGGCAATGGCGCACAAGCAGCGGTTGAAGCTATAGGAATATTTAAATTAGTTTTACCTTCGGGTTTAGTATTGTTTTTGAATAATTGTCATTATGCACCTACAATTGTTAAGGGTGTCATTTCCTTTTCTTGTATGTTGGATCTTGGATTTACTCACACGATTGATAATAATAGAATTTCTGTTTTCAAAGATGGTTTATTCTATTTTGATGCAATTTATGTGAATGGTGTTTTTGAAATTAACATGCATGATAAAAATTCCAAGAGGAAAAATAATTCTGTTTTTAGCATGAATAAGAAGAGTAAGTTAGACAAGAACTCTTCTTATCTTTGGCATTGTAGGCTTGCCCATATTGGGAAGACTCGCATACAAAAGCTTCAACGTGATGGGCTTTTGGAAAGTAACAATGATGAATCATTTGATAAATGTGAATCTTGTATCTCTGGAAAGATGACCAAGAAACCTTTTAATAGCAATATTGAAAGGGCTATTGAACTACTTGGTTTAATACATACTGTTGTGTGTGGACCACTTAGACATGTGTCAAAGAAAGGTGCTAGCTACTTCTTGACGTTTACGGATGATTATAGCCGTTATGGTTATGTTTATTTACTTAAGCATAAACATGAGGTATTTGAAACATTCAAAACGTTTAAAGCCGAAGTAGAGTTACAACTAGGAAAGAAGATTAAAGCTCTTCGTTCTGATCGTGGTGGTGAATATTTAAGTCAAGAGTTTAAAGATTATTTAAGTAAGCATGGAATTGTTCAGAAACTTACTTCTCCATATACTCCACAACAAAATGGTGTATCTGAAAGGAGAAATCGTACATTATTGGACATGGTACGATCTATGTTTAATCTTACAACTTTAACATTATCCTTTTGGGATTATGCTCTTGAATCTGCTGTTCGTATTCTAAATATGGTTCCCACAAAGAAGGTTGATAAGACACCATATGAACTATGGCATGGCAAGAAGCCATATTTGTCTTATTTGAAAATCTGGGGTTGTGAGGCGTATGTGAAACGTGACTCTGGAGATAAACTCCAACAACGCTCAGTAAAATGTATCTTTGTAGGTTACCCTAAGGAAACTATGGGTTACTACTTTTATTATCCGGCTGAGAACAAAATAGTTGTGGCTCGGTATGGAGACTTCCTTAAAAATGATCTTGTAAATCAAGAATTCAGTGGGAGAAATTATGATCTTGAAGAAATTCAAGAAGATACATTGCCTTCTGAAAATACTAGCGAAGAAATTCCTGAGGAACCAGAAAGTCTGAGTGTTCCACTAGAATTAATTCCTCCACGTAGGTCTCAAAGGACCATACGTGCGCCAGACAAACTATGTCTTTACATAGAGGATGATGAGGAGGAAGTAGGGGATCTTGGTGAACCTGCTAACTATCGATCCGCAATGTCTGATCCAGAAAAGTCAAAATGGATAGTTGCGATGAATGAGGAAATGAAATCCATGGAAATCAATGATGTTTGGATTCTTGTAGACGCACCTAAAAATGCTAAAGTAGTGAAAAATAGGTGGATCTATAAGAAGAAAACTGACATGGATGGTGATGTACAATCCTATAAAGCGCGTTTAGTGGCTAAAGGTTTTACTCAAACTTTTGACGTAGACTACGAGGAGACATTTTCTCCTGTAGCAGACTTACGAGCTATTAGAATTCTCATAGCTATAGCAGCATACTATGACTATGAGATATGGCAAATGGATGTTAAAACTGCCTTCTTGAACGGTCGCTTAGATGAAGACATCTATATGCAACAACCAGAAGGGTATGTTGATCCTAAATATCCAAAGCGCGTGTGTAAACTTCAAAGATCTATTTATGGTTTGAAGCAAGCATCACGTCAATGGAATAAGCGATTTGATGAAGAAATCAAAAAGTTCGGATTTATTCAAAATCGTGATGAGCCATGTGTATACCGCAAAGCTAGTGGGAGTAATGTAGTGTTCCTAATTCTATATGTCGATGACATATTGATCATGGGAAGTAACATTCCAAGACTTAAGGAAGTTAAGGATTATCTTGGTAAATGTTTTTCTATGAAGGATTTGGGAGATGCTGCGTATATTCTGGGAATTAAAATCTATCGAGATAGGAGTAGACGGTTAATTGGTCTTAGCCAAGATGCTTATATTGATAAGATATTGAAGAAGTATAACATGCATAACTCTAAGAAAGGTTTTCTACCGATGGAGGCTAAGCATGAGTTAAGTCATTAGAAAGATGCATCAACACCTGAAGAGGTGGCTTACATGAAGAAGGTGCCTTATGCTTCGGCTGTAGGATCTATTATGTATGATGTAAGATGCACAAGGCCTGATGTGGCGTTTGCTCAGAACTTGGTCAGTAGATACCAACATAATCCAGGAAAGTTCCACTGGACTGCTGTTAAGCATATTCTAAAGTATTTGAGAAGTACGAAAGATATGTTTTTGGTATTCGGGGGTAAACCAGACACAGGATTGAATGTAACAGGATTCTGTGATGCGTCCTGGCAATGTGATAAAGACGATACGAAGTCTCAGACGGGTTACGTGTTTGTCATCAATGAAGGAGCAGTTGACTGGCAGAGCAGTAAGCAGAAAACCATTGCTATGCATGCGACTCAATCCGAGTACATGGCCGCTTCAGAAGCTGCAATGGAAGCTGTTTGGATTAGGAAGTTTATTGGAGATTTTGGAGTGATGCCTTCAATTAAAGAACCTATTGATATATATTGCGACAATTCTGCTGCAATAATATTCGCCAATGACCCTGGAGTTATGAAAGGCGCCAGACACTTTAAACGTAGATATCACTACGTTCGAGAACAAGTGGAAGCTCGAGAAATAAAATTAATAAAAGTTCACACAGATGATAATGTAGCTGATCCTTTTACTAAGGCTTTGTCTAGGCCAAAGGTAGTTAAGCATGCCAAGGAAATTGGGCTGCAACTAGCTAGCGAATTCATGCAATAAATCTGTTGATTAGTATTTGGATAAAGGATGTAAGACATTATTGAATTGATGAAATAAAGATTGGATTTCGTTTATTTTTCTTTTATTTGATTTTGTATCCTATTTTACATGTTTTAATCCGTGAGCATTATGATATTTCTAAATGTCCGTTGTCGATTAATAATATGGGAGTATTATTAAGCTAAGACAATTCAAAATAGTGACAGAGTATACTTGAAAGTATATTGGTCAATTTTTGATGATATTTGATGGATCAAATATTGGACTTATCCCAACTATGTGATTTTACTTTATGGATCTTTGTCATTAAGTAAATCATAAATAGTTATCCTTAGACCTGAGATGCCAGAAAACTGCATTGAATATAGTGCATTTCTGTAAGGTAACCTAACGCTAAACGTAACTGGTAGTCATAAGGGTTATTTTCAGAAGTGTTGCAAAGTTCATGTGTTTTGCTTGTAGTCGAAATGGGATTCGTTTCCTTCAAATTATTATTTGAAGTATAAATACAACTGGGCCCCTCGGGGGAATAGTAAGATGTTTGTGTGGCCACACCCAAATTTGTTTTGGTAATCTTGCTATATCTGTAAACGAGAAACAGAATAGTTAATGAAGGAATGACTAAGATCCATATCCTTATTAACGATGTATTTGAAATGAAACGATAACAATAATGATATAATCATTAAAAGGTTCTTGTCCAGGAGACCTTACTCGAGTTGTACTAGTGACATTGTTAGTGTAACTAGACGCTAATCAATGTGATCACGATATTCGAATTTTGTCCAAGTGGGAGCTGAAAGTTTATGGACTTAAAAATCGATTGTCGTGCGATAGGATCGAACTCGAGATCACGGGATTGCACATATTACGTGAAGGGTTAATTTGTTTATTAAATATATTTATTATATTTATTAAAGCAAACCGTAGCTAACGATCGTTAAGTAATTAAAAGTTAAGTATTAAACGACCATTATAGAAGGTTAAAGAAGCTAAAAGAAGGAGTCGGAAAAGTTCCGGAAACCTCTTTTGGAGGTGATGTATATCCGGCCTAAAGAGGAGACAAAGAAAAGGGGAAAAGATTTTGTGGCTTTATTTTGTTTAACCTTGGAAGAGAAGTTTTCCAAGGTGTATATAAACAAACCTAAAGCCTCATAATTTTCACTCCATATCTCTCTTTCTCTTGCTCTAAAATCCGGCCAAACAAACACCCTATTAGGGTTCTTCTTTAATTTTTATTAAGCTATTCTAGATCTATTCCTAGCCCCTCTCTAGGGTTGTTGGGTAGATCTTCGATAGACTTGGAAGCTCGGTTTGTTCGTGCTAAACTCACGATTGACTCACCGTATCACGTGTGTACAAGATCGTGGTGTAATCTTGCTTTAGATTACATCCTGGTGGTGTTCGTGATCTATCTCTACCGGTGACCATTCCGTCAACTTGTAGATCTTGCTAGGATAAAGGTATGTAACCCTAGCCTTGATTAATTATAATCGTGTTAATTAAAGATCTTGTTAATTTGCTTCCGCTGTGTGTTTTTTATCCATTTTAAGGTTTTTATAATTGTTATGATAATCATAAACCATCATATACCAATCAACAAGCGGGGTATATTGGTTATGGCAGGAAGTTATGTAAATGAAGTTTTTTTCAGCAAATGCAAATAAAGTTAAAGGATATGGTAAGTCAACTTGTACCATCATGGGTCTTTGACTCAATATTATACTGTAGTATTTTATACTATTAATTTTTTAGTGCAATTATGTAGGTGATAGTACTAGTTTTGCACCAATTTATGATGGGTTTTGATATAGTTGGGTAACGTTATTACAAGAGCTGTGTGTATGTATATAGACTCATTTTTGTAGCGTTTAGAAAGTTAAAATAGGTGTATGTATGTATATATATTTATGTCAAAAATATTTGGTTATAGAAAGTCAGTTGCGTTAAAAATCTAGTGTGTAATAGTGTTGTCGTCGTTAATAAAAACACTAACAATATCGAACGTTTAACAATCTGACGTTTTTAAACAAAAAACAAACATTCTTATTGTATTCAGATTCAGACGTTTACGCCTCAGGTTCAGATTCAGATTCAGATGTACGAATTAGATTCAGATTTATAACCTCTTAATAAACAAACAACACCTTAATCTCTTTAATCTCTTGACTTTAAAGTGATCATATGACTTCTGTCACTATATAGCTCGTAAAGGGTTTGCCAGTTATCAGTCCTTCTATTTAATTTATGTTAATGCAGGGATACATCCATGTGACATGTTTTTCCCTTCTTGAGATTCATGTAGAAACAGCATGAAACCATATAGAAACATGCAATAACTTATTAACAAAGAACCCGATGAAGAACTTTCAACGGTCGACGAACGCATTCCAGTATTTCGGCTGAAAAAAGCTTCTTTACACCTTCCTTGTCATTTATAAAAATCCCTCTGAGTGAAACTCCGTGAAATGTTAGAATTTTGGTGGGTGGATCAATAATCTGAGAGTCGTGTCAAACACTTTCAGATCAAAGTATTTTGACGGTTCTATCGAAATCTTCAATCAGATAAAACTCAGATTGCGAACTGTATTTGTGCTATTGTTGTTATAATACAGAACCCAAAATCGTCTGTGAGGTTGTAACTGTCAAAAGCAGTTATAATCCTCAAAACCGACACTTTTCACAGCGGGCAGAAATAGGTCCGAATACCCGGGAATTTTATTTTCTAGTGCGTTTTTAACATAACACTTTATACCCCAGCCACGGGCGCTGCCCTTTGGACCCTGCTCAGGGGCGCTGTCCCCGGACCTCCGTCGGACGGGGGCTTCGCCCCCGTATGATAACCGCAATAATGTCATACAAGTGTGCATTCCGCACAACCCGACTTGATGAACGTTTATCACGATTACACATTGGTCAACTAGTCAATCCATTACACTTAAATAACATTGGTAATACAAAAATCACGAACATGAAATATAGGAGATCGATGAAGCATATAATGTTCAGAAGTCTTAGAAGTTGCTCAGAATACATAATAATAATATGGTGCATAAGTCCATGGGAAAAAACTTCAAAGTAAAAATATAAAGTAAAAATATGAAGAAAGAAAACAGCTTGTGTGCCTGATCTTCGATCAACACATTAAAAGCTTTCGATATTGAGTTGGTCAAATCAAAAATTAAGAGATAGTTCAGATCACCAAGACCCCTGACTTTCTGTCTGTCTGTACCCATGCAAGATCAGAGAACTATCAAAATGAACACGATACGTCATCTGCAAATTCACCCATCAACCACAGAATTCAATAAATATCTCCACAGCTAACAGTACACACAATTAAGGCTACCACACTGTCTACAGATACCCCAAATACTTCAATGTTTAACTTCTCAAAGTCAAGCTTAAACGCAGCAAGCCATATATAATCCGAATATATTTGAGAATGTGAATTTTATGATTGAATCATTGAAGAGATGAGAAGCTAAAGAAGGATGAAGAAACTGGATCTAGTTATCTTGTTTTTTTAGAGAATGAAAGAGACAAGAAAAGAAGATTAAAATTTAGTAATTGACTTGAAAGAGAATTCAAGAAGAAAACCGATGGATATGATTAGATAGAAAAGGATTTGTAAAAACTTGAAACTTTCACATTTGAAAGTAATAAATACCATAACAACTAAAGGATACTATTCAAAGAACAAAGCAAGAAATTTTACAATATGAAACTTAATCAGTAACTTTCCTTAGAAGCGAATCAGAAAGAAAAGAAAAGAAAATTACCTTAAAAAACAACGGTATTGACAAACAAGACGAGAGTGCATCAGTGATGAATCACTAGCAAATACTTGCCTTGTGATGGTGAACAACTGAACACTAAGAGGAGAGTCACGAACTGTGAGGCAGTGACAATGGCTAGGTTCGCGGGCGTGAAATTGCTCGGATACCATGTTATATAAGATGTAAACCCCTATGGACATTATGTCTTTATTAACAACTATTTATAACGATAAAATACATGAGCCTTAACCACAAACCGAGCTTGGTTCAGCTCTATCATCTAATACTATGCACACCATATATCATACTTGCAATACATTGATAATCTACCGGACCGTACCACACTATTTAATCAAATTAGCAACCTGTTTATGCAAAAGTTACAATATACGAACAGTCGGATTAATGCACGACCTAAACATTCTTCTCGACCAGTTGCCACTAATTCTTTTGGCAACTATAGTCTCTTCTTCACCTATTCCATTCACAAGACCACATCTTGGTGGACTAAGACGGGTCTGCCTACTTCTTAAATCCGACATTTCCATCCTCGTCGAAGACCCACCTAATCCAAACAATAAGGTTTTCTTCCATGACCTCCTCCGTGACCTTAAAACTGGTGTCAGATTAGCTAACTTTCTATTCAAAGGATCAACACTACCAATGTCATTCTCTTGATCTAGAAATCTTTGAGTGCTTGAAGATTTTTTGGATTTTGAATAATTTGTCAGGCCGTTTTCCGGCGCATGGATTGAATTATCAAAGAAAACAAATTCATTAGGCGGGGTAGAATCAACAATTTGAAATCTAAACGACGAAAACGAACTCTCGTGATCTTGGTCTCCTTTGGATGAGCTAGATCTATCAGTATAAATTTGAAGGTCAGAAAAAGAGATAGTATCAAAGGCTTCTTCTTCACTAGTTTCATACATATCCATGTTTAAATGTTAAGCAATATATTTTCAAACATTAACACATGACATATATATATCGTTGAAATACGACGAAGGTGCATCGTGCATGATGCGATGATCTATATATGATTTCATATGGTTTAGAATTTTAAAATAAGTTAGTTAGGGAATATTAATCAAATGTATAATGCATGTGATTTTGTGGCCTGTTTATTAATATATGGTCTGTATTCAGATGTAATTAACTCGATAAACGCCAACATCACACACGGTTAACATTCACACTTCACACTTTGTTTCACATCTCATTTGTCTCATAGTATATTTCACGAATTTATAAATTCAGGTTTAATCCTGCAATGTTTAAATTGGTGAACAACTCATATCCTGTACCAAAGGTTTTTAAATTGAGTGATGATTTGCACACTCTAAATATTGATTGTGACACTCAAATTATATGTATGTTGACATATATAGTCTTACATTAATTAGTGATTAACTAGTGGAGTGTATAAAATTAAGGGTATAATAGGCATAACATAAACATTTAGAGTGTACCAATAAATTTGAAGAGTGTGCCAATCACCTCCCTTTTAAATTATAGTTATGCTCTTGATGATTCTATTGCTGAATTCCAGATTTTTAAACCTTGGCATGTTACTTTTTTACGAATAATAATAGACAATCGTATTTACTAATCGTAAAATAAGTGTTTTCGAATGCACAATGAATGCTAAAGTAAAAAAGGGTCAATTTGGTATAATAATACTGTTAAAATGAGGACCTAATCTACTAACCTTTTGACTCTTTAAGGGCTTATTATGTTGTTTCTTATTATTTCAGTTAAACCTTGGACTGTTGGTGCTATGCATTTGTGGCATGGAGGACTGAAGCTGGATAACTCTCATTCTTATTAAATGGACAAGCCCAAGCCCATGTTTGAAGCCCATCTATCAACGGCTCTTTGAGCCTTTAGGTTAAGATAAGAAAGGAGCGTGCTTTGTTTGTTTTTGTATCGCCTCATTTTGTTAACTGTGTGTTTCTATAAATACACAGAGCTCTCTTTCTCCATTTTTGATCTCAAAAATGCTAGTTTGATCTTGTATCTTTTTATTGTTGATTGTAAGACTATTATCATGTAGATAATAGAGCTACACGTGTTTATCACTGGTAGCTTTAGTTTTCAGATTACTTTGTCTTTTAAATCTTTGTTTATAAAAGGTTTTGTTGTTTGAGGTGCTTCTGATCATGTTTTTCTACATGGTATCGGAGACTGGTTGTTAAAACTCGATGAAATTTTTTTAGGGTTTGTTTAAAATTGGGGTTTTTTGGTTTTTCATACTTTTTTGGAAAGAACTGCTATTGAAATAGCTAGATCTGTTAATATTACTGCTTGAATCAAAGTTTTGAACCGTTAATTTTTTTGAGAAAAAATTAGGGTTTCTGAGATCTGCTCTCTTATTCATTATTATTGACGATTGGGTTGATTGGTGTTCTTGTCTCTTGATTAAAGTGATTTTCCCTAATTTTTTCCAAAAAAAAAAATTAGGGTTTCACTTTTGGTTGGTGGCTTGTTCGATTGGTGGTGATTCATACTTTTTTCTTGTTGATTCGGTGGTTTGTTCGCTGGTTTGGTCACTTTCCCTAATTTTTTCCTTGAAGAAATTTTTGGGGTTTGTGACTTGGAGGTTCTGTCACTTCTTAGACTAAGTGAATCTAAGAGTGACAATTCGATTGAGCTTTTGTTTATAGCACTGTAACACCTCTGCTTCTCTATCTTTATTTGCTATATGCTATTTGTCTTTTTATTATTATTATTGCTTGTCTTTTGGGGGTTTGGTAGTTTTTCTTTTCATACCCTTTATTTTTGGATCCTCACTTGCTGCTTGCCCTTGACCTGCCACCCTTGAGTGGTTTGGTTTCCTAGGAACTTTGTTTACAGTATTGTGAGTTCATTTTTGACCGTTTGACCCTTCACCATGTCTGAACATGGTGATGATGATGCTATAAGTGTAACTGACCCAGTTACACTTATTAGTAAGCTTGACCTGAGTGACCCATTGCACTTGCACCCTAATGACTCAGCTGTTTTAAATGTTGTCACTGTGAAACTTAAAGGAACTGAAAACTATCAAGTGTGGGCTAATGCTATGTTACTTGCTTTAGAAGGAAAAAATAAAATTGATTTCATTGATGGTACTTGTAAAAGGTCTGTAACTGATGAAGTTTTAGCAAGGCAATGGCACAGGGTCAATGCTGTTGTGTTGGGTTGGATTCTTAACTCTATATCTGAGGAACGTTTTCTTGGACAAATTTTTTCAAAAAAGGCCAAACATGTTTGGAAAGAACTAAAGGAAACATATCATAAGGTTGATGGTTCTGTCATGTTTAACTTGCACCATAAGATTAATACCTTGAAACAAAATTGTTGTAATATGTTTGATTATTATCATAAGTTGAATGCTCTCTGAAAACAATATGATGCTATGATTGAATTACCTGCTTGTGTTTGTTCTGCTTCTAGTGAGTTTATAAAACATAATCAGTTATTGAAATGTAGTTTTTAATGGGTTTGGATGATTCTTATATGAGTATTAGGAGTTATATATTGTCTAAGGAAAGTCTTCCTGATGTTAAGGGAGCTTATGCCATCATCTCTGCTGAGGAATCTCACAGAATGGCTTCTAGCAGTAGTTTTGGGCACTCCCAAAGGGCTTAGACCTCTGCTTCTTTGTCTAATGGGCCCACCAGAAACAATGTTCAAAGAAATCAGAACCCTAATGCTAATATATTGAGACCCATAACCAACAACTTTAATCAGAACGGTAGTCAAGGTAACTTTAAACCTAACAATGGTAATGCTGGTTTTGGAAATGTTAGGCCTAATAATCAAAATGGTGTTAGACCTAACTTTGCTTCTAACTCTGATGTTGTTTGTGAAAATTGTGGGTACAATGGTCACACCATTGATAGGTGTTTTAAGATCATTGGGTACCCCAGTGACTTTGTTCATGGAAGAAAAAGGGGTAGTCAAAACTTTAAAGGAAAGAATGTGTCTAATAATTCTGTTGGTTCCACCACTAGTCCAACTGGATTCTCTGATGAACAAATGGCTACCTTCTCTCTCTTTTTAAGGATAACAGTGGAACTAGAAAGAATGTACATGCCAATATGGCAGGTACTGTTTTTAACTCTAGCAAGGTTTTTAATGAAAACTTTGATAAGTTTTATTGTTCTAACACCAGTTCTAAACTTGGAATGACTTACAATGGGAAGGTTATTGACTCTGGGGCTAACCAACACATGACTGATAGTGATAGGGAACTTGATAATGTGTTTGATATCTCTCATCTTAAAATCAAAGTTGCTCACCCTAATGGAACTGAGGCTATTATAACTAAAATTGGTAACCTTAAACTTCCTAATGGTCTGATTCTTGTTGATGTGTTGGTTATCCATGAGTATTGTGTTACTTTGATATCTGTGCATAAGCTTGCTAAAGATAATAGAATATTTGTATGTTTGATGAAACCATCTTTGTTAATCAGGATTTGAATCTGAAAAGGGTGATGGGGATTGGTAAACAATGTAGAGGTTTATACTATTAGATACTGAAGGTATTAATTGTAAAAATCGAAACAATCTTGTTACCTGCTCTCTATCTCATTATGATGGCACTGTAGACTTGGACACCCTGCTGACCCTGCCCTTAATGTGCTTAAACAATCTTTAAAAATTGATAAAGATGAGAAAACCTTCTTTTGTGAAGTTTGTCAAAGAGCTAAACAAACAAGAAATCCTTTTCCCTTAAGTGATCATAAAACTAAAAAACTTGGTGATATTGTTCATCTTGACTTGTGGGGTCCTTATAGGGTTACTAGTCACTCTGGCCATAGATACTTCTTGACTGTTGTGGATGATTATACTAGGGCTGTTTGGTTGTTTTTTATAAAAGCCAAAGATGAGGTTGTTTCTAACATTCAAAACTTTTATAATCTGATTAAAAATCAATTTAAAGGTAATGTTAAAACTTTCAGAAGTGATAATGGAACTGAATTTGTTAATCAAAACTTCAAAGTCTTTTGTGAAAATAATGGCATCATAAACCAAACTTCCTGTGCTTACACACCACAACAAAATGGAATTGCTGAAAGGAAACATAGACATCTTTTGAATGTTGCTAGATGCCTTATGTTTCAGGGGGTATTCCTTTTAAATTTTGGACTGAATGTGTGCTAACTGCTACTTATCTTATTAACAGATTGTCCTCTTCTGTGCTAAATGGGAAAATCCCTTTTGAAATGATTTACAATACTTGTCCTAGGCTCTCCTCACATAAGAATGTTTGGATGTCTGTGTTTTGCTACTATTCTTAATAGTTCAGATAAGTTTTCCAGCAGATCTGAAAAGTATGTTATGATGGGTTATTCTAGTTCTCAGAAAGGATATAGGATTTACAGTCTTGATAGGCATCAGTTTTTTGTTTCTAGAGATGCTAAGTTTTTTGAAACCATATTTCCTTTTAAAGACTCTGTTTTTAATTACAATAAAAATAATTTTAATAAAGAAAATGTTTTTCAAGACTTAAATCTATTGAATTTTTTTGACCTTGATGACCCTGAACTTCCCAATGATGAAGAGAGAGCAGCTAAACATAATGGTGACAATCTGTCACCAAGTGCTAGCCCACCTCCAAGTCTAGGTGACACTGGACACATTGCCTTAGGCAATGATACCAGTGATACCAGCTTGAATAGGGAAGAGGCTGCCACACTTGATGAGAATGCTAACTCTGAGGGAAATTTAGATATTAATCCCATTCCTTCCCCTCATGTTCAAAACATGGAAGGAAACCTTAGGGATGACTCTATAAACAATGTTCAGGGTGGTCAAGGTTTGAGGAGGTCCTCAAGGCCTTCTGTTTTTCCAAGAAACTATAATGATTTTGTTGTTCAATCTAAAGTCAAGTATGGACTTGAAATTTTTTTTGGATATTCCAAACTTGATAAAGAAAATTTTTGCTTTGTCACTCAACTTAACAAAATGAGTGAACCAAAAAGTTTTTTTGAAGCATCTCAGAATCATCAATGGCTTGATGCTATGAACACTGAACTTGCTGCCTTGCTTGAAAATGACACTTGGGCCATTGTCGAACTCCCTAAAGGTAGGAAAGCCTTAGGGTGTAAATGGATTTGGAAATTAAAGTTTAAGTCTAGTGGTGAGGTTGAGAGGTATAAGGCTAGGGTTGTTGCCCAAGGTTTTGGGCAAAAGGAGGGAATTGATTATGATGAAACCTTTGCCCCTGTTGTTAAAATGGTCACTATTAGGTGTTTGATTAACCTTGCTATCATGTAATCTTGGCCTATTTTCCAACTTGATGTCAACAATGCCTTTCTGTATGGTGATCTTGATGAAATTGTGTACATGAAACCACCCCAAGGATATCTTCCTGGGGGTGATAACTTGGTTTGCAGGCTCAAGAAATCTTTGTATGGGCTTAAACAAGCTCCTAGACAGTGGAATGCTAAACTTACATCTGTTCTTAGTAAAAATGGCTTTGTTCAAAGCAAGTCTGTCTTTATACACTAAATCTCAGGGTAATTTATTTCTTGTGTTACTTGTGTATGTTGATGATATAATCATAACTAGGAATAATATTGTTGAAACTGAAAAGTTCAAGAGTTTTATGACAACTAAGTTTATGATTAAAGAATTGGGTAAACTCAAGTATTTTCTGGGAATTGAAGTTGTTGGCACTAAGAATGGTGTTTGTTTAAACCAAAGAAAGTATGTGTTGGACTTGTTGTCTGATTATGGTATGCTTGCTTGTAAACCTGCTAAAACTCCTTTACCTTCTAAACTTGTCATCACTAATCAGCCTACTAATGAGTACCCTCTTCTTGATAACATTGTTGATTATCAAAAGCTTATGGGAAAGCTCATTTATCTGACTAACACCAGGCCTGACATTTCTTATGATGTGCATGTTTGAGTCAGTTCACGCATTGTCCTTTGAACTCTCATCTCAAAATTGCTTTTAAGGTGTTAAGATACCTCAAAAGCTCTCCAGGTTTGGGTATTCATTTTAGAAGAAACTCAGGTATGATTCTTGATGCTTATTCTGATGCTGACTGGGAAAAATGTGTTGTCACTAGAAGGTCTGTGACTGGGTATTGTGTGTTTATTAATGGAAACTTGGTTTCCTAGAAAAGCAAAAAGCAAAACACTCTCTCTAAATCTTCTACTGAGGCAGAGTATAGAGCTCTTGCCTGAGTAACCAGTGAAGTGATTTGGGTTCTCAAAGTCTTAAAAGACTTACAAGTTGAGAACCTACTTCCAGTCACTCTTCACTGTGACAGTAACTCAACTATTAAAATAGCTGCCAACCCAGTTTTTCATGAAAGAACTAAACATCTTGAAATTGACCTTCATTTTGTGAGGGAAATTTTTTTGAGTGGTGTGATTAAAACTGTTAAAGTAGAATCTGCAAATCAAATTGCAGATATCTTGACCAAAGGGTTGGACATGGTATTGCACCAAAAGTTTGTTAAAGAACTTGGAATGATAAACCTGTATGGGTTATCAGATTAAGGGGGGATGTTAAAATGAGGACCTAATCTTCTAACCTTTTGACTCTTTAAGCGCTTATTATGTTGTTTCTTATTATTTCAGTTAAACCTTGGACTGTTGGTGCTATGCATTTGTGGCATGGAGGACTGAAGCTGGATTACTCTCATTCTTATTAAACGGACAAGCCCAAGCCCATGTTTGAAGGCCATCTATCAACGGCTCTTTGAGCCTTTAGGTTAAGATAAGAAAGGAGCGTGCTTTGTTTGTTTTTGTATCGCCTCATTTTGTTAACTGTGTGTTTCTATAAACACACAGAGCTCTCTTTCTTCATTTTTGATCTCAAAAACGCCTAGTTTGATCTTGTATCTTTTTATTGTTGATTGTAAGACTATTATCATGTAGATAATAGAGCTACACGTGTTTATCACTGGTAGCTTTAGTTTTCAGTTTACTTTGTCTTCTAAATCTTTGTTTATAAAAGGTTTTGGTGTTTCAGGTGCTTGTGATCATGTTTTTCTACAAATACTACCATTTGTAACGAGCTAACCAGCATATAAATTTTGGCACCCTTGCTTTTTAGGTTGAATAATTTTAATCAGAAAAACGTGTTTGTGTACTTATTTGTTTTAGATTAACCTTAGTCCAACCTGTTAATGTCTTGGACGCCAAAACAATAAAGACTGCTGTGTTTTCAGTTTGGGCCGCAGACACATCAAGCCCAACCCGAAACCCTAGTTAGATTAGAGGACGGTTATATACTAAACATGTCGCTTACTTTTAGAGAAGTGGTGTTTCAATTCTTAAACACACCGATTCATTCATTATATATAGAATTAGGTTTGTGTAATTGTAAGCAACCCATTCATATTTTATATCAGATTTATTGGGTTCATCTCTTTGTTCTTGTTCTTTTTTTATGATATGATAATGATGTTCATGAATATAGCTTGATCGTTCGATCTTAGAAATCACAAAGATTCAAGACCTGTGCAACATTAAGTTTAAGGGTATAAATAATGCAACGTACATAGTATGTAATTTCATAATTAAATTATTTAATTAATAAATCACGTCTAGCATTGTATTGAGCTAGATTCACCAAACCGTCAAGAAAAAAGAGAAAGGAGAAAACGGTTTGTATGAATTTTGTTTAAAGTCGATTGATTGGTACAGTACTTGCACGATCAATTTTATTACTACGTAGTTGATTTGGTTTCTGGACTTGTATTAATTTTCGACGGGATGTTCGTTACTCTGACGATCTTTGTACTACTTTCTTTTGAAGTTGACGATCTTCACTACTTTCATGTATTCTTTTGTTTTCTTTCTTTCTTTACACATGAAGTCGACTAATGTTCTACTAGTCTTCGCCTAAAGTCGACTAAAGCACGACTACTCTCCACGTCTTATCAGTCGACTCATTTTCCCAAAACTTCGACAATTATAAATTATCTCGATCTTAACCGTAACCCAAACCCACGTTGATAATGACGAATGATATCCTCATCCCGCCCTATCACATACCGATAAACTTATTGGATTTCATAATCATATAACCACTTTAACTATTAAAGATCATGAGTATGCAGTAAAAGAACAACAAGAACACATATATAAACTAATAATTAACATAAGATAAAGATTGCGTACCTTTTACCAATTGATCAAATCACCTTTAATTAACCAATAAACGATAATCAAAAACTACTAAAGATCAAAATATATAGGGGAATTGCGTAAATATAAGGGGAATTGCGTATATATCAACACAAACAACTTGTTCTTAGCAAGCAATAAAGTATGGTAGTACTAGTTGTGTTAAACCACCTATAACCGAAACTCTTTGAATCAATCAACATAACAAACAATGTTTTTTTTTACTCGGTCGAACAAAACATAAAACCGAAACCCTAAACCCTTATGGGTATTCAGCCGATCGCACAAATAAGGAGAAGAGGAGGAATTTTTAGGGTTTATATTTAGCATTAGTTAATAATAAATCCCTAGTCTTTTATTTATAGTTATTATAACTTGTAGTTCAAGAAACAAAGCCACCTCCTCAATGCGTATATATTATTTGCTTTCTTTTCTATTTTGCGTGTTGATCCTTTATGTTTAATAATTAATTAATATATCGTTATATATTACAGTAATTAGTTATTGTTCTTACACATAACGTGTGCGTCTCGATATGCTCGAGATATTTTTCGGACATATATTATTTACACTTGTACATATTCTAGCAGATCTCACCTGGACATCTATTAAATAATATAATAATATTGATTAACGTCTAGCAACATGTCAATGCTCCCACAAATACCCGAGTGTAGTTTCTTAAAATACTTTTAGATGATTCAACCATTTACAACCCCTTTGCTTCTGACACGTGTTAATAATGGATGCAGATCAAATTTATTCTATTTCTTAACTATTATATTTCTCATTTCAATGAACTGATAAAGATTACCAAATTAATCGAGACATGTCTAGATTATTATTGGGTACGACCACACAAACATATGATTAATCCAACAAGAAGCCCAGTGGCATCATACTTTAAACCTAGTTAAAGGAACAAACTCTTTCTTGACTACACGTGTCTCTCACATGCTTCAAAATACTTTTAGTTATAGTCTTTATTAGTTATTACTTACTACCGTATTCAAGATAATGTTAAATATATAGCAAAAAGCAATATCCACACACGTAAGAGCGACTAATTGCACCTCAATTCTAAAGATTTATTACAAAAATCATTTATAAGATTGACTTAATATATAACGACGATCCATTAAGTGATAATCTTCTTAATTTAATTATAGTCTCATATAACTGATCGAAATGGACAATTTAGTATACATTATTTAAGTATTTTAACATGCAAAATACGATAGAATATATATTAATAAAACAAACATACGTTGCACGTTAATTCATTATAAATGAATGATGCTTAAATATCATTTATCTATATACTAAAAAATCAATCCATGATGGTCATGGTTGAAAGTTCATGCTTCAAGATGACTATCATACTTCTCAACCAATGCTTTCTCGTTCTACTGCAGAGGCAAAGTATCGTGAAGTCGCCAATGTTATCGCTGGGGCCTGTTGGTTGAGGAACTTACTACTTGAGTTATATACACATTTATCTTCTGACACACTTGTTTACTGCGTCAGCGTTGTATATTCATCTTCCAATTTGGTTCAACATCCACGTACGAAGTACATTGAGATTGATATGATTGCTGCTCCAGGTTCGGGTTCCTGCTGTTGCATCATGTTATCAATATACGGATATTTATACTAAAACCTTACCATCAGCTTTGTTTGAATGTATGTCGTTCAAATTACGAGAAAGCGTTAATCATATATTTAATTTATTGTGACCCGTACATATTTAGGCATGGGCTACGCCTAAGTATTATTTGTCAGGTTTACTCTCTCTATATATGTATGATTCGATGATATTGAATAGACACGAAACACTTTCATTATCCTACACTTATGAAATTGTGACTTGTGATTAGCTACATCCCATACATTAGTTTAATTTGTTACAATGTTCTTGTTGGAAAATATTGTTGGCAAAATAACTTTTGACCAACTTTGGACACAATTATGTATATGTATGTGTCATATATATTAGTGATACTTTATAGGTTCACGTTCTCCTTGAAGAGAGCTTCACAATGAGCCTTTATGTGTCCAAAATGAAGGTGATGTGAATGAGATATCGTGTCTCAAAGTTAGGCATTTGGTACCATGCTTAAAGAGAAAAATAGTTTATTTTTTGTCCCACATCGGTGGGATGAGTAAACTGGAAGGGTGTCTATTGTGTATAAATAGAGGCCTAATTCCATAGCTTTTTTTCACACATCAAATCAATAAGTATTATTATTGATTTCCAACATATGGAGTACGCATCTGTAAAGATGAAATTCCGGGCAGTCTGGTTAAGTCCGACAGTACAACTTACTGTTTCGGCTGTTGTACCCTGGGAAACAGACGACGAATCTGTTTTAAGGGAAGCGTGTCAAACACGTGCCTCAGCTCTTTAGTTCTAAGCGTGTCTTACGCGTGCCTCGACTTGCTGGTGATTTAGTAAGTCTTTTTATTATTTTAGTGTTTTATTAAATTATTGTTTATAGTTATGTCTGTATTTATTTTTCTGTTATTTATATTCTGTTATTTGTTTTATGTTAATTTAATTAATTTAATTTATTTGATTTATAAATAAAAGTGTTATAGTTTCCCTACAGTCTTAAAACAGATTCTGTGTAACAGAATTAAACACTTTTTTGCTAAAATCATATTAAATTAATTAACTTATTTTTATACAAACTGTATTCTCCCGAAACCAAGATTGTGTTTCTTTAGGAAATCAGTTTTTAAGTAAACAAAATTTTAATTAACAGATCTGGTGTTACGGATCTATAAACGATTTTTTAAAACAGTTTATCGTATCAGTTTGTTTTGAAACCATGATGAGTTTGCGTTCAAACTGATCGTTTAGTTTATTTATTACATATGTTATAGTTTTAACCTATATTTACTGAAGCCACGATTGAGTTTCTTTGAATCATATTTGGTACAAGTTTATATAAACCATGTTGAGTTTATTAGATACCAAATTGTTTTAACAGTTCTTAACTGTATTCCGTTAGAATATTGACAAATTTACTTGTGGTAACACAATTGTGACCCTAGTGAATCTTGTAAATGTAATTGGTGCGCCAGTTACAGCATGATTGGAATCATGGTGAATTTAGATTCATTGAAACCAAGTGGAGTTTCTTTGACACAAATCTCATAAAAGATAAGTTGCTATTTTATGAGATTATTAGAACGTATTCATTGATCTCATAAAGTGCAAGATCTTATTTTATTAGACTTTTGAAACGTGTTCAATGAAATCAAGAAGAATTTCTTTGAAACAAGATGTTGACAATGGTACGAGTTATCATTAAATATCAGATTACATACACTATTTTACTAAATAAGTGGAAGTGTTTGTTTGACTTGTATAATTTATTTTAAATTGGACCGAGTTTAATTATAAACCATATATATTCTTGAAGCCTTGTTGAGTTTATAGATATACCTATAGAAACCTTGTTGAGTTTATAGATATACTTATAAAAAACATTGTTGAGTTTAAAGGCATATCTATTGAAATATTGTTGAGTTTCTTTAAAAGAATGAATCTACTGAAACCTTGTTGAGTTTCATTGTAGAAATTGATCATATGAAATTGATCTATTAAGATCTTCGTGATGAAGATTGACAACACATGTGGTTTTGTTAGAAAGATTATGTCATAGGAGACATTCTTTAATTGTTTAGTCGAAAGACTTTCTTTAAAGTGGTTTTTTGTAACGGATCGTACAAAACATTAGTGGTTTGAAACAAAATTCGATTTAATTCGTTTTGGATAAGAAACACTATGTGATTTAGAACGTTGTTAATAGTAACAAAAATTAGTTTCAAACTAATTATGAGACATCGGATTAACAAATTATTTGGAATGTCACGAGTGGCATCTAAAGGATCTGCTCCCTTACTTGTAAAATAGGAGACTGATACTCGAGTTATGTGTATGGTAGATGCTTTAAAGCATTCATAAACCTTTTGTGCCGTAACTATGTGTTAAATGGCTAGAATGACATGAAAACTGAGGTCATGAGTGAATCCAACCATAGATAATGGTGCATCAGCACTTCTGTATCATGTCATGTATATGGTGATAAAAGTATAATTAACTCTTATATTGCAGTTGAGAATGGAGAGAACGAGTTTTGGCAACTCTCCAACTGCTAATATCAAGGAAAAAGATGTGATTTACATCTGGAAAAGAAACTAAGTTAACCAACGTTGTGCGTGCCAGAGATTTGTAGGAATCTTGAATCTGGATGGTTGCTTACTGAAATCTGGCTTTCATATGTGTCTGAATCAAAATAAAAATCGATTTAACGAATAACATAAATTTAGTGCATACGGGTTATGCCTTTAAAATGGGTAAGTTGATTATATTTTATAATGGTCATTTTTAAATGTATGTTATGACTTACTTTGACATGTTTTAAACTTTTACTCAACATGTTGTCCAATTAAACCAAATTGGATATCCATTTTTGTATTGACACGGATTACAAAATCAAAACTTAGGTTAAAGCCAAATTGATAAGTCTTTTCTCTTGGTTGAACAAAAATAACCAAAAACCTTGATATGATTCACATGGTTTTATGTGATTTAGAATTGATACCTACTAAGGTATAGAGTATCGTGTACTTCACCATATTGGCTAAATGCGGTACAAAATATTGCTATTTACACTTACTTGAGAGTAAGGATATAGACAAGCTTGATCTATATACATAAGTTGAGAACCAACTTATTATCGATAATAAGGTGATTCGAAGTTATTGGAGGTGAATATGTGTCTCTATTTCTAAATTTTTATGCTAAACTTAGAATAAGACACAAATTCATTGCTCTTGATATAGAAAAGAATCATGCCTTAGAAGAAATGGTTAATGCCATGTTCTTAAGTCCAGGTTTAAGCCATGTCATGTGGGGGAAAGCGATTATATCGATTGCTTATCTTTTAGATAAGATCCCTTGTAAATAAAATAAGATACTTCTTACAAACTATGGGTGAGAAGAAAACTATCTTATAAGTACTTACAAATGTGGGGGGTATCTAGCTAAGATATCCGTATGAAATTCATGGTTCAAAAGATTGGACCTAAACCCATGGATTGTATGTTCACATGATTTGTTATGAATAGCAGTGCTTATCGTTTCATTGTACATGAATCGAAAATAGACATAGTAATGGAATTAAGGAATGATTCATTCTTCGGAAATATATTCCTTGTTTATGAAGGAAATTGAAAGATCATCTAGAATAGATGACGAGGTTGTCCAAGGTCAGAGACAACGAGATGATATTGATCTCTTTGATGAGAGACAAGATTGACCCAAGGAGAGGTTGAACCTAGAAGAAACAAAATGACATGAACTGAGAGATTGGTTGGATTTGATTTTTGTTTCTTTTATGGTAGAAAATGAGTCTACTTCTTACTGAGAAGCAATAACTTCTTTGAAAGGGTATCAATGAAAAGAAGCCAAAAGTGAATAGATTATAGTTTACAAAGTAAACTTAGAAGCTCGTGGGTGTACCTTAAGTTGTAAACCACTAGGCTATAAATGGATCTTAAAAAAAAATAGATAAATTCGATGTCACCATTAACATGTGCATGTCACCATTGACATGTGCAAAGAAATATTGGTAATCAACGAATTTAAAAGCGAGAAGGTCTATCTTCCTTTGATGCTTATTTGCATGTCACACGAAAAACCTCAATTATGATGGTACTTTATTGACCGCATTAAGAAATTTTGGAAGTTTCTTATGTGTATGTGAAAACGATATTTCTAAACAGGGATTTAGAAAAAGGAACTATACATGAACCAGCCTGAGGGTTTCATAGTTCCTATGTTAGAGAGAAAAGTTTGTAGGTTAATTAAGTCATTATATGGTTTAAGACAAGCTATCAAACAATGACATCAAACTTTTTGACCATATCATGTCAGAATGTGGATTCAAAATTGATGTATGTACGTGTGATCAATAGTAAATATGTACTCTTGTGTTTATACATGAATATACTTATCACTAGAAGTGATAACAAGATGAATAAATCCACTAATGATTTGTTGGAGTCAATATTTGACATGAATTTCATTAGTTGTTGGGTTTGTTGAACCCATATGGGTTTGTTTTGAAGTCAAACATTAAGAAAAACAATATTATTGAGAGGTTCAATGTGGGGGATTCTGGCCTAGCTAGAGTCCAATGACATCTTTTTAAATCTATTTAAAATAGAGGTAAAATTGTTTCCCATTTTGAATACTCAAAGAATATTGGGTATCTTATGTGTCTAATGACGTGTGTATGATCTGATTTAGAACTTATAATCAGGCAAGCAGCTATATTAGTAATTCAAGTGGGGACCATTTGAATAAGTATTACTTGAGTACTATGATACTAATATTGCATTATGGAAGATATCCAGTGATAGAGTAATGCAAATATAGATTCTTACATATAAGAATCTAGATCTACTAGAATGGATGTATTTATCCTAAGTGGAAAGCTATGTCTTAGAAATCTTGAAAGTATTTCAAAGAGACAATTATAGCTAAATCTATGATGAAATATGAATTTATTATTTGAGATAAATTTATAGAATATGCAGGATAGTTTACGTTAATTCGTAAAGGACATATCAAGATGGCGTATACCGGTAACGACCATGTTTATAAAGTGTGATAGTCAATAGAATTTGACAGAGCTCATATCACAAATGTAAAACGGTAAGTCGAGACATATCCATCATAGATTGTGATTGTTGCGACAACTACTCTCAACTAGAGTTATCACGATTGACTACGTAACGTCAAAGGATAACATCGCGGATCCGCTTACGAAAGGCTTAAGCAGAGAGTTAGTTGGTGAGTCGCCTAGAGGAATGAGACTAAAGCCCTTGAGGAATGAGTTTCTATGAAGGAAAACCTAACCCAGTTGACTGGAGATCCCAAGATCTGGGTTCAATAGGACAACCTAATCATAGAAATGTGGGGAAAGTCACGTCAATGTGAGGGAGTTACTTATACAGAAACTTTCCTAGTCCATTCCTAGAACAATGTGACTTATTGAGAGGTTAAACATATGGCTTAAATGATTCAGGATGAAATCATAAAGCATGATGATTCAAGATGAAATCATAAAACATATGTTTCTAATGATTCAAGATGAAATCACCTATGTGAGAGAGAAGTAGGGGTCGCTTCAAAAGAAATTGTGGGGGCGCAATTTCTAAGAGCTCTTGCAGAACCAGGCTAGTGTTCATGACCATAACGAACACGACTATGAGGACTTGACAATGTCAGGGAGAGTCTTGTGTGAGTGTGTATTGTCGTCTACGTAAACAGAGGCTAAGTTCAAAGACATCGCGTCTACTTAGATCTAGGAGACTAAGTGCATCTCACAAGGGAAGGTTCAAAGGGTCACACCTACCTATCCTATGCAAGATTCAACTGTTAGAATTTTATTGAAACTTTTGTGTATTACAACCGATCTCTATTCATGCGGGGGATTGTTGGAAAATATTGTTGGAAAAATAACTTTTGACCAACTTCGGACACAATTATGTATATGTATGTGTCATATATATTAGTGATACTTTATAAGTTCGCGTTCTCCTTGAAGAGAGCTTCACAATGAGCCTTTATGTGTCCAAAATGAAGGTGATGTGAATGAGATATCGTGTCTCAAAGTTAGGCATTTGGTACCATGCTTAAAGAGGAAAATAGTTTATTTTTTGTCCCACATCGGTGGGATGAGTAAACTGGAAGGGAGTCTATTGTGTATAAATAGAGGCCTAATTCCATAACTTTTTTCACACATCAAATCAATAAGTATTATTATTGATTTCCAACATATGGAGTACGCATCTGTAAAGATGAAATTCTGGGCAGTTTGGTTAAGTTGGACATTACAACTTACTGTTTCGGCTGTTGTACCCTGGGAAACAGACGACCAATCTGTTTTAAGGAAGCGTGTCAAACACGTGCCTCAGCTCTTTAGTTCTAAGCGTGTATTACGCGTGCCTCGACTTGCTGGTGATTTAGTAAGTCTTTTTATTATTTTAGTGTTTTATTAAATTATCGTTTATAGTTATGTCTGTATTTATTTTCTGTTATTTATATTCTGTTATTTGTTTTATTTTAATTTAATTAATTTAATTTATTTAATTTATAAATAAAAGTGTTATAGTTTCTCTACGGTTTTAAACTTCAAGTCCAGCTAATACGTAATTTGATCCACAATAATCAAATTACCTATTGTCTCAACTACAAGTTATACATTCTAATTTTTGCAAGTCTTTCCAGAACAAATTTTCTACCCTTTTTGGTTGATTTTTCTTTTTAAGTGTCTCATATAGTTAAAATCTACAAAATTGTAATGGTTGTTGGGTAAAATTAATTATTCATAAGTTACTTCTCAGAGGTTCTAAATAGAAACGGAATTTGGCTTTTCATTTTACAGTTCTAGAAGTGTAGTCGACAGCAATATGAGAGTTATCAATTTAGTAAGATACCTAGTATGACGCATTGACGCAACGTACCACCTAATGCTACTAGGTGGTTTGTTCAGAGTAATTCATAAAAAAGCGAATTTTAAATAAACAACAGGATTGTTCTACACATGTACGTTTTAGTATACTTTTTCTGCCTTTGTAAGACTTAAACTTTTGTGCAATTTTTTAATTTTAATGTCACGTGTGTTTATACATACATACATTAATTTATACAGTACTAATTAAAAATTGTAAACTAACCAAGTTGAATTGAATATAACTAAACAAGAAAATTGCCCCGTCGTTGCAGAAATCCAAATTTGCATATATTATTTTGTCAACATTATATTATTAAAGATGATTCCAAATCTAGTGCAAATAATTATACCTTAGCGCAATATAATTTGCATTTAGATACTGGTATCTACTGCACGTGTAGTTGGTAAAATTAAGCCAACAATGGTGCGGTTTAGGATATTGACACATGTAAGTTTGCTATGAAATATGTGATGCCTTGTAGATACTGTTAATAACAAATGCATTGTACCCGCACAATGTAGCGACAAGTACCCGATAAATATTTTTAACAAACAAATGTTACAATTTTACTAAGTTTTAAATTAAAGTAGTAAAAAATTAAATTAACTTAAATAAACTCATTAAAAAACAAAGAAACTAAAATTTAATAAAATTATATCAAATTGGATGTTGAATTAAAGAGCATGAAATTTTAGAAAATATGATGAAATTAGATTAAAAAAATAAATATATCAAAAGATATTTCAGTTTAAGATAAATGTTTTTTGAATTGTTTGTTACTAAGGTTTATACAAAATCTCTAATATGTATAAATGATGGTTTTGCTAAAACTGATCTTGGCCCAAAAATCTTAAACAATGACACGTGAATAATCATGAATAATCAACGGTTTGAAAGACAGCTATTTTTGGGACACTTATTTTGGGCATTTAATGACTAGAACAAAAACCCCAATTTGCTAATCAAACGAAAACTCCCTAAACACCCACACCCACACCCACACCCACACCCACACCCACAAATCATCATACCATTTATTCAACTTTTTCACAGATTTGTAACCAACAATTAAATAAATTCGATTTCTTTATCATCCCATTATATCGCTCCATTCAATTTTACATACAATCCGAGTTGAAAGATATTACTCAAATCAATTAAAGTATTGTATGATATTAAAATCATATAATCACTCATCCAAACGACTGATCATTCCTAAATCCCCTAAACCCTCGAACCAGTTGAACAAAAAATGGGTTGTTTGAGTTTTTGTGGAAAAGATGTTATGATTATCAAAGGTATATGTCATCATATCTACAGGTTTTGTCTAATTATATTCATCTTTTTTTTTTAATTTTTAACAATTTTTATATGTTTATTTACAATCTCCAATAAAGTAGATTTTGCTATTACTTTATGATTTCACGCATGTGAACCATGTTACATTTTGATTTTATAGTTTCTGTTTGATAAATTTTACACTCAATTAGATTATCACTTTATTTTGTTATCAATGTTTATACCCTGTCATTTTTGTATTAATGAGATCATTTATGTTGATATAGTAGATCAATGTATAGAAATGTATTAGAATTAGGTGTTAGTTTTGTGAGTGTAAATACTCGATAGACATGATAGGTCCGGAGCAACTAAAAAGCATCAATTTATTGAAATGATAAAAAAAATTCTTTTTTAAGGTTATGGACTCAATTAAGAAATATCTAGCGAAAAACGATAAAAGGAAGGACAAGAAGAAGATCAAAGCTAAACCGACTGCAAAAGCACCTAATATAATTCATAAATCACATTTATGGTATCACCATTTTAGTCATGATTTTTTTTTTATATAAATGTGTTACCGCTTATAAGTTTTAGTCTATTTTTATGCATCAGTTGGCGGTGGTAGAAGAGGTATTCAAGTTATGACATCACTATAGAACGAGGTGGTTGCTACATCGATTATGCCCGCTCGCGAATACTGTAGTTTAAATCTGGAAAAGTCGTGGTGAGATATATTTCTGAAAAATATCCTGATTTAGATTGTTATAATGTGATTGTGGTAAAGTTTGCATATAAAAATTTGTGAATATATTTAAGTGGTTTTTGAAGTTATTGCAATTCAATTTGATGCTACTGATAGGTCATGTAAATCTGCCTTGCGTTATTTTGTGATGGAATTAATAGTGAGGATGAATCGAGCGAGGTGTTTTTTTATTGACATAGCTATTTAAAGTTCGTGACTTTATTCTATTATGTTTTCGTTGCTGTCATAAGCATTTGATAATGGTGAGATATATGTAGTATACTTAAGTGCATGAAGGTTTTGAATGTGAATTTAGTTTTTTGGAATTGTGCCTGGTAATTGTTAGTTAGGAAAAAGATGAATTTTTTTAGAGTGTAATTGAAGGATTATGGGATGAAGGCAATAATTTTTATAGTGGTATGAGCATTCATATGTCTTCGATCCATAATTTTTTGGATGATACAAGGTCACAATTTCTAAATGCGTAGTTAAAGTTAATGATGAGGATATAGGTAGTAGATACTTTACTCTTGATATATGTGATCCTTTAATACATTCTTGATTTTATTTTATATGCTAATATTTCAACTTTTGATAAGTTAACTTGAATGTACTAGATGGATTCATAAGTATGTTGTGACCTGAACCTATGTCGAAAAAAACCCATTTGACCAAGCTTGTTTTGACCCATTTTAATCCAAGCCTGTTTGGACCCATTACCCAAAACATCTAGGAATAGTTGAATAAACTTCTAACATTTGACCTGTAAACCAAACCCGTCCGTTTTGCCGCCTATGGTAGTTAAGCGTAGTTGCGGTCTTTGAAAACGTATAGCACCATATATTGTATGATGGAATCGATGCTTAAGTACATTTTATTTTAACTTCTAGCAGTGAGTTTTCGTAGCTCGAATTAAAGTGAACATGGAACAGGAGTAAAAGTAGAATGCAACACAAAGTATAATAAGTGAAGATATTGTGGCTGCTAAGCGTGAGCTTCAGTTTCATGCAGCCATTTACAACAAGTTTCTTGCGGCCGTGGAGAAGAATCGTTGGCTTTATGAAGGCTAGGCCTTGCAATGATCCATCTATAGGTAAAGCAACAAATTAATTTAACCAGAAACATTTCTTTTTATACTATGCGTTTATTTAATGCAAATCGATTGCTAATCTATAGTGTTTAGTTTCTTATCAGATAAAAAATGTAAAATTGATAGATACTCCAAAGTATAGATTGTCTATATTGACTGTTTGGATACACACTTCCATCCCATCTTCTAATTTAATCTATTCCCTGATATTATCTTCTTCAAGCATACATTTGTATTTGTTAGGGATACTAATTTTTTTTATCTCAACCTGTATGTCTAAATTTTACATGAGTACAAGTCTTATTGTGTTATGGTTTTATCTTATTAGTCATTATGTTTTGTCAAACGATGTCACATAAAGACGTTCAAAACACATATATAAACACCCTACATGTCAAACTTTGTTTCTTAATTATACTCACTAATTGGTGTTGTTTGGACAGGTGTTACTACATTGGTCTTGATGGGCTAGATCTCAAACTCATCTTAGTAACAATCAATGGCAATCAACTTATAGTGCTTCTTCTTGATTTTGGTACTTATGGAAACATGACTGAAGGTGGTTTAGCAGAAGAGATACTAAAGAAGGAAAATATCACCTCATATGTAGAATACCCTCATACTATGGAACCTCCATCTAAACCTTCCCCGCCCCCGTCCACCCCTTGAAATTCACTCAGTCAGAGCGCAAGAAACTTCACACCCGTAGATGTCTGAGAAAAATCGACAAGAGATGATCAGGCAATGCCTCTTACAACCCTCAAAATTGAAACTCAAAATGAGAAATCTTATAAAGGTTATAAGCTACACACGACCCTACCAGACTTGAAATGGATTAGAAAAGCTACAACATAGCGTGAGCAAGCTCATGTTGACAAAAATATCGCAAGGAAGCTAAGGTCTTGCACCTTTGCGAGATGAGAGTTAAAAACCCTATTTCCACCAATTATTGAACATGACCTTTTTTTATTTTATGTTTTTAAGATTATGTTCGTTTTAACTTTGTTGTATTAAATATTTACTACATTTTTATCTTTTAAAAGAATTCTTGAAGCTAGCCGCCCATTGGGCTGGCCTTGAAGCTAGGTTTGTTATAAAAACATATGGATGGATGAGATCAATTTAACAAAATATGATCTAAGGGTTTAAATTTAACCTTCATATGTTAATTTTTGTTTTGAAGTTAAGTTTGTAAATTTTAGGTTCGGAATTAAAATCAGAGTTAGCCTCTTTATATAATAAATATAGATATAGATGTATTTATTCACATCTTGCTCAACAAATGGTGTTTAATTATATTAGCAGGTTAGTCGATAAATATTTGAAGCATATGTAATCGCTTTACTAATAATTTGGGGTAGATTTTCATGACGTATAAATGTTTCGGTGAAGCAAAGAAAATAGTCAGTTGTGGCTTGAACTTTTGAAAGTGAAACCAGTCATTTGTATTTTTCAGCAATTGCTACTCGCTTGCTATTATAAGGGCCCGTTTAGTTCATCGAATTGGTTGTAATGTAATGTAATTATCGTTAGAATTTCATTACATAGGGTGTTTGATTTGATAATATGTGTAATTGTAACTAACTGGGCCCACGTTTTCAGTGTAATCTTAATTACATGACACTAGTGGAGGAATTTTACACATTACAAAGGAATTGACATCAAATTACATAAATAACCTCCATTCTACTTTTAATCTATCTTTACTTTTGTAAATTCAATGGCTAATTTAGTAAATTTAAAATTACAATTTCCAAACAAAACAAGATTAATAAATAAATTGGTAATTAATTACATTACATCCTCCTAACCAAACACATAACTTATATAAAAAAATTCAAATTACAATTCATGCCCATTACAATTCCTTTTATACATTACAATTACATTAAAAACATTCAACCAACCAAACGGGACCTTATACGTTTATCGTATACATGTTGTAACCTAGATGACCGGGGAATCAACATTCATTCTAAGAGATGCCCGGTGTGTGATGAAGACCTGAAAACTACTCAACATCTCTTTGTTGATTGTTCTTTGGCCAAGTCGCTTTGGAAAAAAAATTCATCTTGGTGGGGGTTTACAAATTATCCTAAGCTGCTGCTTGACCATATATCATGGGGAGATTCAACTGATCTTGATAAAAGGTTAAAGCTATGCTTAGACGTAGTCATCCAAACAACCACTTAGGTTATTTGGCGGTATAGAATCGGTTATGCTTTAATTTAAAGCCTCTTAAAAAAGACATTTTAGAAGAAGAGATCAAAGTTCTCTCTTATTCTTGGTTAAGGCATAGGTTTTGTAAGTCGATTCCGGAATGGATTGATTGGATTCAAAATCCAAAAATGACTTGTAATTCTTATTGGTCCCTTGTAACTCGTTATTACTTATCAACCTTAAGTAATAACTCGTTACAAAGACTCAGGTGAGTTGTTTTAACAATTGATAAGAACTATGAACAATTAAAACAACAATACCAATATAACTTTTCAACGTATAGACTTTTATTAAAACTCAATAAATAATCTATAACCCACTTTGTTTGCGAAATAACAAAGTGGTTGAATGACAATGTGGGGCGATCTCCTCTACTTAAACTTCTAACCAACGTTAAGAGTCTCAGCTCTAATCAAAACATTCATATGCTTTTTGGCTATATGGTTTAGTTGGTATTGAGAGAGAAGGTTTTTCCAGAGTTTCTACTCTTGTAATGGTTAACCTTTTCTCTCCCAATATGCACTCCTTAAATAGGCAGTGTAAAAACTAGGGTTTGCATTTTGAATGTTCCCATGCATAAGTTTATCCAGTGGGTGGTTGATGCCTATGCTGGATAAACAATACAAAGTACTAATAAACTATTCTAGAAAAAGATAAAGGTTGTACTTATAGCTAACTATACAAGAAACCTACTTTGACTTAAAGTAATCTTTTCCTTCCTAATGCAAACCATCAGAATAATGAAGTGTCTTCAGCATTCTAGAGGAGATCGACATAATTCAGTTTGGTATTGTCAAGCCAAACTAAACTGAAAGCTCTTCTTCAGGACTTGTTCTTCAGCAACTACACCGCCTAGTCTTTGAAGCAAAGACTCCTTTGTCTTCTAAGTTCTCTGAAAGAGGAAAACTGAACATCCTTCAGCAAATCATTCTTCAGTAGGAATTTTTGTTCCTCTGGTCATGCTTCAGCAGAGTAACCTTTCTGCTGAACATAAAACACTTACACTCTGTTCCCGAGTTTATATTTTGGAGTGAAAGGGAAAGGTTTGGGATGGAAATAATGTTCCTAAGATTTCAAGGAGAGAAGTGGAATGTAAAAGAGAGTAAATTACACCAAATTTACTCTCCAAATCTTCTTCCTAAATTGGAGAGTAAAGGAGTGAAATTGTTTTTAAGGCTTTTTTTGTTACATGCTCCTCCTTTCTTTCCAACTCAGGAACACAAAGTAAAAAAAAATATTTCATACTTCTCTCCTCTTTACTTCTCTCCTTTTTTCCATCTTCATCTATTTTCTTTCTATTTTCTCGGGAACAGAGTGTTAGGGGGATTTTATATTCAAATCCTAGAGTTTCTTCAGAGTCAATAAATACTGACCCAACAATCTCCCCCTATTTGGATATACAAATAGACTAAGTCTAAAGTCAGTAGTAAGTGAGCATAACAACTTCTTACTTGCACTGAACGATAATGTATTTATAAACATCAGATAACCATTTATTAATCAAAACATTACAAATTACGACTAAAACATTACAAATGATTATTTAGACTTCCTTAGGCTTAAGTTCTTCAATGATAAGAGTTTGAACTGATGGATCTGAGTTTCTGTAGTCCAATATAATAATTAAGCACATACTGAAGGTTCTTGCAGCTTCAGTGATTCCTAGACCTCCATGATGAGAATAAAAGATCCTTTGAACATTCCAAAGTAGTTCATTGTTCATTTCATCGAGGTCACTAATACCCACAAAGTCTTGACGTTCACGATGATTGAACATTATCATTCCCAATTCTGGTTCGTCTAGTACATGCCCAGGGAGATGATTTAGAAACTAAACAATGCCTTTTTATTTCTTTGTGGTGACAAAGATATCACCAACACCAGGTTTAACCAGATTAGCTCTTTTGTTCAGCTCCAGAATAGGATCTTGATCCTCCAGTGAAACTTCAGTGCTAATGTTGAGGATCTCACCTATCTTGAGCTGGTTTCTCATTGAGTGATCAATTTTGATGCGGAATTCATCCCATTTCTTGGACTTTACCTTTTCAAGTTTTTCATTCATTTCTAGCCATTCAGTGTAAGAGAGTTCCTTTGCTTGGAAGTCCTCTAGGATCTCATCAGTCCCATCACCCCTATAGAACTTCAGATGAATATCACCTCTGCTAGTAAGCATATTAACGTTTGTGATTGGTGGGAGATTTCTTCTGTTTAGCCTTGTTATACAAATTTTTTCATATAACATGTTTCTTTTGAAGAGGTTTTCTACTTCAGGCTTTCCAATTGCTTCATACAAGCTCATCTTCAGATTTCTTAGTTTCTCCTCTTCATTTTGCCTGTACCACCTGTCAATGTCTTCTTGAGTGGCCACCTCAGATTTGATTAGCCTTTCATTCAGTGTAAAATCACCTTTGTTCTTGGGATGGATATGAGGTGAACCATCATTAGTTGTATCGTCACTGGTCGTGAGACCTTCAACATGATTGTCCTTAGCTGAAGACTCCCCCTTAGTCTTAGCTGGAATCTTCTCAGCAAATGGTGACTCATAGACAACAGGTTGTTTCTGATCCTTCTTTTGAGCATGTTTGTGAAATAGCTGCTGAATAGTGTTTTTCTCCCGCTCAGCAAAAGACTGCCCAGCAGCTTCTGATGACCTTCCAGCAGGTAAGAGGATACCTTGGCCAGCATTGCTGGTACATGTTCAAGAGCATTCAGTTTCTGTTGCACCTCTTCAGATAATGTCAACTTTTGTTTCTCTAGCAATGCCACCCTATCCTTGATCTACGAAACAGAGTCACAAAAGTCATTTATTTGGCCATGAACTGTGAGTGAACTATGGTGGAAACTCCATGGAATCACCATTGATGGAGTCCATGAGTGATGACATCTCCTGCTTAAGGGAAGTGGTGGTGGCCACATCTTTGACCAAAGGCTTTAGAGCAGCAAGAATGACATATTTGATTTGTTTAATAGTGAGAGGAATTGGTCTTGCTTTAAGGGTTGTAAGTTCAACATCAGCAATAACCTTTTCCTCTTTAAGCTTAGCCACCTGTGAGTCTGTGACTAAAGAATCAACACTTGATTGGTCAGTTCTTTTACCTGAATGGTTCTGGGGGGGGGGTGGTGGCATGAAGGTAGGTTCAGCAAACTCCTCCTCTTGCTCACTCTCATCAAGATTTACCAGAGCCCTTTCATCAAACCCAAGCTCCTTTTCCAAGTCTTCAGAAGACATGTTGAACATAAAAGAAGGCAAGTATCCCACCTTGGCTCTAGTGGTGAGAGGCACTTCCTTTGTTGTCTTCTCGAGCATCACCTCTAGTGTGTGGATCAGTTTCAAGTCCTTCACCACCAGGGTTGGTTTTACCTGAAGGATCATGAGAAAACGTATCTAATGAGTTAAGATCAATGATTATGTTTTTGGTTCCTTCAGTAGGACCTTGTTGTGGGGGTGCTACATCATTAGAAACAGATAGTTCAGGGTCAACGTCAGCTGTTGTACTTGTTGATGCCTCATGACCTGATGCTGACTCAGAGTGACAAATGATAGAGTTTGGTAATACAATTAGAAATGTATTCAGATTTAAATTACTTACCAATGCTGACTCCATACTACTGAGCTGAGGGTGCGCTCTATCTTCACCCTTATCCCCTAAAGAAGTTGGGATAGGGGTTTCCTTCAGGGCCTGTTTATGCATGTCACCTCTAGTAGAGACTAGAGGTGATGTTTGGCTTGGGTTCTTGTCCTTGGCCGAGGACTTGAGTTTCTTTGAAGCTTGGCCTTGGGAATCATCAGAAATCTCCTTTGATGAAGATTCTGTGAGGGTTCTACTTTTCTTGGACTCACGTCTACATTTTTTAGTATTAACAGACGTTTGCTTCTTAAGTGGTCCTGAAGAAGCTCCAGGCTTTTTGCCCTTGAGATCCCCTTCTCCAGTTGGTGGTGCGTCTTGTAGAGCTTTGTACACTACTGGATCTTTTACTGAGCAAATGTCCAGCATGGGTTGTGTAAAAGGAGTATCAATGGTACTAACTGGAATGTTCCAGCGCTTAAGCTCAAAGGGTTGAAAAATCAATTTTTCTCCTTGGAGTTTAGAAAAATCATCTCCAAGATAGTCAGCAAAAAGGAAAGATAAAAATCTGGTGTAAACAACATTTTTCTCCCTAGTCTTTTTCTCCAACTTCCTATGAAGATCTTCAAATATTAGCTTCCCAAAATCAGCCTTGATCCCCTTGGCCAGACAATTTAAAATAATTGCATCCTTTTGATTTATCTGGTCAAGCCCTCCAGTTCCCCCCCCAAACATTCGATCAAAATGGTCATCACTAATTTCCAATTAGGTGGTAAACAACTTCTTTTCAACCCACCCTTTTCTGTGATGTCTTCAGTATACCCAATTTCCTTAAAGAAATTTTTAACAATGGAAAAATCATCAGGTATAGCCTCATAGTCACTAGGGTTTCCCAAATAGTTTAAACCCAAAACACTTCTAAACAGCTTTAAACCAATTTTACCATGAATCCCAGCTGTAGTAGAATCAAACTCTATTGATTTCTTGTTGTGTGAAGCTTGTGCCGTGAACCAAAACTCCTTTAAAACATTTTGGAACATCATCTCTGGATCTTTAAACAAAGCATCACGAAGTACACATTTTGACAAAAAAAGTCATGACTTGATTCCCAGGAACTGACTTGATGGTATCTGGTTTGATTAAAGTGAGGTTTTTGGGTTTGAAGATGATATCTTCAATGGGATAGGTGACATGAATGGATGGGTTAAGTGTGACCTCAACATCTTGTTGTGAAGAAGATTCTGCCATTGGTGTTTGTGTGTCTTTCTTGATGGGAGAGAGAGAGTTTGTGTGAGTTTTTGAGATGAAAAGATTTGTAAGCGTGATATGGAATCCAACTTCAAGGGATTATATAAAAACTTAGACTAATTTTGTGAAAAGTTTTTAAAACCATTTTAAAAGTTATAAATCTTTTAGGGGTTTTTTTTAACATTTGGCACAAACTCTCTCATTAATGTTCTGCAAAAAGGTATGATTTTTTGTTGCTTTGAACAGTAAAACGCCTCATGTATCAGGAAGTTGTTGACTGTGGATGTGGACGTTTGAATTTTCCTTAAGTAACAGTTGACACCTTTTGAATGAATGTTTGTTTTTATTCGCAAGAAAATTCAATGTCATTTAATACTTTTAGTCTCATGATTGATTTGTTTTAAAAGCTGTTGCTTAGATATGCTGGAGCTGATGCCAATACTTGTGAGCTTTAGTGCGTCAGATGAGGCGACAAAGCCCCATATACATGTTCACATAATTGAACAAGGAATATGACATTGCACGCTCCTTTACGCAGGCCTAGCTACTCATTTGTATTAAAAACTTTGTTCAGAATTTTCTAAAGAGAAATTTTGATGATTGGTGATTATTTGTTCAACTTTGATAGGTGTGAAAACACCCATCCTTTTTACCACTTAATTACAATAATAACCAAGCCAAAACGTGTATTTTATGTCATTTATGTCGGAATTATACATGGTTTTTGTTTTTCTTGTGATTTAGGACAAAAAGGTGAAAAGTGGAGAAAACACGGCATTCACGGGCTTTTATCGAAGAAAAAGACGAAAGATGAAGTCGAAAGATCAAGAGTGGAAAAAGAACGGAAGTCCAAGACCAATTCTGAAGATTAATCGAAGAAAAAGTCAAAAGACGAAAGTTCACCAAAAGCCGAAGAACTCAAGTCTAATTTATTGAAGAATTACAAGACGAGTTCAAAGAAATCCCGAGCCAAAGTCATTAAAGTCCAAGATTTAAGAAGATTAAAGAAAGCAAGGACCTAATGACACAATTAAGGAAAAGAAGAAAGAGGGAGGAAGCTTCCTAAGCTCCTCCCTAATCTCCCTATATATAGTTTCATCTTATTTCATTTTCATGTTGTTGGGTGGCTTGACAAACCACCACTTCCACCATTTTCATACCTTGTTATTTAATTTCTTCTTGTATTTGCACCTTTAATTTCTTACCTTTAATTCAAGTAAGTGTTCTTAATTTTGTTGTTTTAATCTTCTTTACCTTTGATCAAGCTTTCTATCTTTCATCTCTTTCTACCTTTCTTTGATTTTAGTATACTTTTGGTGCGAAATCTATTTGATCCGTGTTGTTCTTAATGTTTTCGTGCCTAAAAGTTCATCTTTTTATAGTTTGATTTAAAAGTTTGTTTATTTTAAGTTTGATAAGTTGTTATTCATGCTTATTGAGTCCATTTTACTTTAGATTCGTTCAAGTTTGGTGATTAGCTTATCGAAATAGCTTATTACTTGCTTATTTTTCGGATCAAAAAGGTAATCGGAAAGGGTAAAACCCTTTCCGATCAAGCATTCTGACCACCCCCTCATTCCGATCACATAGATCGGAAAAGGGTTTTCAGCTTTTCGATTTGCTCCCCCTCATTCCGATCACCTAATCGGAATAGGGCTTATATCATTCCGATTGGTTCTGTTTTATGATATTCCGATTGAATGTTTTTCTAAACATTCCGATTGGATTCGCTTTATGACATTCCGATTGGACTTGGTTGTTACTTATTCCGATTGCATTCTCTTCGCATATTCCGATCTGGATCTCTTTAGATATTCCGATTAGTATTTGTTTTCAAGCATTCCGATCAGCTTTCTTTTTGCACATTCCGATCAGCAACTTTCCGATGGGGGTACATTCCGATCAGATTCCGATTGGATTCCGATCAGGTGTATTCCGACGGGTTGTTTTGTTTTGTTTTAATATTAAGCTTGTTTTTCCGATCATTTTTCTCGTTTTGTTTTTAGTCTATTTCAATTGCGTTTTGCATTTTTATTTGATTGTTAATTTACTTTTTGTTAAGTTTTAATTTTACGTCATTTAATTTCTCGTCATTTACTTTTAAAGTTTTAAATATTGCACCATTTACGTTTCAACTAGTTTTAGTTTTAATTACTCGTCATTTATTTTAAAGTCTTGCACATTTATTTTACCACAATCAAAAATATTATTTTTACCGAAAACAACTGAGTCACACTTTAAACCGGAAATCAATTCGTTAAGACACCGAGAAAACGAACTTTTCAACTAGTAAAAAACTTTTCAACTAGTAATAACTGAGATTTTACTAGTTGAAAGTTCGTTTTCTCGGTATCTTCTCGAATTGATTTCCGGTTTAAAGTGTGACTCAGTCGTTCTTGGTAAAGACAAATATTTTTGATCATCATACCTTTGGGTTTTGGAAATGTCGTGAATGATCATCAGTCGTTTTAAACCGGAAATATTATTTTTAAAAGGGTTAGTATTTGTTTTCAAGCATTCCGATCAGCTTTCCTTGCACATTCCGATCAGCAACTTTCTGATGGGGGTACATTCCGATCGGATTCCGATTGGATTCCGATCAGGTGTATTCCGATCAGGTGTATTCCGATTGAAATGTCGTGAATGATCATCAGTCGTTTTAAACTTCAATGTATCAGATAAGGCGACAAAACATCATGTACACAATCACATATTGTGAGATAGACACATGACATTGGACACTCCTTTACTCAGACACTGCTACTTAGTGAAATTTGCAACCTCTAGAACAGGAGCAACATTGAGTTGGCCACCCCTATACTCTAGGGTCTGTGGTATTACTTGATTCATGTTGGATCTTGATTTGAAAACTTTAAAATGAGCAGTTTAATGAAAATATAAGAGTTTAGCTAATCAAACTGCTCTAATACCACTTGTTGGTCCCTTGTAACTCGTTATTACTTATCAACCTTAAGTAATAACTCGTTACCAAGACTCAAGTGAGTTGTTTTAACAATTGATAAGAACTATGAACAATTAAAACAAAAATACCAATATAACTTTTCAACGTATAGACTTTTATTAAAACTCAATAAATAATCTATAACCCACTTTGTTTGCGAAATAACAAAGTGGTTGAATGACAATGTGCGATGATCTCCTCTACTTAAACTTCTAACCAAAGTTAAGAGTCTAAGCTCCAATCAAAACGTTCATATGCTTTTTGGCTATATGGTTTAGTTGGTATTGAGAGAGAAGGTTTTTCCAGAGTTTCTACTCTTGTAATGGTTAACCTTTTCTCTCCCAATATGCACTCCTTAAATAGGCAGTGCAAAAACTAGGGTTTGCATTTCGCATGTTCCCATGCATAAGTTTATCCAGTGAGTGATTGATGCCTATGCTGGATAAACAGTACAAAGTATTAATAAACTATTCTAGAAAAAGATAAAGGTTGTACTTATAGCTAACTATACAAGCAACCTACTTTGACTTAAAGTAATTTTTTCCTTCCTAATGCAAACCATCAGAATAATGAAGTGTCTTCAGCATTCTACAGGAGATCGACATCATTCAGTTTGGTATTGTCAAGCCAAACTAAACTGAAAGCTCTTCTTCAGGAGTTGTTCTTCAGCAACTACACCGCCTAGTCTTTGAAGCAAAGACTCCTTTGTCTTCTAAGTTCTCTGAAAGAGGAAAACTGAACATCCTTCAACAACTCATTCTTCAGTAGGAATCTTTGTTCCTCTGGTCATGCTTCATCAGAGTCACCTTTCTACTGAACATAAAACACATAGGGGGATTTTATATTCAAATCCTAGAGTTGTTTCAGTGTAAGTAAATACTGACCCAATAATTCTTTATTGTAACTTGTCACTTTTCTCTCTAGCTTCTTGTTAGAGTCTCTTAACAAAATTTCTGTTAAAAAAACATGTTGTCTGTGTTATGAAGATCAACGTATTCTTTTTATTGTTTTTGCCAATTTTTATTCTTTCTTCTTCATATATGTGGCTTCCACCGAAACCACTCCATTGCTTACCTAAAAGGTGTACGTGCTTCTAACTTTACTCATCTCTATCTCATAACCTAAACCCCCCTTCTCAGAAATCATCGCCCCAATATTTGATGTTGGCGACAATCGGATTAGGGTTTATGTGATTCCGATTTGTTTTGCCCGTGATTTGGCCCCTGATCCTTGATGGGTTGGTGACGATCGGTTTAGGGTGATGATGATTTATTCTTACCGGCATCATTTCCCCTAGTCTTTGATAGGTTGGTGATGGTTGGGATAGGGTGAGTATACATATACCATGACGATTGAAAATTGGCCTTCGCTAGTCTATGGCTGATTTTTCATGTAACAAGATTTAATTAAATGAGGTGGTATTGATTTATACAAATTATTTTCATTTATATAATTGCTGTTGGTTATTGTTACTTTTGTTTGATGTTTGAAAGTTGGATTTTATCAAGTTATTGGCTTCCTGATTGATATTTATATGTTTTGCTACTGTTGATTGTTGACTCTTACCTGATTCACACAAATTACTTTTCACTTATATACTTGTTGTTGGTTATTGTTTCTTTTCTTTCATTTTAATTTATGAGGTGAAAGTAGGATTTTTACGAGATTATTGCCTTTTTGATTAAATATGAGCAGCAAAATATAGAATATAAATAGGTTTCAACGATCATAATTATGTAAATCTCAATCAATAAGATATTATGTATTGATCATTACATAAATAAATATGTACACATTGATATATATTACAATAAGCTCCTTATACTACTATACATATACAATTTACATATATATTAACTAGTACTTAACAAAGGGTTTAATCAGTTTAGTGGGCCTTTTTTCGAATCTCATGATCTATTTGTTGGCGAGTCAGCATTACTTGGTCTGCACCCACGATGGATGTCCGATTTTTCCATTTTACATGGTAGCTGGGCCAGGGGATCTTGTTTGCGCTTATAGTGTACGCAGTAAACAGATACTAGGGTGGTTTATCAAAACATGTACACCTTTTGGGTAATACAATGGTTCGGTGGAGGCCACGTATAGGAAGAAGTAATAGAAAAATAAGAGAAAATAATTAAAAAAAAAGATTTTTCATAATACACACAACATGTATACGCTATCGTATATAAGTTATAGTACAATTGTGTTACTATACCTAAACGGTCATGATTTGTTTTAGGCACCATCGTTGCCCCAAAAATTTGTAGGGTTGGTGAAGGTCGGGTTAGCGTAAGGTGATTGCTTTTGACCTGGATCATTGCCCCCGATCTTTAATGAGTTGGTGACAGTCGGGTTAGGTACTATCTGTTTTCTGCCAATTCCTTGTTAGGCTATGATGACCAACGATGGACCCGTATAAGGTTGAGGTGAACCGCATGTTAGAATATGAAAACCCTTATGAATATGTATCGTATTATTGATGTGTATTTATACTCATACACAAAACATTCTAGAAACCCTAATCTCACAAGTCGAGCTTGGGCCATTTTATTGTCTAATACAAACTTAACGTTTTGGTCAAACGACGGTCAAATTGATCAAAATTGATCAAAATATGTCAAAATCAATAAAAAATAATAAAAAACTAAGGGAAATTCTTGAAATGCCCCAAGATGTCAACCTTTTTCCCTTTTTCCACCCACCAAATGCGAATTTCTCAAAATGTCCTATGTAACTTATGCGACTTGTCCAAAAAATGGTACAATTTTAGGAAAATTATTAAACTTTTTTTCTATTTTTGGAAAAGTCGCATAACTTGCATAAGTTGCATATGCCATTTTGAGAAATTCTCATTTGGTGGGTGCAAAAAGAGAAAAATTATGACATGTTAGGGCATTTCAAGAATTTTCCCAAAAACTAATGTATCAGAATATATAAATATAGATATTTATATCAAATACATATTAAAAAATAAAGGTACAAATATTAAAAATAAGGGTAAATGTCGAAAATACACAACGTACTTTCTCATATTATCCATTATGTCCATCGAACTATTTTATGTTTTATTTACACACTTGCCACGTATGATTTTGGTCAAACCATTTGACTTTTAACAGTTTGACCAATTAGGATTTGCAAAATCAGTCCATTTAAGAATAATGATTGTAGGGAAAATTACACCTCTTGTTTAGGAAAACAAAAGAGAGTAAACGAGCGGAAAGTATTAAACAAATGATTTTAGGAAAAACCAAGTGTTAATGACCCTTATGAAGTTCGTTTCCCAAGGAGGTATATGTGTGTGACTAAGATGTAAATGATTTGAGATTAATATTTGGTTTTAGAGGGGGATGAGAAAAGAAGATGACGAAGACGTGAAAATAATACTACGATGACAAAACGTAAAACCGTAAAAACTACAAAAATAAAAATTAATTCTAAAAATTACCAAAAATTCACCAAAAATCAAAATAAATAAACTAAGAGTTTACCAATGATCAAAACTTTTTCAAACCTCTTAAATAATTAAATATTCAATTTTTAAATGCTAATTAAAGCCCTAAAAATCAAATAAATTATCAAAAGCCCAAATAAAGATTTTTCAATTGGTAAACCTCTAAAATGACCTAAAACTATTTAAAAATATTTTTAGAAAATTTTAAACTAATGAAAACTATTTAAAATGATTTAAAAACTATTAAAACTTATAATAATGATAAAAATTTATCTAAAAGTGATAAAATTATTCTAAAAGTTGCTAAATTCCTATTTTAATGTATTAAACCTAAAAAAAATGTAAAAAGTTGGAAAATGTGAAATTTGAAAAATAATAATAAAATAATATTAAAATAATATTAAAAATCCAAAAATTATAAAAAATTCTAAAAACTTGCAAACTAGTTTATTTTAACTTAAATAATCAGAAAATCAAAGTGAAATTACCAGAATACCCCTATTGGGCCCTCAAATGGGCCAAAACCAAAAACAGTCAACACTAATGGGCTTTTGGGCCCAAAAAGTCAAACTTGGCCTAATTGACTTGGAAAATCCCTATCTGACTCAAAATTCAATTCTAAGAACAAAACTCTAAAGGCCCAAAAGCTGAATGTGAGCTTATCACAGCTTAATAAGCAAACAGCTTATTCTTATTGGGCTTTTTAGCCCATTAAGCAATAAGCTAATGCCATAAGCTCTAATTTGACATACAACCTTCTTTTGGGATGCTTATGAGATCTGTAAAAAGAAATTTTGAAAAAGCACACTCAATAAGCCAGAAATAAGCAAAGTAAGAATCCACAAAACGACAAAATAGTCGGGTTTGAGATTTAGGGCACCTCAGAAGCTCTAGTTTGTTGCAAAAGCTCACAAATAGCTTAACTAAGAATAATCAATCAAGAAAATCACAAAAAGCCAAGTAGAATAAGCTGTGGGAACCAATAAGCACTCTGAAAAAGCCAAATAAGCTAGTTTCCTAGCAAAAGCTTAACCAAAAGACTTGTAACCTTCCAGACTTGATATTAAGCTGAGAAAAATGAGTTCTATTACAAAAACTAAGTTGTTGCATGTACCAATAAGCAAAACATATTCAATAAGCCTAGAAACCAAGTTTGACCAAAAGTCAAACGCTGATAAGTTAGAATCAAACGCTGACAGGAACAAAATGGACGTTGACAGACTTAATGAAGTGTATGGACTTGTTTTTCACCCTGCTGGTCAAGGTTTGAGTGCAAACCTTGTGAATCAAAGCTTACCAATTGGGTAAACTTGATGTGTTTTTGGCACAAATAAGCCAATAAGCCAGTAGGCTTATAAGCTATGAACAAAACAATCCAAATAGCCAAATAATCTCACAAGCAGCACACAAATAGAATCCAAGCATCAAAACAACAATCCTTAAACTAGAAATCAAAATGCAACACCAAATGAGGTGGTCACTTTGCTGATGCAAATGACCACTTCAGCCAACTTTGATAAGCTATAAAAACCACAATAAGCCACCAAATTCAAAAACCAGATAACCAATAGATAGCTTATCACCCAAACTATTCCCAAACCTGATTTCAGACCTTAGATCCAAGTAACAAAGAAGTTATTGGATCTGATGTGTTTGACCAATACCAAAACACTTTTTATCAGATATTTGCAAAACTTTAAATCCCTTTTCCAAACTTTCAGAAACTTAACCAATGACTAAAACTTGTTCCAAATGACTTGTTTAGACTTCCCAAACCCTAAGAACCAAGGGCTCAAGGCCACAAGGCCTTATGAACCAGTAATCCCAAACAGTCCTTAATCAACCACTTTTCAAACAAACTTCTGATTTTTAAACACAACCTATTGATTTTAATGATCAAATAGCTACACTAGGTGACAACTAACACAATCAAACTCAAAAATTACCAGCACAAACACAAGAACACAAAATCAAAGCTCAAAATCCAAAACAGGCAGTAACATGAATTTTTGAGAGGAATCTTAACAAGAGGTTATACCTGCCTTCCACAACATCCTAGGAAGGCCAGCTATGCTCCTTGGACCTTGTTCAACAACTAGAACAAGACCAAGGTACTTCAACAAAGGAGATGCAAGACTGCCTTGGTTGATGGTTCAAAGTAGAACCTCAAGGACTTGATTTCTTCAACACAAGAAGCAAACAACTCAACCAAGAGCTCTAATCCCTTCACAAGCTTGGTGTCAACAAGCTTGCAAGAGCTTATAGCTTATGGCTAAGGGTTAGTACACAAATATAAGCAAAATCAGAAACCTTCTTTCAAGCTTTTTCAAACTTGAAAAACTTACCAAACATAAACGTCCTTGAACCAAATGATTCAAGCACACTTATAACAATCAATGGAATTCAGAATCACCTTTAAACAATACCAACTTTCAAAAACATAAAAAAGAATTACAATTTTCTCAAAATACCAACTTTTATAAATTTCAAAAAGGAATTACAAGTTTAAAAGGTAAAGACTGGAACAAAGGGACTCTCACATGTTGAGGTCTCCTTTTATAGGCAAATGCCAGGCTACACTATTCACAAACCCTAGAAGTAAATTCTCTAAAATGCCCTTGAGCTCTTGAGGCAGTTTGTTGTTGATGAGCTGTCCAAAGTGATCCCAAACGTCCATTTTAGCTTTGGGGTGAAGCAAAGGCTCTCAGCTGTTGATCTTGACACGTGGCATGACTTGGAGGGCAAGTAGTCACATGATAGGTGAACGGGTATTTGGGGGTGGGGTCCATTGTGAGTGGGAGTGAGGGTTTTGAGGTTGGGATGGGATTTAGAGTGTGTGAATCAAACGTGTGTCAAGGTAATTTAGGTTTACCCTTTGTTTTAAGTAAAGGTAAAACTGGGTTCATAAGGGTGAATAGTAAAGATTTTGATCCGAAAAAGGTGGGTTTGTGTTGTTTGGCGCGTGTTTGTGAGATTCAAACTTCTAAACTTGGCAGTTTTGGCCCTTTTTCTTCCTTTCTTCTTTCATTTGTTTTTAAAAGTGTGTCAGCGCCCAAATCCTTTGTAACAACTTTCAGACTATGGCAATTTTGGCACAAAACTTTTCCAAAAGTGTTTCAAGGGTTGTTTTTGCCACTTTTGCATATTTGAAGGACTGATTTTGGACATTCTTGATCTTCAAAGGTCTTCATTGTATCTTTGACTTCATGAGGGACCATAATTGACAATTTGGAATTGTTGAGGGACTAATCTTGCCATTTCTTCAAAGTTGAAGGAACATTTGTGTAATTTTGACAAACTTAAGGGACCAAACTTTTAATTATCAATATACAAGGGTTTTAAGTGTCATTTCTTCAATAAATGAGGATCAATCTTGTATGTCTTCAAGTCTTCAAGGGTATTTGTTGAATATTCCATGAATAGGGCCCGGTTCTTTGTACGGCTTTGTTTCTCGTGTCCGTTTTTCCTTGTATCTTGTGATCTTTTGTCTTTTTCACGATATCCATACCTAAAATACACAAGTAAACAAACACAAGCATATATATGGTAATTTATGACATTTTTATGCATTAAAACCCCGAAAAGAACGATGAGATCATGTATAAATGCCATCTCATCACTCCCCCATACTAAGCCATTGCCGTGCCCTCACGCAATGCTAGAATAAAGTATCTAAGCATCACCAAAGTTCAATTTTATTAACCTTTATTGAAGAGTAAAAGACTTGCAACATACTACGAAGATGTGTAAAGACATAATGTATGATTTTCATCACGAAAGTGACTTTTAGGGTCAAAGAATAGAAACAAGTAAATGTCCCTTAGAGTAAACTTCGTCATCCTTGATTGTCATACATTCCATGCTAAGTGCAAAAACGAGATCATTGTTGGTACAAGTCACAATGCTAACACTACTCATACGTCCAAATTGTGTAATACTTTTTCTCCCCGCAATCCTAGTTATTATAAAAGGAAATGGGTTACTAGCATTTTTTAACTATTTGTCATGGATCACAAGTGATTCATATTGACTTATTTGAGTAGTTATTAGTCCGAAAGCAAAGTAGCACGATTTGATCGATAGTTAGCCGAAGGACAAAATCTTTTAAAACGGCTTCTCGTGCATCTCCTTAAGTTCATATCTTGGCATAACTCGTTTCACGATTTGAGACCTTTCTCGGACCGATATTTGGCATGTACTTCATACTTCAAATCTTGGGAAGACGTTCTTGAAATTATGGTCTTCTCTTCATATATTTGGAATTTCTTCACTTGACGTTTTTGAGAGATTCTTCATATTTGGACCACGACTTCATCATTTTTCTTCAATCTTTACTTTGGATTTTGATATACAACGATCCACCTCCTTTTCAGACTTGGATATATTTATCCTCATACCTTGTAAGGGTCTTTTTGGATAGACTTTCTCCATGATCTTTAGGGGAGTAGTTGCTTTTCGTCGTGTGTCTCGATCCTTCATATTGATTTAGGAATAATGATACTTCACATCATCTTGGATCTTTAGCAAAAATAGAGCTCCTCATGCCTTGTTAGGGCCTTTTTGGATGATCGCCAATCTTCGCGTCTCGCTTCAATAAGTTATGCCTTGGCTATGAACTCTATTCAACCCCGAGCAACTTTTAAACGATCTTGCGCTAGAGGCTAAGTAACCTTTCAAATCGTACGACCTTACTTATTGCAATTATGATTTATTCCTAATGCATCGATCTTATGGGAAGAAAAAGCCACAATTAAAAACATATGAGTTTTTGAAAGAACATTTTCATGTTCTACGTTTAGCATGATCACTTGTCTAACTCTATCATCTCTCGTTCTTCACTATATGAAGACCTCTAATTAAAGAGACTCGTGAATACTTAGCCATGCAAGTCAAAATTAAGCCAAATTTGGATTAGCTTTCATTAAGACTATATCAAATCAAAGTTTTGGGTTTTCAAGCCACCTATAGGATCTTGCACTTTCTTGGACTTTTTCAAGTTTAGAGAATGCATTTTATAGTTCCCTTGATAAGTGACTTTCTAGGATCAATTATAGGAACTTGCGAAAAGTTCTTGTTCTTAACCCGTATGAGTTAAGACTTTCGCGTTTTAAAGCTCCTTATATAAAAGTCTAGCAAAACTTGAATTGAGCGGGTTAAGGAATGTAAATGGCTCCAAATGCCCATCAAGTAAAAAATTATCTCTTATTCTACCCATCAGAAAATATACATTCGTGTCTTAAAAACACTTATGAAAACTAAGAAAAATTTTAAAATTTGGCCATTTTTAGCCTTATTAGCATCAAAACAAAACACTTAAAGTTGGAAAGCGTGAGGGCGTAGCAAAGCAAGTACCTATTCACCCCCATACTAAAAGTAAACATTGTCCTCAATGTTTCGAGTCTAAAGGTGGAGCACCCCCATACTAGAGACGAAGAATCGAATGCTTAGGATCTAGCATGGAAAGGGTGATCAACAATATATCTAAAGCCGTTTATTAAGTATGCTAAAAGATAATTGTTAGAACAATAAAGGATATGTCATGGATTCGTGAAAAACTTCTTCAAGCAAACGATGGAGGCTCACGTAAACGAACACGAGAGTCTTCAATCGTAGATGATGCTGATGATCTAGATAACACAATCACAAACAACCACGAGACAACGAGTTGAAAGGGTACAAGTCCCCTTATTAGTGAATAGTAAGCATAAAGAATAAGCATGGGATCTCCCCCACGAGGCACCTCGTTTTTGATTACCGAGTCATGAGCTCGACTCGATCCCCTCAAAATGTGAACATTTAGGGAAAATCATGGTATGGTCAATTTTTGATGGGGCTTACATGATAAACAAGGCCCAAAAAGCAACCGGTATTAAGGACTAAGTCCTTAGATGGTGCAAAATACCGGGATCGAAGATGGCGTTCTCGTTTTTATTGGAAAAACAAATTAACGCCACTTCAACATGTGCCATAAACTCAAAGAGTTTGAGAAAATAGATGAGAAGTAGAAGGGTGGGACAATGGGTATGACAAACTTTTGAGCTACTCGAGGTAGACTCGCACCAATCAAATAGAAAGATTTTCCATTTATTGCATCGGTGGAAGACCGAGATTTCCCTTTACATGAAATTCCAGGATCGAATATCTCGTCCTCGGTGGACAAGGATGAGGGAACATAAGGAGCTTCCCCCATACTAAAACCACACAAAGCATCGTCAAAAGGAGTAGACGAGCTTGTAGCACTCAAAACACGTGGTGATGACGGAGTTAGATTTGTAGAAAAATCAATTAACTCACATTTAAAATCTTTTCCTTTTTTATCTTTTAAACTCTCTTTATGAAAACCCTTTTTGATTATGTCGAAAATATTTGGTGTTTCTAAGACGATGTTAGTCACACTAAAAATTGTCACATTTGAAAACCGTTTTGGTTTTGGTGGTGGCAAGTTCTCAAAACGTTTATCGACGAAGAAAACCTCCCCATCGGGGCGTACATATTCGTCATCCGAAAGATCTTCCATAGAAACCGGCAACTTATCAACACTTTTCAAGAATGAATGTTCGAGGTAAGGCGAAGGATTTTTCGATTCAAGTATTGACGGTTTCTTCTTAGTAGGATTTACACTCATAACCTCCACCGGCGGAGGAAATGGTAAATTGTTTTTGGCGACATTTCCTAAAACTCTTGGTGAAAATTCTTTGCAAACGACATTGGTTGAATTACCATGGTTTAAAGTTGCAATAGAATACACATGAGAAAGATTGGAGTTTTGTGTTGCATTGATGACAAGTTCTTCCTCATTGAAACGAAGGGTGATTTTTCGAGCATGAACATCGATAAGTGCTCTTGATGTATCCAAAAATGAACGACCCAAAATGAGAGGAACTTTTCGATCGATAGGAATGTATACAACGATAAAGTCAACGGGATAGTGAAACTTTCCGACTTTAACGAAAACGTCCTCGGCTACTCCACATGCTAGAATCGTAGAATGATCGGCCATCTCGATTGACATTCTTGAAGGAGTGAGATTGGGAAGATTGAGCGATTTAAAAATCTCAAAAGGCATCAAATTAATACTAGCACCAAGATCGGCCAAGGCGTAGCATTCCTCCATATCTTGTATAGCACATGGGATTAAAAACTTGCCGGGATCACCGACTTTTTGAGGTATGCGGCTAAGAAAAACCGATGAACAACTAGACGATTGTTGTAACTTCTCTTTGTTGTTTAGCATACTTTTGAAGTTTGCGGCGAATCAAGGCATCATGATAAGAGCGTCGGCAAAACTTATGTTAAAATGTATATCACGAAACATTTTCATAAATAGCTCAAATTGATAATTATTCCATTCTCGTGCCTTTTCCTTGTCACGTCTCGAAGGGTAGGGTAAAGGTGGTGTGGGCTGGACATTAGGCAACGGCCTTGGAATCTCGGGTTCCATAATTGGTATTGGTTCAACCGTAGGTGTGGTATGAGCGGTACTTCGTGGGCTTGTAATGTGCTCCTTTTCGACCATCACCTCGGGTTCTTTCTCGATTTCCTTCTCCGTAGAAGTACTTGGACGAGAGATTGGTTCCTTGAAAGTTTTACCACTTCGTGTAGTAATAACCTTCATTTCTCCCTTCGGGTTTGCAATGGTATCACTAGGAAGACCACCCGAGGAAGAGGGTTTACACATGATTGCTTCAAACATCTTAGCCATTCGGTCCTCAAATTTTGATTTCCTAGCATCCGCTTTTAATAACTCTTGCTTAATCTCATGTTGTCCTAATTCCATCTTTTGTTGGTTTTGCTGAAGACGTTGGACATTTCCTTCTATTTTATTTGCATGAGTTTTAAGTTCATTAGCAAGTTCATTTTTAAGCTCGTTTTCAACTTGGATCTTAAGCTAATCATCTCACGTTGCATGTTATCAAATTTAGCATTATTTGCTTTAGCATAATCCAAAAATTCTCCTTGAAGATTTTTAGTGTGAGCATTTTGAAAACCTTGTGTATTGTTTTGAAAATCACGGTTTTGGTTTTGATTAGTGACTTGTCCATTCCCACTTTGATAATTCCCTTTGTTGTAGTTGCGTGAATTGCCTTGGTAATTACCACCTTGGTTGTTGTTTCGATAGTTATTAGCATTTTGATTTGGTGGAGCTTGATTTGGGCGGGAACCTTGACCGTTTTGGTTATAAGTTCCCGTTGCTACATAAGCACTCGAAGTGTTACCATCCGCGGTAATGCACTTGGAAAGATCATGAGCTCCACCACACGACAAACAACTCTTAGCAACCGCTTTAACCGAAGCGGAATTTGAAGCTTCTTGAGCTTTCCAATGGGACATTAGATTAGCAAATCTATCAAAAAACCGATTTTCCTCATTAGCTTCATCATGTAAGGCATTAATGCTACGAGACGATGATGACGACGACGAACCCAAATTGGCAACACTCGGTGTGTTACGAGGGCTATAAACCTTGGATCTATCTCGATGATTTGTAAAGCCTCATTTGTCGTCTTGCACAAAATATTACCACCCGCGGCGGCATTCAAATAATCTCGTTCATGATCATTAAGCCCATTATAAAAAGTATCAACTTGATGCAATTCCGTAAAATCATGGTGTGGACATTCATGTAACATTTCTTTAAAGCGTTCCCATGCCATTGAAAAACTTTCATTATTTCTTTGCACAAATCGTGAAATCTCATTTTTCAAATGTGTTGTTTTAGATGGTGGAAAAAACTTGTTCACAAACTTAGAAACGAGATCACCCCATGTCAAAATCGAATTTGGCGGTTCTTTCTCAAGCCAAATTTTTGCGGGTCCATCTAACGAGTATGGAAACAACATCATCTTAATGGTGTCATGTGGAACATCCTTAAATTTGCTAGTAGCGGTGAGACGGTTAAAATTCCTAATGTGGTAATGCGGGTTGTCTTTCTCATGACCTCTAAACTTATTTGCTTGCAACATCGACATTAAACCCGTCTTAATCTCGAAATTCTCCGCAAGGATGGCGGGAATCACAATAGCCTCTCCAAAACCCTCGGTGGGTGTTTGTAGAAACTCCATCATAGTACGATTAGCCATGACGACTTCTTGTTCTACAATAGGTTCAACAATTGGAGGTTGTTCCTCAATCAACGTCTCTTGATTGGCTTGCTTTTGAAGACGTCTACGAGCTCGTTTTGCTTGATTACGAGTGATCATAAACTTCACGAAGAATGGGAGGTGAGCAAAGAAGATTCTTTTTGGGTGTTTTGTGGATTTTCAATTTTTTTGTGTTTTTGATTATATTTAATTTTTTTTTGGATTTTGGTGTATCTTCGTAGACAACAATCTACAAAATCTCTCCTCGAATCAAACTCTTGATTAAAGAAGCCTCAAAGGAATGAAAACGATCACGTGGAGTGAACGCCTTCGAATGAATTTAGAACTTTGGTGAAAACCAAATTGTTCAAGAGGTTTTAATCATAAAGAAACCAAGCAAATATATTATATGTAATAATACTTTGGGCGGCAAAACCCTCGATTAGCCTTCAATCTCAAAATACTCACAAGCAAGCGGGGAAACGAGGCGGCGCGAAGCACTTAAGAGCCTTTTTCCTTAGGGTATATTTTATAATACCCGCCTTATACCCACCTTATAGTTTGTATTTTTCAAAATCGAGCTTCACGAAAGTATTTATCTATTTTTGCCTTTTTCTTTTTGTTTGAGATTCGAATACAATAATTAGGAGATCAAATCCCAATTAAGGTTGTGTTTTCACACTTTTGGAGATATTGTTTATTTGTTGTGATACTTAATACAATATAGTAATAATATTTTCACAAGAAAAACCAAGAAAACCGATAATACGTATTAGTAGATTTCTACTAATACAAATACTATTTTGGTTAATATTAAAAACAACAATGCAAATTAATCACGACACACCTCCCCGGCAGCGGCGTCAAAATGATTGTAGGGAAAATTACACCTCTTGTTTAGGAAAACAAAAGAGAGTAAATGAGCGGAAAGTATTAAACAAATGATTTTAGGAAAAACCAAGTGTTAATGACCCTTATGAAGTTCGTTTCCCAAGGAGGTATATGTGTGTGACTAAGATGTAAATGATTTGAGATTAATATTTGGTTTTAGAAGGGGATGAGAAAAGAAGATGACGAAGACGTGAAAATAATACTACGATGACAAAACGTAAAACCGTAAAAACTACAAAAATAAAAACTAATTCTAAAAATTACCAAAAATTCACCAAAAATCAAAATAAATAAACTAAGAGTTTACCAATGATCAAAACTTTTTCAAACCTTTTAAATAATTAAATATTCAATTTTTAAATGCTAATTAAAGCCCTAAAAATCAAATAAATTATCAAAAAGCCCAAATAAAGATTTTTCAATTGGTAAACCTCTAAAATGACCTAAAAAGATAAAAAACTATTTTTAGAAATTTTTAAACTAATGAAAACTATTTAAAATGATTTAAAAACTATTAAAACTTATAATAATTATAAAAATTTATGTAAAAGTGATAAAATTATTCTAAAAGTTGCTAAATTCCTATTTTAATGTATTAAACCTAAGAAAAATGTAAAGAGTTGGAAAATGTGAAATTTGAAAAATAATAATAAAATAATATTAAAAATCCAAAAATTATAAAAAATTCTAAAAACTTGCAAACTAGTTTATTTTAACCTAAATAATCAGAAAATCAAAGTGAAATTACCAGAATACCCCTATTGGGTCCTCAAATGGGCCAAAACCAAAAACAGTCAACACTAATGGGCTTTTGGGCCCAAAAAGTCAAACTTGGCCCAATTGACTTGGAAAAGCCCTATCTGACTCAAAATTCAATTCTAAGAACAAAACTCTAAAGGCCCAAAAGCTGAATGTGAGCTTATCACAGCTTAATAAGCAAACAGCTTATTCTTATTGGGCTTTTTAGCCCATTAAGCAATAAGCTAATGCCATAAGCTCTAATTTGACACACAACCTTCTTTTGGGATGCTTATGAGATCTATAAAAAGAAATTTTGAAAAAGCACACTCAATAAGCCAGAAATAAGCAAAGTAAGAATCCACAAAATGACAAAATAGTCGGGTTTGAGATTTAGGGCACCTCAGAAGCTCTAGTTTGTTGCAAAAGCTCACAAATAGCTTAACTAAGAATAATCAATCAAGAAAATCACAAAAAGCCAAGTAGAATAAGCTGTGGGAACCAATAAGCACTCTGAAAAAGCCAACTAAGCTAGTTTCCTAGCAAAAGCTTAACCAAAAGACTTGTAACCTTCCAGACTTGATATTAAGCTGAGAAAAATGAGTTCTATTACAAAAACTAAGTTGTTGCATGTACCAATAAGCAAAACAGATTCAATAAGCCTAGAAACCAAGTGTGACCAAAAGTCAAACGCTGATAAGTTAGAATCAAACGCTGACAGGAACAAAATGGACGTTGACAGACTTAATGAAGTGTATGGACTTGTTTTTCACCCTGCTGGTCAAGGTTTGAGTGCAAACCTTGTGAATCAAAGCTTACCAATTGGGTAAAATTGATGTTTTTTTGGCACAAATAAGCCAATAAGCTAGTAGGCTTATAAGTTATGAACAAAACAATCCAAATAGCCAAATAATCTCACAAGCAGCACACAAATAGAATCCAAGCAGCAAAACAACAATCCTTAAACTAGAAATAAAAATGCAACACCAAATGAGGTGGTCACTTTGCTGATGCAAATGACCACTTCAGCCAACTTTGATAAGCTATAAAAACCACAATAAGCCACCAAATTCAACAACCAGATAACCAATAGATAGCTTATCACCTAAACTATTCCCAAACCTGATTTCAGACCTTTGATCCAAGTAACAAAGAAGTTATTGGATCTGATGTGTTTGACCAATACCAAAACACTTTTTATCAGATATTTGCAAAACTTCAAATCCCTTTTCCAAACTTTCAGAAACTTAACCAATGACTAAAACTTGTTCCAAATGACTTGTTTAGACTTCCCAAACCCTAAGAACCAAGGGCTCAAGGCCACAAGGCCTTATGAACCAGTAATCCCAAACAGTCCTTAATCAACCACTTTTCAAACAAACTTCTGATTTTTAAACACAACCTATTGATTTTAATGATCAAATAGCTACACTAGGTGACAACTAACACAATCAAACTCAAAAATTACCAGCACAAACACAAGAACACAAAATCAAAGCTCAAAATCCAAAACAGGCAGTAACATGAAATTTTGAGAGGAATCTTAACAAGAGGTTATACCTGCCTTCCACAACATCCTAGGAAGTCCAGCTATGCTCCTTGGACCTTGTTCAACAACTAGAACAAAACCAAGGTACTTCAACAAAGGAGATGCAAGACTGCCTTGGTTGATGGTTCAAAGTAGAACCTCAAGGACTTGATTTCTTCAACACAAGCAGCAAACAACTCAACCAAGGGATCTAATCCCTTCACAAGCTTGGTGTCAACAAGCTTGCAAGAGCTTATAGCTTATGGCTAAGGGTTAGTACACAAATATAAGCAAAATCAGAAACCTTCTTTCAAGCTTTTTCAAACTTGAAAAACTTACCAAACATAAACGTCCTTGAACCAAATGATTCAAGCACACTTATAACAATCAATGGAACTCAGAATCACCTTTAAACAATACCAACTTTCAAAAACATAAAAAGGAATTACAATTTTCTCAAAATACCAACTTTTATAAATTTCAAAAAGGAATTACAAGTTTAAAAGGTAAAGACTGGAACAAAGGGACTCTCACATGTTGAGGTCTCCTTTTATAGGCAAATGCCAGGCTACACTATTCACAAACCCTAGAAGTGAATTCTCTAAAATGCCCTTGAGCTCTTGAGGCAGTTTGTTGTTGATGAGCTGTCCAAAGTGATCCCAAATGTTCATTTTAGCTTTGGGGTGAAGCAAAGGCTCTCAGCTGTTGATCTTGACACGTGGCATGACTTGGAGGGCAAGTAGTCACATGATAGGTGAACGGGTATTTGGGGGTGGGGTCCATTGTGAGTGGGAGTGAGGGTTTTGAGGTTGGGATGGGATTTAGAGTGTGTGAATCAAACGTGTGTCAAGGTAATTTAGGTTTACCCTTTGTTTTAAGTAAAGGTAAAACTGGGTTCATAAGGGTGAATAGTAAAGATTTTGATCCGAAAAAGGTGGGTTTGTGTTGTTTGACGCGTGTTTGTGAGATTCAAACTTCTAAACTTGGCAGTTTTGGCCCTTTTTCTTCCTTTCTTCTTTCATTTGTGTGTAAAAGTGTGTCAGCGCCCAAATCCTTTGTAACAACTTTCAGACTATGGCAATTTTGGCACAAAACTTTTCCAAAAGTGTTTCAAGGGTTGTTTTTGCCACTTTTGCATATTTGAAGGACTGATTTTGGACATTCTTGATCTTCAAAGGTCTTCATTGTATCTTTGACTTCATGAGGGACCATAATTGACAATTTGGAATTGTTGAGGGACTAATCTTGCCATTTCTTCAAAGTTGAAGGACCACTTGTGTAATTTTGACAAACTTAAGGGACCAAACTTGTAATTATCAATATACAAGGGTTTTAAGTGTCATTTCTTCAATAAATGAGGATCAATCTTGTATGTCTTCAAGTCTTCAAGGGTATTTGTTGAATATTCCATGAATAGGGCCCGGTTCTTTGTACGGCTTCGTTTCTCGTGTCCGTTTTTCCTTGTATCTTGTGATCTTTTGTCTTTTTTACGGTATCCATACCTAAAATACACAAGTAAACAAACACAAGAATATATATGGTAATTTATGACATTTTTATGCATTAAAAGCCCGAAAAGAATGATGAGATCGTGTATAAATGCCATCTCATCAAATAACAAACATTTATAATGTTAACCCTTTTAAATCCATTAATAAGTGTGAAAACACTTATCCTTTTACAACTTATTTCCAATAATAACAAGACCAAAACGTGTAATTTATGTCGTAAAAGTCGGAATTATGCGTGGTTTGTGCTTCTATTGTGTTTTAGGACCAAAAGATGAAAAAGGAAGAAAATACGGGCTTTCACGGGCTTTTATCGAAGAAAACGAGAAAAGACGAAGTCAAAAGATCAAGAGTGCTAAAAGAACGGATGTCCAAGACCTATTCTGAAGATTTATCGAAGAAAAAGTCTAAAGACGAAAGTTTAATGAAGTCGGAGAACTCAAGTCTAAATTATAGAAGAAAATTATTAAGACAAGTTCAAATCCAGAGACGACGTCGAGAAAAGACAAAGATTTAAATCGAGTCGAGAAGAAAAGAAAGAAGGAAGCACACCACACATGCATTCCCCATTACCTTATAAATACCCCCCTAATCACATTAGGAGGGGAGTTAGCTAGTTTTAATTTTGTCATTTTTCCTTTCTAGTTTTTAGAGAGAGAAAGTTCCCAACTTTCTCTCACTAAGTTTATCTTTTCTTTCTTTCTTTTAATCTTTCAAGTTAAGCTTTTAATCATTCTTGTATTTTGGATTTCAATTAATCAAGTTCAAGTTAAGCTTTTATTCATTAATCTTTTTCTTCATTTCTTGGTTACTTTAATTTTTGATCCGAAAATCATATTCCACACGAATTGATTTTGTTTGATGTTCAAATGATAAAAAGTTAATCTTTTTATTCCTACATAAGCTTTCATACGGTTTAGGCTATAAGCTCTTTATGCTTATTGGCTCATTTCATCTTTTTAGCTTATTGCATTTTCGGATTCCTTAAAAAGTTTAGTGTTTTTAAAAGGTTCGACTTATTAAGTTTGCTGTTTTGATTTTTTAAAGTTTTCAAATTTATGTTTAGCAAGTTATTTAAGATTCGATTAAGTGATCTTATTGAATGTGTTTATTGAAACCTTGGCTTATTCTTCATTTTCGGATTGTTGTGTTCATCGCAATATTGGGTATTCTACATTCCGACAGCTGCTCATTTGTATCGCAATAACCAACTTTGGTTCTACTTTGCGATAGCTTGGCATTTCCCCCTTATTCCGATCTGGGATTGCGATCGCATATTTCGACGGGTAGTAAGGTTACTTTGAGTCGAAACTCTGCCAGTTTTTTGCCAACATCATTCCGACCTGAACAACATTGCGACAGAATCATACATTCCGATAGAACAACATAGTATTCCGACAGACATCATTGCGACAGATCTGATTTTGATATTCCGATGGACTTACTTTGAATTATTCCGATGGTTTGATTTTAATCACATTCCGATAGATTCAGTTTACTTGCATTCCGATATCTCAAGCTTTTAAGTTTTTAAGTTTTAAAGTTTTACAAAGTTTTATGTTTTAAGTGTTATTCTAACAGCTTTTAGTTTAAAAATTAAAAGCCTTAATTTTACTCAACGACATTTTCATTTATTTGCTTTTAGTTTAAAATTAGATAATCAAACCAAACCCTTTAATTTTCCACCAAGAACAATTGAGTCGCACTTTCTAACCGTGATCGATTCGAGAAGATACCGAGAACACGAACTACGAACTTTCAAGTCTAGAGTGAAAACCTAGTATTAAATGGCGCCGCTGCCGGCTCTTTTCGTTAAGATTAACGGTTTTTAGTGAGAGACACGTTGGATTTTGGGATCCGTTCATCTTTGAACGTTATTTTCCTTGCTTTAAAATTTTCAAAAATCCTAAAAAATATAAAAATTTTAAAAATACAAAAAAATTAAAAAAAACATAAAAAACCAAAAATATTTCTGCTTTGTTATTTCTTTTGCAGGTGTATGCGCACTCGATCAACGTCTTATCCCGAGCCCGAGACTCTCGATAACTTAGACATGGCCGGTGTACACAACAATAATAGTAATCCACCTCAACCCAACATGAATAATAACAACAATGAACCTCTACCGGACAATCGTCCAATGATCGAACTTTTGCAAGCACATGTAGAGGGCAACAACGATGCTATTGTCATACCCGCGATTGGAGCCAACAACTTTGAGCTCAAACCGGCTTCATTCAAATGGTCTCTGCTCAACCATTCTTGGGGCGTTCAATTGATGATCCTCATGACCATATTAAGAGGTTTCTTCAACTCACTAATACGGTTAAGTATAATGGGGTTTCACAAGAGGTAATTCGCTTGCAACTTTTTCCTTTCTCCTTAGAGGGACAAGCCCGACATTGGCTTGATAAGGAACCGCCACAAAGTATTCTTACGTGGACGGATCTAGAGACCAAATTCATCAACTACTTTTTCCCACCCTCACGTACTACCGCTTTGCGGAATGAAATCATTACTTTTGAACAAAAGTACGGTGAGACATTTAGTGAATCTTGGGACCGTTTTAAGGAACTTTTACGAAAGTGTCCACAACATGGTTTAACAAAAGTACATCAAATTAATACTTTTTACAATGGGTTAAGCATGAATGACCAAGATTCACTAAATAGTGCCTCGGGGGGTAATCTTTTGGTTAAGTCTTCTAATGCCGCTTGGGATATTATTGAGAACAAGTCTAGAGTGCAAACCAAGAGTGTTCGGACCAATGTGGCTAGTGCTAGCACTAATGAGAGCGACAAGAGAATTGATAAGCTTACTTCGCTTGTTGAATCACTTGCTCTCCAAGCCGCCAATAATACCAAAGCTATCACTGCCCAAGCTAGTGCTTTGACTCAATCATGTGATATATGTGGGGGATCTCACTCATACACCGATTGTCCTTCGACTCACGACAATCCGGAAAATGTGTATGCCGCCAATGGTACCTATTCTACAGGAGGCTATCAAGCACGTCCTCAAGGTGACCGCAACTTGCTCAGCTATCGCTCAAACAACTTTCTTTTACCACCCGGTTTTCCCCCACAAAACCCAAACAACCTCAATCGCAATAATCAAAACCAACATCGTGCTCCAACTCCATATCAAAACCAAAGAAACCCATATCTACCTCAAAGAAACAACCAAGTTTACCAACAACCTGCTTATCAACCACCTGCCTACCATGCTCCTCCCAACCAACCCACTGCATTACACAAAGAGGTTGAAACCTACATGAGGACTAATGATGCGATAGTGCAAAATCTTCAGCGGGAAATGGCCAACATGAAAGCAGATATGGTGAAGCAAGGGAATGATCTTCGAGCTGATATGCAAAACACTTTGGCAAGTCAAACGAATGACTTGAGGAACATGATGGCTAGTTTCTTCCCAAGTAATCAAGCCTCTGGATCGGGTTCTCTTCCGAGTAACACCGTTGCTAATCCAAGAGGGGAGATGAAAGCAATCACCACTCGTAGTAGAAAAGGTTTAAAGGAACCCGAGCTTCCTACACCTACACCGGTGATTGTGACAAAGGAAAACGAGTCTCCTTCTCCAATTCCTCCAACTTCTACTCCTCCACCTTCTACTTCTCCAATTCCACCACCTTCTACTTCTACCCCTTCACCACCCAAGGATGTGAATGAGAATTCCATTCCAAAGCCTTCATCTCAACCCAATATACCTTATCCTTCAAGGTTGAGGAAAGAGAAATTGAAGAACAAGGATGATAGTCAGGTTTCTAACTTTCTCAAGATGTTTAAACAACTGAATTTCAATATCTCCTTTGCTGAGGCTCTCGCTCACATGTCCAAATATGCTAAAATATTTAAAGATATTCTCAGTGATAAGGAGAAACTTCTCGATATTGCTCAGACCCAACTTAATGAGAATTGCTCTGTAGTGCTCTTAAGGAAATTGCCAACCAAACTTGGTGATCCGGGTCGTTTCTTGATTCCTTGCAACTTCCCTGGGGTAGAGAATTGTATGGCCCTAGCCGATCTAGGTGCTAGTATAAACTTAATTCCTTTAAGCGTTTGGAAACAATTGTCTCTACCCGAGCTAGTCCCCACACGAATGACTTTGGAATTAGCTAACCGTACGGTTGCTTATCCAGTGGGGATAGCCGAAGATGTCTTCGTTGGTGTCGACAAATTCACCTTTCCGGCGGATTTTGTTGTCGTTGACTACGAGATGGACCCTCGTGTTCCATTAATCTTTGGACGTCCATTCCTGAGGACCGGTCGCACTCTCATTGATGTAGCCGCGGGCGAATTAATCATGAGAGTTGGTGACGATAAAATCGTCTTCAACATGGGAAAACTTTCTAAGCAACCTTCTGAAAACGAGAGTATCAATTTCATTGACGTTCTTGATGAGGCTTGTGAAGAACATTTCAAAGACGCTTGTAAAATTGGTTCTTCTTCTCTTCCCATTGTTGAGACCGTTGCCTCTATTGCTCCATCACTAACTCTATTTGGAGAAAGTGATTTCATCTTGAAAGAATTTGAAGCAACTTTGGGAGACGTGGACTTAAATCATGACGATTCTCCCTCCAATTGGGATGAAGACATTCGTACCATTGAGAAACTTCTCAATTAGGACCATATTTCTCCGCCATCTCCTAAGGATATTTCTATCGATGAACAGAATTTGACCACGCCTTCCATCGAAAATCCTTCGGATTTAGAACTTAAGGACTTACCGTCTCATTTCGAGTACGTTTTCCTTGAAGACAATAAGAAGTCACCGTCATCATCGCTAAGGAATTGAAAGAGGAAGAAAAATCTCAACTTATCGCCGTGCTTAAGAATCACAAGAAAGCGATTGTTTGGAAAATCTCCGATATTCGTGGAATTGATCCTCACTTTTGCACACATAAAATTCTCATGGAGGACGACTGTAAACCCAGTATTCAAAGCCAAAGAAGGGTGAATCCTAAGATCCATGACGTAATCAAAAAATAGGTTATCAAACTTCTTGATGCGAGAATGTCTATCCTATCTCGGATTCACCATGGGTTAGTCCCATCCATTGTGTGCCTAAGAAAGGCGGAATCACCGTTGTGCCCAATGAAAACAACGAGTTGATTCCTACTCGTCTCGTTATAGGGTGGAGAGTTTGTATAGACTATCGCAAACTCAATGATGCTACGAGAAAGGATCATTTTCCCCTTCCTTTCATGGACCAAATGCTTGAACGTCTAGCGGGTAATGACTATTACTGCTTTTTAGACGGTTTCTCCGGGTATTTTCAAATTCCCATCGATCCTAAAGACCAAGATAAAACCACATTCACTTGTCTTTACGGAACATTTGCTTATAAAAGAATGCCTTTCGGCTTATGCAATGCTCCTGGGACATTCCAAAGGTGTATGATGGCTATCTTCCATGACATGGTTGAAGAAACTATGGAAGTCTTCATGGATGATTTCTCGGTTTATGGTTATTCTTTCTCTCATTGCCTTGCCAATTTGGAACGCATGCTTAAGCGGTGCGAAGACACTCGCCTTGTTCTAAATTAGGAAAAATGCCATTTCATGGTAAAAGAAGGCATTGTGCTTGGACATAAAATCTCAAAAGCCGGTGTTGAAGTTGACCGTGCTAAAGTGGATGTCATAGCCAAATTACCTCCACCTTCAACCGTGAAGGGTGTGAGAAGTTTCCTTGGTCATGCGGGCTTCTATCGTCGATTCATCCAAGATTTTTCTAAAATCGCTCGCCCGATGACCCACCTCTTGGAAAAAGATACTCCTTTCATATTTTCCAAAGAGTGTCTTGAATCCTTTAATCTTCTTAAGGATAAGCTAACTAAGGCACCGGTCTTGGTTACCCCTATTTGGGAGCTACCATTTGAGTTGACGTGTGATGCTAGCGACTTTGCTATTGAAGCGGTTTTCGGCCAAAGAGTGAACAAACACTTCCAACCAATCCACTATGCCAGCAAGACAATGACGGGGGCTCAATTGCATTATACCACTACCGAAAAAGAGCTTTTAGCTGTAGTGTATGCTTTTGAAAAATTCCGCCCCTATCTTGTCCTTTCTACCACCATCGTGTATACCGATCATTCCGCGTTGAATTACTTGTTGACTAAGCAAGATTCTAAACCAAGACTTCTTCGTTGGGTTTTGCTCCTTCAAGAATTTAAAATCGAAATTCGTGACAAAAAGGGAGCAGAAAACCTAGCCGCGGATCATCTAAGTAGACTTGAGGATCCTTATCAAGGGGATCATCCGACTCGAGAGATCAATGACTCTTTTCCCCTTGAGGCCTTAATGTCTATCCACTCCAATCTTGGTGACACCCCGTGGTTTGCGGACATTGCAAACTACTTAGCGGGTGGAATTCTCAAGGAAGGGTTAACGTCCCAACAAAAGAAAAAGTTCTTCAAAGATATTGAACATATTTCTGGGACGACCCTTACCTCTTCAAACAATGTGCGGATCTTTTCATTCGTCGATGTGTTGATGGGCCGGCAGCGGTACAAATCCTTGACGCTTGCCATAAAGGACCCACCGGTGGTCACTTTGGTCCCAATTACACCGCGAAGAAAGTATTCGACTCTGGATTCTATTGTCCCACCATTTATCATGACGCTCACGAAATGGTTAAGCATTGTGATGCTTGCCAACGCCAAGGAAAGATCACACATAAAGATGAGATGCCTCAAAATTTCATACAAGAATGTGAAATCTTTGATGTATGGGGCATCGACTTTATGGGGCTCTTTCCATCATCCAAAGGGAACAAGTACATCCTCTTAGCCGTTGACTACGTTTCTAAATGGGTTGAAGCTAAGGATCTCCCTACGAACGATGTGAGGGTGGTTGTGAACTTTTTGAAGCAGCTTTTTGCTCGATTCGGTGTTCCTCGTGCTATCATCAGTGACCGCGGGACTCTTTTTTGAAATGATCAATTCGCAAGAGTCATGGCTAAGTATGGTGTGAATCACCGTCTTTCCACCGCTTATCATCCCCAAACCAATGGTCAAGCCTAGATTTTCAACCGTGGATTGAAGCGAATTCTGGAACGTACTGTGGGAGAGCATCGTGCCGCGTGGGCCGATAAGTTAGATGATGCTTTGTGGGCTTTCCGTACCGCATATAAGACCCCGATTGGTTGCACACCTTATCATATTGTGTACGGGAAAGCATGCCACTTCCCTATCGAGATGGAACATAAGGAGTACTGGGCCTTGAAGTGGGCTAACTTCGACATCAACAAAGCCGGTGATCTTCGGAAGATTCAACTCAACGAGCTAAATGAAATGAGGAATGAAGCTTACGAGAACTCACTGATCTACAAAGAGAAGACCAAAATCATCCACGATGCAAGAATTAAGAACCAAGAGTTCCACGTTGGTGATCAAGTCTTACTTTTTAACTCTCGGTTGAAGATCTTCTCTGGCAAGTTGAAGAGCCGCTGGTCTGGTCCATTCACCGTCGCCAAAGTCTTTCCCTATGGCACCATTGAGCTTTCTCAGCCAAATGGGCCTAATTTTAAGGTGAATGGCCAGCGTTTGAAGTTGTACTTTGGTGAGGACATCTCTCATGAGATGATTCCATCCCTCACCACGTTTCTATGAACTAGTTTTGGGTCGAGTCAGGCTCGTGACTCGGTGAACAAAAACAAGCGCTTCTCGGGAGGCAACCCGTGATCTATCCTTTACCGTTTTCATAATAAGTGTAGGGGGGAGCCCCATATGTGTTTGTTGTCTTGTTTCTTCTTCTGTGCAGGGATTAAAGCTTCAAAGATCCATTCTCGATGACTTTTGACGAACTGTGATCCCGTGTACCCGTCTTCACGGTTCTATCCTAAACTATCGTGATTCAATATTTCATATCTTATATGTTCACATTGAAATCACTATAGTTGTCCTTTCCTTAGCAAGATTTAAACAAAGTGCACAATGTCATAAGTGTAGGGGAGTTTACTCCCACATGCATAAACATTGAGGACAATGTTTATATCAAGTGTAGGGGGGACTTCTATCGAAGTAAGTGGTCTTTTCCATAAATTTGTCCTTATTTTAACCGGAAAATTTGATTTTTCGATATTTTTCAAAATTTTTAATCTATTTTGGCCTAGTTGTATAGTTGTATTTTCCTTTGTTATGGTTATTTTCTTCCCATGCTAAAATAAAGTTTAATAAAGTGGTTTTAAAATTTTTCAAAGTCGTGAATATTTTGACTCAACCCGAGTTTACTTATCTAAGTTTACTCTAGCTAGTATCCTTAACATGTTTAAGTCAAGTTTTGCTAGGCTTTTATATAGGGAACTTTAAAACACGAAAGTCTTAACTCTTACGGGTTAAGAACAAGAACTTTTCGCAAGTTCCTATAATTGATCCTAGAGAGTCGTTTATCAAGGGAACTTTAAAATGCGAATTCTAAACTTGAAAAAGTCTAAGAATTTGCAAGATCCTATAGATGACTCGAAAGCCCAAAACGTTGATTTAATTGGCTAAGCATCCACGAGTCTCATTCCTTGAGATTTTAAACTGTGGAAAACGAGAGATGATAGAGTCAATTATAAGTTTGGTATTCTTTCGTGAATTTATGTGAGTTAATTATGAGCTTCTTCTCCCATCGCTTGCTAATAAATTTATCTGCAATAAATAAGGTTGTACGATTTAAAAAGTTACTTAGCTTCTAGCTCAAGATCGTTTAAAAGTTGCTCGGTATTAATTAGAGTTCATAGCCAAGGCATAACTTATTGAAGCGGGATGCGAAGATTGGCGAGTCCGAAAAGGCCCTAACAAGGCATGAGGGCTACATTTTGTTGCTAAAGATCCAAAAGTGATGTGAAGAATCATTTATCAAAAATCAATATGAAGGATCGAGACACACGACGAAAAGCAAAAACTCCCCTAAAGATCATGGAGAAGTCTATCCAAAAAGGCCCTAACAAGGTATGAGGATAAATAGATCCAAGTCCTAAAAGGAGGCGGATCGTTGTATATCAAAGTCCAAAATAAGGATTGGAGAAAAATGAAGAAGTCGTAGTCCAAATATGAAGAATCTCTCAAAACTTCAAGTGAAGAAATTCCTATTATGAAGAGAAGACCATAACTTCAAGAACGTCTCTCAAAGATTTGAAGTATGAAGTCGCTGCCAAATATCGGTCCGAGAAAGGTCTCAAATCGTGAAGCGAGTTATGCCAAGATATGAACTTTAAGAGGTCCCGAGAAGCAGTTTTAAAAGATTTTGTCCTTTATCTAACTATTGATTAAATCATCCCACTTTATTTTCTGCCTAATAACTATCGAAATAAGTCAAACAATGCATCCTCGTGATCATTTAAGAAAAAATTAAAATATAAGAGATACACCTAGGAATAAGGGAGACTAAGTAAATAATTGGTCCACATGAATTCGTGTTAGTTTGATAACTTATAATAACAATGATCTCGTTTTTAAGCTTGGTATGGGGAACGTGAAACTTGAGGATGATAAACGTGCATGGCAGCTAAAACCCCAATGTAAGTCTTTGATTTCATTACTTGTTTCTATCTTTTTATTTTTCTTAATGTTTAGTGATTAATAAAGGCCAAGGTGGGTTATTTATGATGGAAAATGTAAACTGTGCTTTAAAATTAATGCATTGCATGAGGGCATTGCAATGGTCAAGTGTAGGGGATTTAATAAGTGTGTTTACCACTTATTTCAAATAATAACAAGACCAAAACGTGTAATTTATGTCGTAAAAGTCGGAATTATGCGTGGTTTGTGTTTCTATTGTGTTTTAGGACCAAAAGATGAAAAAGGAAGAAAACACGGCCTTTGACGGACTTTTATCGAAGAAAACGAGAAAAGACGAAGTCAAAAGATCAAGAGTGCTAAAAGAACGGGTGTCCAAGACCTAATCTGAAGATTTATCGAAGAAAAAGTCTAAAGACGGAAGTTTAATGAAGTCGAAGAACTCAAGTCTAAATTATAGAAGAAAAATATTAAGACAAGTTCAAATCCCGAGACGACGTCGAGAAAAGACAAAGATTTAAATCGAGTCGAGAAGAAAAGAAAGAAGGAAGCACCCCACACATGCATTCCCCATTACACTATAAATACCCCCTAATCACATTAGGAGGCTAGTTTTAATTGTCATCTTTCCTTTCTAGTTTTTAGAGAGAGAAAGTTCCCAACTTTCTCTCACTAAGTTTATCTTCTCTTTCTTTCTTTTAATCTTTCAAGTTAAGCTTTTAATCATTCTTGTATTTTGGATTTCAATTAATCAAGTTCAAGTTAAGCTTTTATTCATTAATCTTTTTCTTCATTTCTTGGTTACTTTAATTTTTGATCCGAAAATCATATTCCACACGAATTGATTTTGTTTGATGTTCAAATGATAAAAAGTTAATCTTTTTATTCCTACATAAGCTTTCATACGGTTTAGGCTATAATCTCTTTATGCTTATTGGCTCATTTCATGTTTTTAGCTTATTGCATTTTCGGATTCCTTAAAAAGTTTAGTGTTTTTAAAAGGTTCGATTTATTAAGTTTGCTGTTTTGATTTTCTAAAGTTTTCAAATTTATGTTTAGCAAGTTATTTAAGATTCGATTAAGTGAGCTTATCGAATGTGCTTATTGTAACCTTGGCTTATTCTTCATTTTCGGATTGTTGTGTTCATCGCAATATTGGGTATTCTACATTCCGACGGCTGCTCATTTGTATCGCAATAACCAACTTTGGTTCTACTTTGCGATAGCTTGGCATTTCCCCCTTATTCCGATCTGGGATTGCGATCGCACATTGCGATCGCATATTCCGACGAGTAGTAAGGTTACTTTGAGTCGAAACTCTGCCAGTTTTTTGCCAGCATCATTCCGATCTGAACAACATTGCGACAGAATCATACATTCCGATAGAACAACATAGTATTCCGACAGACATCATTGCGACAGATCTGATTTTGATATTCCGATGGACTTACTTTGAATTATTCCGATGGTTTGATTTTAATCACATTCCGATAGATTCAGTTTACTTGCATTCCGATATCTCAAGCTTTTAAGTTTTTAAGTTTTAAAGTTTTACAAAGTTTTATGTTTTAAGTGTTTTTCTAATAGCTTTTAGTTTAAAAATTAAAAGCCTTAATTTTACTCAACGACATTTTCATTTATTTTCTTTTAGTTTAAAATTAGATAATCAAACCAAACCCTTTAATTTTCCACCAAGAACAATTGAGTCGCACTTTCTAACCGTGATCGATTCGAGAAGATACCGAGAACACGAACTACGAACTTTCAAGTCTAGAGTGAAAACCTAGTATTATCCATCTTCTTCAACACTCCCCCATCTTCTTCACCAACACCCATCTTCTTCACCAACACTCATCTTCTTCAACCCTCCCATCACCACCTCCTCCAACCACCGTCACTACTCTTTAAACCTTCTTTTTTTGGTTAGATCTTTCGTTACTTGAATAACTCAACATTGTAACGAAAGATCTGCTTCAGAAACCCAAAGCCAGATAACGTCCGGTTTGCAACTATCCCCAATGTCATTCCATCTGAGATAAACCGTGCGATGGATGCTATAGGATTCTTTGTTGCTGCTTAGAATAATACGGAAGCTCTGTTTGAGGAGGTACTTGACAGAATGGAGCAGCCTGTGGATTTTATTATTGCTGATGTTACATTGAAATGGATTTTGGATGTTGCTAATAGGAGAAGCATTCGGGTTGCTACTTAATGGTCCATGTCTGCGTCAATGTTTACTATCTGGTTTGTAACGAAAGATCTGACAATGTTGAGTTATTCAAGTAATGAAAGATTTGACAAAAAAAAGAAGGTTTAAAGAGTGATGATGGTGGTTGGAGAAGGTGGTGATGGGTGTTGGTTAAGAAGATAGGTGTTGGTGAAGAAGATGGGGGAGTATTGAAGAAGATGGATTTAAACGGGTTAACATTATAAATGTTTGTTATTGTTAAATGGACTAATTTTGCAATCAAAATTGGTCAAACTGTTAAAAGTCAAATGGTTTGACCAAAATTCTACGTGGCAAGTGTGTAAATAAAACATAAAATAGTTCGATGGGCATAATTAATAATATGAGAAAGTACGTTGTGTATTTTCGACATTTACCCTAAAAATAATAACAAATACTAAATATAATAACAAATTAAAAAATTAAAATAAAGATAAAAAAAATATAAAGCAACATCAAAAAATTGATATAACGTCACTAAGACCGACATATCGTTTGACGATGATCATCGCCGGCTTTAGTGCCTTGATATCATGTAAGTAATTAGAAGGTTTACGTTTTTAGTTAATAATAATGAAAAAGGTTAACTTTAGTGTTTCTATCCTACCTGAGATTAGGGAAAATTTTGATGCAGTCGTCAACATAAGCGTTTGGTTTGGTTTTTACTAGTGTTTTAAAATTCGGGTTGATTTGATTGACCGATGAACCGGTTAGGAGATCAAGTAAGATGTGACCCACTTTTTGTTTATTTGAAAATCGAATTGAACAATTGGTTTTTCGTTGACATGGGTTAACCTGGTGTGATTAACCGAGTTGACCGGTAGGTTTTCACCCTCAAATGGCCTTGAAAGGAGCTCGTGAATTTTTCAACGATATCAAGCTCTTTGTGATACAGTTGGATCTCTAGCAGCTAGCTAGGAGTACACAAATTATTGGTTTAGGTGATAATCCATGTAACACACTATATCCTCTTTATTATAATTGTTGGCTTAGCTCTTAGCTAGCTTCTTTATGATTTTGGTGTTCGAAAAAAAGTTATACGCTCACAAAGAACATAGTGATGATATTATTCAGGATATCAAGTATGATTATCAACAAGATTCAAGCATGATTCGTTGAAACATGAATTGAGTCCCGAAAGAATGGATATGCTTGTGTTCACGGACGAAGTCAGGATGAAATACGATCAGGTGCACAAAATTTTTTGAACTATAATATAACATATGTAAAAAGTAAATTAAAACGAAGGGTAAAACACGTTCCGATTGACTGGGTGCATTTAAGATGAATTTTGAAAAAATCGATATTTTTTTAAAAAATTAACACTACACAGAAAAAATTCATAGGGGCTACGGGCACCCGCGAGAACCCCCTTAGCTCCGTCCCTGCTTGTGCTAAACTGCTACAAGTTATATAAGATTTCACAAAACAGTACTAATATTTGCATGTATAGTTATACAAAAACCTAGAAATAAGGTACTCAACATTTACTTCCTTGTACTTAAGCCTTAATCAGTTAGTAACCACTATGGTATCTCTTTTGCATATCCATGCCACCACCACATCCAAGAACATCAACTAACTTCCACCACCTCTTGTTCCAGCTTCTTTGACACTATTCTCCTCCTCACCATCATCAATCCAGTGTCAGAGTTGCCTGCTGTTCGCGTATGTCTCCGGCTGATGCCTTCAGATACGCACACTACTCCACATGGTAGCCGAGATCCCAGCAATTAATAAGACCAATATGCGAACAGTAGAGTATTTAATGCTCAAACATAGAACTTGGTGAAAGATAAAAGTAGCCCATCGTATTATCCGGATTGATTGGTTTGATCCAACAGGCAATACAAAGCACCGCCGCCCGAGAAGTGAATCCCTCGATTCAATGAACAAATCTTACCTTGGATTTACAACCTAATCTATGGATGTGACTAGACACCTAGGCATGTTTGGTGGAGTAGTATAAATACTCCACACATTTAATACATACAGGCGTCTTCTTCACCATTTTTACTCTTTACATTTTACACTTATCTCCGGTATTCTAGACCGGATACCACTCCCGTGATTGTTACTTACTCTCACGCCGGAGCTTGGTCTCGGGGTCACACCTGGGATGAGGCTAACGTGTGTTGACTTGTGTTCGTAGGTTCAATACCAAAATACAAGGACACTATCATTGTGACTGAAGGGAATTTGCTAGCGTCAGCCTAGCCGGAGAATTTTGCTTCAACAATTGGCGCCATCTATGGGACCTTAAACTCGTATCTCCATAAAATAACTATCTATGACAGGAGTGTCGGGAGGGTCACCCATACCGTTGTCTCCAGACCGCGATCCCGCAACTGCGGAGAAGGAGACTGAAACACCTTCAAACCTACAAGAAAAGATTTTGAATAGCATGAGCGTGTTGCAGAGCTTGGTGGAGCGCCGAAACGCTATGTCCAAAATCCTATCTCGCCTACAAGGTTGGTCTTCGAAGACGACCCGCAGGATGCACAGAAAGACAAAAATAGGGCGCGGAGGGTTCAATGGGAAACTAACGTCCCGGTAGATGACTTACAAAAACCTTTTAAGGACGTTATCGCTTCTCCCTTCACCAAAAGAATCATACAGTTCGGTTCACCGAAGAACATACTGTCCACAACCATCAAGTTGTATACGGGAGACACTGATCCTAATGATCACATCACTCGTTTCGCTGGTTCATCGAACTCTGAAGAATGGCCAATGCTGGTGTGGTGCAGATTTTTTCAACAGACGTTGGATAGAGCTGCAGGTGGTTGGTTCGAAAGGTTACCGAGGGGTAGCATAGATAACTAGGATGACTTAAAGGACCAATTACTAGAGAGGTTCTGTCTAAGAAGGAAAAGCCTCAGAACCCCCATGGAGATCACCAACATCATCCACAAGGCACACGAAACCCTTGCGGTGTTCAAAGAGTGTTGGACGGACGAAGCAAGCTATATCCAGGGAGTGCCTGAGGTAATGAAGATGCTAGCCTTTGTGAATGGTGCTAAATGCCCGGAATTAGCCTGACGTTTCTCAGATGATAACCCAGCAACAGTGGCAGAAATGATGCGAAGGGTGGATGATTTCATCAAATCAGAGGAGGCTTTCAGAAACACGGAGCTACCACAAGGAGAAACAGGTAATGGAAGCTCACAATATGACAGGGAAGAAAGATACCTCTCCTCCGGATCACATGGACGCAACAGAGGTCATCAAAGGAACGATTATCGGTCTAAACCCACATTTTCTCCATATGTACCTCCGAAGAATCAGAATCATGGAAGAGGGGCACCATACCAACGTCCCGGATTGGAATCTTTAACCAAGTTCCCTAAGGAAATTCTAGCCACTGAGCTACAATTGTGTCTTCCTCCACCACCGCCGACCAAAGGCATGGTTCAGCCAGAAAATATGGATAAGTATTGTGATTATCACCAAGAAAAGGGGCATCTCACCAACGATTGTCATCAGTTAAGAAAACAGTTAGAAGCTGCTTTGGAATCCGGTAAATTGAATCATCTCGTGAAAGATTTGTGAGGAAGGGTGAATAGGGGAAATCAAGGAAGAGGAAACGAGGACTTTAAAGGAAAAACGATAAATATGATAGAAAGCAGGTATAGCGGCCAAAAAAGAAAAGAGGTGTGCAAGATTGAGGTAGATTGAATGAACACTCCCATTACTTTTCCTTCGGTGGCCGATGCAGAAGCATCCGATGATCCTTTGATATTTGAAGCCGAGGTAGATGGGTACTGGGTAAAAAGGGTGTTCGTGGACGAAGGTGCCACGATGCAGGTGATGTTCTAACATTGTTTCCTTAATTTGGAACCCTCAATCCGGAAGAGGCTGACCCCCGGCCACGCAAAAGTTTTAAGCTTTTCAGGAGAAGAAACCACACCCCTTGGAAAGATTGATTTAGAAGTAACCTTCGGATCACACGACCTGTCAAGACGAAACATAATGAGCTTCACGGTGATTAGGGCTCCATCACCATATAACATAATACTTGGAAGAACCGAGATCAGGGAGTTAAGGGTTGTACCCTCCACGGTGCACTCGGCCATGAAATTCCCCACTCCCAATGGAATTGTAACAATGAGGACTAAGGCGCGTGCGATCTATGAATGAGGACGGACAGAAGATAGAAAAAATGAAAGCAACGGCTGTAGGAAAGGAGTTGGACAAATGGCTCGCCCATGAAAGGTTTAACTACCAAGAAAGGATAACAGGAGATATGACAGAGCAGATCGTGGTTCATCCAGGGTACCCAGAACATTTGGTCACCATCGGAAGGTTGTTTACTAAGAAATGTCGACTACGGCTCATAGATTTGTTAAGAAACAATGTCGATGTGTTCGCTTGGGAACCTTTGGACATGACTGGGGTGCCGAGAAGGATCATAAAACATTCGTTGAATGTCAATATAGAAGTCACTCCGGTTTCACATAAGAGAAGGACATTGGGGGAGGAGAAAAGTCAAGCAGTCAAAAGGGATGTAACGGAGCTGATGAAGGCTGGCATTATACGACCGGTGAGATATCCTACGTGGATCTCAAACCCTATTCTAGTAAAGAAACCAGATGGTGATTGGAGAATGTGCATAGACTTCAAGAATCTCAACTCTGCCTGCCCAAAGGATTACTACCCTCTGCCAGACATAGATGTAAAAATAGGACCAGTCATGGGGTATAAATTCAAATGCTTTTTGGACGCATATAAGGGATATCATCAAGTGCTAATGGACGAGGCAGATGAGGAGAAAACAACATTCTACACTGACGAAGGCACATACTGCTACACAAAAATGCCTTTCGGACTAAAGAATGCAGGAGCCACGTATCAAAGGTTGGTAGATACATCATTTCGGTCACAAATAGGTGTGAATCTAGAAGCATACGTTGACGATCTGATGATCAAAAGAAAAACCGAAGAAGAGATGCTCGCAGACGTTCAAGAAACTTTTGACAATCTAAGAAGGATTAACATGAAGTTAATCCCGAAAAAATGTTCGTTTGGAGTCGAAGAGGGGAAGTTCCTCGGATACATGGTAACCTCAGAAGGCATAAGAGAAAACCCCAAAAAGACTAAAGCAATTACGGAAATGAGATCTCCCAAAACATTAAAAGAGATGCAGTCTTTGAGTGGTAAGCTGGCAACGCTTAACCGATTCTTGTCTCGGTCGGCTGAACGATCAATGCCGTTTTTTGAAACGTTGAAAAACATCACCAAAGAGAATAAAGAGTAGTTCCGTTGGATGGAAAAGGCTGAGGAAGCTTTCCAGCAGCTCAAGAAGGCAATCCTAGAACTACCGTTGCTCACCTCTCTGGTCAATGGAGAGGTTTTATATGTGCATCTGGCCACGTCCAAGGAAGCAGTCAATGGTGTTCTATTGGCTGAGAGAAATGGGATGCAAATGCCGATAAGGTATGTGAGCCGGACGCTACATGATGCTGAAAGAAGATATGCTCCGTTGGAAAGATTGGTACTCGGTTTGCTGCACCTATCACGAAGATTAAAAAGGTATTTTGAGGCTCATGACATTCATGTCATAACAGACCAAATTTTAAAACATATATTAAGCAAGTCCGAGGCCTCAGGAAGACTAGCAAAATATGGAGTAGAGTTGGGAACATATGAATCTTTTATGTCTCTCGAAATTCTGTCAAAGGGCAAGTTTTAGTAGATTTTCTGAATGAAGCCCCCTTAGACCAACAAGATGCTGCAACAATTTATGAAATATCCGAATAGGAAGAACCGGAGGCTCAGTGGATGCTATTTACAGACGGGGCAGCCAATAGCAAAGGAGCCGGCACCGGACTGGTGCTAATCAACCCAGAAGGGGTGGAGTTCACATATTCTCTGAGGTTTAACTTCAACTGCTCAAACAATGAATTCGAATACGAAGCACTCCTAGCTGGACTTCGGTTGGCTAAGAAAATGGGAGTAAAGAAGCTACAAGCCAAGGTGGACTCAAAATTAGTGTCTTGTCAAATCAAGGGAGAGTTCGAAGCAAACAATGATAGGATGTCTAAATATATATCCAAAATCAAGGAACGGCTACCCGCTGATGTGTCGTGGAATGTATATTAATGAGATACGTTATAGGGCAAACTTAGAAAATTACCTTTAGGAAAAAGTAATAGACTAAATTCACCAAAGACGGATTTAATTAAACACGTTTATGAACCGAGTTCGTTGTACACGAAGATCGAGTGAATTTGAGACGTTTTGCTTTGATTTGGACAATTGATTCAAATGGGTTATCGGTATTTAAACTAAAATTACTCCTATGAATTTTAAATTAACTTAATCCTAAGTGCATGAATCGTTCCCCATTATTTTATCTAAAGACAATTATTTAAAATTTAAACTATTTAAAAATCTATTTAAAATAAACTATTTAATTAAAATACTTTTACACTATTTAAAAATCTATTTAAACTATCTTAAAAATTATTTTAAATCTAAAATTTAATTAAATCTATTAAAAAGTAAATTTCTATTTATAAAACTATTTTTATTTAAAACTAATTTAATAAAAATCTAATTATTTTATAAACTAGTTGTTAGCAACTAATTTAATTTCTAATTCTAATAAAACATTTTTTAAAATTTTTTTATTTGTAAACTTTTAATAAAGAAAATTAAATTGATTTAAAATGTAAATAAAAGTAAAAGTAAGTATTTAAACGAAACTAAAGCTGACAGCTAGAATTAAATAAGCTATATTAATTGCTTTGTCTGTATTAAAACAAAAACAAGTAGCTGGGAGAGATGGTTAGGTCCCTTGTCAGTTGAACGGGAGGTCTCGAGTTCGAGACCTCCAAGGGAAAATTTTTGGATACATAATTTTTTTTTGACAAAAAATAGAAATGGGAGTCACAGGGATGACTCGTGATGTTAAACTTGGACTGATAAGAATCAGGTTTCTACAGACCAATTGAGTCTGTTACTTATTCAACTCGGCATAACAACAATTTCAGCAAAAATAAATAAGAAACAATGCACAAACTTATAACAGTTCAATAAAACCTTCAAACTCAAATATAAAGCAGACTAACAAGTTCACAATCCAACACCTAACACTTATGAAAATGAAAGCAGATCCTAAACAACAAACAAACCTAGGTCAAACAGATATATCTAAATCATATGCTAAAACCAGTCAAATTCAACATCAGTTGTAAAAATGTGGTGGAAATATAGATAAACTCACAGACCTAGCAGACTAAAACAGAAATCAGATCTATATCAACTGAGAACTCGCAAGTAAATCAGAATAAAAAACTATGTAGCCACAATATCACAGGTCACGTTTACAGCAATCAAAGTACATGGTATAACAATGCAACTTTTAAAAGAAAAACTTGATCAATGGCTAACTTAAACAACATCAACCGTAACAGTTACTTGCATCATCTAATAAGCTACTCAAACAAAAGCTAAGATCATTCATACCCTAAAAAGCATAAAACAGTAACAAACATAATCGAAGCATCTATTTAAGCAATACAATTTTCAGATTAAAAAACAACAAACAAGTCAGATTAAATCTTCAAATAGTCAACGCAGATAACAAAAACAGATTCAATACCCCTTAATCAAATCCATAAAACCCTAATTCATCTATCATAAACTTCATTTAAGCCAATTGACAGATTCATTCAAAGGCATGTTTATAACATAAAAGAAAAAGGGATTAAAACCTTTTGAAGAGACATTTGTAGGGAGTAAATCAGCGTTGAGCTGTCTAAATGAACCGATTAAACACCACCATTCGCCATTAATCACCTCGTCAACACCATTCGAACTAGTATTTTTAAACTTCCCAGGGGGGAAAGTTTTTCCAACTCTTACCTTCTTTGTTTAACTCAAGTTATTAATTAACTTGATTAAACAAATTTTATAGTTGTTATTTCAAAACAGTTTAGAAGAGTAAATTGCAATAATCATAAATTTTACAAAACAGTAAGACACAAAATTAAAGTCGAAATAAACTTTTTATTAATTATAAAGAGAGATTAAAAAACTAGGAAATGAAATATTACAATAACCCTAAAACTATTTAAACATAATAAAGATGAAAATAAAAATTGGATAATCAAAATTACAGATTATGGGGGTTTTTTATAGCCAACCCCCAAGGCCCTTGGTGGTAAGTTGTTGAAGAGCATCTTCAACATCAGCCTTCGATTTCTTCTCTTTCTTCTTTATTTTTTATCTAACGGTGGAAAAGTAATCTCCTCTCCCTCGGATCGCCAACGTGGTAGGATGTTGTGCTAGTTGTGCTTTCTCCAAGCTGAGGTGTCATTCCCTTATTGGTGGATTGGTGAGGTGTAATATGTTTTGGCCAATCAAGTGCAAGGAATGGACCACGTCACCAATAATAGCTCCATCTTTGAGCTCCGGTATTCATGGGAATTAATTAGATATGCGTGTATACTCACGTGCTTTGATCACAAAAGCCCCAAAATGATTAGGGTTTGGGAATAGGAGTTTTTACAGGTGAGGGTGAAAGAGAATGGTGAGTAACTTTGTTTTTATCGAAATCATTGTGTGGTGTGAGTGTGTTTATTTTGTTGACCTAATAGTGAAAAGTGAAATCGTTCACTTAAATAAACTTTGTAACCGTTTTGAGTTGTGAATAACCTAATGGGATTTTGGTCCATGTAAATCTTCCACGTCTAGTAACTTAACAAAATGAATTGGGATTTTGTTTGGGCTTTGACAGCTTGGACCCAATTGTAAAAAACTTGCCAACCGTGTATTCCTTGTTTTTGGGCCTTGTATGGGCTTATATTCCCAAAAGTGAATAAAATTAACTTCCTTATTGGGCTTTTGGTCCCATTAATCCGAATGTGGGACCCACAAGGCCCAAATGTCTTCATAAAGATTAAATCCGCTAAAAACGAGCTTGACTTTGGTTTTGTCGATCTTTTCTTCAAACTCGTGCCGATTTTGCCGGTTTTCGCGAACTTCGGTTCCTACACACATTAAACAACAAAACAAGCATATACATGGCCATTTTATACATTTAATGCATTTATTCATTGTTTTGTGATATAATTGATATGAGTAAAGTCGCTCATATCAAACTCCCCCTTGCTAAGCAATTGCCGTGTCCTCACGCAATGATAAAATAAAACTCTAACTACACCATTATTTAACTTTTGACATTTTATTTTGCAAAGACATAATGTATTGCTTTCATTATTAGAAAAATAACTTTTAGGATCATAAAACTCAAATAGATTCATCGTCCTCGACTTTTACTCTTCCATGCCAAGTGTAAAAACAAGATCATTGTCAATCATAAGCCCCAAAATAAAAACAACTCATACAAGTAAATTGTGTTAAACTCAATCTCCTATTATTCCTAATTGTATCTCTAGATTTTATTTGTCATTCACGCGTAGGCTCATTTGACTTTATTTGATATTTATTAATCAAAAAATGAAGGCAAAAACGGTGTAAACTCAACACTCAAAACCTAACCTCGACTTCAAAAACCGTTGTCACTAAAGAAAGCCCACATCAAGGATAACTTAACACGATTTGAGGGATAAATCCCCGGATCCGAAATTTGGCTAATAGGTCTACTTAAAAGCAACAATAAAACCTCCAAAGTCAATTATGACCTTATTAATGGAGTTAGCAACAATTACATCATATCACCTTGTGGCTCTTTAAGATGCAATTGTGCTCCTTATTTAAAATCCACACCCGAAGGCTCCTTGGACAAAAATAAGGGAATTGACATTCACCATCCCACCTTATGGCTCATGATGATGAAGAAATTTTTATTAAACACGTCCCCATGCCATACACCCTAAGGCTCAAATGACAAGGTTAGTGCTACATGACTCCCACCTGGCGTACCAAGGCCTCAGTAACCACCCAAGGTCTCCCATGTACAATAGAAGTCAATGTTGTCACTCCATTAACTGTTGTGGAACTAACAGTGTTCCAAAACTGTTTAATGTGTGTGACTGGAATAAGTGGTGCATGAGAAAGAGCATACCTTAAAGGGGATGCATTCAAATACTCCACCATCTGAGTATATTGAGGGAACAAAGTATTATCAGCAACAAGATAAGCAATCATGTTGTGTTGAGACTTGAACCCCAAATCCAATTCTGCAGAGTTAAATCTTGGTGCCATTGATGAAAGCTGTTAATTTGATGTATAAAAGATGAAGGTTGATAAGAGAAAAGTGTTAGACAAGAATTATAGATACCCTGTTTAAAATAGGAGCCAAATTTATAGGAGTGGATGAATGCACGTGATTGGCCCAAAAATAGGCAAAGATTTTCAAAAATCAATCATGAAAATATTGAAAAAGTTTATAAGTTATCTCATGCATTAAATGAAAGTAACAACTCCTAAAATTACGGCTTGAAAATATGTCAAAAATTTACAACTGGGTAGGTCCCATTGTTTGTCAACGGTCAAATATAACCCATCAACGCCCAACGGCTATAATCCTGTCAACGTTCGCCTAAAGCCATGTCAGCGTCCATTTTGGTCACAACAACGCTTGGAAAAATCTTGTCAGCGTCCAAAAATAAAATTGTTTTAAAAAGTGAAAAATGACCTTAACAAGTAATTTATCCTAGAGAAGATAACCAAAAGCTGATAATTATCATAGGGCGGCAAGCACTGTCCAGTTATGCACACTTGCATAAGCAAGATAGACATAACAGTCCTCTAGTGTCCCTTGCTAACCAAAATTCTTAACAACCAAGTTACCTTATAAAATCCTTGTTACTCCCAGGTAAAACCCATATCAAAAGGATTCCCAAGTCTCCCATCAGACCATAACCAATTCTAAGTCAAAAATGTCTTGGCAGCATGCAAAGTTGATATACTATGCATGCTACAGTGCCTCATGGTTTAGTAAAACTAACCCATACTCACCAGTGGACACAATCTAGAATTGTGATGAGAGTATTCTAAGAATACCCAAGAGTCCTAAAGGTTCCTTAAACCTCCCCTTAAACTATGATACATGAGTTCTCAAAATATATATATGAACATTAAAAATTTATGTCAAGATAGGAATATAAATATTCCAACCATCATCCATAAACAAAAACATGTCCAAATAACTCTTCAAAGATCCATAAGCAACTCTGTATCCAATGGTATAAAGCTACCATTACCTGCACATTTAGATGAAAACCACAAAACTAACATTTGTTGCTAACAGCGTCCCGACAACACTTAACAGCGTTGAAGAAACTCTTGTCAGCGTTAGACCATAATATCTCCAACAACGGCAAAATAACACTTGACAGCGTTACATTTACCTTTGTCAGTGTTAGAAAAATAATGTGGAAAATCTAAATCATCACAAAGACCAATAACAATGCATTATCCTGTACATACTTTTACAAAAATGTTCCAAAACACATATCAAGTGAGATTAACCATTCCAATATTTGTTACCAAATATTGAAATCTTCCAGCATCAAAAGGTTTAGTTAATAAATCTGCTACATTATCTTCAGTATCTACCCTATCTGGTTGTATTAAACCTTTCTCAAAGCAATCTCTTATAAAATGATGTCTAATTTCTATGTGTTTGGTTTTAGAATGATGTACAGGATTTTTAATAATGCATAAAGTACTGTTATTGTCTACAAAAATCTTGGTATGCATAAAATTATACCCATAATCCAACAGCTGGTTCTGAATCCATAAGACTTGTCCACAACAAGCAGCTGCAGCAACATATTCTGCTTCAGTTGTAGAGTTTTCCACCACTGTTTGTTTCTTGCATTGCCAAGATATTAATCTGCTCCCAAGAAATTGGCATCCACCAGTTGTGGATTTCCTATCAAACTTGTCACCACCATAATCACTGTCTGAATAAGCAATAAGGTCCAATGGAGAATCTTTTGGGTACCATAATCCAAGATCTGGATAACATCTCAAGTACCTAAAAATTCTCTTCACAGCAAAAAGGTGACATTCTTTGGGAGTCACTTGATGGCGTGCACATGCACACACAGCAAACATGATGTCAGGTCTTGAGGCTGTAAGATACATCAATGAACCAATCATTGATCTATAATGCCTAACATCCACATCCTTTCCAGCTCCAAGTTTTCCCCAGGGGTGTTGTCTGTCCATAGGAGTAGAAGCCTCCTTCTCATGTGGAGAAAAACCATATTTCTTCAAGATTTCAGCTACATACTTGTCCTGGGAGATGAAGATACCATCTTCTTTCTGCTGAACTTGTAAACCTAGAAAGAAGTTCATCTCACCCATTGCACTCATCTTGAATTTATCTGTCATGAGCTTGGAAAATTCCTCACTCATTTTTGGATCAGTAGAGCCAAAAATGATGTCATCTACATAGACCTGCACAAGTAACACATGCTTTCCTTTCTTCTTTGTAAACAGTGTCTGGTCTATGGTGCCCCTCTTGAAACCATTTTCCACCAAGTAGGTGGACAATGTACCATACCATGCTCTTGGGGCTTGATGAAGGCCATACATTGCCTTCTTTACTCTATAAACCTTGTCTGGATTCTCAGGATCTTCAAAACCAGGAGGCTGCATTACATAAACCTCCTCAACAATTGTGCCATAGAGGAAAGCACTCTTCACATCCATCTGATAAACAGTAAAATTCATGCAAGAAGCATAAGCTAAGAAAATTCTGATAGCTTCAATTCTTGCAACTGGAGCAAAGACTTCTTCATAATCTATGCCTTCCTCTTGTGTATAACCCTGAGCTACCAAACGTGCCTTGTTTCTGACCACAATGCCTCTTTCATCTTTCTTGTTCCTTAGAACCCATCTTGTCCCAATTGGTCTCACATATCTAGGACAATCAACCAGCTCCCAAACATCCTGTATAGCAAATTGGTGAAGCTCATCCTGCATTGCTTCCACCCAACTTGGTTCCTTGAGAGCATCAAAAATTTTCTTGGGTTCTTCCTGTGACAGAAAACAGGCAAACAAACATGCTTGTACAAGAGGGGTATCAACCTTCTTGTGTATATTGGCAATAAATCCACCAAGACCTTGATGGGATCTTCTTGTCTGAACTGGAGCCATAACATCACCTATGATTTGAGATGTGGGGTGATCTTTAGCTGTGGAAGTGAGAACTCCTCCTTCAATAACTCTGGTGTCCTCAATTTCACGCTCCATGTTGCCAATATCTTCTTCAGTTTCTTCTTCATCAACAGGAATCTCTTCATGGATATTGGAAGGTCCACCCTGTTCAAAATGAGAAGAGAAAAGCTGTGTAAAGGTGTCTCCAAAGTCTGATCCTTGTGTGTCAGCGTTTGGGCTAACAACGCCTGAACTGGTGTTGTCAGCGTTGGAGCCATCAGCGTCTGAATTGGTCGTGTCAGCGCTGGATTTCCCTTTGTCAGCGCTTGAAGAATCATGCATGTTTGTAGTTGGTGGTATCTGAACACCACCATTATCTTTCCTTGCAGCAGTAGCAGCAGCATAATACTCATCTGTCCATATAGGAAGTGTAACAAATTCTTGTGTGGGAGATGATATAACTGCTGGTGGTCCATCCTCCTTAGCAACCTGTATACCTGAAACATTACCAATTCTCTTTCCCAAAACACTTGAAGTTACCTTCACAATGTCTAGATCAGTAACAGGCATATAATTTAAAGCTCTAGACAAAGGTTCTAAGTCAAACAACCAATTTGGACCACTCTCAGGATCACTAGGTTTACTCTCTAAGAACCTAACATGTACCTTTTCAAGTATACGTTTTTCCTTTTTAATGTAAACCCTATATCCTTTACTCTGCACTGAATAACCCATGAAGTAGCCTTCATCACCTTTTGAATCAAATTTACCTAGGGCCTCACTAGTTTCTAACACAACTACATGACAACCAAAAGGCTTAAGAAAACCAATATTGGGCTTCCTACCCCAAAGTAATTCATAAGGTGTCTTATTATGTATCTTGTTGACCAATGCCCTATTTTGAACATAACAAGCTGTGTTAACAGCTTCAGCCCAAAAAGCTATAGGAAAGTGGGCATCAGCCAACATGGTTCTGGCTGCTTCAATAAGGGTCCTATTCTTCCTCTCAGCAACTCCATTTTGCTGAGGAGTTCTGGCTATGCTGAACTGCCTAGTAATCCCTTTCTTGGCACAAAAATCATCTAATAACTGATTTCTAAACTCACCCCCATTGTCACTTCTAATAATTTTGACCTCATTACCATTTTTCTTTTCAATCTGGGTAATAAAATTAATCAGACTTAGGGCAGTTTCACTTTTCTTGGCTAAAAAGAAAGTCCATGTGAACCTGGAGTAATCATCAGTAATGACAAAACAATATGATTTACCCTTCAAACTCTCTATATTAGTAGGACCAAAGAGGTCCATATGCAATAAGTGAAGAGGTTTAGAACTAGAGTGCACCTGTTTAGACCTGAATGAGACCTTGTGCTGCTTGCCCTTAAGACATGCAACACAAGAGTGGTCATTGTGGAAAGCCTTTTCAGGCAAACCATCAACTAAACCAAGCCTCACAAGCCTATTAATATTCTTAAAGTTTATGTGCCCTAGTCTCCTGTGCCAAAGATTACTTTCATCTACTGAGGCCTTAGCATACAGACATGACGTTTTATTATTTACCTTAATTCCATTAAGATTCACATTATATATGTCTTTATGCCTTGGTGTTCTAAAATCTATGTATTTCTCTTCAGGGAGCTTATAATCTTTGCTTAACACCAAGCACTCAGTATCTGTGAAAAGAACCTTATTTTTGTTATCACACACTTGTGATACACTAAACAAGTTATAATCCAGGTCTTTCACCAAGAAGACATTATCAAACCTTAGATTGTTGGTGACAAGGGTTCCTTTGCCAGTGATGGTGCCGTATCCCCCTCCAAAGTATACCTTATCACCATCTTGAATAGGAGAAAAATTGGTCAGATAGTCTTCCTTTCCTGTCATGTGCCTTGAGCATCCACTATCCCAGTATCCATAGTCATTGATCTTCTTCTGAATGCCCTGCACATAAAGAAAACACATTAGTTTTCTTTGGGAACCCAAGCCTTGGAAGACTTGGATTCATTTGGTTGTTCAACAAGAACAGACTTGGTTCTCATAACAACCCCATTTTCATCCCTGTTTGAATGAAATTCCAAGTTAACCCCAATTGGTGTTGACAATGCCTTAGAAATATAATGAAACCTGTTGCATGTCATAGAAATACCAGTATTATTAGGGGTCTGGTCTTGTTTTGGTCTCCATGTTAAGCTAGTAGAAGCTTTAGACCTATTTCCCTGTGGCTGCAAATACCTAGGTTTAGCAGTGTTTCTATCAGCGCTGAAATTACTCCTGTCAGCGCCCCGATTGCTCTTATCAGCGTTGAACCTAGGGTTTGCTACAGGAACCCATTGCCTATTTGACCAAGTATTTGACTTTTGAAAAGGTCTTAGGCCTTGTGTGTTAGAACCTCTAGAAAAGAATGGGGCTGGTCTAACTACTTGTGAACTTTTGTTCACAAAGGTATTGGGTCTGACAGTGTTTGACCTATGTTGACTTTTGTCAGCGCTGAAATGGTTCCTATCAGCGTTGACATTGGAAGCATTGACACATTTGTAGGCCAAATGTGAGAAGCTACCACATGTATAACAAGCTTTTCTAGACATAGTCTTAGGTCTAGAAGCAAAGAAGCCTGTTCCATGATTACTTACTTGGCTTTTTGGTGACCTAGAATTTCTATACATCTCTGCATATTTAACACTAGGTTTTCTAACATTTTGTGGGCCAAGGTCAACAGGTTTGCCAGTGGTAGGGTGTGTGATCTTAATAGGTTTAGGATCAAGGCTCGTGATTGGTGTGGGCTCATTTGGACTTTCACACAATAACCCTCCCTTAACAAACAAAGTGTGGTTTGCTTTCTTCCACTCTTCTAGGTCAGTCAGCTTTTGCTGATATTCCTCAACTGGGGAAGTCACTCTAGGTGGAGGAATAAACTCCTCCTCTTGGAATTCTGGCAAGCCAGTCCAAGATAAGTCCTTTGATTGGACACCATAGAAATCCCCAGCTGGTGGTGGAACAACAGTATAGTTATTCATCCCAATCCCACTCATATCCTTAGAGTCTCTTTGTTTACTAACACACTCTCCTAGGGATTGTGTGGCCTTATCAAATCTCTGGATTTTAAGACTCACATTATCTTTGTTTTTGTTAGCCTCCTCTAACTGAGCTATCAAATCAAGATTAACCCTATTTACTATATCTTGAACATCCTTACTCTGATGTAACTCATGTTTTAAGATATTTATTTGATCCTTTAAATCAAACTCCATTTTCTTATACTCAGTTACTGTCTTTTCTGTTTGGGTAAGAGCAATTTGATAGTTAGATAATTTGCACCTTAGAGTACTTGCTTCATCTAATAACTTAACTATCTGTTGTTTTGATTTTTCAGTATTTAAACGACAACCCTTAGAACAGAAGGCATCATCATATACCTCATTATCTGATGAAGAGGAGGAATGTGCCATGAGAGCATATTCAGCATGCTCTTCTTTAACTTCAGCAACCAAAGCTCTGTCCTCTTCCTCATTCTTAGCCATCCAGCTCCAATCCCATTCCCCAACGCCATCAATTTGTTGAACAGCAACCATGGCCTTGGGATCTGGGTTCTTAATCATTTGGCTAGAAGGCTTCCCAGCATCAGATCTCCTTGGAGATCTACATTCCCTCATAAAGTGCCCCATCCTATGACAGTTGTAGCACTCCACCTTGGACTTGTCAAATCCAGCAACATCCTTAGCATTAAAGGTCATCTTCTTCTTGAACCTTTTATTGAACCTGTTTGCTCTTAAACTTACAAGAGCCATAGTCCACTTTATATCCATCTCTTCCAATTGTTCATCACTTATCTGCTCAAGATCTTCATAAGTGATCCTTGAATCACTAGGCAAAGAAGCAATGAAGGCACACACAGTATCAAGATCAAAACCAGCAGGTTTAATTCTATCAGCGCCATGATTGTGTGTGTCAGCGCTTGAGTACAAAGCGTTGACAGGATATGATCCAGTGCTGACAGATTGACATCCAGCGCTGACACCTTGAGATCCAGATGCTGAATGTCCATAGAAGTTCATGGAATCAAATTGGCCTTCACTTTGTGAAAAGAAGGCCATGTTGCTGCTGGAAGATTTGTTATCACTCTCCAATTGCCATTCATTCTCCAACAGCCTTAACTTGTTGAAGATGTCATCAAAACTGGAAGTCTTGTGGGTGTTATTGACAAGAATAGATCTTGTCTCAATCTTCCATACATCACCAAGGCTTTTGAGAAAAGTAGCATTCAATTCAGGGTCATCAATCTGTTTTCCCATGAAGGAAAGTTGACTTGTGATGTCAAGAAGTCTACTTCTCACACTGCTGAGATTCTCATTAGGTTGAGCTTTAAAGACAGCATACTCATGCAAGAGTTGCTTCTTCTTTTCTTCTTTTGTGTCAGCATTGCCACCATGTGCTACTTCAAGAGCTTCCCAAAGCTCTTTTGCAGAATCAAAACGTTTGTACTTATGCTGATTCTCATGACCTAGGGCATGTTTCAAGATGTTCAAAATTTTCATGTCCACCCTCTTCTTGGCTATGTCTTCAACAGCTACCGCTCTCCCATCATCAGGCTTTTCCACTTTATCAGCTTCTGGACAATTAGGAATAGCTGTCCTTGCCTCAATAGCAGCAGTAATCTTTGCTGCTTTATCGAATGTGTTCCCATATTCGATAATTTCCCAAAGAGTGTAGTCATGAATAGCTATGTATTGCTCAAAATTGGACTTCCAAAGTTCAAAGTTCCTGGCATCAAACATGGGAATTTTGATGCTAGGGTTTGAGAAGTTGTTTTGAAGCAAAGCAGAAGGTTGATTTGTGCCAGACATAGTGTTTTTAGGGTTTTGAGAATTTAGGGTTTTTAGGGTTTGGTGTTTTAGGGTTCTGCGTTACTTAAAGATCAAAAGTTTCTCAACAAGCTCTGATACCACTTGTTGATCCCCAACCTCATATTGACCCTCAACCACAACTTGAGCCTATCCCTGAACCTTTACCCTCACCTGACCAAATGCAAATAGACCAAAATCCCTTTGACGCTGACACATCTAATGTGGGCGTTGATATGCCTATTTCCAACGTTGACACCCAACCATCACAATCCCAAACACCCCTTAACCAACCCACATCTACACCATCTTCTACACCATCTTCCACACCACCAGAATATAGGTTGCTTAAACGCCAAAGGACTGCTGGAGTGTTCTCCTCTGGTGGTCCTAGCCATGAAGCAGAGAGAACCACCACCACAAGTGTGGTTGGTGACCTGGATGAGGCTGGGGCTATTGATACAGGCTTAGATGCTGGTCAAGACAGTCCCAACATCATTAAGACCTCATCCATGCCCAATGAACCTAACTTGGGAGGTCAAATTCCCATTTTGGAAGAGGGCAGACTGGAACCAATGACGCTTTTAGAATTGACGGCTGTCTGCATTAGCTTGCAAAAGCAAAATGCAGACTTAGTACAAATTGTCAGTAACCAAGGCCTTGAACTCAAAGAATTGAGGGAGAGGATTGTTGTTTTGGAGAGTGCTCATTCAAGGGGAGGTATGGAGGAGTCTTCCAAAGGGGAGGAAGCAAGAAATCTGAGTGATAAGAGCAGTCAAGATGGTCAATCATTGGATATTGCTGAAGCTCTTACTACATTAAAGGAACAAAAAGGTTTTGATACGTCCTTAATCTCTCCAACAAATTTAAATTTATCATTTACAGATATGCTGAGAGAGGTTACACAAGGCGCTGAGGGAAAATATTTAAGCGTTGATAAGACAAGTTTGGACGCTGACAGAAATATTTTGGGCGCTGATAGAGGAAATTTGGGCGTTGACAGATCTGCTGAAGGAGGTGATGTATTCCAGTCATCATCTATCATCAAAGATGTTCCTACTCAGGTATTATCATCTACCTTACCAACAATTGAACCAACAGATAAGGGTAAGGGTAAGTTGGTAGAAGAAGTTGTTCCAAAGAATGCAGCTCAGGTTGAATTTGATAGAAGATTGGCTGAGCAAATGATGGAACAAGGTGAGAAGGAAAAGTCACCATTTGTTGTGACTTCTGAAGAAGAAAGTGATGGAAATAGCTCAGACTCAAGTGTGATGATTGTTGAACCAGAAAGACTTGAGTATGGTGATGAGCTTGCTAAGGAAAGGCTGAGAGATTTGAAGTTGCAAATTGATTTTGATATGCCAGAGGTAGTTCAGATGTACAATTCTTGGGAAGAAAGCTGCATGGATAATCCAGACTTGACCATTTCTGATCAGATATGGGGTTTGGAAATTCTTCTTAGAGTTCAGCAGGATTGTAAGGTAATGTTGAAGTACAGGGCAAGCAACATTCTCTCTGAATTGAAAAGGGATAGAAGGAAGCTCTATTTTATGTTGCTCAAATGTCATGGAGTTGGATGGACAGATCAGAAGCTGAGGGCTTTGACATTTGATGAGTTGGAACATAGGGCTTATCCTATTTGGGTGAAAGTGCAGGAAGAGAACACTTTCAGACTCCTTTCAGATGAAAGAAAGGAACAACTTGCAGAAGAGATGGCAATCAAGAAAGCTATGATAGTCCCTAGACCAGTGAAGAAGGGATTTGTTCTTGAGTTTCCAAACGATATGTCTCAACTGTATCCAAGTGAAGCAATCATTAGAAAGAGCCTCAAGCTCTCCCCATTAGAAGCTTCAGATATGGTTCATGTGTTACCACTAGATTCCAGGAATCCAATTATAAGTTATGAGGAAGATGAATGTGGATTCTGGAAAATTGGAAGATTTGGCAAGGAGGTACACACTTTTACCACTCTCATATCTTTATTTGCAAGTTGTGACAGAGAAGACTTGGTAGACCTTTGGAGGTTGCTAGAGACCAAGTATGAGGCTGAAGCACCAACTTCAGCCAATGGAATAAAACTTTGGACCACATTCAAAAGAATGTGTGGGACAAATGAAGAAGATCCTGAAATATGGAAGGATCTTGAAGATGACCTCAGTGGTCTTCAATGGAGGTTATATTCAGCTGCAGGTGTATACCATTTGAGTTCTACAAAGTTTGCTGAGTATTTACTTGTAGATGCTCAGTATTTCATATCCAAGGCTGTTTTGGAGAAGATGAAGGACACCCAGTTGGAGATAGACTATACAAGTGACGTGGCAAAGAATTTGATCAGATTTATTTATTACCAATATGATAAGGTTTGTCAGACTCCTCCAAGTTCTTAATGTTTATTCAGAAACTTGATCATAAGAGTGGATATCAAGTTTAGGGGAGGATTGTTGGGAATAAATTTAGGCCAGAACACTTGAACGCTGACAGGAACAACTCAAGCGTTGACAAGAGCAAAGTGAGCGCTGACAGCATAAGCGTTGACAAGATAAAGTCAAGCGTTGACAGATTGAAGACAAGCACTGATGGAAGTTGTGAGCTACACGTATATTATATTCTAGATTACTTCTAGTAAGGATAGAAACAACAATGTATTTTCTATGTTTATCTTTACCTAGAATAATTGATTCGTAGCTTATTGTACAAGACTTCTTGTTCTATAAAAGAAGATCTTTTAGGTTAATGTTTAATATCAGTTTTCATAGTATTCGCAAGTTAAACCTTTCATTGTAATCAACAAGATTATTCTAATACAAGTGAAAGTTTGTTTAACATCATTGTGTTTTAGATCAAGTGTTAATTCCGCATAACACTTTGTTACTTTATTCATAAGCAAAGGTTTCTCTACGTGTAGTACTTGATCTAATCTCGTATACACAAAGCTAATCGATCTAAGTTTGGGATCAACAAGTGCTATACTTAAGGGGAAGCGTCTTGGAGATCATGTACTAAATACAAAGGATTCATGCTTAAGAAGAGTGTTTTGACATCATCAACTAGGGGAAGATTGTTGGGTCCAATTATTAAGTTGATAAGTCAAAACACAACAAAATAAGAAGACAAGGGCTAAAAAGTACAAGTTGCAAAAGAACAAGCCGTTGGAGTCTTTTTATTACTTTAGCTTTCTTTGTAAGCTATGTTTTCTAGTATATAAAGAAAACATAGACGTAGGTTTTTATACAATATTATTCATTCACAATGTAAACCTAAAGTGTGTGTCGCACTAGACGTGGGATTCAATGTATACACGTCTAGTGGTTGTTGATTATTAATATAATTAGCAACCCATTTGTTTTAATTCATGTTCTTATGTGCCTAAACACCTTGTCATGATCATTGTTCTTTTCCGCTATGTTATCATATGAACGATGATCAAACCTAGATATATGGTTAATAACCATTGAGCCCAACGATCATAGGACTCATCAATTGGTATCAGAGCCTAAGGCTCATGATATCTAGGTCCGACGAGGTGTTCGTGTATGGTGAATGAGAAAAGGGACAAGGTCTATGTTAAGATTAACAAGCTAAAGTAATAAAAAGACTCCAACGGCTTGTTCTTTTGCAACTTGTACTTTTTAGCCCTTGTCTTCTTATTTTGTTGTGTTTTGACTTATCAACTTAATAATTGGACCCAACAATCTTCCCCTAGTTGATGATGTCAAAACACTCTTCTTAAGCATGAATCCTTTGTATTTAGTACATGATCTCCAAGACGCTTCCCCTTAAGTATAGCACATATTCTTCCCCTTTTTGACACATCAATAGGGAATATGTGAAAGTATGCAATCTTGTAGATTCTCCAAAAGTAGCTCTATGTAATGATTCTGAAGAAAAATAAATAAAGTAGTCTTGATGCAGAAGTAGAATACCACAAACCTATGTTCCATGTCTTGTTTATCCATGTGATGAAGAACTTATACCTGAAGAAAAATATAAGTAGACCTCGATCCCTTGTCAATATTCTCATCCTTTGTGAGACACTGAGCACGATAATGTAACTCCTTCAAGTGTTTATGACAAGTCTTCGTCACCAACTATGTAAGCACGAACAAGTTACCTTTAAAGTCAGTGGCTGGAAGTGCATGACTTTAAGATATGATAGAACACAAACTCGCGAAAATCTTCTTCAATCATCAAACTTTCCATAAGAATTCTTCCCCTTAAGCTAACACTTCTTCATGATGAATTTGAATGAAATAACATCGTCATACCATATGTAAAAGTGTAATGCTGAATAACTCTTTTGCAAGGCTATCCCGATTACATAGTTTAAATATCCATCAAATTCCCACGAATAATTGCTAACTCACTTTAAAATCATTAATCCTTTTAAAAATATCCGAGCCATAAATATCATAATGATATTCTGAATTAAACGGAGATTCCATGTACCTTTGTGTGTCTTTCCCTTCTTTTTGTGTGCTTAAAAACGTACCAGTTTTTCTCAAACAGCAGCTATCCATGTGTTGTCCAATATCTCTTCTGTCCAATATCTTGGTCAGATGTATTGTCCGATATCTGACAATACGTGTCAGCGTTGAAGTACATATATCGGACGACACTGTCAACCTATCAGCGTTGACTTATTCCTTGTCAGCGTCGAAACCATTCCTGTCAGCGCCTAAATAACAAGCGTCAGCGCCAACCTAAAATCCTGTCAGCGTCTATATTAAACCTTGTCAGCGTCTAAAGTTTAAACGTGTCAGCGTTTAATTTGCTAACATCAGCGTTGAAATCTATCAGCGTTAAACTTTGCTTTTGTCAACGTTGCATCCTACTTGTCAATCGTTGAATATTAACATGACCTTTTCAACCCGTGTGAATGCAAACTTAAAACATTTAAACCGTGTGAAACCTTCTTGTTTGGCTGGCCATGTGAACACAAGCAGCTATCACCAATCATAAGCAAGACATCGTGTGAACATAAAAGAATTTCCACCAATGAGAGCTAGGACTCACGGTAATATCATGAATTAGCATGCATGGGATCACAAACTATAACGAATATTAGGGTTTGTTTAAGCTGTGTGAATGCATCTTGATTTCCACCAATCAGCATCAAGCCCTCGTGTGAACACACCATCCTTAAACCAATATAAATTGAAGACTCACGAGATTTACAAAGAAAGAGCAAGTAGAGGATCCGAACATTAGGGTTTTAATATATGGCCGTGTAAACGCAATCGTTTCCTCCTTTTTCTTTGCAGCAAACGACAACCACACATAATCTTGGATCTAGGGTTTATAAAGTTAAACATCGAAACCCTAATTAGGGTTTATGAATAACCATAGATCCTGAATTAACAGCCACCAATCTTCACATAATTCTGCTTTTTAAATAGATCTAGGGTTTGAAGAACCCTAGTTCATGATTTCATGTGAAAGCAGAAAAACTGAAAATCACCTCTGCTGTCAACTTCGACGCTTAATAACTTTTGCCTGGGGATAAAACTCGACAATCCCTCCGGTGGATGTTTAGATCTATGTATGTAGAACACACATCTAAAATTTCGTGACGATCCAACGGTTAGATCAAAAGTTATGACCTTCTGAATACTGCTGCGCACACAAAAACGTCCAGAAAAATTCAATACGAATTTTTCTTCTTCACCATACACGAACACCTCGTCGGACCTAGATATCATGAGCCTTAGGCTCTGATACCAATTGATGAGTCCTATGATCGTTGGGCTCAATGGTTATTAACCATATATCTAGGTTTGATCATCGTTCATATGATAACATAGCGGAAAAGAACAATGATCATGACAAGGTGTTTAGGCACATAAGAACATGAATTAAAACAAATGGGTTGCTAATTATATTAATAATCAACAACCACTAGACGTGTATACATTGAATCCCACGTCTAGTGCGACACACACTTTAGGTTTACACTTGTTGATCCCAAACTTAGATCGATTAGCTTTGTGTATACGAGATTAGATCAAGTACTACACGTAGAGAAACCTTTGCTTATGAATAAAGTAACAAAGTGTTATGCGGAATTAACACTTGATCTAAAACACAATGATGTTAAACAAACTTTCACTTGTATTAGAATAATCGTGTTGATTACAATGAAAGGTTTAACTTGCGAATACTATGAAAACTGATATTAAACATTAACCTAAAAGATCTTCTTTTATAGAACAAGAAGTCTTGTACAATAAGCTACGAATCAATTATTCTAGGTAAAGATAAACATAGAAAATACATTGTTGTTTCTATCCTTACTAGAAGTAATCTAGAATATAATATACGTGTAGCTCACAACTTCCATCAGTGCTTGTCTTCAATCTGTCAACGCTTGACTTTATCTTGTCAACGCTTATGCTGTCAGCGCTCACTTTGCTCTTGTCAACGCTTGAGTTGTTCCTGTCAGCGTTCAAGTGTTCTGGCCTAAATTTATTCCCAACAATCCTCCCCTAAACTTGATATCCACTCTTATGATCAAGTTTCTGAATAAACATTAAGAACTTGGAGGAGTCTGACAAACCTTATCATATTGGTAATAAATAAATCTGATCAAATTCTTTGCCACGTCACTTGTATAGTCTATCTCCAACTGGGTGTCCTTCATCTTCTCCAAAACAGCCTTGGATATGAAATACTGAGCATCTACAAGTAAATACTCAGCAAACTTTGTAGAACTCAAATGGTATACACCTGCAGCTGAATATAACCTCCATTGAAGACCACTGAGGTCATCTTCAAGATCCTTCCATATTTCAGGATCTTCTTCATTTGTCCCACACATTCTTTTGAATGTGGTCCAAAGTTTTATTCCATTGGCTGAAGTTGGTGCTTCAGCCTCATACTTGGTCTCTAGCAACCTCCAAAGGTCTACCAAGTCTTCTCTGTCACAACTTGCAAATAAAGATATGAGAGTGGTAAAAGTGTGTACCTCCTTGCCAAATCTTCCAATTTTCCAGAATCCACATTCATCTTCCTCATAACTTATAATTGGATTCCTGGAATCTAGTGGTAACACATGAACCATATCTGAAGCTTCTAATGGGGAGAGCTTGAGGCTCTTTCTAATGATTGCTTCACTTGGATACAGTTGAGACATATCTTTTGGAAACTCAAGAACAAATCCCTTCTTCACTGGTCTAGGGACTATCATAGCTTTCTTGATTGCCATCTCTTCTGCAAGTTGTTCCTTTCTTTCATCTGAAAGAAGTCTGAAAGTGTTCTCTTCCTGCACTTTCACCCAAATAGGATAAGCCCTATGTTCCAACTCATCAAATGTCAAAGCCCTCAGCTTCTGATCTGTCCATCCAACTCCATGACATTTGAGCAACATAAAATAGAGCTTCCTTCTATCCCTTTTCAATTCAAAGAGAATGTTGCTTGCCCTGTACTTCAACATTACCTTACAATCCTGCTGAACTCTAAGAAGAATTTCCAAACCCCATATCTGGTTGTATTAAACCTTTCTCAAAGCAATCTCTTATAAAATGATGTCTAATTTCTATGTGTTTGGTTTTAGAATGATGTACAGGATTTTTAATAATGCATAAAGTACTGTTATTGTCTACAAAAATCTTGGTATGCATAAAATTATACCCATAATCCAACAGCTGGTTCTGAATCCATAAGACTTGTCCACAACAAGCAGCTGCAGCAACATATTCTGCTTCAGTTGTAGAGTTTGCCACCACTGTTTGTTTCTTGCATTGCCAAGATATTAATCTGCTCCCAAGAAATTGGCATCCACCAGTTGTGGATTTCCTATCAAACTTGTCACCACCATAATCACTGTCTGAATAAGCAATAAGGTCCAATGGAGAATCTTTTGGGTACCATAATCCAAGATCTGGATAACATCTCAAGTACCTAAAAATTCTCTTCACAGCAAAAAGGTGACATTCTTTGGGAGTCACTTGATGGCGTGCACATGCACACACAGCAAACATGATGTCAGGTCTTGAGGCTGTAAGATACATCAATGAACCAATCATTGATCTATAATGCCTAACATCCACATCCTTTCCAGCTCCAAGTTTTCCCCAAGGGTATTGTCTATCCATAGGAGTAGAAGCCTCCTTCTCATGTGGAGAAAAACCATATTTCTTCAAGATTTCAGCTACATACTTGTCCTGGGAGATGAAGATACCATCTTCTTTCTGCTGAACTTGTAAACCTAGAAAGAAGTTCATCTCACCCATTGCACTCATCTTGAATTTATCTGTCATGAGCTTGGAAAATTCCTCACTCATTTTTGGATCAGTAGAGCCAAAAATGATGTCATCTACATAGACCTACACAAGTAACACATGCTTTCCTTTCTTCTTTGTAAACAGTGTCTGGTCTATGGTGCCCCTCTTGAAACCATTTTCCACCAAGTAGGTGGACAATGTACCATACCATGCTCTTGGGGCTTGATGAAGGCCATACATTGCCTTCTTTACTCTATAAACCTTGTCTGGATTCTCAGGATCTTCAAAACCAGGAGGCTGCATTACATAAACCTCCTCAACAATTGTGCCATAGAGGAAAGCACTCTTCACATCCATCTGATAAACAGTAAAATTCATGCAAGAAGCATAAGCTAAGAAAATTCTGATAGCTTCAATTCTTGCAACTGGAGCAAAGACTTCTTCATAATCTATGCCTTCCTCTTGTGTATAACCCTGAGCTACCAAACGTGCCTTGTTTCTGACCACAATGCCTCTTTCATCTTTCTTGTTCCTTAGAACCCATCTTGTCCCAATTGGTCTCACATATCTAGGACAATCAACCAGCTCCCAAACATCCTGTATAGCAAATTGGTGAAGCTCATCCTGCATTGCTTCCACCCAACTTGGTTCCTTGAGAGCATCAAAAATTTTCTTGGGTTCTTCCTGTGACAGAAAACAGGCAAACAAACATGCTTGTACAAGAGGGGTATCAACCTTCTTGTGTATATTGGCAATAAATCCACCAAGACCTTGATGGGATCTTCTTGTCTGAACTGGAGCCATAACATCACCTATGATTTGAGATGTGGGGTGATCTTTAGCTGTGGAAGTGAGAACTCCTCCTTCAATAACTCTGGTGTCCTCAATTTCACGCTCCATGTTGCCAATATCTTCTTCAGTTTCTTCTTCATCAACAGGAATCTCTTCATGGATATTGGAAGGTCCACCCTGTTCAAAATGAGAAGAGAAAAGCTGTGTAAAGGTGTCTCCAAAGTCTGATCCTTGTGTGTCAGCGTTTGGGCTAACAACGCCTGAACTGGTGTTGTCAGCGTTGGAGCCATCAGCGTCTGAATTGGTCGTGTCAGCGCTGGATTTCCCTTTGTCAGCGCTTGAAGAATCATGCATGTTTGTAGTTGGTGGTATCTGAACACCACCATTATCTTTCCTTGCAGCAGTAGCAGCAGCATAATACTCATCTGTCCATATAGGAAGTGTAACAAATTCTTGTGTGGGAGATGATATAACTGCTGGTGGTCCATCCTCCTTAGCAACCTGTATACCTGAAACATTACCAATTCTCTTTCCCAAAACACTTGAAGTTACCTTCACAATGTCTGGATCAGTAACAGGCATATAATTTAAAGCTCTAGACAAAGGTTCTAAGTCAAACAACCAATTTGGACCACTCTCAGGATCACTAGGTTTACTCTCTAAGAACCTAACATGTACCTTTTCAAGTATACGTTTTTCCTTTTTAATGTAAACCCTATATCCTTTACTCTGCACTGAATAACCCATGAAGTAGCCTTCATCACCTTTTGAATCAAATTTACCTAGGGCCTCACTAGTTTCTAACACAACTACATGACAACCAAAAGGCTTAAGAAAACCAATATTGGGCTTCCTACCCCAAAGTAATTCATAAGGTGTCTTATTATGTATCTTGTTGACCAATGCCCTATTTTGAACATAACAAGCTGTGTTAACAGCTTCAGCCCAAAAAGCTATAGGAAAGTGGGCATCAGCCAACATGGTTCTGGCTGCTTCAATAAGGGTCCTATTCTTCCTCTCAGCAACTCCATTTTGCTGAGGAGTTCTGGCTATGCTGAACTGCCTAGTAATCCCTTTCTTGGCACAAAAATCATCTAATAACTGATTTCTAAACTCACCCCCATTGTCACTTCTAATAATTTTGACCTCATTACCATTTTTCTTTTCAATCTGGGTAATAAAATTAATCAGACTTAGGGCAGTTTCACTTTTCTTGGCTAAAAAGAAAGTCCATGTGAACCTGGAGTAATCATCAGTAATGACAAAACAATATGATTTACCCTTCAAACTCTCTATATTAGTAGGACCAAAGAGGTCCATATGCAATAAGTGAAGAGGTTTAGAACTAGAGTGCACCTGTTTAGACCTGAATGAGACCTTGTGCTGCTTGCCCTTAAGACATGCAACACAAGAGTGGTCATTGTGGAAAGCCTTTTCAGGCAAACCATCAACTAAACCAAGCCTCACAAGCCTATTAATATTCTTAAAGTTTATGTGCCCTAGTCTCCTGTGCCAAAGATTACTTTCATCTACTGAGGCCTTAGCATACAGACATGACGTTTTATTATTTACCTTAATTCCATTAAGATTCACATTATATATGTCTTTATGCCTTGGTGTTCTAAAATCTATGTATTTCTCTTCAGGGAGCTTATAATCTTTGCTTAACACCAAGCACTCAGTATCTGTGAAAAGAACCTTATTTTTGTTATCACACACTTGTGATACACTAAACAAGTTATAATCCAGGTCTTTCACCAAGAAGACATTATCAAACCTAAGATTGTTGGTAACAAGGGTTCCTTTTCCTGTGATTGTGCCGTAACCACCTCCAAAGTATACCTTATCACCATCTTGAATAGGAGAGAAATTGGTCAGATAGTCTTCCTTTCCTGTCATGTGCCTTGAGCATCCACTATCCCAGTATCCATAGTCATTGATCTTCTTCTGAATGCCCTGCACATAAAGAAAACACATTAGTTTTCTTTGGGAACCCAAGCCTTGGAAGACTTGGATTCATTTGGTTGTTCAACAAGAACAGACTTGGTTCTCATAACAACCCCATTTTCATCCCTGTTTGAATGAAATTCCCAGTTAACCCCAATTGGTGTTGACAATGCCTTAGAAATATAATGAAACCTGTTGCATGTCATAGAAATACCAGTATTATTAGGGGTCTGGTCTTGTTTTGGTCTCCATGTTAAGCTAGTAGAAGCTTTAGACCTATTTCCCTGTGGCTGCAAATACCTAGGTTTAGCAGTGTTTCTATCAGCGCTGAAATTTCTCTTGACAGTGCCCCGATTGCTCTTATCAGCGTTGAACCTAGGGTTTGCTACAGGAACCCATTGCCTATTTGACCAAGTATTTGACTTTTGAAAAGGTCTTAGGCCTTGTGTGTTAGACCCTCTAGAAAAGAATGGGGCTGGTCTAACAACTTGTGAACTTTTGTTCACAAAGGTATTGGGTCTGACAGTGTTTGACCTATGTTGACTTTTGTCAGCCCTGAAATGGTTCCTATCAGCGTTGACATTGGAAGCATTGACACATTTGTAGGCCAAATGTGAGAAGCTACCACATGTATAACAAGCTTTTCTAGACATAGTCTTAGGTCTAGAAGCAAAGAAGCCTGTTCCATGATTACTTACTTGGCTTTTTGGTGACCTAGAATTTCTATACATCTCTGCATATTTAACACTAGGTTTTCTAACATTTTGTGGGCCAAGGTCAACAGGTTTGCCAGTGGTAGGGTGTGTGATCTTAATAGGTTTAGGATCAAGGCTCGTGATTGGTGTGGGCTCATTTGGACTTTCACACAATAACCCTCCCTTAACAAACAAAGTGTGGTTTGCTTTCTTCCACTCTTCTAGGTCAGTCAGCTTTTGCTGATATTCCTCAACTGGGGAAGTCACTCTAGGTGGAGGAATAAACTCCTCCTCTTGGAATTCTGGCAAGCCAGTCCAAGATAAGTCCTTTGATTGGACACCATAGAAATCCCCAGCTGGTGGTGGAACAACATTATAGTTATTTATCCCAATCCCACTCATATCCTTAGAGTCTCTTTGTTTACTAACACACTCTCCTAGGGATTGTGTGGCCTTATCAAATCTCTGGATTTTAAGACTCACATTATCTTTGTTTTTGTTAGCCTCCTCTAACTGAGCTATCAAATCAAGATTAACCCTATTTACTATATCTTGAACATCCTTACTCTGATGTAACTCATGTTTTAAGATATTTATTTGATCCTTTAAATCAAACTCCATTTTCTTATACTCAGTTACTGTCTTTTCTGTTTGGGTAAGAGCAATTTGATAGTTAGATAATTTGCACCTTAGAGTACTTGCTTCATCTAATAACTTAACTATCTCTTGTTTTGATTTTTCAGTATTTAAACGACAACCCTTAGAACAGAAGGCATCATCATATACCTCATTATCTGATGAAGAGGAGGAATGTGCCATGAGAGCATATTCAGCATGCTCTTCTTTAACTTCAGCAACCAAAGCTCTGTCCTCTTCCTCATTCTTAGCCATCCAGCTCCAATCCCATTCCCCAACGCCATCAATTTGTTGAACAGCAACCATGGCCTTGGGATCTGGGTTCTTAATCATTTGGCTAGAAGGCTTCCCAGCATCAGATCTCCTTGGAGATCTACATTCCCTCATAAAGTGCCCCATCCTATGACAGTTGTAGCACTCCACCTTGGACTTGTCAAATCCAGCAACATCCTTAGCATTAAAGGTCATCTTCTTCTTGAACCTTTTATTGAACCTGTTTGCTCTTAAACTTACAAGAGCCATAGTCCACTTTATATCCATCTCTTCCAATTGTTCATCACTTATCTGCTCAAGATCTTCATAAGTGATCCTTGAATCACTAGGCAAAGAAGCAATGAAGGCACACACAGTATCAAGATCAAAACCAGCAGGTTTAATTCTATCAGCGCCATGATTGTGTGTGTCAGCGCTTGAGTACAAAGCGTTGACAGGATATGATCCAGTGCTGACAGATTGACATCCAGCGCTGACACCTTGAGATCCAGATGCTGAATGTCCATAGAAGTTCATGGAATCAAATTGGCCTTCACTTTGTGAAAAGAAGGCCATGTTGCTGCTGGAAGATTTGTTATCACTCTCCAATTGCCATTCATTCTCCAACAGCCTTAACTTGTTGAAGATGTCATCAAAACTGGAAGTCTTGTGGGTGTTATTGACAAGAATAGATCTTGTCTCAATCTTCCATACATCACCAAGGCTTTTGAGAAAAGTAGCATTCAATTCAGGGTCATCAATCTGTTTTCCCATGAAGGAAAGTTGACTTGTGATGTCAAGAAGTCTACTTCTCACACTGCTGAGATTCTCATTAGGTTGAGCTTTAAAGACAGCATACTCATGCAAGAGTTGCTTCTTCTTTTCTTCTTTTGTGTCAGCATTGCCACCATGTGCTACTTCAAGAGCTTCCCAAAGCTCTTTTGCAGAATCAAAACGTTTGTACTTATGCTGATTCTCATGACCTAGGGCATGTTTCAAGATGTTCAAAATTTTCATGTCCACCCTCTTCTTGGCTATGTCTTCAACAGCTACCGCTCTCCCATCATCAGGCTTTTCCACTTTATCAGCTTCTGGACAATTAGGAATAGCTGTCCTTGCCTCAATAGCAGCAGTAATCTTTGCTGCTTTATCGAATGTGTTCCCATATTCGATAATTTCCCAAAGAGTGTAGTCATGAATAGCTATGTATTGCTCAAAATTGGACTTCCAAAGTTCAAAGTTCCTGGCATCAAACATGGGAATTTTGATGCTAGGGTTTGAGAAGTTGTTTTGAAGCAAAGCAGAAGGTTGATTTGTGCCAGACATAGTGTTTTTAGGGTTTTGAGAATTTAGGGTTTTTAGGGTTTGGTGTTTTAGGGTTCTGCGTTACTTAAAGATCAAAAGTTTCTCAACAAGCTCTGATACCACTTGTGGAACCTATAGATCGTTGGGCTCAATGGTTATTAACCATATATCTAGGTTTGATCATCGTTCATATGATAACATAGCGGAAAAGAACAATGATCATGACAAGGTGTTTAGGCACAAAGAACACGAATTAAAACAATTAGGGATGTTCATTATATTAATAACAAACATCCACTAGACGTGTATACATTGAATCCCACGTCTAGTGCGACACACACTTTAGGTTTACATTGTGAATGAATGAATTATCTTGAAACCTACGGTCTATGTTTTCTTTATATACTAGAAAACATAGCTTACAAAGAAAGCTAAAGTAATAAAAAGACTCCTACGGCTTGTTCTTTTGCAACTTGTACTTTTTAGCCCTTGTCTTCTTATTTTGTTGTGTTTTGACTTATCAACTTAATAATTGGACCCAACAATTGTGGAACCTATAGATCGTTGGGCTCAATGGTTATTAACCATATATCTAGGTTTGATCATCGTTCATATGATAACATAGCGGAAAAGAACAATGATCATGACAAGGTGTTTAGGCACAAAGAACACGAATTAAAACAATTAGGGATGTTCATTATATTAATAACAAACATCCACTAGACGTGTATACATTGAATCCCACGTCTAGTGCGACACACACTTTAGGTTTACATTGTGAATGAATGAATTATCTTGAAACCTACGGTCTATGTTTTCTTTATATACTAGAAAACATAGCTTACAAAGAAAGCTAAAGTAATAAAAAGACTCCTACGGCTTGTTCTTTTGCAACTTGTACTTTTTAGCCCTTGTCTTCTTATTTTGTTGTGTTTTGACTTATCAACTTAATAATTGGACCCAACAATCTTCCCCTAGTTGATGATGTCAAAACACTCTTCTTAAGCATGAATCCTTTGTATGTAGTACATGATCTCCAAGACGCTTCCCCTTAAGTATAGCACATATTCTTCCCCTTTTTGACACATCAATAGGGAATATGTGAAAGTATGCAATCTTGAAGATTCTCCAAAAGTAGCTCTATGTAATGATCCTGAAGAAAAATAAATAAAGTAGTCTTGATGCAGAAGTAGAATACCACAAACCTATGTTCCATGTCTTGTTTATCCATGTGATGAAGAACTTATACCTGAAGAAAAATATAAGTAGACCTCGATCCCTTGTCAATATTCTCATCCTTTGTGAGACACTGAGCACGATAATGTAACTCCTTCAAGTGTTTATGACAAGTCTTCGTCACCAACTATGTAAGCACGAACAAGTTACCTTTAAAGTCAGTGGCTGGAAGTGCATGACTTTAAGATATGATAGAACACAAACTCGCGAAAATCTTCTTCAATCATCAAACTTTCCATAAGAATTCTTCCCCTTAAGCTAACACTTCTTCATGATGAATTTGAATGAAATAGCATCGTCATACCATATGTAAAAGTGTAATGCTGAATAACTCTTTTGCAAGGCTATCCCGATTACATAGTTTAAATATCCATCAAATTCCCACGAATAATTGCTAACTCGCTTTAAAATCATTAATCCATTTAAAAATATCCGAGCCATAAATATCATCATGATATTCTAAATTATAACGGAGATTCCATGTACCTTCGTGTGTGTAATCCTCCTTTTTGTGTGCTTAAAACGTACCCATTTTCTCTAACAGCAGCTATCCATGTGTTGTCCAATATCTCTTCTGTCCAATATCTTGGTCAGATGTATTGTCCAATATCTGACAATACGTATCAGCGTTGAAGCTCATATATCGGACGACACTGTCAACCTATCAGCGTTGACTTATTCCTGTCAGCGTCGAAACTCTTTCTGTCAGCGCCCAAATAACAAGCGTCAGCGCCAACCTAAAATCCTGTCAGCGTCTATATTAAACCTTGTCAGCGTCTAAAGTTTAAACGTGTCAGCGTTTAATTTGCTAACATCAGCGTTGAAATCTATCAGCGTTAAACTTTGCTTTTGTCAACGTTGCATCCTACTTGTCAATCGTTGAATATTAACATGACCTTTTCAACCCGTGTGAATGCAAACTTAAAACATTTAAACCGTGTGAAACCTTCTTGTTTGGCTGGCCATGTGAACACAAGCAGCTATCACCAATCATAAGCAAGACATCGTGTGAACATAAAAGAATTTCCACCAATGAGAGCTAGGACTCACGGTAATATCATGAATTAGCATGCATGGGATCACAAACTATAACGAATATTAGGGTTTCGTTTTGGCCGTATGAATGCAAAATCTTCTTCCAATAAGCATGTAGCAACCGTGTAAACACAAGATCTTTTGACCAATCAGAAACGAGCCCCACGAGAACAAAGCTAGACCAGCATGTAGAGGATACACGTTTATAACGAATATCATATAACCTTTTTGTTACCGTAGGTCTCAGTCACGTCCTTCCAATCACACAGCAACGATTATTCTAGGGTTTATTTATAAAACCCTAAAACCAAATCTTAGATCTAGGGTTTTGGATGAAACCCTAAAACTTTATCACCTCCAATTCGTCATAAAACATCAGATCTTCTGTTATATGTAATGATCTAGGGTTTTCAGTAACCCTAAATCATGATTTCATGTGAATATAAAAATCTGAAAATCACCTCTGCTGCCAACTTCGACGCTTAATAACTTTTGCCTGGGGATAAAACTCGACAATCCCTCCGGTGGATGTTTAGATCTATGGATGTTTGAAATCTTGTTGATCCCAAACTTAGATCGATTAGCTTTGTGTATACGAGATTAGATCAAGTACTACACGTAGAGAAACCTTTGCTTATGAATAAAGTAACAAAGTGTTATGCGGAATTAACACTTGATCTAAAACACAATGATGTTAAACAAACTTTCACTTGTATTAGAATAATCGTGTTGATTACAATGAAAGGTTTAACTTGCGAATACTATGAAAACTGATATTAAACATTAACCTAAAAGATCTTCTTTTATAGAACAAGAAGTCTTGTACAATAAGCTACGAATCAATTATTCTAGGTAAAGATAAACATAGAAAATACATTGTCGTTTCTATCCTTACTAGAAGTAATCTAGAATATAATATACGTGTAGCTCACAACTTCCATCAGTGCTTGTCTTCAATCTGTCAACGCTTGACTTTATCTTGTCAACGCTTATGCTGTCAGCGCTCACTTTGCTCTTGTCAACGCTTGAGTTGTTCCTGTCAGCGTTCAAGTGTTCTGGCCTAAATTTATTCCCAACAATCCTCCCCTAAACTTGATGTCCACTCTTATGATCAAGTTTCTGAATAAACATTAAGAACTTGGAGGAGTCTGACAAACCTTATCATATTGGTAATAAATAAATCTGATCAAATTCTTTGCCACGTCACTTGTATAGTCTATCTCTAACTGGGTGTCCTTCATCTTTTCCAAAACAGCCTTGGATATGAAATACTGAGCATCTACAAGTAAATACTCAGCAAACTTTGTAGAACTCAAATGGTATACACCTGCAGCTGAATATAACCTCCATTGAAGACCACTGAGGTCATCTTCAAGATCCTTCCATATTTCAGGATCTTCTTCATTTGTCCCACACATTCTTTTGAATGTGGTCCAAAGTTTTATTCCATTGGCTGAAGTTGGTGCTTCAGCCTCATACTTGGTCTCTAGCAACCTCCAAAGGTCTACCAAGTCTTCTCTGTCAAAACTTGCAAATAAAGATATGAGAGTGGTAAAAGTGTGTACCTCTTTACCAAATCTTCCAATTTTCCAGAATCCACATTCATCTTCATCATAACTTATAATTGGATTCCTGGAGTCTAGTGGTAACACATGAACCATATCTGAAGCTTCCAATGGGGAGAGCTTAAGGCTCTTTCTAATGATTGCTTCACTTGGATACAGTTGAGACATATCTTTTGGAAATTCAAGAACAAATCCCTTCTTCACTGGTCTAGGGACTATCATAGCTTTCTTGATTGCCATCTCTTCTGCAAGTTTCTCCTTTCTTTCATCTGAAAGAAGTCTGAAAGTGTTCTCTTCCTGCACTTTCACCCAAATAGGATAAGCCCTATGTTCCAACTCATCAAATGTCAAAGCCCTCAGCTTCTGATCTGTCCATCCAACTCCATGACATTTGAGCAACATAAAATAGAGCTTCCTTCTATCCCTTTTCAATTCAGAGAGAATGTTGCTTGCCCTGTACTTCAACATTACCTTACAATCCTGCTGAACTCTAAGAAGAATTTCCAAACCCCATATCTGATCAGAAATGGTCAAGTCTGGATTATCCATGCAGCTTTCTTCCCAAGAATTGTACATCTGAACTACCTCTGGCATATCAAAATCAATTTGCAACTTCAAATCTCTCAGCCTTTCCCTAGCAAGCTCATCACCATACTCAAGTCTTTCTGGTTCAACAATCATCACACTTGAATCTGAGCTGCCTCCATCACTTTCTTTCTCAGAAGTCACAACAAATGGTGACTTTTCCTTCTCACCTTGTTCCATCATTTGCTCAGCCAATCTTCTATCAAATTCAACCTGAGCTGCATTCTTTGGAACAACTTCTTCTACCAACTTACCCTTACCCTTATCTGTTGGTTCAATTGTTGGTAAGGTAGATGATAATACCTGAGTAGGAACATCTTTGATGATAGATGATGACTGGAATACATCACCTCCTTCAGCAGATCTGTCAACGCCCAAATTTCCTCTATCAGCGCCCAAAATATTTCTGTCAGCGTCCAAACTTGTCTTATCAACGCTTAAATATTTTCCCTCAGCGCCTTGTGTAACCTCTCTCAGCATATCTGTAAATGATAAATTTAAATTTGTTGGAGAGATTAAGGACGTATCAAAACCTTTTTGTTCCTTTAATGTAGTAAGAGCTTCAGCAATATCCAATGATTGACCATCTTGACTGCTCTTATCACTCAGATTTCTTGCTTCCTCCCCTTTGGAAGACTCCTCCATACCTCCCCTTGAATGAGCACTCTCCAAAACAACAATCCTCTCCCTCAATTCTTTGAGTTCAAGGCCTTGGTTACTGACAATTTGTACTAAGTCTGCATTTTGCTTTTGCAAGCTAATGCAGACAGCCGTCAATTCTAAAAGCGTCATTGGTTCCAGTCTGCCCTCTTCCAAAATGGGAATTTGACCTCCCAAGTTAGGTTCATTGGGCATGGATGAGGTCTTAATGATGTTGGGACTGTCTTGACCAGCATCTAAGCCTGTATCAATAGCCCCAGCCTCATCCAGGTCACCAACCACACTTGTGGTGGTGGTTCTCTCTGCTTCATGGCTAGGACCACCAGAGGAGAACACTCCAGCAGTCCTTTGGCGTTTAAGCAACCTATATTCTGGTGGTGTGGAAGATGGTGTAGAAGATGGTGTAGATGTGGGTTGGTTAAGGGGTGTTTGGGATTGTGATGGTTGGGTGTCAACGTTGGAAATAGGCATATCAACGCCCACATTAGATGTGTCAGCGTCAAAGGGATTTTGGTCTATTTGCATTTGGTCAGGTGAGGGTAAAGGTTCAGGGATAGGCTCAAGTTGTGGTTGAGGGTCAATATGAGGTTGTGAATTCATCTTGGTGAAAATAGCCTTCTTTTGTTCAGGGATCTTATAAAAGTCATTGTGATCCCTTGAACAATATCTTTGAGCATCAAAAACCATTTGCAGAAAACGGGGATAAGCTAAAGTCATTGTTGTCCCCTTGTTTTTACACATTCCTTCAAAAATCATTTTAGACCAATTATAATTTTGCCCTGTTGCAATACACACAATAGCAGATGCAATAGATCTATTGATCTCATTATGTGCAGTACATTTGGGACTCAAACACTGAAGGAGAATGTGAATTAGGTACTTCCAGGCTGGGGGAAATTCCTGCTTATGGTACTTATTAAGAGTACCTTCATCAGGAATAGGGTATCCCAAAGCCCTGAGCCCTTGTTCTATTTCTGATATGGGAAGCATGGTTATACCATCAGCATCATTAAGATGCAAGGCCTGGCGTACCAAGGCCTCAGTAACCACCCAAGGTCTCCCATGTACAATAGAAGTCAATGTTGTCACTCCATTAACTGTTGTGGAACTAACAGTGTTCCAAAACTGTTTAATGTGTGTGACTGGAATAAGTGGTGCATGAGAAAGAGCATACCTTAAAGGGGATGCATTCAAATACTCCACCATCTGAGTATATTGAGGGAACAAAGTATTATCAGCAACAAGATAAGCAATCATGTTGTGTTGAGACTTGAACCCCAAATCCAATTCTGCAGAGTTAAATCTTGGTGCCATTGATGAAAGCTGTTAATTTGATGTATAAAAGATGAAGGTTGATAAGAGAAAAGTGTTAGACAAGAATTATAGATACCCTGTTTAAAATAGGAGCCAAATTTATAGGAGTGGATGAATGCACGTGATTGGCCCAAAAATAGGCAAAGATTTTCAAAAATCAATCATGAAAATATTGAAAAAGTTTATAAGTTATCTCATGCATTAAATGAAAGTAACAACTCCTAAAATTACGGCTTGAAAATATGTCAAAAAGTTACAACTGGGTAGGTCCCATTGTTTGTCAACGGTCAAATATAACCCATCAACGCCCAACGGCTATAATCCTGTCAACGTTCGCCTAAAGCCATGTCAGCGTCCATTTTGGTCACAACAACGCTTGGAAAAATCTTGTCAGCGTCCAAAAATAAAATTGTTTTAAAAAGTGAAAAATGACCTTAACAAGTAATTTATCCTAGAGAAGATAACCCAAAAGCTGATAATTATCATAGGGCGGCAAGCACTGTCCAGTTATGCACACTTGCATAAGCAAGATAGACATAACAGTCCTCTAGTGTCCCTTGCTAACCAAAATTCTTAACAACCAAGTTACCTTATAAAATCCTTGTTACTCCCAGGTAAAACCCATATCAAAAGGATTCCCAAGTCTCCCATCAGACCATAACCAATTCTAAGTCAAAAATGTCTTGGCAGCATGCAAAGTTGATATACTATGCATGCTACAGTGCCTCATGGTTTAGTAAAACTAACCCATACTCACCAGTGGACACAATCTAGAATTGTGATGAGAGTATTCTAAGAATACCCAAGAGTCCTAAAGGTTCCTTAAACCTCCCCTTAAACTATGATACATGAGTTCTCAAAATATATATATGAACATTAAAAATTTATGTCAAGATAGGAATATAAATATTCCAACCATCATCCATAAACAAAAACATGTCCAAATAACTCTTCAAAGATCCATAAGCAACTCTGTATCCAATGGTATAAAGCTACCATTACCTGCACATTTAGATGAAAACCACAAAACTAACATTTGTTGCTAACAGCGTCCCGACAACACTTATCAGCGTTGAAGGAACTCTTGTCAGCGTTAGACCATAATATCTCCAACAACGGCAAAATAACACTTGACAGCGTTACATTTACCTTTGTCAGTGTTAGAAAAATAATGTGGAAAATCTAAATCATCACAAAGACCAATAACAATGCATTATCCTGTACATACTTTTACAAAAATGTTCCAAAACACATATTAAGTGAGATTAACCATTCCAATATTTGTTACCAAATATTGAAATCTTCCAGCATCAAAAGGTTTAGTTAATAAATCAGCTACATTATCTTCAGTATCTACCCTATCTGGTTGTATTAAACCTTTCTCAAAGCAATCTCTTATAAAATGATGTCTAATTTCTATGTGTTTGGTTTTAGAATGATGTACAGGATTTTTAATAATGCATAAAGTACTGTTATTGTCTACAAAAATCTTGGTATGCATAAAATTATACCCATAATCCAACAGCTGGTTCTGAATCCATAAGACTTGTCCACAACAAGCAGCTGCTGCCACATATTCTGCTTCAGTTGTAGAGTTTGCCACCACTGTTTGTTTCTTGCATTGCCAAGATATTAATCTGCTCCCAAGAAATTGGCATCCACCAGTTGTGGATTTCCTATCAAACTTGTCACCACCATAATCACTGTCTGAATAAGCAATAAGGTCCAATGGAGAATCTTTTGGGTACCATAATCCAAGATCTGGATAACATCTCAAGTACCTAAAAATTCTCTTTACAGCAAAAAGGTGACATTCTTTGGGAGTCACTTGATGGCGTGCACATGCACACACAGCAAACATGATGTCAGGTCTTGAGGCTGTAAGATACATCAATGAACCAATCATTGATCTATAATGCCTAACATCCACATCCTTTCCAGCTCCAAGTTTTCCCCAAGGGTATTGTCTATCCATAGGAGTAGAAGCCTCCTTCTCATGTGGAGAAAAACCATATTTCTTCAAGATTTCAGCTACATACTTGTCCTGGGAGATGAAGATACCATCTTCTTTCTGCTGAACTTGTAAACCTAGAAAGAAGTTCATCTCACCCATTGCACTCATCTTGAATTTATCTGTCATGAGCTTGGAAAATTCCTCACTCATTTTTGGATCAGTAGAGCCAAAAATGATGTCATCAACATAGACCTGCACAAGTAACACATGTTTTCCTTTCTTCTTTGTAAACAGTGTCTGGTCTATGGTGCCCCTCTTGAAACCATTTTCCACCAAGTAGGTGGACAATGTACCATACCATGCTCTTGGGGCTTGATGAAGGCCATACATTGCCTTCTTTACTCTATAAACTTTGTCTGGATTCTCAGGATCTTCAAAACCAGGAGGCTGCATTACATAAACCTCCTCAACAATTGTGCCATAGAGGAAAGCACTCTTCACATCCATCTGATAAACAGTAAAATTCATGCAAGAAGCATAAGCTAAGAAAATTCTGATAGCTTCAATTCTTGCAACTGGAGCAAAGACTTCTTCATAATCTATGCCTTCCTCTTGTGTATAACCCTGAGCTACCAAACGTGCCTTGTTTCTGACCACAATGCCTCTTTCATCTTTCTTGTTCCTTAGAACCCATCTTGTCCCAATTGGTCTCACATATCTAGGACAATCAACCAGCTCCCAAACATCCTGTATAGCAAATTGGTGAAGCTCATCCTGCATTGCTTCCACCCAACTTGGTTCCTTGAGAGCATCAAAAATTTTCTTGGGTTCTTCCTGTGACAGAAAACAGGCAAACAAACATGCTTGTACAAGAGGGGTATCAACCTTCTTGTGTATATTGGCAATAAATCCACCAAGACCTTGATGGGATCTTCTTGTCTGAACTGGAGCCATAACATCACCAATGATTTGAGATGTGGGGTGATCTTTAGCTGTGGAAGTGAGAACTCCTCCTTCAATAACTCTGGTGTCCTCAATTTCACGCTCCATGTTGCCAATATCTTCTTCAGATTTTTCTTCATCAACAGAAATCTCTTCATGGATATTGGAAGGTCCACCCTGTTCAAAATGAGAAGAGAAAAGCTGTGTAAAGGTGTCTCCAAAGTCTGATCCTTGTGTGTCAGCGTTTGGGCTAACAACGCCTGTACTGGTGTTGTCAGCGTTGGAGCCATCAGCGTCTGAATTGGTCGTGTCAGCGCTGGATTTCCCTTTGTCAGCGCTTGAAGAATCATGCATGTTTGTAGTTGGTGGTATCTGAACACCACCATTATCCTTCCTTGCAGCAGTAGCAGCAGCATAATACTCATCTGTCCATATAGGAAGTGTAACAAATTCTTGTGTGGGAGATGATATAACTGCTGGTGGTCCATCTTCCTTAGCAACCTGTATACCTGAAACATTACCAATTCTCTTTTCCAAAACACTTGAAGTTACCTTCACAATGTCTGGATCAGTAACAGGCATATAATTTAAAGCTCTAGACAAAGGTTCTAAGTCAAACAACCAATTTGGACCACTCTCAGGATCACTAGGTTTACTCTCTAAGAACCTAACATGTACCTTTTCAAGTATACGTTTTTCCTTTTTAATGTAAACCCTATATCCTTTACTCTGCACTGAATAACCCATGAAGTAGCCTTCATCACCTTTTGAATCAAATTTACCTAGGGCCTCACTAGTTTCTAACACAACTACATGACAACCAAATGGCTTAAGAAAGCCAATATTGGGCTTCCTTCCCCAAAGTAATTCATAAGGTGTTTTATTATGTATCTTGTTGACCAATGCCCTATTTTGAACATAACAAGCTGTGTTAACAGCTTCAGCCCAAAAGGCTATAGGAAAGTGGGCATCAGCCAACATGGTTCTGGCTGCTTCAATAAGGGTCCTATTCTTCCTCTCAGCAACTCCATTTTGCTGAGGAGTTCTAGCTATGCTGAACTGCCTAGTAATCCCTTTCTTGGCACAAAAATCATCTAATAACTGATTTCTAAACTCACCTCCATTGTCACTTCTAATAATTTTGACCTCATTACCATTTTTCTTTTCAATCTGGGTAATGAAATTAATCAGACTTAGGGCAGTTTCACTTTTCTTAGCTAAAAAGAAAGTCCATGTGAACCTGGAGTAATCATCAGTAATGACAAAACAATATGATTTACCCTTCAAACTCTCTATATTAGTAGGACCAAAGAGGTCCATATGCAATAAGTGAAGAGGTTTAGAACTAGAGCGACACACACTTTAGGTTTACATTGTGAATGAATGAATTATCTTGAAACCTACGGTCTATGTTTTCTTTATATACTAGAAAACATAGCTTACAAAGAAAGCTAAAGTAATAAAAAGACTCCTACGGCTTGTTCTTTTGCAACTTGTACTTTTTAGCCCTTGTCTTCTTATTTTGTTGTGTTTTGACTTATCAACTTAATAATTGGACCCAACAATCTTCCCCTAGTTGATGATGTCAAAACACTCTTCTTAAGCATGAATCCTTTGTATGTAGTACATGATCTCCAAGACGCTTCCCCTTAAGTATAGCACATATTCTTCCCCTTTTTGACACATCAATAGGGAATATGTGAAAGTATGCAATCTTGAAGATTCTCCAAAAGTAGCTCTATGTAATGATCCTGAAGAAAAATAAATAAAGTAGTCTTGATGCAGAAGTAGAATACCACAAACCTATGTTCCATGTCTTGTTTATCCATGTGATGAAGAACTTATACCTGAAGAAAAATATAAGTAGACCTCGATCCCTTGTCAATATTCTCATCCTTTGTGAGACACTGAGCACGATAATGTAACTCCTTCAAGTGTTTATGACAAGTCTTCGTCACCAACTATGTAAGCACGAACAAGTTACCTTTAAAGTCAGTGGCTGGAAGTGCATGACTTTAAGATATGATAGAACACAAACTCGCGAAAATCTTCTTCAATCATCAAACTTTCCATAAGAATTCTTCCCCTTAAGCTAACACTTCTTCATGATGAATTTGAATGAAATAGCATCGTCATACCATATGTAAAAGTGTAATGCTGAATAACTCTTTTGCAAGGCTATCCCGATTACATAGTTTAAATATCCATCAAATTCCCACGAATAATTGCTAACTCGCTTTAAAATCATTAATCCATTTAAAAATATCCGAGCCATAAATATCATCATGATATTCTAAATTATAACGGAGATTCCATGTACCTTCGTGTGTGTAATCCTCCTTTTTGTGTGCTTAAAACGTACCCATTTTCTCTAACAGCAGCTATCCATGTGTTGTCCAATATCTCTTCTGTCCAATATCTTGGTCAGATGTATTGTCCAATATCTGACAATACGTATCAGCGTTGAAGCTCATATATCGGACGACACTGTCAACCTATCAGCGTTGACTTATTCCTGTCAGCGTCGAAACTCTTTCTGTCAGCGCCCAAATAACAAGCGTCAGCGCCAACCTAAAATCCTGTCAGCGTCTATATTAAACCTTGTCAGCGTCTAAAGTTTAAACGTGTCAGCGTTTAATTTGCTAACATCAGCGTTGAAATCTATCAGCGTTAAACTTTGCTTTTGTCAACGTTGCATCCTACTTGTCAATCGTTAAATATTAACATGACCTTTTCAACCCGTGTGAATGCAAACTTAAAACATTTAAACCGTGTGAAACCTTCTTGTTTGGCTGGCTATGTGAACACAAGCAGCTATCACCAATCATAAGCAAGACATCGTGTGAACATAAAAGAATTTCCACCAATGAGAGCTAGGACTCACGGTAATATCATGAATTAGCATGCATGGGATCACAAACTATAACGAATATTAGGGTTTCGTTTTGGCCGTATGAATGCAAAATCTTCAACCAATAAGCATGTAGCAACCGTGTAAACACAAGATCTTTTGACCAATCAGAAACGAGCCCCACGAGAACAAAGCTAGACCAGCATGTAGAGGATACACGTTTATAACGAATATCATATAACCTTTTTGTTACCGTAGGTCTCAGTCACGTCCTTCCAATCACACAGCAACGATTATTCTAGGGTTTATTTATAAAACCCTAAAACCAAATCTTAGATCTAGGGTTTTGGATGAAACCCTAAAACTTTATCACCTCCAATTCGTCATAAAACATCAGATCTTCTGTTATATGTAATGATCTAGGGTTTTCAGTAACCCTAAATCATGATTTCATGTGAATATAAAAATCTGAAAATCACCTCTGCTGCCAACTTCGACGCTTAATAACTTTTGCCTGGGGATAAAACTCGACAATCCCTCCGGTGGATGTTTAGATCTATGTATGTAGAACACACATCTAAAATTTCGTGACGATCCAACGGTTCAATCAAAAGTTATGACCTTCTGAATACTGCTGCGCACACAAAAACGTCCAGAAAAATTCCATACGAATTTTTCTTCTTCACCATACACGAACACCTCGTCGGACCTAGATATCTAGAGCCTTAGGCTCTGATACCAATTGATGATCCCTATAATCGTTGGACTCAGTGGTTATGAACCATATATCTAGGTTTGATCATCGTTCATATGATAACATAGCGGAAAAGAACAATGATCATGACAAGGTGTTTAGGCACAAAGACACGAATTAAAACAATTAGGGATGTTCATTATATTAATAACAAACATCCACTAGACGTGTATACATTGAATCCCACGTCTAGTGCGACACACACTTTAGGTTTACATTGTGAATGAATGAATTATCTTGAAACCTACGGTCTATGTTTTCTTTATATACTAGAAAACATAGCTTACAAAGAAAGCTAAAGTAATAAAAAGACTCCTACGGCTTGTTCTTTTGCAACTTGTACTTTTTAGCCCTTGTCTTCTTATTTTGTTGTGTTTTGACTTATCAACTTAATAATTGGACCCAACAAACATGTTTTTATTTATTCTTCTTATTATTATGATATTTATAGTAAGTTAAATTTCCACAATCTCATGATCAAAAGTCCATGACGCTGACACCCTTAATGTGTTCTCACTTTAATTAAAAGGGAAGAAAAAAAAGGAGTTACGAGTTAAGATATTAAGCCTAAACCGCTAAAAACTTCATTTATTAAGCAATTATTATTCAAGCGTGAAAAATAAATACGAGGAGATTAAATCAAACACAAAAATACTTACACAAAGAAGAATTAACCTTAGAAACTTATGATTAAACTATATCATCTCTTGTTCTCCATATTGTAAAATTTCAAAAATGTGAAATCAATGGATACTTAGCCTATTAAATCGATGTTTTGGGTTTTCAAGTCATCTATAGGATCTTGCATCTTCTTATACTTTTTCAAGTTTTAGAATTTGAGTTTTAAAGTTCCCTTGATAAACGACTTTCTAGGATCAATTATAGGAACTTGCGAAAAGTTCTTGTTCTTAAACCCGTATGAGTTAAGACTTTCGCGTTTTAAAGTTCCCTATATAGAAGCCTAACAAAACTTGATTTAAACATGTTAAGGAAAAGCTAAGGTAAAAACCGAGTCGAGTCAAAAACTATTTTTATTTTCACCAACGGAAAGCCTACATTTGTGTCAAAAGCACTTATTTTCTTTATTAAAACTTAAAAATAACACTAAAAGTTTAAAATTTTATGAAAAACGAGAAAAACAATTACGTTTAGACACGACAAAAGCAATTGCAAGCGATTATATCGATTGACTTCCCCATTCTAAAACCAAACATTGTCCTCAATGTTTGTTAGCTCAAGAGTAACACCCCTTGCTAAAACACGAAGAGTCAAATGCAAAATCCTAACATGGAAAGAGCACGCAAATCTAAAAGCCGTTTATTAATTATGCCTCAAGATAAAAAGTTAGTCGATAAAAATCAAAGGATAAAGAGTGTGCCCCTTTTGACAATTAAAGAATGGAAGATCAAGTGGACCGGTAAAACCGAACACGAGAGTCTTCAATGATTAGGGTCATACCTAAGATTCACAACACAACAAAACACGAGCACGATCTTGAAAGATCAAGCCTTATTAGTGTTAGAAAATAGAAAGAAGATAGAATGTATGGGACTCCCCCACAAGGCACCACGTTTTTGTTAACCGAGTCATGAGCTCGACTCGATCCCCGCATTCATTGGTTCTTATGAAAAGTTTGAAGATCCGGAACAACCTCCGTAGGTATGTCCCCTCCAAAGTAATGTTTCACACGATGACCATTCACCTTAAAGTTAGGCCCGTCTTTTTGAGCAAGCTCAACGGTGCCATAAGGGAAAACTTGTGAAATGGTGAATGGTCTGGACCAACGGGATTTAAGCTTTCCCGAGAAAATCTTAAGTCTAGAGTTGAATAAGAGGACTTGATCACCAACATTGAAAATGCGGTTTTTGATCTTAGAGTCATGAATCCTCTTAGTCTTCTCTTTATAGATCAAAGAATTTTCATAAGCTTGATCCCTTAACTCACTTAGTTCATTCAATTGAACCTTGCGATGATCACCCGCGGTCCTCAAATCAAAGTTACAATGCTTAAGAGCCCAATACGCCTTATGTTCGAGTTCAGTTGGCAAGTGGCATGCCTTTTCGTAGACCAACCTAAATGGTGTACAACCATTTGGCGTCTTGTAAGCCGTACGGAAAGCCCACAATGCATCATCCAATTTATCCGACCATGAAGTGCGATTTCTCCAATAGAACGCTCCAATATCCTCTTAAGAGCTCGGTTTGAAACCTCCACTTGACCACTCGTTTGAGGGTGATAAGCCGTCGAAAGTCGATGAGTGACACCATATTTCTTTAGAACTTTTTCAAATTATTCATTACAAAAATGGGTCCCACGATCACTTAATATAGCCCGTGGAGTTCCAAACCTAGCGAAGAGTTATTTCAAAATTTTCACCACAACTCGAGCATCATTCGTGGGAAAAGCTTTAACTTCAACCCATTTAGACAAATAGTCCACAACTACGAGAATGTACTTATTCCTTTCGAAGTTGGAAATGGCCCCATAAAATCGATCCCCCAAATGTCAAAGATTTCACAAACTTGGATAATGTTTTAAGGCATTTCATCCCTTTGTGAGTTCTTTCCTTGACGTTGACAAGCATCACAAGTCTTAATCAAGTCTTTGGCATCATGATATATGGAAGGCCAAAAGAAGCCGGCATCAAAGACTTTCTTCACGGTGGCGTTGGCACCATGATCTCCCCCGGTGGGTCCCTCATGACAAGATTTAAGGATATCTTGAGCTTCTTTGCAAAACACGCACCTACGAATCACTTGATCCACGCACACACGAAACAAATAGGGGTCGTCCCAAAAGTAATAGGATATATCCTTGAAAAACTTTCGTTTTTGTTGGGACGACATACCCTTGATCACAAACTTCCCCGCATGGTAATTTGCAATGTCCGCAAACCATGGGGTACTATCATCACCACGAAAAGCAATCATACCAAGCGTCTCGAGAGGAAATGTTTCATTGATTTCCTTATTCTCTCGATTGCTTTGGTGAGGATTCTCAAGTCGAGATAAATGATCGGCCGCGAGATTCTCGGCTCTTTTTTTCTAGAACTTTGAAATTAAATTCTTGAAGGAGGAGAATCCACCAGAGCAACCTCGGCTTTGCATCTTGTTTACTAAAAAGATATTTGATAACCGAGTGGTCCGTATACACTATGGTTTGAGACAAGACGAGATATCGTCTAAACTTTTCAAAAGCATACACAACGGCAAGTAACTCCTTTTCCGTTGTGGTGTACTTTGTTTGAGCATCCGTCATAGTCTTACTTGCATAGTGTATAGGCAAGAAATGTTTTGACTTACGTTGCCCCAAAACCGCACCTACCGCGTAATCACTAGCATCACACATTATTTCAAAAGGTAGGTTCCAATCCGGAGCAACTAAAATCGGAGATTCGGTTAATTTACTTTTAAGCATCTCAAAGGCTTGAATACACTCATCCTAAAAGAGGAATGGAGTCTCTTTTTCCAAAAGATAGGTCATAGGCCGAGCTATCTTAGAGAAGTCTTGGATAAAATGTCTATAGAAGCCGGCATGGCCGAGAAAACTCCTAACTCCCTTAACGGTGGTGGGTGGAGGTAATTTGGCAATCATGTCGATTTTAGCCCTATCAAACTCAATACCGGCCTTAGAGATCTTATGTCCTAACACAATTCCCTCTTTGCACATGAAGTGACATTTTTCGTAATTAAGCACAAGATTCGTTTCCTCACAACGTTGCAACATTCTTTCCAAGTTAGAGAGACATGAAGTGAAAGATTCCCCAAAAACCGAGAAATCATCCATGAAGACTTCCATGGTTTTTTGGATCATATCATGGAAAATGGCCATCATACACCTTTGGAATGTCCCCGGAGCATTACATAGTCCAAAAGGCATTCGATGATAAGCAAATGTTCCATAAGGACAAGTGAATGTGGTCTTTTATTGATCACGAGGGTCAATGGGAATTTGGGAATAGCCGGAAAATCCATCCAAAAAGCAATAGAATTCATTTCCCGCTAGTCTCTCTAACATTTGATCCATAAAAGGTAATGGGAAATGATCCTTCCTAGTGGCATCATTAAGCTTCCTATAGTCGATAGAAACACGCCAGCCGGTCACAAGTCTAGTAGGAATCAACTCATTATCCTCATTAGTAACAACCGTCATTCCTCCTTTCTTTGGAACATAATGCACGGGACTAACCCATGGACTATCCGAGATAGGGTAGATCATTCCGACGTCTAGAAGTTTAGTGACTTCCTTTTTGATCACCTCATGAATCTTTGGATTGACCCTTCTTTGATTTTGGATAGCGTGTTTATAATCTTCCTCCATTAGAATTTTATGAGTACAAAATTTTGGATCTATACCCTTAATGTCGGAGATTTTCCACGCAATGGCCCATTTATGTTTCTTAAGCACTTTAATAAGTTCATCCTTTTCATTTTCCTTTAATCCCTTAGCAATAATCATCGGTAACTTATCCGTTCCTTCAAGAAAAGCATACTCCAAATGAGTGAGAAGTTCCTTAAGTTCTAGTTCGGGTGCTTCTTCAATAGATTTTTTCACTTTAGTCTCATTTTCACTCACAACTTTTAAATCCATAGGTGGCGATTCAAAAGGATCTTCATTCAAAAAGGCTTCAAGCAAATCGATATCTCCCTCCATATCATGATAATCCTCATCATATGTAGATGGTAAATCCGGTGTGCTAAGAAAAGCACCCACCTCCTCCAAGATAAAATCACTAGCCCCAAATGGAGTAAGGGGTGGAGACGAAAGGGCAATAATAGGATCCGATAAAGAAGGATTGCCACTTTCGGAATTAGCCGAGAATCCAAGCACTTCTTGAGAATATTCTTCACAAGAAACATCAATCACATCGATTTGATTAATTGATTCCTCGTAATACTTGGAAGAATGTTTAGAGATATTACCAACATCAAGTGTAATACTTTCATCATCAAAACGTAAAGTCAATTTCCCCGCTCTCATGTCAACTATAGAACTAGCCGTCATTAAAAACGGTCTTCCCAAAATAAGTGGTACACGAGAATCTTCGGGATAATCGCAAACTACAAAGTCTGTTGGAAAGACGAGTTTCCCTACTTTGACAAACACGTCCTCGGCTATACCTTTTGGAAAGGCGATCGATCGATCCGCTAGCTTGAGAGTCATCTTAGTAGGTGTAAGTTCGATAAGTGATAACCTTTTCCACATAGAAAGAGGCATCAAATTAATGCTAGCGCCAAGACCGGCTAATGCTAAGCATTCTTCCATATTATAGAAATCACATGGTATCAAAAACTTGCCCGGGTCTCCAAGCTTTTTGGGAAGCTTTTGTGTAAGAACCGGGGAACAATTAGCATCTAAAGATGTAGACACTTCATCCAATTTCCCTTTATCGTTCATCAATCTCTTAATAGTCGAAGCAAACTTAGGCATGTAAAGAAATGCATCCGCAAAACTAACATTGATATAAAGATTCTTAAACATCTCTAAAAAAGTAGTCATTTGAGCATTGGACTTTTTGCGGAGCTTCTCTTGGTTAAGTCTCGAAGGGTAGGGTAGTGTGGGTTTAGTCCTCGGAAGCTCGGGTTCCGGAATAGGCAGTTGGTCAACCTTTGGTGGAATAGGAATTTCCTTTTCTTCAACCACCTCGGGTTCTTGCTCCACTTCCCTCACCGGAGAGGTACTCACATGTGGAAGCAAAGGTCCGTCTAAAGCCTTCCCACTACGTGTGGTTATAGCTTTCATCTCACCCTTCGGGTTTGGAATGGTGTTGCTAGGTAAGCCACCCGAAGACGAGGAAGGTTTGCTCATAAAAGATTCAAACATCAAAAGCAATTTGTTTTGACCTTGTTCCAAACTTTGTTGCATACGATTTTGACTTTGCTCTAATCTTTTTTCAAAACGGTTTTGGTTTTGCTCTAGTCTTTGTTCAAAACTTTGTTGGTAAGCTCAATCTTGTTATTTTGCCCCTTGATCGTATTTTGAAACTCATTTTTTAAAGTTGCCATTTGTCCTTGAACATTGTTTTGAAAAGCTTTCAAATTTGCCTCATTTGTTTTAATGTAGCTTGACAAATCATTTTGGTTATTATGAAAACCTTGATTGTTTTGATTAGCATTAAACCCATTTCCTTGATTGTAATTCCCTTGGTTACCACGGTTAAAATTATTCCCATTGTTCCCATTGTTGTACCTATTTTGAACCGGTGGAAAACCTGGTGGAGCAACATGATTTTGACGAGGAACTTGACCGTTGGAGCCATAAGTTCCCGTCGCAAAAAAAGCACTAGCTTGATCAAACCCCGTGGTTGAACAAGCATAATTCGGATGTGCTCCACCACATGATACACAAAATTTCTTAACCATATTAATCGATTCATGAGGATTCTTCCTAATCTCATTCAACAATGTAGCAAATCCATTATCAGTCTTAGAGTTCAATCTATCAATCTCGGTATTAGATGAATTCACATTGGAAACAACCGGTGTGTTTCGTGAATATTGCACTCTAGACTTATTCTCAATTATACCCCACGCGTCTCTCGGAGTTTTTCTTAAAATATTACCATCCGCGGCGGCATTTAAAGAATCTTTTTCAACCATATTAAGTCTATTATAAAAAGTATTGATTTGGTGCAATTCCGAGAAACAGTGGTGTGGACATTGTCTTAACAAATCTTTAAACCTTTCCCAAGCAACTCCAAACGATTCATGCACTTTTTGTTCAAATATAGTGATCTCGTTCTTAAAGTGTGTTGTTTCGGATGGTGGAAAGAAGTAATTCATGAACTTAGACACTAAATCATCCCATGTCAAAATCGAACCTGGTGGTTCTTTCTCATACCAAATCTTAGCGTTACCCTCGAGCGAGTACGGAAAAAGCATGAGCTTAATCGCGTCATTCGGCACATCTATGAACTTGAGAGTCGAGGTAATACGATGAAAATTCCGAATGTGAGAGTGCGGGCTATCGGTCTCATTGCCACGAAATTTGTAACACCCCATTTTGATAATGGAAATGTCACATGCAATTATGGCGTGTCATCAAAGCATACAAGGAAAAATGTTTAAACATTACTTGACCATAAAAGGAAAATACCGGAATCAAACATCGGTAGTCCAAAAGTAAAGCTAATCACACACAAACATAGTATAATAAAGGAGAGGACTAAACAATGTCCATAGCAAATGTATCATAAGAAAGTAAATGCATAAAGTAAAGAAGGCTAGAAAGCTTCCAGTCCATATGCACGTACTCTTAATGTCTACGAGCGTCCCTGAGTACCTGCCGTTTAGGGAACATAGAAAAGGAAAACGGTTGAGCAATACGCTCAGTGCACGGATGTACAATAAAGCATGAATAGGATAAGCATATAACATATAACAGCGGAAGAAAACTAAGTCCCGAGTAACCTGGTTAAGTCTTGATAAAACTGGTTTTATAGTTTGAAAGCTTTATGTTTATCTTGTAAAAACTGTTTATCATATTTTACCATTAGCCAATATAAGTCATGAAAATCCACCGTGCATGAATACTTGGAGGGGTGACCTCATCATGCAAATTAGAGGGGCTGCCTCTAATTTAATATACTGGTTTTTGGGTAGGAGGGATCAACTCCTTGTGAAGAATGCAAGGCACACACCACATTCACCATGAAATCCTGACTGAAAACATGTAACTAGGATGCACCCATACGCCCCACATGATAAATATAATATAAATGGCCAAAAGCTGAAGGGACGCCACGAGCAATCACTTCGTCGTGGTGAAGTCATAACATCAGTGCCTCTAATGTTATGGTTATGGTACCTCCATAACTAGGTGAAACTGGTCATGCATGTATATGGCTATAGGTATTCTTAATTAAACATAAGCAAATCAAACACGTAACTTATACTACGGGAAAATATTCGGATGCATACGGGGAATCATAATAAGGAAAGAATGTCCATACTGAAAGGACGGGAATCCGTACCTTATGTCCAGTGAAAGAAGGAGATGAACTGAGAGGAATCCAACTTCCGTATCACTAATGCTACATAAATACATACATGAATAAGTATCTGCTTACTAAATACGTAGCTGGTTTTATGTCATGTCTTAGCTTATTTTATATGTTCTTACCATGTTTTACTGTTTGAAGCCTTAAACTGTGTTTATCTTATATTCTGTTTAATCTGATTAAGTATTTCTGGTATTTCATGTATTATTATACTTACTGTGTAATAATAAGTAACTTCCCAAAAATAGCAGGTTTCCTAAAATAGAAAGTTTCCAAAAATAGAAAGTTTCCAAAAATAGAAAGTTACCAAAAATAGAAAGTTTCCAAAAATAGAAAGTTTCCAAAAATAGAAAGTTTCCAAAAATAGAATTACTGCTTAAAATAGATAAGTTTCTAAAAATAGAAGGTTTCCATAAATAGATTAGCTGTCTTATTTAATTAAGTTTCTAAAAATAGAAAGTTTCCATAATTAGAAATAAGCTGGTTAAATAAGCTAAGTATATAAGCCTAAGTGTTTTCATGATTATTTTCTAAGTCATATGATATAATGTATAGTTTATTAATTATTTCATGTAATTAAAATAAACTATAGGTTAAGATATTTAATTAAAGTATAACATGTTTTTAATTAAATAAAGTTAAATACTTAGGTTAAAACATGTATTATTATTTATTAATAATATAAACTAAGTCATGTTAATTAATTAATTATAACCATGGTTTTCAAATAATTAATTAATTATAAGTCTAAAATATAAAAATACTTAGGTTTACTTAATTTCATGATTATTAATAATTAAAATAACCTAAGTCATGTTATTAAATTAATCATGTCATGTTATTAATTTAATTTTAACACAAGATCATAAAAAAACAAAAAAAAACTAAACATACACCATGAACCGGATCTTGACTAAGAACCATGAACCGGACATGAAATCGACACCATACCCCGAACCAAGTCGGGGTACCCCTTGTCTTGATGTTGCCGTGGGACCCACACCCACCAACCGGGACCATATGGTCTCGGTGGTGGTCAAGTGGCCAAACCGAGACCCTCTTGGGTTCGGTGTAGGTTGCAGCCAAAACAAAAACACCCCTGAACATCCCTTTTGATTTTATTCCAACCCTAATTCATGTTAGATCTATGATTTAATTAGGTTTTATAAAAAAACATAACATGTTCTTAATTAATTAAAAGATTAAATCAAAAGGCAAAAGGTTTAAATGATTTACCGAACACGTGGATCTAAATAACGATGAACAAACACGAACACCAACAACAATTACAAGATCCAAGATCAACAAACACCCCTTTTGGTGTTTTGAAGGTGGCGACCAAAAGAGAAAAAGAAGGAGGAGAGGAGGATTTTAGGTTTTCTGTAAAATCTTCTGTAAAACAATTATGAGTAGTGTAATTTCCTTAACCTCCTTTTTAGTGAAAAAATTGAAATGGGCTTGGCCCATTTCTTCCTTGTAGCCGCGGGTAGGGGGCCCCACATGGGGTACCCGTACCTTTTTCCGTGTCTCGATGTTTAGTTATTCGTTCGTGATTATTTGTGTTCGCGTTTTATGTGTTCTCGTTACGTAATTATCGTGATCTAATATATTTATTTACGCTCGTAATAAATATATATACGTAATTAATAATAGTTCGTGTTTTAATTATGTTGTCCCTAATATATGATGATTCTAGCACACAAATTTATGAAAGAAAGGTAGATATGAGATGAGTTTTAGAGAGAGAAAGTTGTGAGAGAAAGTAGAGAGAAATGGTTGGAGAAACTTGTGGAATATTAGATTAGGAGAAAAATGAAATGACCAACACCCTTCCTAACATGCTAGGAAGGGTTTATATAGCCTTTGCTTACATGTAGCTTAATAGGCTATATGATCATGGGCCGGGCTTTCCTTTTGGGCTTTGGTTACTTATAAATGAACCTTAGCTTAAAGTTAAGCCCGTAATGACACGACTAATATACTACCTATTACAATGTTCTAAAATACGATACATAATAAACATATGACCGAGCATTCTTGTTTGGCTCAATATTTTGAGGCTAACAATCTCCCCCAATGAGAGGTAATAAACCTTGGCCATTTAGGAATTTTGTAGAGATTACTAATCTCGCCATAAATGAGTCTTGAAAGTGTAATCGTAGTCTTGTTCCTTCATGCTGTGATCTTTGAGCCTTTGTCGTTGTCTTTCGACTTTGTCTTTAAGCTTGAGATCTTCAAATCATCCTTGACTTGTCTTTGCCATCTTGTGATCTTGTGTATTCATCCACATGCTCACACTATTAATTGTTGAATATGTCTTTAGGCATGAGTATGTGGTTTTGAATCTTTGACTTTGCCGAGTACACCGTGACGCCACCTTCTCGAGACAAAACATAGACACGAACTGAATGGCTTTGACATTCGTCCTAAATCGGTAGCGTTTTACCTCCGGTCGGTGAAGACCGTTATACGATATTAAATATCGTACCTGTGATCAAGTAGATTCAATTAAGAATCTCCTTGACAGGGTTTCGCGGCTGTACTAGCCGTTCTCTTTACTCGACCGTCTCAAAGCAAGACTGCGAACATAAAGAGTGAATCAATTGGATAGATATCCGCTTGATTAAAGTCGTCAATTCAAATTCCTGGAACAAGTGTGATTCATAAAGAATCTTACCATTGTTGCTTTCCAGTTGGCACAAGTTTGATTCATAAGAATCTCACAAGTCACCTACCGTAGCGCTGTTTGATGTTGACGCTAGAAGGATTTCCATTCGTCACTGTGAATATTAATGAATATCACTCTGAATGTTCTGGCAAGACCATAAAGATATTGCGTAGAAACCTGAAACGAGTTTGAATCAATTCAGAATCAAACCACTGTTGCTTTTCACTTTTCCACATGTTCAATTCATAAAGAATCTTGCATATGACCTACCGCAGTGCTGTTTGATGTTAACACTGGAAGGATTTCCACTCATCATTGTGAATACTAGGTAGTATCACTCTGAGTGTTCTAGCAATATCACAAGGATATAGCGTAGGACTCTCTTGATCTTCATCCGTGTGTCCTAGCGAGATTTGATTGATCTCTTGGCTCTAGACTCGATTTGTGCACTTTTAGTGGTCGGAGGCTGGAGCAGATGCCACCTATTCAATATCAACTATCCCGAAGTGAGAAAGTCAATAGAAGTCATGTTGTTCTCCGTGACAATAAAAAAACGTCTTTTGAGAGAAGCCTGAGTAGCTAGGAAAGGGTTGTGCATACATCACTGGGTCCATGATGAGTTTGTCTTCATGATGAGTTGACCCGGTTTCTGCCTAAGTTGTATGGAGGGCTTCTTTCTTTAGACCCTTTATCCTTACATTTCTTTTTCATTCTTCAACCCCTTCAATGCTTACCAAGACATCATTAATAGCACCTTGTTGTGATTGTTCCAGTGCTATCATCAGTACTTAGTCGGCATTCAGCTACGTTCACATTCTACTCCATCTTTCCTAAGGACTTCTAATAATCTATTGGATTGTCCCTGGGAAGATCCCTCCGGTTCTGGTTGGGTCATAGGACTTAAACCTAACCACCCTTTTGACACCAATAACGTCGTGAATTAAAGATGTTGTGGGTATTTGATCGTAACCATGAAAACCACTTTAAATTCTAACAAAGTGTTTGAAAAACATTTAACACCTTGCTAGTTTTGTCGTTTTAGAAATGCTCCCCCTTCAAATGTGCATCGATAATCCAAAGTGTTTCTCACATGTAGGTAAGAGTTAAAGTGCTTGAGTCTTATATTAGATCACATTTTAATCACATTTTCTCCCCTATCTCTAATATATAAAATCTTTTGATATTAGAGATACCAAATTTGATTAAAATATATTTTGAAAAATAGTCTTGAAATCTCCGGGAGAAAGATGTGTTAATCTTTTGCATGAAGTTAAAATGCTCCCCCTCAGAAATTGATCCAATTGAATTGTCATTGTGAGGATATGATCCACATTTCGCTTTTTGAGGATGGGAGTTGTTGAACACACAATTTTGGAAAGATTTTGAATATCATTGAAAAATTCTTGAAAAAATTGTGTTCAACGCTTTTTGAAAAATCAATTCTTTTTGTCGAAAGGTTTTTCTAAAGCATAAACTTGAGTTCATAGACTTTGAATGTCTTGACGAATCCACTCAAGTGTAAGAAGATTTAACTTCTTTTGCTAAGGGTAAGAGCACGAAATCGTACACTCCCCCGTGAATATAGTTCCGGGTTGCAATCTGAAAGTGATTACAAGCCATTGTGTTGAGCTCAAAACGTTGAATGTTTTGTGACTAGCTCAACCCGTGATAGATTGCTCTACCCGTTGTTTGGAAATATTGTCCAAAATAGACAATTTCCTTTATTAAAAGAAGAAATGACATGTTTTGAAAAATATTTACAACTTTCATTCGAGCTTTATGTACACACCCGTGTCGTTATTGAGCGACATTTCTAGGCACGTCCATATTATCGATACTGAAAGACATGTCGAGAAGAATATTTTTTGATTTTAAAAGATTTTTAATTTTGTGTTTTGCTTTTATGTGTTTTATATTTTTGTATTTTACTTTTTCAAAGATATTTACAAGTTGATGTTTGATAGATAAATCAAGCAGGCACCTTTGCCAGAATCTCCAGGTCTGCTGGAGTCAAACATCTCATACCAATTTGCCTAACGAGGTACTCAAACCTATCTTTCGACAGAGCTTTCGTAAACAAGTCGGCTAATTGGTAATCCGTTCCAACAAAGTATAGTTCAACGATACCTCTTTCAACTTGTTCCTTTATGAAGTGATATCAGACATCAATGTGCTTCGTGCGGGAATGTTGTACCGGATTGCAGGAGATGGCTATGACCGACTTTGAGTCACAGTACATAGGTACTTTATCAAAGTGAAAGCCATAATCCGTGAGTTGTGTTCTCATCCATAGAACTTGAGCACAACACGCAGATAGAGACACATACTCCGCTTCTGCTGATGAGAGTCACGTGCAATCCTGCTTCTTGGAAGACCATCCCACAAGCTTATCTTGACCTAGAAATTGTGCACCACCAGAAGTACTTTTTCGTGTATCAAGACACCCTGCATGATCAGAATCTGAATAGGCCGTTAGAAAGAAACCGGTTTCCCTCGGATACCAGAGTCCCAAATGAATGGTATTCTTGAGGTACCGAAAGATCCGTTTAACCTCCTTGAGGTGCTTTTCAGTGGGTCGTGCTTGATAACGTGCACAATAACACGTAGCATGTGAAATATCAGGTCTGCTTGCTGTCAAGTACATGAGGGACCCGATCATGGAACGATATCTCGTTTGATCTATGGGTAATCCCTCCAAGTCAGCATCTAGCGATGTGGTTGATAATGGTATCCCAACGGGGTCACATGAAGTCATACCATGCCTTTTGATTATCTCTTGACAATACTTAGCTTGGTTTATAAAGATACCACTTGGGGATTGGTGAACTTGAATTCCTAGAAAGAATTTTAGTTCGCCCATCATTGACGTTTCAATTTTTCTGTGGATTACTTTTTCAAACCATTTTGAAAGTTTTGGGTTTGTAGACCCGAAAATAATGTCATCAACATAAATTTGCACAAGCAAAATGTCATCCCCATATTTATAAGTGAACAAAGTTAGATCAATGGAACCTTTTGAGAAACCTTTGGATACCAGAAATTTCGAGAGCTCGTCGTACCACGCCCTTGGAGCTTGCTTGAGTCCATATAGTGCCTTGTGGATACGATACACCTTGTCAGGATAATGAGGATTGACAAATCCTTCCGGCTGCGTGACATAGACTTCTTCCTTCAAAGGACCGTTAAGAAACGCTGTCTTTACGTCCATTTGATAGACAGTGAATCCCTTATGTGCAGCATAAGCAAGGAAAATCCTGACCGCTTCCATGCGAGCAACTGGTGCAAATGATTCATAAAAAACAATTCCCTCTTTCTGGCCATACCCCTTAGCCACTAGCCTAGCTTTGTTCTTGATGATCGTATTCTCTTCATCCATCTTGTTTTTCCAGATCCAACGAAGATTTAATGGAGTCACATCGTATGGTCTATCAACAAGTTCCCAGACTTTAAGTCTTTCAAATTGTTGAAGTTCATCCGTCATCGATTCAATCCAAGCATGATCAACCATGGCTTCTTTGATGTTTTTCGGTTCAGCTGTACTCACGGCGAGTGCGAACATACAAACATCGCCATCGGTTGCTAGTTGTCGTCTTATACGAACAGGCTGTAAAGGGTTTCCAATTACGTGAACCAAAGGATGATCTCGGGTCCAATGATGTGTTGAAGGATGTCGTTGATAGAACTTATGCATATTTGATGAATCAACGTGGCGAGTAGAAGACTCTCTAGTTTCGTGTACCGGTGTACCGAATGGGTTGTGAAAATCGTCATCGTCAGATAATGCACTGTCTGCTTGATTTGTGTTCTCTGGAGCAATGACAGTAGTTGTGGATGTTGTAGGATCGATTGTTGAAGTGATATTCTAAGGAGGTAAATCTGCAACAACCCGTGTTGAAGTAGATGAAGTTGTATCCTTTTGTTGACGATGAACGGTATCATCATTCTTATCATGAGTGACAACGGAAGACTTCGATGCAACTTGTTTCTCCCCCGTGAAATATTCATCATACATTGGTCCATATAACATTTCCAACTCTTCAAGTGTCGTGTCCACTGTCATATCTGCTCTAGGAACATGTTCAGGAACCAGCTTTGAACTTGACGGTTCATTGCTGTGGTCTTGAGTTCCGAGTTCCGTGCGGTTGTGAACGGAAGTCGTTTGTCGTTGTGGATCGGGACTTAAACTGCTTTGTTCAAGTGCCATTTCTTGCAATTCATCATATCTGATATGAATAGTCTCGACTATCAATTTTGTTCTCTTGTTGTACACTCTGTATCCCTTAGACTGAGTTGCATATCCCACTAAAATGCATGCATCACCTTTCTCTTTCATCTTGTCCAGATTTTCACCATCTCGAATAATGTAACACGTACATCCAAAAACATGAAGGTGTTTGAGTGAAGGTTTGCGATCATTAATTATGTGATATGGTGTCTTTTCGTGTCTTGGGATAACTAAGGAGCGGTTTTGTGTGTAGCATGCGGTTGACACGGCTTCGGCCCAAAAGTATAGTGGAAGTTTTGAAGCGGATAATAATGTTCGAGCAGCCTCAACTAAAGTACGGTTTCGTCTTTCAACAACGCCGTTTTGTTCGGGTGTTCGAGCAATAGATGTTTCATGCTCAATTCCTTCGGCTTCAAAATAATTTCTCAGTTTTGAATTCAAAAATTCTGTACCTCTGTCAGTATGAACCACTTTAGCTTGAGCTTGAAGACCACGTTGTATCACTTTAAGGAAGCTGATGAGAACATCGGGTGTTTCATCCTTGGATCTCAAGAAGTGAGTCCATGTGTACCTTGAGTAGTCATCGACAATTACCATAACGTATTTCTTCCCATTGATACTTTGAACACGCATGGGACCACACAAATCTATATGAAGAAGATCTAACCGTCCTTTAGAGCTTGGTGTAGTCTTTGTCTTGAAACTACTCCGTTTAGCTTTACAAAGCTCACAGGAAGAACAAAGATGATCTTTGATGAATTTCAAGTTAGGAAGGCCTCGCACAATATCTTTCTTGGAAAGCAAGTTGATGGTATCAAAGTTAAGATGAGATAAACGTTGATGCCATAACCAAGCTTGAGTCGTTTAAGCTTTAGCCATGATACAGATTGGAGCTGAAGATGTGGAGTCTTGTAGTGAAATAGTGTAGAGATCAGTACCCCGTGTTCCGGTAAGTATGTCATTCCCATCATAATCACGAACAAAACATGTCTTCTTTCTAAAAGCAACCTCCAAATCCGCATCATAGAATTGACCAACCGAGAAAAGATTGTGATTGAGCCCTTCGACGTAGTAAACCCTTTTGATAGTGATATTCCCCTGAACCAAGTCTCCATATCCTAGGATCGGTGCAAATTGATCATTTCCGAATCGGACCGTACCCATGAACTTCTCCACGAAGTTAATTAGAAGCTTGAGATTCCCCGTCATGTGCTTCGTGCATCCGGAGTCCAGTATGAAGAGAATTATTTCGATCACCTGGAGAAGAATTAATACACGATGGAGCATTTGCTAAATTGGATTCCATGTTAGTTGTGATTTCCGATTCATTAGTTTCCCTAGTTTCATCACTTAGAGGCACACTAACGCTCGTAGTCACATTTTCTTTCCTAACCTTAGGCATCCATTTATATCCTGGAGGACATTGATTAGCAAACCACCATTTCCAAGGCTTGCTAGCAGACTCATATAATTCCCTAATTCTGCTTCTAGGGTTCTTAGTGGTGGAGTCTAATGCAATACTTTTCCTAGGGGGGTTGCACCAGAATGGTTCACTTTGCGTTTGGGTTTTCTAGCACTAATAGGCATCACAGTTTGCTTCTTAGTTCTAGTTTCTACGCCTTTGACATTATTCGAAACACACATATCATGATTAGCATTAGCACACTTTCCACATTTCACACAAACAAACTTAACTTTCATAGCATTCAAAGTCGAATCATTCAAATCATCATTACACGCGATTACAGACGTTTTATTCTTAGAAACATTGAAAATCCTAGGGTGGTCTTCTACTTCCTTCATCTTCCCTTGACTTTTGTTTTGCCAGACCTTTTCATTCATGCGAGTGCTCTTAAGCTGGGGTCGGCTAACACTAGCAGTGGGGACTACTCCTGTAGTAAAAGACACACGTCTATTAGTGTTTCTAGAAGTCTGAGGTGATTGACTTTATTTGTTTTGTGTAGGTTTAGTGGCCAATATATACATCCCTGGATTAACCACATTTGTGTTCTTAATGCTTTGTGATCGAATATGTGTTTTGGGAGTGTTTTATGGTAACCTATCCTTCCCATCCGTCTTGGGGGCAAACACAGGTTTTGCAAATGCAGAATTAGAGAAAACAGGTGGTTTTCCCAAGACAGAGGGTCTAGTCACTTTTTGAGCATTGGGTTGTCTTACAACAAGTTTCTTAACACTAGGTTCCACAATCTTCCCACCCATCTTAGCAACGAGTTTCTGCAACTCTGCTATCGCTCTGTCCCTGTCTTGTAACTGAGCTTTCAACCCTTTAATTCCCATATTCTGTTCGTTCATTTCTCGAAACGTTTGGGAAAGTTTTTCTTGCAATTTATTATCATGTGGAAAACTACCAACGTCTTTTTGCAAAGCAAGTTCAAGAGAATGACAATGTTTTTGAAGGAAATCAGTTTTGTGTTGAAGTAACTCATAAGCCTTTTTGTCAACATTTTCTTTATGTTTTGAAAGCTCAAGTTCAAGATGCTCACACTCTTTGATTTTATCAAGATATTTGCATGCAACATCAGAATATTCATCAATATCAGCACAAGATTGAAGAGTAACACACAAAATATCTTTGGAGAGACATTCTTCTAAGAGTAGATCATATTCGTTTGAAAATTCTAATTTGTCATTTTGAAGGTTATCAATTTCTTTTTCAAGAGACTCAACATATTTCAAATCATCAAACATTTCATACTAAATTAAATTTTCAAACTCAAGAACATGTTCTTTTATTATCTTCGTATTTGGTATTAAAAGTTCTTTCACAAGCACAGTTATGTCGTGAGGAATCTCGGTTTTCCACTTATCCTTTTGACGTTTCTCCCAATCGCTTTCAACAATTGATTGAACATTATTAACGTGGTGTTTAAGAAAACCAAGTATTTTTCTACTTTTGCTTTTAGAAGCATCTAGAGGCAAATAGTTAATATATTTAAAAACATTAGTTTTCCTCTTAGTGGCAAAAGCTTTTTTCCATTGAATTCTTTTTTGTTTGCATTCTAAAAAGAATTCCTCACGAGACTTCTGTTTTTGTGGAGTGAAAAGACCATAAAGACTGTTTTAATAAGCATAGTTATATGGTTTCACAAAATCTTTATTGACCGGTGATCTACTCTCCTCATCCCAAAGGGACGTCTCTTCACTATCGATGTTAGCTACTGGGCAGTCATTATCAGTCCATTCGGACTCATCAAGATATAAGTGAGGGTTCGCAGCTTGAGCTTGTTCGAGGTACTTGGGGGTGGCAAAGCTAGGTTGACCCTTGAAAAACGACCGAGGTGCTATCATTCTTACGGTTTGAATAGAGTCATGTGTATTATAAACAACTTTTTTCAAAAAATCGACTTGTTCTTCGAGATCCTTTACTTTTTCAGTATCTTTGCTTTGTCTATTTTTGAAATCTTGTTTTAATGTTTCAACCTCTTGTTTCTTCTCGTCAAGAATTTTAGCAGAATCGGTGGTGTTCATAGAAAGCCTCTGTTCAAGTTCATTAACTTTTGTTGTGGCAAGGTACGTTTTTTGACGTTCATCACTTAATAAAACATTAAATTGACGTTTTTCTTTAGTTAACAAAGAAAGAGCTTCATTGTATTTTTTTTCAAAATCGTCCTTTTTAACGTTGATGACACGACTTTTGTACCCCTCAAGCTCGTTGGTCTTTTGAAGAAGCTCAGCCCTATAACTATCAATAGTCTCACTAGATTTTATAAGAGCGGCTTTGCATTCTTCAAAGTTTTGAGTGAGCGCTGCGTTTGCCTTCTTTAATTGCTTTTGATTCTTTCTATTTTCATTGACATCTTTTTGTAAACTAGCAATTAAATTAGCAAGCGCGACACGCTCCTCGTCATCATACTCATTTGCATGTTGATCATCCTCAAACTCATTATTGCACATGTCTGATGAATCGGGTGTGGTATTGTTATCAACCGTTTCCATCATACACGTGTCAGTAATTGTTGTTGGTAGATCACTATGCTCATGTGTATTACCAAACACATTATATTCAGCATCATCTTGTACCTTATCAATTGGCTTGGTATCAAAGATAGGACCATTGTCGTCTTCAGTGACGTTAAGGACCTCATGAATCTTTGCCATGTATGAATAATGTGCCTCGAGTTCTTGGTCGGAGAGTTCATCATCTGTGTCATCAAGCATTTCTCCTTCCTCAGCTGATAACTTGATTCCAGCTTCCATTATCTTGCACAACAACATCTTTTCCTTATGATAACCATAATCTTTAACCCTCTTTGGCTGCCTACATTCCTTAGCCAAATGCCCAAAACCTCTGCAGTTAAAACACTGAATCCCACTTTGTTGCACAACTTGAGTACCAACAGTTTCCCTATTTCCAACAACAGTAGCCACCCTCTGATTATCATACTTAGGTTGTCGATCATACTTTGGAGGACTCTCAGCACGTCTTCGTGTGTCATACCTTGGAGGACTCTGTGCATGGGTGTTCCTCGAGTTTGAAGATGTTCGAAGGTTGTTGTTGGTGGGTTTGTAGATTTTCTTATATTGCATCATAACGAAAGCCATTTGTTGCTTGAATTCCCTATCCTTTTGATCTATTTCTTCATCACTGTCTTCTTCGGATGATTGCTCAAGTGTGGGTGATGGTGCTCTTGCAACTTCTTTGCCTCGGGATCGTGTTGGAACATGTGACTTGGAGACAATGGATGATCGTGGTGATGATGATTGAGTAGAGTAGGTCTTTGAAGTACGGGAGTGATAATCTGGGTAATGTTGAGTGGTAGACACCAAAGCAAGTGGATTGGAAATCTTTGCAACTCGTTCAGCTCGAAGTTCATTTGCCTCATTTTGAAATTGTTTCAAGATGTCAAAGAGCTTGTGATATGAAACTTCGTCTAACTTTTGTTGTTGTTTCACCAATGTGACAAACCGTGTCCACTCTGGTTGAAGTTGCTATAGAAATTGGACATTGACTTGCATGGTGGAAACTTGCAAGTTGTTTCGGGTCATATCATTCATCATCTTGTAGAATCGGGAGTAATAAGAATCAATTGATTCCCTATCCTTTGATATAAACTTGCCAAAGTTCCAAAACATCTTAGTTTTCACATCTTGTTTGTTAAGTGATTCACCTTGTTGCAATCTTTCAATGGCCGTCCACATTTCTTGAGCAGTAGGACATGCGTCAACCGTAGAGTAAATTTCATCTCCAATGCCACTGAGAATTAAGTAGATTGCTTCCTTCTCTTCATCAAACCACGCATGGTTCTATGGGGTGAGGTCGGTCCTCTTTTCATCACGTTCATATGCGGGTTGTGCGTCACTTGTGTCTGTGGCTGGTACTGCAGGAACTTGAATCCTTGAGAGTTTATAAGGTCCTTCCAAGATACATTGCCTTAAAGCATCACCATTAGGTTTTGTGTCAAGGTAACGTATAAAACGGGATTGCCATTGATCATATCGACCCGACACAAGCATTGGTGGTCTTTCTTTGTTACCTGCCACCATTATGTTGTTGTTCGTCACACGATATTCAGTGGTAGAATCCATCTCAATGTTCTCTGGAATGATGAATCGAATGTGGATCTTAAGTAGTTGTGTTGTGATTGTTTGGTTATTGAAATTCCGAAAATTGCGATTTTTTTCTCAGCCCGACAATAAATTCCTCAGTCCGACAAAACGGTAAACCTAAAAAATTTGTAATCACCAAATTTTGAAATTGAGCTAGAAATGTCCTAAAACTAGTATGGAAAAAATTTGATTTTACTTGACCTAAAAATTTTATCTCTTTTTTTTATTATTATTTTTTTTAATCTTCGTGTAAACTACGTTCCGAAACTAGTCTAGATGGTGGCTAAGTCTAAAAAATACTCAAACAAAATTTAGCTAAACATGTCATCGGAATGTCCATCGGAATGTGCCATCGGAATGTTGGTTGTCGGAATGCTTAGATCGGAATGTCCTTTAGATCGCAATGTACTGTCAAAATGTTCAGATCGGAATGTCCTTTAGATCGTAATGTGTACTTGTCGGAATCCTTAGATCGGAATGTTGTTTTGATCGCAATGTGTACTTGTCGGAATCCTAGATCGCAATGCTCAGATCGGAATATGTTCAGATCGGAATGTTCAGATCGGAATGTGGCTGAAACAAATTTGGCAGAGTAACGACTCACAATTCCCTTGAAACCGTCGGAATCCCAGATCGCAATGTACGATCGGAATGTCCAGATCGGAATAAGGTATCGAAATCCTTAGATCGCAAAGTAGAACCTAGCGGTTATTGCGATCTGGCCTCACTTTTGTACTTTCCGATGGTTCAACAAGCTAGAATTTCGGAAAGAAGAAAAACAATAAAGTTTTCAACTTTTGATCCAAAAGACTCGTGTTCTAACCAAAACCAACATACCTAAATCACTATGGCACGAATAAAGAAGTAATACGACGTGAAGAACACTAAAAAACACAAAAAATCTTGAATTCGTGGAAGAAATAAGGATCAAATCAAATGAAAACTCAAAAACCAATCACAAAACTACACCATGGCGATTGATACCAATTGTTGTCCCTAATATATGATGATTCTAGCACACGAATTTATGAAAGAAAGGTAGATATGAGATGAGTTTTAGAGAGAGAAAGTAGTAAGAGAAAGTAGAGAGAAATGGTTGGAGAAACTTGTGGAATACTAGATTAGGAGAAACATGAAATGACCAACACCCTTCCTAACATGCTAGGAAGGGTTTATATAGCCTTTGCTTACATGTAGCTTAATGGGCTATATGATCATGGGCCGGGCTTTCCTTTTGGGCTTTGGTTACTTATAAATGAACCTTAGCTTAAAGTTAAGCCCGTAATGACACGACTAATATACTACCTATTACAACGTTCTAAAATACGATACATAATAAACATATGACCGAGCATTCTTGTTTGGCTCAATATTTTGAGGCTAACAAATTACGTTCATGATTTCATGATCGCATGTTCGTGATTAATTATTGTCAAATAATTATTACGTGTTCGTGCGTAGTAAATACTTATCGTGTTCTAACTCGTATGTAATACGTAAAATCCTAACACGTAATCGTAATCATGCTATATTAGGAAAGTTTTAATCTAGTACGTACGATCTTAAGGGTACTATTCATGGTAAAAGCATGCGGGTTTTACAACTCTTCCCCCCTAAAAAGAATAATTTGTCCCGAATTATAGATAAAGTAAACTGGAAAAGAAGAACATACCCGAATTCAAAATATGAAATGAGGGTATGAAGCCCGGATAGACTCCTCTGTTTCCCAAGTGGCTTCCCGCTCGGTATGATCCCTCCATAGGATTTTGACGAATGGAATCGTCTTCTTTCTCATGACTCGTTCTTGTCTGTCAAGAACTCGTTCGGGTTCTTCTATAAAAGTGAGATCTTTACGTATCTATTCCAGTGGATACTGAACCATGTGAAGGGGATGATACTCGTACCCTCTGAGTAAGGACACATGAAACACATTGTGCACATGCGAAAGCTGCGGAGGTCACGCCAATCGGTTAGATACTTCACCGACTCGTTCAATGATATCAAACGGTCCGATGAAACGAGGACTGAGCTTCCCTTTAATCCCGAAGCGTCTAACACCACGTGCCAGCGAAACCTTAAGGAAGACGTGATCTCCTACGTTAAAGTGTATGTACCTACGATGCTTATCGGCGTAACTCTTCTGACGTGACCGTGCTTCCTGAATTTTCTGCTTAGCTACTGCGATCTTCTCATTGGTCATCTCTATGATTTCTGGTCCTTCAAGTGTTCGCTCACCAACCTGATCCCAACAGATTAGGGCGCGACACTTTCTGCCATACAACATTTCGAAAGGAGCACACTTGATACTTGTGTGCCAACTGTTGTTGTATGCAAACTCCACCAAACAGATGTAATCGTCCCAATCACCCGTCCATTCCAACGCACATGACCTCAACATATCTTCCAATGTCTGAATGGTTCGTTCCGACTGTCCGTCCGTTTGAGGATGAAAAGTAGTGCTAAGCTTAAGTTGTGTACCCCAAGCTTTCTGCAGACTCTTCCAAAAGCGCGAAGTGAATCGAGGATCTCTGTCTGAGACGATGCTGGATGGTGCACCGTGGAGTCTCATGATCTCTCTTCTGTACGTATCTGCGAGTTTACTTACCAGATCTTCCTTGTGGATCGGTAAGAAATGAGCTGATTTGGTAAGTCGATCTACGATAACCCAAATTGCATCGTGCTTCCTCTTGGTAGGCGGAAGACTAGTAACAAAATCCATGGTGATCTTATCCCACTTCCACTCTGGAATATCTAGCGTTTGAAGGAGACCACCAGATCGCTGATGCTCGATCTTAACCTGCTGACAGGTAAGACATTTAGAGACGTTAGTGGCCACATCCTGTTTCATACCACTCCACCAAAAGTACTGCTTGATGTCATGATACATCTTAGTCAAACAAGGATGTATAGAGAATGGGGAGCTATGAGCTTTAGCTAACAAAGCTTCCCGGAGTTCTTGGTCATCAGGAACACAAAGTATCGTGCCCTTCCATACGATACCATCTGCATCTATTCTGAATTCTATCTGTTTCTCCAAATTCTGTATATCGCCCAGATTTCTCCGTCATCCTTCTGAGCTTCCTTGATCTTAGAGAGTAACTCGGGTTCTACTCTAAGATTAGCCCAGTAACCGTGCTGTCCACGTAGCATGATCTCAATGTCTAGTCGCTCCAAGTCTCTTATGATTTCCTCTTCGATTTTAATGCCGTTGATCATTCCGGACTTCCTGCTAAGAGCATATGCTACTACATTTGCCTTTCCGGGATGATACTGTAGATTAATATCATAATCCTTCAACAGCTCTAACCATCTCCTCTGCCTCATGTTCAATTCACACTGAGTGAAGATATACTTCAAGCTCTTGTGGTCCGTGAAAATGTCAAATGATTCTCCATATAAGTAGTGCCTCCATATCTTCAATGCAAACACGACTGCATCAAGTTCCAAGTCATGCATGGGGTAATTTTCTTCATAAGGCTTAAGCTGCCGTGAAGCGTACGCGATCACTTTCCCATGTTGCATGAGAACACAACTAAGTCCCTTCCCCGATGCATCGCTGTAGATTTGAAATCCACCCGTACCAGATGGTAGAGTAAGAATAGGTGCAGATACTAGCTTCTGCTTCAGGTCTTCAAAGCTCTTCTCTCGATCTTCAGTCCAGACGAATTTCTCCCCTTTCCGCATCAGTTTGGTCAATGGTAGTGCTAGGCGGGAAAGGTTCTCCACGAACCTACGGTAATAGCCAGCTAAGCCTAAGAAACTGCGGACTTCCGTCGCTGATGTCGGCCTTGGCCACTTAGTAATTGCCTCAACCTTCGCTGGATCCATAGTGATTCCTTCTGCTGATACAATGTGACCTAAGAATGCCACCTTGTCTAACCAGAACTCACACTTGGAGAATTTAGCATACAACTGCTTCTGGCGAAGAATATGTAGTACTGTACGAAGATGGTCTTCGTGTTCCTCCTTGGACTTTGAGAAAATCAGGATGTCATCGATGAAAACAGTGACGAACTTGTCCAGAAATTCATGGAAGATTATGTTCATCAAATCCATGAACACTGCTGGAGCATTTGTCAGGCAAATGGCATAACTACGAACTCGTAGTGGCCATAGCGGGTACGAAAGGCAGTCTTAGCGATGTCCTGCTCCTTGACCCGTAGCTAATGATAGCCTCACCTAAGATCAATCTTGGAGAAGTGTTTGACCCTTTGGAGTTGGTCAAACAGATCGTCAATACGTGGCAGCGGGTATCTATTCCGGATAGTAATCTTGTTGAGCTCGCGATAGTCTATGCAAAGACGCATACTGCCGTCCTTCTTCTTAACAAACAAGACCGGTGCGCCCATTGAGATGCGCTCGGTCGAATGAAACCTCGTTCAAGAAGTTCTTGCAGTTGATCCTTCAGCTCTATGGGAGCCATGCGATAAGGAGCCTTGGAGATTGGTTCAGCTCCTGGAATAAGCTCAATACTGAAATCCACTTCTCGTGCAGGTGGTATGCCCGGAAGTTCTTCTGGGAATACATCTTGGAATTCCGACACTATAGGTTGATCCTGAATTGATGGGAATTCAACATCCATGTCGTGAACCGTAGCTAGGTAACCCTCGCAGCCTTGTGACAGTAGTGCACGCGCTTGCAGGGTAGTTATGACTTGTACAGACCGTCCGGGTATGAACCCATATTAATGTATTCTGGTGCATTAACATCACCGAAGATAACTCGATATGAATGGCAATCTATGGTAGCATGATGCTTGGATAGCCAATCCATGCCCAAAATCATGTCGAAGTCATTCATGTCCAGCGGAAGTGCGTCAACATGTCGAACCTTATCGTCAAATTCTAGGGGAAGAATCTTGTATACATGGGTGATTAATACAGAGTCCCTCAAAGGCGTGGAAATAGTAAACCTATTCTCTAGTGTCATGGGGAGCATCCTAATGTTCTTTGCATAAGCAGTAGAAATAACCGAGTGAGTAGCACCCGTATCGAAAAGAACACATGCAGCTTGACCATACATATACAAGATTCCAGTGATGGTACCTGTAGACTTGTTGGCCTGGTCTCGAGATGTCGTGTAGACACGCCCGGTAGTAGGAGGCGGCTTGGTATCAACATGTCCTGAGGTACCCTCCATCTCTCCCTTACGGCAATCCTTCATGATATGGTCAGGAAGGCCACACTTAAAGCACGCGTCAGTATTACGGCGACATGGCCCTGGGTGCCTACGATGGAAAGTAGAGCAAAGAGGATGAGTGAATCCTCCAGCAGGTGCTCTGGCTGGCTGGGAACCAGTGATAGCTGGACGGCTAGGCTGCGAACCTCTCTGGTTCTGGTCCCTACCGTTTCCATGGTTCCTGGTAGAAGTTTTGCTAAAGTGTCAGAATATGAGTTATAACATGAAATCATAAGGAAATGCGTAAGTATTAGGACCTGCTGCTGTTGGAGTGTCCAACGTTGTTACGGTAATTATCATTACCGCCACGCCTATCCGTAGCAGAACGGTCGTTAGTCTGACCGTTTCCCTTGGGCTGATGAGGCTGCTGCTGAGTAGCCGGCTGAGACCGGTCCCTAGTTATAGCCTGGAAGATACATTTAAAGAGATGAATAATTGACATATATGCAAAGTATACGGATTGATCACCGCTTGAATACGAATGTTTACCTCTTGTCGGGTCTTTCAGCTTCCCCGAACTCATCTCTCTCCTGCAGCATCTCTAGCTTACGTGCTGCATCGGCCACTTGTGCTACAGTGTTGAACGTAGCACACACCAGATTGTTTGCGACCGATGTGCGAAGAGCCCATCTAAAGTGATGTGCCTGCTCTTCAGGAGTACCTGCTTCCGCACCAAGGAAACCAGCTAAGCGAAGAAAGCGCTGCATAAACTCGTTGCTATTCTCCCCAGCTCTCTTTCGGATCCCATGGTACTCTCTCTTGAGCTTGTCCTGCTCAGCCTTAGGAAAGAACTGCTCCATCACCCTGTCCTTGAATTGAGCCCAAGTCAAACCAGCAACCCACTCGTCACCACCTTCGGACTGCATCAACGCTAACCACCAGTTTAGCACATCGCCTTCGAATCGATAGCATGCCAACCTCGCCTTGTATGCGGGGTCACATCCCATAGCATTGAAAATCTTCTTGATGTGAGCCAACCAGCTTTCAGCATCGCTAGGGCTATCTGTCTTCTCAAAAGATCGAGGGCGAAGCTTGTTGAATCTCTCCAACCATACTGCTAATGTCACTAGAGGAGGAGGAGGAGGTGCCTGATTATGCTACTGATTGTTGGCAGCTTGAACTTCAACCCTGATGTCTTTCCTCAGTTGAGGAAGCAAAGATTGCATAGCAGCTTGAATTGCAACATTGAGCTACTCATGTTCGCGTGTGAGAACCATCTGACAGTATAACATAAAACATATGATTAAACAGATCAAAACATAAAATCTATATATACATGAAAAAATTTTATACCAAAATTTCACGAGAAAAATTTTATGCAAGAAAATTTTGTGTATGAATGCATGATGCAGTTTTATGAAAACCTTTGTATGCTCGAGAGTGAACGCCTATGGTCAGTTCACCCAAAACAAAAGACATGGCGAGTGGACGCCTATGGGTCGGTCCCAAATTTAAAAGTTTCGATAAAACACATGCGACTAAATAGGGCCAGTCATGTACCAACCATTACTTAGTCAAAAATCTGCGACAATGACATATATATGTATGCTTAAAAATGATGAATGCATGAAAACAACTGTCAGTTCTAGGAAGACCGTAGTGACTACCCACTAATCACATGTCATATTTGAGAGCCTACAGGTCGAAGCCTTGGCTCTAATACCATAATTGTAACACCCCATTTTGATAATGGAAATGTCACATGCAATTATGGCGTGTCATCAAAGCATACAAGGAAAAATGTTTAAACATTACTTGACCATAAAAGGAAAATACCAGAATCAAACATCGGTAGTCCAAAAGTAAAGCTCAGCACACACAAACATAGTATAATAAAAGAGAGGACTAAACAATGTCCATAGCAAATGTATCATAAGAAAGGAAATGCATAAAGTAACGAAGGCTAGAAAGCTTCCACTCCATATGAACGTACTCTTAATGTCTACGAGCGTCCCTGAGTACCTTCCGTTTAGGGAACATAGAAAAGGAAAACGGCTGAGCAATACGCTCAGTGCACGGATGTACAATAAAGCATGAATAGGATAAGCATATAACATATAACAGCGGAAGAAAACTAAGTCCCGAGTAACCTGGTTAAGTCTTGATAAAACTGGTTTTATAGTTTGAAAGCTTTATGTTTATCTTGTAAAAACTGTTTATCATATTTTACCATTAGCCAATATAAGTCATGAAAATCCATCGTGCATGAATACTTGGAGGGGTGACCTCATCATGCAAATTAGAGGGGCTGCCTCTAATTTTATATGTTCTTACCATGTTTTACTGTTTAAAGCCTTAAACTGTGTTTATCTTATATTCTGTTTAATCTGATTAAGTATTTCTGGTATTTCATGTATTATTATACTTACTGTGTAATAATAAGTAACTTTCCAAAAATAGTAGGTTTCCTAAAATAGAAAGTTTCCAAAATAGAAAGTTTTCAAAAATAGAAAGTTTTTAAAAAATAGAAAGTTTCCAAAAATAGAAAGTTTCCAAAAATAGAAAGTTTCCAAAAATAGAAAGTTTCCAAAAATAGAAAGTTTCCAAAAATAGAAAGTTTCCAAAAAAAGATTTACGGCTTAAAATAGATAAGTTTCTAAAAATAGAAGGTTTCCATAAATAGATTAGCTGTCTTAGTTAATTGAGTTTCTAAAAATAGAAATTTTCCATAATTAGAAATAAGCTGGTTAAATAAGCTAAGTATATAAGCCTAAGTGTTTTCATGATTATTTTCTAAGTCATATGATATAATGTATAGTTTATTAATTATTTCATGTAATTAAAATAAACTATAGGTTAAGATATTTAATTAAAGTATAACATGTTTTTAATTAAATAAAGTTAAATACTTAGGTTAAAACATGTATTATTATTTATTAATAATATAACCTAAGTCATGTTAATTAAATAATTATAACCATGGTTTTTAAATAATTAATTAATTATAAGTCTAAAATATAAAAATACTTAGGTTAATTAATTTCATGATTATTAATATTTAAAATAACTTAAGTCATGTTATTAAATTAATCATGTCATGTTATTAATTTAATTTTAACATAAGATCATAAAAAAAAACAAAAAAAAAAACTAAACATACACCATGAACCGGATCTTGACTAAGAACCATGAACCGGACATGAAATCGACACCATACCCCGAACCAAGTCGGGGTACCCCTTGTCTTAATGCTGCCGTGGGACCCACACCCACCAACCGGGACCATATGTTCTCGGTGGTGGTCAAGTGGCCAAACCGAGACCCTCTTGGGTTCGGTGTAGGCTGCGGCCAAAACAAAGACACCCCTAAACATCCCTTGTGATTTTATTCCAACCCTAATTCATGTTAGATCTATGACTTAATTAGGTTTTATAAAAAAACATAACATGTTCTTAATTAATTAAAAGATTAAATCAAAATGAAAAAGGTTTAAATGATTTACCGAACACGTGGATCTAAATAACGATGAACAAACACGAGCACCAACAACAATTCCATGATCCAAGATCAACAAACACCCCTTTTGGTGTTTTGAAGGTGGCGGCCAAAAGAGAAAAAGAAGGAGGAGAGGAGGATTTTAGGTTTTCTGTAAAATCTTCTGTAAAACAATTATGAGTAGTGTAATTTCCTTAACCTCCTTTTTAGTGAAAAAATTGAAATGGGCTTGGCCCATTTCTTCCTTGTAGCCGCGGGTAGGGGGCCCCACATGGGGTACCCATACCTTTTTCCGTGTCTCGATGTTTAGTTATTCGTTCGTGATTATTTGTGTTCGCGTTTTATGTGTTCTCGTTACGTAATTATCGTGATCTAATATATTTATTTACGCTCGTTATAAATATATATGTGTAATTAATAATAGTTCGTGTTTTAATTACGTTCATGATTTCATGATCGCATGTTCGTGATTAATTATTGTCAAATAATTATTACGTGTTCGTGCGTAGTAAATACTTATCGTGTTCTAACACGTACGTAATACGTAAAATCCTCACACGTAATCGTAATCATGCTATATTAGGAAAGTTTTAATCTAGTACGTACGATCTTAAGGGTACTATTCATGGTAAAAGCATGCGGGTTTTACAAAATTGGTCGGCACGGATGAGCGATAAAAGACCCGACTTAATCTCAAAATGATCCGCCAAAATAGCCAGCACAACAATTGCTTCCCCATACCCTTCGGTGGGTGCACGGAGCAATTCCTCCATTCTTCGGTTATCGGCCATCTCTACAACAATAGGTGGAAGCTCGGGTTCCACTATTCATTGTCTACGATTTCTATTTCTACGAGGAATGTTTTCAAGCCTATTGTAATCAATCCAAAGTCGAGAAGATCGTAATTGCATAAACCAAAGTAACGAGAATTTTAGAGGGTTGAAGAAAAAAATTAGACAAGAAGAAGATTATTTTTGGTATTTTTATTTGGTACTGCTCAATCAAAAATATTGATAAAAACAAGGAATAAGGATAATTACTATGGAAGTAATCTACCCTCGGCCGACTTTGAAACGATAGGTGAAAACCTAAACGTCTCGAGGTTCAATAAGTAAACCACAAAAATAAGATTTAATACTACTTGAGTCGGCAAACCAATAATCGGTCGTCCTTCTCAATATACGCACAAGCAAGCGGGGAAACGAGGTGGCACAAAGCACTTAAAAACCTTTTTCCTTAGACGGCCTATTATAGCTCGTCGTCTTATACCCACCTTATAGTTTATATAAATCGAATTCAAACTTTTTATTAGTATTTATCTATTTTGCCTTTATTTTTTTTCGTTTTGGATTCGAATACAATAGCTAGGTGATGAAATCCCAACTAAGGTCTTATTTGGAAGTAGGTAATTTTATTGTTCTACGTAATACAATATATTAATCACAAAAAAACACAAAAAATGATACATACTATAATAGTAGAAAAATAACAAAACTTTCCGAGGACGGAAAGGGTCTTCAAATCAATGATCAACAAACTTCCACGAAACGAATCGTACACAAGATCCCAGGCAGCGGTGATAGATGTGAAAACACCCATCCTTTTACCACTTAATTATAATAAAAACAAGACCATAACGTGTATTTTATGTCGTAAATGTCGGAATTATGCGTGGTTTGTGTTTTTGTTGTGATTTTAGGATCAAAATGTTAAAAGGGAAGAAAACACGGCTTTCACGGGCTTTTATCGAAGATAAAGACAAAAGACGAAGTCAAGAAATCAAGAGTGCAAAAAGAACGGAAGTCCAAGGCCAATTCTGAAGATTTATCGAAGAAAAAGTCTAAAGACGGAAGTTTAATTAAGCCGAAGAACTCAAGTCTAATTTATTGAAGAAATTACAAGACGAGTTTATTAATCCCGAGACAAAAGTCGAAGAATTAAGAAGACGAGGACTAAACGAGAAATAAAGAAATAAGAAAGAGAGGAGAAAGCTTCCACTAATCACCTCCTCCCCTATAAATAGAGTCATTAGGATTTCATTTGTTTTTGTTGGATAATTTGACACATTAGTTCTTCCATTTTAATTACTTGCACTTTTCTTAATTTCACCTTTAATTACTTGTCTCGCACCTTAAATTTGTAAGTTTTTAATTCTTGTCTTTACTTTAATTGTTGAATCTTAATCTTAATCAAGTTTTTATTTTAATCTCTCATTCTACCTTTCTTGTTCTGCTTAATCTTTGTGCTTATTATCTTATTGTCATGCTTATTTGATTACTTGTTATGCTTTTATGTTTTTGATCTTGTTAGCTTATTGATTTTATAGCTTATTGTGTTTTTCTTAAATTTAATCAAGTGCTTATTAGTTAATTTTTATAAAAAGTTGATTTTTAATATTTTTATTGTTTAGTGTTTTTTAAAGTTTTTAGATTTTGGTTTAATAGCTTTTTCTTAAAAGTGGTTTGGTTAAACTTTTAGATTAGTGCTTATTTGTGTTTAGCTTAATTTTTGTCTCTAGCGTATTTGATTTTAATTGTTATCCGGGGTTCGGTAAAACCCCCATATTCCGAACAAGCCTAAGTTCATCATTCCGTATAAGCTTCGAAACCCCATTATTCCGGATAAGTCTTTGGAGATTTATTCCGGATAAGGAAAAGTCCTTCATTCCGGATAAGCTACGCGAATAGTTATTTCAGATATTGGTCTATTGGGTTATTCCGGATAGTCACGAGATAGTTATTCCGGATAAGTGTTTCAATTGTTTATTCCGGATAAAGAAAAGTGCGTTATTCCGGACAAGGCGAGTTTCTTGATTCCGGATAACAAGCCGAAGATTATTCCGGATAAGCCGAAGAAGCAACATTCCGGATAGTGTTCTTGTCATTAATCCGGATAAGATACTGGAGAGAAGGATTCCGGATAAGGCATCGAATTCGTGTATTCCGGATAAAGCTCCGAAGATTATTCCGGATAAGGAATAAACCTAACTCTGGATAACGCTTCAAAGGTTATTCCGGATAAGCGTCACTTGGTGGATTCCGGATAAGCAGTAGATATTTATTCCGGATAAGGAGAAGATTCAGATTGCGGATAAAGGTGACAGCTTTATTCCGGGTAAGCAGTTCTTTGTTGGGTACGCCGAATAGTGACAGTAATTGGGCGCCGACTCAGGTTTTGTTTATCCTCTGTTTCATTCTCAAGCATTTATTTTTCTCGCTAATTTTCTTTAAGTGTTTTTTTAATTATTCTTCTCTTAGTTTAATTTTAAAAGTTCACATTTTTATTACATTGTCAATTTAATTTTTCGTCACTTTTTAATTTTACGTCATTTAATTAACTTACCTTTAAAAGTTTTAATATTGCACCATTTAAGTTTTAATTAGTTTTAGTTTTAATTAAACGTCATTTACTTTAAAGTCTTGCAATTTAATATACTACAACGAGCAAACTTATTGTTTCCACCAAAAGACAGCTGAGTCGCACATTCTCTCCTTTCTCAATTCGAAAAGACTGGAACAACGATAATTTTTATACTAGGCAAAAGTCTTGTATCAAATGGCGCCGCTGCCGGCTCTTTTCGTAAAGATTAACGATTTTTTGTGAGAGACGCATTGCTTTTTGGGATCCGTTCATTCGTGAGCGTTATTTTTCTTGCTCAAAAATTTCAAAAAAAAAAACAATAAAAAAAATTGTTAAAAATCAATAAATATTAAAAATTTTCAAAAATCCAAAAAGATTTTATTTTTATAGTGTATATATATTCTCTTTGTGTTTGGTATTGTTTTCTTTTTCTTTCGCAGGTGTATGCGTACTAGATCTTCTACTTATCCAGAGCCCGAGACTCGTGAAGATTTAGCTATGGCAGGTGTGAAAAACAACAATAATCCACCACACCTCAACAATAACAACAACAGTGTTCTTCCACAGCCCGATCTTCGGACAATGGAGGAGCTTTGTCAACCCACAATGTTTGGACGAGGAGGACCGATTGCGCCGATGCAAATCACGGCTCCGGAGTTTTCGTTGAAGCATCATATGATCCAACAAGTGCAAACTAATCCATTTCGAGGAATACCGGATGATGATGCCAACAAGCACCTCGACAAATTCATTACTATTACTCAAAGCATGAAGTTGCCCGGTGTTACTATGGATATCCTTCGTCTTCAACTCTTTCCACATACTTTATCACACCACGCCGAGAAATGGTTTGATCGTCTCCTGAAGAATTCCATTCATACTTGGAATGATATGACTCAACGATTTTTGTCGCGCTACTTTCCACCATCCATGGTCACGAGCCTTCGAAATCAAATCAGCGGTTTCATGCAAGAACCCGATGAATCTCTCTTTGATGCTTGGGAAAGATATAATGTTTTGATTGATCGATGTCCGAACCACAACATGCTCCCCATTACCTTAATTGATACTTTCTACAACGGTTTGACTTTTCGTGATCGTGATACGATTAATGCAGCCGCCGGTGGCACATTTATGAAAAGAAGACCCGAGGAGTGTAGAGAGCTTATTGAGAACATGACTACTCATCACAAAAACTGGGATTCCTCCGCTTCTTCAAGGAACAACCCGAGAGTCGATGTTTCTACTACTTCAGCAAACCCCGATATGACCGAATTCACCCGCATGATGGCCGAAATGAACATAAATATATTGCTCATCGCTTCAAACCAACAACAACAAATTAAAGCGGTAGCCAATCCTTGTGAGACATGCGGTGGTCCTCACTCATACACTGATTGTCCTTCCACTCAAGGCAATCCGGAAAACGTGTATGCGGCTTATGGTAATTATTCACCGGAAAATTACCAAGCCCGACCTCAAGCGGATCGAAATTTGCTAAGTTACCGGTCAAACAACTATCTTTCACCCGGTTTTTCTCCTCAAAACCACAACCCCACCAACAATTACAATAGAAGCAACCAAATCCCACCTCGAGCTTCTGATCCTTATCACCCACCTGCTCAACAAGCCCCACCCATTAATCAAGATGTTGAAGCTTTAATGAGAACCCAAGGAGAGCAAATCAAGAACCTACAAAGCCAAATTATCAATTTGAAAGGGGATATCACTAAGCAAGGTAATGACATTAGATCCGAGCTTCGAAATGATATACAATCCTCCTTCAGCACTCAAACGAATGATTTGAAGAAAATGCTGGCTAGTTTCTTACCAACCACTCAACCCTCTACTTCGGGCTCTCTACCTTCAAACACCGTCACCAACCCGAGAGCGAATGTGAGTGCTATTACTACCCATAGTGGAGCAACTTTAGTAGGACCATCTATCCCACCCCTAGTTACTCCATCTACACCTCCTCCACCACCATTTATCCCTACTAGTCCCACACCTAGTATTAGTTCACCATTACCGTCTCCGCCTCGTCATGAAGAAGTACCCAACAAGAATCCTCCACCAACCCCACCTTCCACCTATAACCCTAACATTCCTTACCCTTCTCGACTCAACAAGGCTATAATTTTGACTAAGAATGACATTCAAGTCTCTAACTTTTTGGAAAAGATTGCCAGCATGACCATCACCTTTACCCTTGTTGAAGCTCTTGCCCAAATGCCACAATTTTTCAAGACGTTTAAGGAATTGCTTAATAAGAAGGAGAAGATGGTCGAGTTTGTTAATACTCGCTTGAATGAAAATTGGTCTGCAATCCTTCTTAAAGAACTTCCGGAAAAACTTGGAGATCCCGGTCGTTTTGCGCTTCCTTGTACTTTTAACCAAACCGACAAATTTACTGCCTTAGCCGATCTCGGGGCAAGTATTAATTTGATGCCTTTCAGCGTTTGGAAAACGTTATCATTGCCCGACCTCACACCAACGAAGTTGACTCTTGAGCTTGCAAATCGCACTCTCGCTTACCCCGTAGGTATCGCCGAAGATGTGTTCATTAAAGTTAGCACATTCACTTTTCTGGTCGACTTCGTCGTTGTTGATTATGAAATGGACCCTCGTATTCCGTTAATACTTGGACGCCCATTTTTGAGAACCGGTAGAGCTTTAATAGATGTGGATAAATGTGAACTTATCTTAAGAGTCGGGGATGATGCACAAGTTTTTGAAATGGGGAAGCTTACAAGCAAATCCTATGGAAGAGAATTGATGAGACTGCTTTTATACATAGTCTCATCGTCCAAATCGGGCTTACAATGCATAAAATATAATTAAAACTGCCAAATATATGCTCGTGTTTGTTGCTTATGTATTTTAGGTACGGATATTGAGGAAATGACAAAAAGATCACAGGAATCAATCAAAAACGAACACAGGAAACGAAGCCGCACAATGAACCGGGCCCAAGAATGGAATTTCCAAAAATGACCTTGAAGAATGGAAGAATGTCAAGTTTGGTCCCTCATCTTTGAAGACTTGTCACAAATGACCCTCCAATAGTCATTTGTACAAGAAAAATCCTTAAAGTTTGAAGAAATGTCAAGAATAACCCTTGGAATTGGATAAAATTGCATTTGTAGTCCTTGCCTAAAGTTTAATTAAACCAAGGGACTGAAATTGACAAGCTGCCAAAGTTGTTTATAAAGGAAAATAGGGTTTTTGCTATTTACTACAAAGTGAAAGAAGGAAGAGAATAGGGGGACTACTATTGTCAAACACACAAACTCCTCCCCACCAATCAACCTGCCACATCACCCCCACTCCACCACTCCCATCACACCACCTCATCACTACCATCCACGTCTGATTCCCACCCAACTTAAATAATCAGTTAATCTGATTATTTAATTTTCCCTCTAAACACCATATTTAAAAACCCATTTACCCCAAACGGATTAAACCACCCTTAAACACCCCATAAACCCTAATCTACCCAGGATCAATTACCTTAAAAACAAAGGGTTTTTGCTAACCCTTTTCTAGATCACTGATTAACGTCTTTGTCACCAAAACCCACACCAAAACCATGACCAAGACACACCCATGTGTCTTGTGGGACCTCCCCTGCAACGTCCCTTTCTTCCCCAAATTCAAAACCCGACCAATTGAACGAATGAGATTAATCCCTTGGTCCCAAAGGTTTGGCAAACGTCCTAGATCAAGTGTACAACTGGCATTCATCAGCAAACATCACATGGTGGCATTTTGACCAAAAGTCCAAGATTCTTCAAAGGGCTTTTCTGGAAAATCACCCATTAGGGTTTAGGATTTGAATTTCCTTGTATTATTTTATTCAAGCATTCTAGATTATTCTTCTAGCTTGTATAAATGAGACGTATGTCAATATAAAAGTTGGTATTTTGTAGTAAATGTAATTCCTTTTTATAAATTAAAAGTTGGTAAATGTTTGAGCTAAGGTTCTGAGTTCTATTGTTGTGATTTAAGTTCAAGATTTATCAAAATTATTCCTCTTTTTCAAGTTTCTGAAAAAGGTTGATTTTTTTGGTAAATTCTTGTTCCAAAATTTGATTTTCCAAATTTGTAAGTGGTTTGTTTAAGTATTTTGAAAAGAAAGTATTTGGGAGAAGTTTGTGAAAAAGGTTTTAAAAGTTTTAAAATCAGAAAATATTGGATATTGTGTTCTTGTGTTGTTCTTAGCAGGAATCCATTTTTAGCAGCCCAAGGTTCTGCTCAGGCCCCAGCCTGAAGGGAGATGGCATTGCAGCCATTGTGGGACCTGGATGTGGGTCCCACAAGGTAACTTCCTTGTTCCTTGTTTAGTTCTCAAAAATTGTGATTTGTGTGATTTTCATGAAAGTTGTTTAAAAGCTTTTTGTATGGTTTGATATTGCTCACATGAGGTGTATGATGCATGTTAGAAGTGTTAAAATCAGTTTGGTTTAGATTTGATTTGATTTGCTTTGATAAAGTCCATTTGCAGAAGTTAAGGGTGTGTTTGGATTAGGGTTTAAACCGGGTTAAATTGCATAAATCTTATTTAAAATCTTGATTAAAACATTCATTAGGTTGATAATAGGATGCATGTTAGTTGGTATTCAGTTTGATAGAGTTTAGAACTCATTTGCATGTTAAAAAATTGGTTACTATAGCAAAAATCAGTTGGTCCTTTATCTACATGTTTTTGTTGAATTTGCTCATCAAATCTTGCTCATTGTTAGATTATAGGCTAATCTAGGATTGGTTATCAGTTTTATGTTATTTGGTTAGGAATTGTGCAAGTTTTGAAGCTTCTAATCTCATCATTGTGCAAAGTAGATCAATCACTATTCATCAGACACCACTCATGCTTAATCAGTAACTTCTAGGGCTATTTGTGCTTGAATTTGTGTAGTACTTGTGTGTTTTTTGTGTTTACTTAGACTCCCCACAACCCAACTGGTGTGGGGGTGCCTTGGTGTCCAAAGAAATCCAAGCAATCAAGCTTTCCTAAGCTCTAAGGTCAACTGGCCATTTTTTTAACACTAGCAGTGGGAACAAATTTCCCACTGGTAGCACAAAAGTTAACCCTGCTGAGCTAAAAGACAAACACAAGTCAAGTGTCACTATCAGGTTTTGATATTTTTGTCTTTTGTGGGTAAATTTAGGATTTAGGACATAAAATTAGTTTCTATATTTTTCTAATTTTATTTCTGATTTTTTTGCTTAATTAGTTTTTAATTTACTGTTCATTTGCTATTTTTAGGTTAAATTGCATTTTTAAATACTTTTTAATTTCTGATTTTTGTCTTTTAGTGACAAAAATTGTTATTTTTCAGTTTTAACATTTTTAATAGATTAAGAAAAACATTTTAAGATTTTTGGTATAAAAAGTTTTTACTGTTCACTCTTTAATTATTTTTTAGAATTAATTTAGTTTAATTAGGGTTTTATTTATTATCAGTTTTGTCTTCTAGTGAAAAATTTTATATTTTTCAAACTTTTTCATTTTCTACTGTTCATTAGAGTAATTTAGGATTTTTAAAAGTGTCAAATTATTTTTGGCATTATTTTATTATTTTTTATAATTATTTTGGTTTAAAAATAGTTTTTAGTGATTTAAAAATAGAAAAATAGTTTTTAAAATTTAGGAAAAATACTTTTTAGTCTTTAAATAATATAAGTAAGTTATTTGTTCAATAAAATAATATTTTGGACATTTTGATTAATTATATTTAATTTTAGGGCTTTAATTAGCATTTAAAATTGAATATTTAATTAATAAAAGGTTTTAAAATATTTTTATTGGATTTTTATTCTTATTTATATTATTTTAGACTTAGTTTAACTTTTAATTAATTTTTAGGTTTAAAATTTTTAATTTGTAGCTTTTTACGGTTTTACGTGAACGCCTTTTTCGTCTTAGCTCGATCCGTCTACGTAACCGTCATTCTCTTCTCACCCCATTTCTATTTTCTTTTTCTCAACAATATAATCACAAACATTAATCAATTCATTACACAACACACTAGCCTCCTCGAGAACGAACTCACTCTTATTTGGTCATAACTTGTGGTTTTCCTAAACTACTTGTTAATACTTACCCTAATTGCCTTGTTTTCCTAAACAAGTGTGATTTTACAACTATCATTTTGGCGCCGCTGCCGGGGAGGCGTGTTGTGTTTTGATTGGAATTGTTGTTTTTATACATAATTAGTATTTGTATTAGTAGCACTCTACTAATACGTATTATCGGTTTTCGGTTTTTGTGTGAATACTATTACTATAGTGTATACGTAGAACAATAAATTCACAAGTACTTCAAATACGTGAGAAATCACAACCTTGACTTGGGAGGTCATTACCCAATCATTGTATTCGAATCTCAAACCAAAGAAAAAAGGCAAAAATAGATAAATACTTTCGTGAAGCTCGATTTTGAAAATACAAACTATAAGGTGGGTATAAGGCGGATATTATAAAATATATCGTAAGGAAAAAGGCTCTTAAGTGCTTCGCGCCGCCTCGTTTCCCCGCTTGCTTGTGAGTATTTGATTTTGAGAGCTAATCGAGGGTTTTGCCGCCCAAAGTATTATTAAGTATCATATATATTTTCTTGGTTTCCATTGATTAAACCCTCTTGAACGTTTTGGTGTTCCACCAACGTTATAAAGTCATCGAAGGCGTTCACTTCACGTGATCGTTTTCATTCCTTGAGGCTTCTTTAATCAAGAGATTTGATTAAGGAGGAGATTTGTAGATTTGTGTCTACTTAATACATTCACCAAATTCCAAAAAGGTTAATACAATCAAAAACCACAAAAAAAAATTGAAAAATACAAAACACCAAAAAGAATCTTCTTTGCTCGTCCCCTCGTTGTACGTGACGTTTATGCTAACTTGTAATCAAGCAAGACGTGCACGTAAACGAAAGAACAAAACTCCCACTCCAAATCATTCTAGTGAGGAGTCTCCTATTGACGAACCCATTGTACGAGAAGCACCAACCATGGCGAATCGAACTATGATGGAGTTACTTCAAGCACCCACCGAGGGTTATGGAGAGGCTATTGTGATTCCCGCTATCCTTGCGTAGAATTTTGAGGTGAAAACGGGTTTGTTGTCGATGATCCAAAACAACCAATTCCGTGGTGATGAGAAGGACAATCCACACAACCATATCCACCAATTCAATCGTCTTACCGCCACTTGCAAATTTAAGGATGTCTCGAATGACTCAATTAAGATGATGCTTTTTCCGTATTCCTTAGCGGGGCCTGCTAAAATTTGGTTAGAGAAAGAGCCACCCAATTCTATATTGACGTGGAAGGATCTCGTTTCAAAATTTGTGAACCAATTTTTTCCGCCCTCTAAGACTACACACTTGAAAAACGAGATTTCAAAATTTTCACAAGAATCAAATGAAAGTTTTTCAACGGCTTGGAATAGGTTTAAGGAGATGTTACATGAATGTCCTCATCACGGTTTTTCCGACTTGCATCAAATTGACACGTTTTACAATGGACTTAATGATCATGAAAGAGATTATTTAAATGCCGCCGCGGGTGGTAATTTTTTGTGTAAAACGGTTGAGGAAGCTTTGGTGATAATTGAGAATAGGTCTAAGGTTTATAGCCCTCGTAACACACTGAGTGTTGCCAAATTGGGTTCATCATCGTCACCATCGTCTCGTAGCATTAATGCATTGCAAGATGAAGCAACTGAAGAAAATCGGTTTTTTGATAGACTTGCTAATCTTATGACTCATTGGAAAAATCAAGAAGCTTCAAATTCCGCTTCGGTTGAAGCGGTTGCTAAGAGTTGTTTGTCGTGTGGTGGAGCTCATGATCTTTCCGAGTGCATTACCGCGGATGGTAACACTTCGAGTGCTTATGTAGCCACGGGAACTTATAACCAAAACGGTCAAGGTTCCCGCCAAAATCAAGCTCCACCAAATCAAAATGCTAATAACTATCGAAGCAACAACCAAGGTGGTAATTATCAAGGCAATCAACGTAACTACAACAAGGGTAATTATCAAAGTGGGAATGTGCAAATTTCAAACCAAAACTAAAACGTGATTTTTAAACTACCACACAAGGTTTTCAAAATGATCACACCAAAAATCTTCAAGGAGAATTTTTGAATTATGCTAAGTCAAATGATGCTAAGTTTGACAATATGCAACGTGAAATGGTTAGCTTAAGATCCGAGTTGAAAAACGAGCTTAAAAATGAACTTGCTAATGAACTTAAAATTCATGCTAATAAAATGGAAGGAAATGTTCAACGACTCCAACAAAATCAACAAAAAATGGAGCAAGGTCAACATGAGATTAAGCAAGAGTTGTTAAAAGCGGATGCTAGGCAATCTAAGTTTGAAGACCGAATGGGAAAAATGTTTGAAGCTATCATGTGTAAACCTTCTTCTTCGAGTAGTCTTCCTAGTGATACCATAGTAAACCCGAAAGGAGAGATGAAAGTGATTACCACATGTAGTGGTAAGACACTTAAGGAACCGACTCCTCAACCAATTGCTCCTACGGAGGAAGAAATTGAGGAAGAACCCGAGGTGGTGGTCGAAAAGGAACATATCTCAAGCCCACAAAGTACCGCTCATGCCACACCTACGGTCGACCCTTTACCAACATTGGAACCCGAGATTCCAAAGGCTAGGCCTATGCCCCAACCCACACCACCCTTACCTTACCCATCGAGACTTAGGAAGGAGAAACGACAAGAGCGCGACAATTATCAATTTGAGCTTTTTATGAAAATGTTTCGTGAGTTGCACCTTAATGTGAGTTTCGCTGATGCTTTGGTCATGATGCCTCGATTTGCCGCTAACTTTAAGAGTATGTTGAACAACAAGGAGAAATTGCACCAATTGTCTAGTTGTTCATCGGTTTATCTTAATCGCATACCTCAAAAAGTCGGTGATCCTGGTAAATTTTTGATCCCTTGTGCAATCCAAGATATGGAAGAATGCTATGCCTTGGCCGATTTGGTGCTAGTATTAACTTGATGCCACTTGCAATCTTCGAGTCGCTCAATCTTCCAAATCTTACTCCTTCACTAATGTCTATCGAGTTGGCCGACCATTCCACAATTCGCACATGTGGATTGGCGGAAGACGTTTTTGTGAAAGTGGGGAAGTTCTACTATCCCGTAGACTTTATCGTTGTCGATATCCCCACGGATCCTCAAGTTCCTCTCATATTAGGTCGTTCGTTTTTAGATACGTCTATGGCTTTGATCGATGTTCATGCTAGGAAGATCACCTTACGTTTCAACGACGAGGAACTTGTTATAAACGCAACTCAAAATTCTCAACTTTCTCATGTTTATTCCGTTGCTACCATAAACCTCGTTGATATGATCGACGTGGTTTGCGAGGAATTTTCACAAGAAGTTCTAGGTTTTGGTGATGAAGAAACTAGTGGCAATCCCACTATGTTAGATCCAATTCTTGATAATTCGACACCAACCTTCACTCCATTTGAAGGCGGTGGTTTAATGTTGGAAGAATTCAATGTTCGACGTACTTGTAACGAAGACCTCGACACGATGAGGACTTCTCGATTATCAAGAATTTTCTTAACGATTTCCCATTTCCTCCACCCGAGGAGGTTATGAGTATCGAGCCCAAATCTTCACTTGAGGAACCACCTATCCTCGAGTTGAAAGATTTACCTCCTCACCTCGAATATGTCTATTTGGAGGAGGATGACAAGTTGCCGGTTATTATTGCGAAGGAACTTTCGAATGATGAAAAAACCGAACTTGTCAATGTTCTAAAGGATCACAAAGGGGCAATTGCGTGGAAGTTATCCGACATTAAGGGAATCGATCCCAAGTTTTGTACTCACAAAATATTAATGGAGGAGGATTACAAGCCCGCAATCCAATGTCAAAGGAGGGTGAACCCCAAAATTCACGACGTCATCAAAAAGGAGGTCCTTAAACTTCTTGACGTGGGAATGATTTACCCTATTTCCGATAGCCCTTGGGTGAGTCCTATTCATTGTGTCCCTAAAAAGGGAGGAATGACCGTTGTGCCAAACGATGCCAACGAGTTAATTCCCACTAGACTCGTGACCGGATGGAGAGTGTGCATTGACTATCGAAAGTTGAATGAAGCCACTCGAAAAGACCATTTTCCCTTGCCCTTCATGGACCAAATGTTGGAGCGTCTTGCGGGAAACGATTTCTATTGCTTTTTAGATGGTTTTTCCGGTTACTTCCAAATTCCCATCGATCCTCGTGATCAAGAAAAAACTACGTTTACGTGTCCATATGGAACGTTTGCCTATCGTAGAATGCCATTCGGACTTTGCAATGCACCAGGAACCTTTCAAAGGTGCATGATGGCTATTTTTCATGACATGATCGAGAAGACGATGGAAGTATTCATGGATGACTTTTCCGTGTTTAGTAATTCGTTCACTTCGTGTTTGTCGAACCTTGAGAGAATGTTAAAACGTTGTGAGGAAACCAACCTTGTGCTCAATTGGGAAAAATGTCATTTTATGGTTAAGAGTGGAATCGTCTTAGGGCACAAGGTCTCGAAAGCGGGGATTGAGGTAGATCAAGCTAAGGTAGACGTCATCACCAAATTACCTCATCCCAAAACCGTTAAGTGAGTTAGGAGTTTCCTAGGCCACGCGGGCTTTTATCGTCGATTCATCAAGGATTTTTCGAAGATTTCTCGACCCATTACACATCTTCTTGAAAAAGAGGCACGTTTTGTCTTTGACGAAGATTGTGTACGAGCCTTTGAAATCCTTAAGAGGAAACTTACCGAAGCTCTCATTCTTGTTGCTCCCAATTGGAACCTCCCCTTTGAGCTCATGTGTGATGCTAGTGATTACGCTATTGGGGCCGTTTTGGGGCAACGTCATGATAAGCACTTCTTGCCTATTCACTATGCTAGCAAGATGATGACCGAGGCTCAACTAAAATACACTACAACGGAGAAGGAGTTCCTTGCCGTGGTGTATGCATTTGAGAAGTTCCGACCTTACCTCGTCTTAGCTAAATGCATAGTGTATACGGACCATTCGGCTATCAAGTATCTCATGGCAAAGCAAGATGCTAAGCCTAGATTACTTCGTTGGATTCTCCTCCTTCAAGAATTTGATCACACCATCGTTGACAAAAAAGGAGCCGAGAATCTAGCGACCGATCATCTTTCTCGTTTGGAAGATCCTCACCAAAGTGTTTACGAGCCCAAGGAAATCACCGAAACATTTCCGCTCGAGACACTTGGTGTAGTGAATTCTAAGCTTGATTCTTCCACCCCATGGTTTGCGGATTTTGCAAATTACCATGCGGGTAACTTCATCATTAAGGGTATGACGACTCAAGAAAAACGAAAATTCTTTCGTGACGTCAAGTTCTACTTTTGGAACGACCCTTACTTGTTTCGAACTTGTGCGGATCAAATCATCCGACGTTGTGTATTTGGCACCGAAGCTTCTAACATCCTTAGAGCTTGTCACGAGGGACCCACGGGTGGTCACCATGGTGTTAATCTCACGGCTAAAAAGGTGTTTGATGCCGGCTTCTTTTGGCCTACTATTTACCGAGATGCACAAGATCTTGTGAAGTCGTGTGATGCATGCCAACGACAAGGAAAAGCCTCATAAAAAGATGAAATGCCACAAAATATCATCCAAGTATGTGAGATCTTTGACGTTTGGGGTATAGACTTTATGGGGCCGTTCCCATCATCTCGTGGTAATAAGTACATTCTCGTTGCGGTTGACTACCTATCTAAGTGGGTGGAAGCTAAGGCTTTTCCCACCAATGATGCTCGTGTGGTAGTCAAGTTTTTGAAAAGCTTGTTTTCTCGGTTTGGAACCCCTCGTGTGATCATAAGCGATCGTGGAACCCATTTTTGTAACGACCAATTCGAAAGGGTCCTAAGGAAATATGGGGTTACACATCGGCTTTCTACGGCTTATCACCCACAAACGAGTGGGCAAGTCGAGGTTTCAAACCGAGCGTTGAAGAGGATCTTGGAGCGATCCGTTGGGGAAAACCGACTATCTTGGTCGGATAAGTTGGACGATGCTTTATGGGCCTTTAGGACCGCTCATAAGACGCCCATTGGGTGCACTCCCTATAAGCTTGTGTATGGAAAGAATTGTCATTTGCCTATCAAGTTAGAACACAAGTCTTATTGGGCCCTAAAGCATTGTAATGATGATATGGAGACCGCGGGAAAACACCGGAAAATGCAATTGAATGAATTGGATGAATTGAGAGACATTGCTTATGAAAATTCATTGATTTATAAAGAAAAAACTAAAAAGTTGCATGATTTTAAACTTAAAAACCGGGTTTTTAACATTGGGGATCAAGTTTTGCTTTTTAATTCAAGATTAAAAATCTTTTCCGGTAAGTTGAAATCCCGTTGGTCCGGTCCATTCACCGTAACTCAAGTGTTTCCGTATGGGACCATCGAGCTAGCTCAAGATGATGGTCCTAACTTCAAGGTGAATGGACATAGGTTGAAGCACTACTTTGGCGGGGAAGTTCCATCCTTGAACTACCTCGACCAAGTCACCTTTCCCAATGATAATTAGTATTAAGGGGATCGAGTCGAGCTCATGACTCGGTAATAAAAAACGAGGTGCCTCGTGGGGGAGTCCCATGCTTATCCTATGTACATATTATCATTTTCTAATGTAGTAACGTGTGGGGATTTGTGCCCTTCCAACCTTTGTTCCGTGGTTGTTTGTGCATTGTGGTTTTTAGATCATGATCTTCACGATTAGAGCCTCTCGTGTTTGTTTTATGGGAGCACTCGATCATTTGCTTTGAAGACATTCTCAATATCCAAATGATATATCCTTTGATGTTCTAACCTTAGGTTATTAGCACACTTCATAAACGGCTATTACTTAACGGTTACTCCCTTTCCATGCTATTAGACATTCGACTACGTCTCTAGTATGGGGGTGTTTGCACCCCTAGACTCGAAACATTGAGGTCAATGTTTAACTTTAGTATGGGGGGTGAATAGATACTTGCCTTGCTAAACCTTCACGCTTTCCAAAGTTTATCTTTTTGTTTATCGTTTTGTTGCAAAATAAGGCTAAAAATGGCCAAATTTTAAAATTTTTCTCATGTTTTATAAGTGTTTGAAGACACGAATGTAGGTTTTCCGATGGCGAGAATAAGAGTAATTTTTGACTCGACCGTGCGTGTTGAGCACTTAGCTTTAATTCCTTAACTTATATTAGGCTAAGTCTCTTAAATGAGGACGAGAAATGATAGAGTTAATTATAAGTTACTATGCTAAACGTAGAGTACTCGTATTCTTTCAAAAACTCATGTGTTCTCGTTGTTTGCTTATTCTCCCTTCGCTTGTAAATATTTTTTTTGCTTAATAAATATTGACTTAGCGGTTTAGTTAGGATTGTTGGGTTTCTAGTCTTTTCTAGTAGCTTCCGTGTAATTAAATTGGAAAGACATTAAGGTATCGCCAGCGTCACGGTTTTGAAGTATTGGCACCCGAATAATCGAAAGCTTCACCCAATAATAAGATTTCAAGTGCTCACCAAAATCTAGCAAACAATTTGAAACCCCACAAGGCCGAAAAATCTATGCAAAATTGAAAGTGAATCAAGCCTTAATCTTCGAAGCTTTAAAGATCCAAAATTCGCCTTAGCGTGAGGATATACGTCTTTGGCTAATAAAACCACCGATGAGGCGGATAATAAAAGGCAAGGCAAGACCGAAGTCATAATAAAAGCTTCATGGCGAAGTTGAATAAAAGATGGAGGTAAACCAAAGATAATAAGGCCCTTCCGTTGGGGGGCGTATAAAAGTCTTGGTAATAAGTCTCATGTTCAAAACCATTATAAAACCGTGTTTATCGATTCTTCTTGACAACTTAATTTTTTGACATCGTTGTCTATTAGGAGGGGTTATTGATTTGATGGTCTTAGTTACACCGTTAGGACTCTATTTTTAGACCTAAATCTCTATTATCGCATAAGTCAAACAATGTATCCTCGTGAAACATTCAAGACAAAATAAAATATAAGAGATACAACTTAGGAATAATGGGAGGATAAGTACGTGATTAGGGCATATGAGTAGTGTTAGCATTTCTAACTTATAATGACAATGATCTCGTTGCACGCTTGGCATGGAATTGGGGTGAAAATCGAGGACGATGAAATTATTTCTAACGAAGCATTCACGTGTTCTTATTCTATGAACCTAAACGTCCCATTTTGCGATGAAAATCATATATTATGTCTAAAACGCAAGTAGTAGTAATAGTAGTAGTGTAGCTAGTTTATGATTCAATAAAATGAATAAAAATGAATTTTGGAGGTGCTACAATACTTTATTCTAGCATTGCGTGAGGGCACGGCAATGGTTTAGTTTGGGGGAGTGATGAGATTGCTTTTATACATAGTCTCATCGTCCAAATCGGGCTTAAAATGCATAAAATATCATTAAAACTGCCAAATATATGCTCGTGTTTGTTGCTTGTGTAGTATAGGTACGGATATTGAGGAAATGACAAAAAGATCACAGGAATCAATCAAAACCGAACACATGAAACGAAGCCGCACAATGAACCGGGCCCAAGAATGGAATTTCCAAAAATGACCTTGAAGAATTAAAGAATGTCAAGTTTGGTCCCTCATCTTTGAAGACTTGTCACAAATGACCCTCCAATAGTCATTTGTACAAGAAAAATCCTTAAAGTTTGAAGAAATGTCAAGAATATCCTTTGGAATTGGATAAAATTGCATTTATAGTCCTTGCCTAAAGTTTAATTAAACCAAGGGACTGAAATTGACAAGCTGCCAAAGTTGTTTATAAAGGAAAATAGGGTTTTTGCTATTTACTACAAAGTGAAAGAAGGAAGAGAATAGGGGGACTACTATTGTCAAACACACAAACTCCTCCCCACCAATCAACCTGCCACATCACCCCCACTCCACCACTCCCATCACACCACCTCATCACTACCATCCACGTCTGATTCCCACCCAACTTAAATAATCAGTTAATCTGATTATTTAATTTTCCCTCTAAACACCATATTTAAAAACCCATTTACCCCAAATGGATTAAACCACCCTTAAACACCCAATAAACCCTAATCTACCCAGGATCAATTACCTTAAAAACAAAGGGTTTTTGCTAACCCTTTTCCAGATCACTGATTAACGTCTTTGTCACCAAAACCCACACCAAAACCATGACCAAGACACACCCATGTGTCTTGTGGGACCTCCCCTGCAACGTCCCTTTCTTCCCCAAATTCAAAACCCGACCAATTGAACGAATGAGATTAATCCCTTGGTCCCAAAGGTTTGGCAAACGTCCTAGATCAAGTGTACAACTGGCATTCATCAGCAAACATCACATGGTGGCATTTTGACCAAAAGTCCAAGATTCTTCAAAGGGCTTTTCTGGAAAATCACCCATTAGGGTTTAGGATTTGAATTTCCTTGTATTATTTTATTCAAGCATTCTAGATTATTCTTCTAGCTTGTATAAATGAGACGTATGTCAATATAAAAGTTGATATTTTGTAGTAAATGTAATTCCTTTTTATAAATTAAAAGTTGGTAAATGTTTGAGCTAAGGTTCTGAGTTCCATTGTTGCGATTTAAGTTCAAGATTTATCAAAATTATTCCTCTTTTTCAAGTTTCTGAAAAAGGTTGATTTTTTTGGTAAATTCTTGTTCCAAAATTTGGTTTTCCAAATTTGTAAGTGGTTTGTTTAAGTATTTTGAAAAGAAAGTATTTGGGAGAAGTTTGTGAAAAAGGTTTTAAAAGTTTTAAAATCAGAAAATATTGGATATTGTGTTCTTGTGTTGTTCTTAGCAGGAATCCATTTTTAGCAGCCCAAGGTTCTGCTCAGGCCCCAGCCTGAAGGGAGATGGCATTGCAGCCATTGTGGGACCTGGATGTGGGTCCCACAAGGTAACTTCCTTGTTCCTTGTTTAGTTCTCAAAAATTGTGATTTGTGTGATTTGCATGAAAGTTGTTTAAAAGCTTGTTGTATGGTTTGATATTGCTCACATGAGGTGTATGATGCATGTTAGAAGTGTTAAAATCAGTTTGGTTTAGATTTGATTTGATTTGCTTTGATAAAGTCCATTTTCAGAAGTTAAGGGTGTGTTTGGATTATGGTTTAAACTGGGTTAAATTGCATAAATCTTGTTTAAAATCCTAATTAAAACATTCATTAGGTTGATAATAGGATGCATGTTAGTTGGTATTCAGTTTGATAGAGTTTAGAACTCATTTGCATGTTAAAAATTGGTTATTATAGCAAAAATCAGTTGGTCCTTTATCTACCTGTTTTTGTTGAATTTGCTCATCAAATCTTGCTCATTGTTAGATTATAGGCTAATCTAGGATTGGTTATCAGTTTTATGTTATTTGGTTAGGAATTGTGCAAGTTTTGAAGCTTCTAATCTCATCATTGTGCAAAGTAGATCAATCACTATTCATCAGACACCACTCATGCTTAATCAGTAACTTCTAGGGCTATTTGTGCTTGAATTTGTGTAGTACTTGTGTGTTTTTTGTGTTTACTTAGACTCCCCACAACCCAACTGGTGTGGGGGTGCCTTGTTGTCCAAAGAAATCCAAGCAATCAAGCTTTCCTAAGCTCTAAGGTCTACTGACCATTTTTTTAACACTAGCAGTGGGAACAAATTTCCCACTGGTAGCACAAAAGTTAACCCTGTTGAGCTAAAAGACAAACACAAGTCAAGTGTCACTATCAGGTTTTGATATTTTTGTCTTTTGTGGGTAAATTTAGGAGTTAGGACATAAAATTAGTTTCTATATTTTTCTAATTTTATTTCTGATTTTTCTGCTTAATTAGTTTTTAATTTACTGTTCATTTGCTATTTTTTAGGTTAAATTGCATTTTTAAATACTTTTTAATTTCTGATTTTTGTCTTTTAGTGACAAAAATTGTTATTTTTCAGTTTTAACATTTTTGATAGATTAAGAAAAACATTTTAAGATTTTTGGTATAAAAAGTTTTTACTGTTCACTCTTTAATTATTTTTAGAATTAATTTAGTTTAATTAAGGTTTTATTTATTATCAGTTTTGTCTTCTAGTGAAAATTTTTATATTTTTCAAACTTTTTCATTTTTCTACTGTTCATTAGAGTAATTTAGGATTTTTAAAAGTGTCAAATTATTTTTGGCATTATTTTATTATTTTTTATAATTATTTTGGTTTAAAAATAGTTTTCAGTGATTTAAAAATAGAAAAATAGTTTTTAAAATTTAGGAAAAATACTTTTTAGTCTTTAAATAATATAAGTAAGTTATTTGTTCAATAAAATAATATTTTGGACATTTTGATCAATTATATTTAATTTTAGGGCTTTAATTAGCATTTAAAATTGAATATTTAATTAATAAAAGGTTTTAAAATATTTTTATTGGATTTTTATTCTTATTTATATTATTTTAGATTTAGTTTAACTTTTAATTAATTTTTAGGTTTAAAAATTTTAATTTGTAGCTTTTTACGGTTTTACGTGAACGCCTTTTTCGTCTTAGCTCGATCCGTCTACGTAACCGTCATTCTCTTCTCACCCCATTTCTATTTTCTTTTTCTCAACAATATAATCACAAACATTAATCATTTCATTACACAACACACTAGCCTCCTCGAGAACGAACTCACTCTTATTTGGTCATAACTTGTGGTTTTCCTAAACTACTTGTTAATACTTACCCTAATTGCCTTGTTTTCCTAAACAAGTGTGATTTTACAACTATCAAGAATCAACGAATATGATTAATTAGCTTGATGATTTTGTTGTCTACAACAATCCTCTATTCGATTCTTGCAATGATAATCCACTGGTTCAAGATGATGTGGATGATTCTCTCTCCAATTTGGAACCTCCACCCATATATGATTCTCCACCGATCTTTGATGCTTATGATGATGATTCTAGCTCCGATGGGGATGATTATGATGATTTCAATTCCGAGTATCCCGACATGCCCACTTATGATGATTTTGATGAGGCCGATACTCTCTCGAGTGATTCTTCACATGATGAAGATCCTCCGCCTACAACACTTGATCCTACTTTGGATGACTACTCATTTGAGGAAGACTTTGCTACTTTTCTCAACACTTACTTCCCAAATGAGAGTGATGCTCCTCCTTTAGACTTTGATGCTTATGGTCTTCATCCTTCTACGGATTTGAAGAAAATTCTTTCAAAGGAGAAGAAACCGGACGACACCAACATCCGCAGCACGTATGTTTTGACACCTCTTTGTCCACCTTCTGAGGACGAGGTTGTGCATTTTCTTAGCGGATCATCTTCAAATTCTGCTGAGCCTGAGTGCTATTTTCCCCTAAAGGAAATGGTGTTCGACCCCGGTATTGAAATTTTTAAGCCATCTCAGTACCCGTCTGATGAAATAAAAGGAAATATTTTTGTAACTATTGGAGATATGCTTGCACCTCTTCACCCTTGCTCCCACTGTGCTCCATCTTTGCTTAAGGGAACCTTGCCTACTTTTCTTTGGCTTGCCTTGTTCGCCTTAAGCTTGTGTTACTTGATGGACGAAAACTATGTATTTGATCCCGGTGGATGTTTTTCATGCATCTTCCTATGCTAATCAAGGTCGAGTCAGGCTCACGACTCGGTGATCAAAAATCAAGCGCTTCTTGGGAGGCAACCCAAGTATCTATCTTTTAGCTATCTTTATCCTAAGTGTAGGGGAGACCCGTTGGTGTTTGCTATTTCCTCTCTTCTCATATTCAGGGATTCGAGCGTTCAATGATCCACTCTTGATGATTTTTGACAACCCGTGATTCCGTATTTCCGTCTTCCCGGTTCTATCCTAAAGTCTTTTGATTCTCTATTTTATATATATCAATATTAAAATAGGAATCTCGTTAGTTGTCTTTTCCTTAGCAAGATTTAAACAAAGTGCACAATGTCCTAAGTGTAGGGGAGGTTACTTCCACATGTTTAAACATTGAGGACAATATTTATATTAAGTGTAGCGGGGACTTCTATTGAAGTTAAGTGGTCTTTTCCTTGTAATTGTCCTCATTTTAACCGGAAAATCAATTTTTTCGACATTTTTCAAAATTTTGATCTATTTTGGCCTATTAGTTTTTCCTTTATTTTAGTTATTTATTTCGTTGCTAGAATAAAATTTTAATAAAGTGGTTCTAATTTTCAACGTTGTGAATCTTTTGACTCAACCCGAGTTTACTTATCTAAGTTTACTCTAGCTAGTATCCTTAACGTGTTTAAGTCAAGTTTTGCTAGGTTTTTATATAGGGAGCTTTAAAACGCGAAAGTCTTAACTCTCACGGGTTAAGAACAAGAACTTTTCGCAAGTTCCTATAATTGATCCTAGAGAGTCTTTTATCAAGGGAACTTTAAAATGCGATTTCTAAACCTGAAAAAGTCTAAGAATTTGCAAGATCCTATAGACGACTCGAAAACCCAAAACTTTGATTTAATTGGCTAAGCATCCACGAGTCTCATTCCTTGAGATTTTAATTTGTGGAGAACGAGAGATGATAGAGTCAATTATAAGTTTGGTATCCTTTCGTGAATTTATGTGAGTTAATTATAAGCCTATTCTCCCATCGCTTGCTAATAAATTTATCTGCAATAAATAAGGTTGTACGATTTGAAAAGTTACTTAGCTTCTAGCCCAAGATCGTTTAAAAGTTGCTCGGTATGGATTAGAGTTCATAGCCAAAGCATAACTTATTGAAGCGGGATGCGAAGATTGGCGAGTCCAAAAAGGTCCTAACAAGGCATGAGGGCTACATTTTGTTGCTAAAGATCCAAAAGTGATGTGAAGAATCATTTATCAAAAATCAATATGAAGGATCGAGACACACGACGAAAAGCAAATACTCCCGTAAAGATCATGGAGAAGTCTATCCGAAAAGACCCTAGCAAGGTACGAGGATAAATAGATCCTAGTCCTAAAAGGAAGCGGATCGTTGTATATCAGAAGTCCAAAATAAAGATTGGAGAAAAATGAAGAAGTCGTGGTCCAAATATGAAGAATCTCTCAAAATTTCAAGTGAAGAAATTCCTATTATGAAGAGAAGACCATTATTTCATGAACGTCTCTCAAGATTTGAAGTATGAAGTCGCTGCCAAATATCGGTCCGAGAAAGGTCTCATATCGTGAAACGAGTCATGCCAAGATATGAACTTTATGATGTCCCGAGAAGCAGTTTTAAAAGATTTTGTCCTTTAGCTAACTATTGATTAAATCGTCCCACTTTATTTTCAGCCTTAATAACTATCAAAATAAGTCAAACAATGCATCCTCGTGATCATTCAAGACAAAAATAAAATATAAGAGATACACCTAGTGTAAAACCCGCATGCTTTTACCATGATTAGTGCCCTTAAGATCGTACGTCCTAGATTAAAACTTACCTCATTTAGTATTGATCACATTCATGTGCTAATAATCAAGCAAGTGCATACGTGTATGACATGACAAGTATCGATTACGTACGAACTCATGATAAACAGTTAATAAATATGTCACGTGAACATAATTAATCATGATCACCATTTAAAATACTAACTAGAATAATTACGTAAATACTGATAATATAATTACGAGCGTTAAGTTTACGATAAACGACACGATAGAATAAACAGAAACACTTTAAACACGAGCACGTTTAACCACGAACGAACACGAAACATCGGGACACGAGAAAGGTACGGGTACCCCATGTGGGGCCCCCATACCCACGGCACACATACAAGAAATGGGCTTAGCCCATGGACTTTACAAGTAAAGGGGGGTAAAGAGTAAAACATGTTTTCATTTTTCATTTTCAAGAATTAAACACAAAAACCCTAAAAAGAGTTTTCTCCTCCTCCTTTTGCTCCTCTTGTGCCGCCACCTAAACACCATCATTGGAGGGTGTTTGTTTGATTTTGATCTTAAAAACAAGTGTTAGAAACCGTGTTTGTTCATCCTTTTTCCAAGCTACATAGTGGTATACCTTTCTAACCCTTCTTTTTAATTCTTTTTGATTCTTTAATCTTTGATTATTTTCATGAACATGTTATTATTTTTCTTATTAAAACAAGGTAATTAATCATTGATCTAACATGTTTTAGTATTAATTAAAATCAAAGAATGATTTAAAAGGGATGTTTGTTTTGGCCGCCTAGCAAACAAACCCGAGGGGGGTTTGGTTTGCTATTGCCGCCACCACCAAGACCATTTTTGGTCTTGGTTGGCTCATGTGGGACCCACGGCAGCAAGGAGGCACACGTGCCCCGGGTTTGGCTCGGGGTACGGTGTCGAATTCATGCCCGATTCATGGTTCGTTGGTTAAATCATGATTTATGTTACATGTTAATTTTTATGAATCATGAACTTAGGATATAATTAATTAATAACATGAAATATTAATTAAATCATGACTTAGGTTATTTTAATTATTAGCTTATCATGAAATTAATTTAACCTAAGTATTTTATGTTATAAGTTATAATTAATTAATTATTAAAACATGCCTATAATTAATTAATTTAGTCATGACTTAGGTTATATTATTAATAATAATAATACACATTTTAACCTAAGTATTTTCATTTCATTTTAATTAAAACATGTTATACTTTAATTAAAATGCTTAACCTATAGTTTAATTAAAATACATGAAATAATAATTAAACTATATACTATATCATATGACTTAGGAAACAAGCTTATAAACACTTAGACTTATATGTTAGCTTATGTAACCAGCTTAATTCTAAATATGGAAACTTCTATTTATAGAAACTTAATTAAATAAGGCAACTAATCTATTAATGGAAACCTTCTATATATGGAAATCTATCTATTTCAGGCAGCTAATCTAATCATGGAAACCTTCTATATATGGAAACTTATTTAATTAAGGCAGCTGATCTATTTTTGGAAACTTCCTATTTTTTAGAAACTAATCTATTTTAAGCAGTAAATTCTATTTTAGGAAACTTTCTATTTTTGGAAACTTTCTATTTTTGGAAACTTTCTATTTTTGGAAACTTTCTATTTTTGGTAACTTTCTATTTTTGGAAACTTTCTATTTTTGGAAACTTTCTATTTTTGGAAACTTTCTATTTTTGGAAACCTGCTATTTTTGGAAAGTTACTTATTATTATACAGTAAGTATATTAATACATGAAACACCAGTAATACTTAATCAGATTAATCAGAATACTAGATAAACACAGTTTAAGGCTTTAAACAGTGAACCAGGACCTAAAACATACCAAATAAGCTAATATGAGACACAAAACCCAGTACGTAATCAGTGAATCGATACTTATACACGTGTGTATTCATGTAGCATTAGTGATCCAGAAGTAGGAGTCTTTCTTCCGTTCATTCACTGGACTTGAGGTACGGATTCCCGTCCTTTCAGTATGGACATTCCTTCCTTATTAGGATTTCCCCGTATGCAGCCAACTGTTTTCCCCAGTATTTGTTTTATTGTTTTGAACTGCTTATGTTTAATTAGCATAATCTATAGCCATATACAAGCATGACCAGTTTCACCTAGTTATGGAGGTACCATAACCATAGCATTGGAGGCACCGATGTTATGACTTCCTGATTGTAGAGGTTTTACTACCCTTTAGGAAAAGAGCGTAAATAGCGGTAAGTATCGAGTGACGGTTTAGGAAAACCGTGCACTAATGACCCACAATCACTTAAAAAGAGATGAAAGATTCGTTTCCCAAGGAGGTATGGTGTTGTGAATTAACTTGTAAGTATTTGAGATTAATATTGAGAGATGGAATGACGGTTTCTTGGAAATTACACTATGACGTAAAAAATGAAAACGTAAAACCGTAGAAAAACCACAAAAATTAAAAAAACTATTAAGCTAAGACCAAAAACAAAATCAAGAAAAAGATAAAAAGAAGTCTTGAATAATATAAATAAAGATAAAAATCCAACAAAGATATTTTATAACCTTTTATTAATTAAATAATTAATTTTAAATGCTAATTAAAGCCCTAAAATTAAATTTAATTAATTCAAATGTCAAAAATATGATTTTATTGAATAATTACTCAACTTATATTATTAGAAGACTAAAAAGTAATTTTCTAAAAATTAAAACTTATTAAAACTATTTTTAAAACTCTAAAAATGATTAAAAGTAATTAAAAACTAATTAAACTTAAAATAATTATAAAAATAAATCTAAAAGTTATAAAAATAATCTAAAAATGGAAATAGTCCCAATTAATGACAAAGAACCTAGGAAAAATGAAAAAGAAAGAAAAATAAAATTTTGAAAATTAATTAATAAAATAATATTAAAACACTCCAAAAAAAAATAAAAGTCACTAGTTGCGCCGCAACTAGTGGGGTCTTGCGCCGCAACTAGTGTAACGGGAATACCAAGTCTGCAGCACCTTTAGTTGCGCCGCAACAAGTATGACTTGCGGCGCAATTCGTGTTACGGGAAAAACTTTGGTCTGTAGCTCCTTGTGTTGCGCCGCAACTAGCTGGTCCTGCGGCGCAATTAGTGTGACGGACCTGGTTGTAATTGCTGAACCAAACAAGTGCACACTTGTACACTTGTGATGCCAAGAGGTCTTGGCTTGATGCTTTGTTTGGTGATTATGTTGGAACAATGGGGGCACTCTTGTGATCCTTTGATCACAAGAAGTCAAGAACAACACAAATAACAACAAGAAACAAAGATCAACAATCAAAGATCATGCACAAAGTTCATCACAAATCAAGCAAATTAGCAATATGCGGATTTTTAACTTACTCTTTTTACCTTTTAAACTCAACAAACTTGTTCAAATCTTGTTCCAAACTAATTAACTACTTACTAATAACCTTAATCAACCCTAAACAAGCAATCTAACACCTTTTAATTATCAAAACAAATCTAGATGTCCTGCTTAAACCTGTTGCCAAACACCCTTTAAACTTTTTGAAAACCAATTTTTCCAAATCAAAACCTTATTAAACCTAACCAAATTGTTATCAAAGCTTCATAACATGTATATAACATAACATAAACACAAATCAAGTAACTTAAACACACTTAATCAATCAATCAAGCCAATCATGTAACAAGCATTTATATGAACTTTTCAAAGAGTAAAAGGAAGATACCTAGGGTTCTTACATCCAAGAACCTAGAGGATGAAAATCCTCCTCCAATCCAACCCGGGTTGGAGCTGAACTAAATCAACAAGCCTTCAACCTATTTGAACACAAAACAAAGAAAATAACAAAATAATATAACAATATATATTTTTTTATGTTTCCTTTTTCTTCTTTCCAAAATACTTTCAAAACCTTTTTAATCTTCTTAAAATGTTTCTATAACTCTTAAATCACCAACAACATTAACCATAAACACCAAAATACCTTTTGAGAAGATTTTACCAAAATCTCTCAAAATCTCAAAACCTTAAACAACTTTGAAAATCAAAGTTGCTTAACCAAATAAAAGTGGAACTCAGAATCAATCTCCTCACAACACACAAACTTTTAAAAACAATAAAAAAGGAATTACACTTGAATATTTCAAAAACCAAACTTTTTATTTCTTTAAAAAGGAATTACATGTGAGAGACTAGAAACTGGAACAAGGGCTTCACACAAGTTGTGAGCTCCTTTTATAGAGTCTATAGAACATCCTAGAAGCATAAAAAACTAAACCCTAATACATAGAAAATCCCAAATGTGCCCTTGAATGATTTTGAGTGCATATGAGCTGTCCATTTGATCTTGGCCTTTAAATTTTGCTTTGTGAGCAAGCATAGCATCTTGGACGTCCATTTTGCCACGTCACTAGTCTTGGAGGCTAAGGAATGATGTGATTGGTGGATTGGGGAATTGGGGTTTTGGTGCACATGAGTGGGATGCAGGTTTTTAGGAGTGGGATAGGTTTTGGCATGTGTGAATCACTTGTGTGCAAGTTTAATTGAGTTTTACCCAAGGAAAAGTGAGGGTAAAATCTGGGTGGTAAGAACAATGAATAGTAACCATTTTGATCCTAAAAAGGGGGAAGCATATGTGTTAGGCGCATTTTTTTTTCAAATGTATCAGCTTTGTCACTTTTGGTCCTTGGTTTTTGGTATTTTTGGCCTTTAAGGATTTTCAGCCTAAAATCTCCTTTCCTTTGTTAATAAGTTCCAACAATTGACACTTTTGGCACAAACTTTCCACAAAGGCTTATCAAGGATGTAATTTGACATTTGGTGATTTTTCAAGGACTAATCTTGGACAATGTTGATCTTCAAAGGTCTTCAATGTGTCTTTCACTTCATGAGGGACCATTATTGACAAATTAGAATTGTTGAGGGACTAATTTTGCCATTTCTTCAAAGTTGAAGGACCTTTTTGTAATTTTGACAAACTTAAGGGACCAAACTTGTACTTATCAATATACAAGGGTTTTAAGTGTCATTTCTTCAATAAATGATGATCAATCTTGCTTGTCTTCAAGTCTTCAAGGGTATTTGATGAAAATTCCATGATTAGGGCCCGGTTCTTTGTACGGCTTCGTTTCTCGTGTCCGTTTTTCCTTGTATCTTGTGATCTTTTGTCTTTTTCACGATATCCATACCTAAAATACACAAGTAAACAAACACAAGCATATATATGGTATTTTACGACATTTTTATGCATTTAAAGCCCGAAAAGAACGATGAGATCATGTATAAATGCCATCTCATCACTCCCCCATACTAAGCCATTGCCGTGCCCTCACGCAATGCTAGAATAAAGTATCTAAGCATCACCAAAGTTCAATTTTATTAACCTTTATTGAAGAGTAAAAGACTTGCAACATACTACGAGAATGTGTAAAGACATAATGTATGATTTTCATCACCAAAATGTGACTTTTAGGGTCAAAGAATAGAAACAAGTTAATGTCCCTTAGAGTAAATTTCGTCATCCTTGATTGTCATACATTCCATGCTAAGTGCAAAAACAAGATCATTGTTGGTACAAGTCACAATGCTAACACTACTCATACGTCCAAATTGTGTAATACTTTTTCTCCCCGCAATCCTAGTTATTATAAAAGGAAATGGGTTACTAGCATTTTTTATCTAATTGTCATGGATCACAAGTGATTCATATTGACTTATTTGAGTAGTTATTAGTCCGAAAGCAAAGTAGCACGATTTGATCAATAGTTAGCCGAAGGACAAAATCTTTTAAAACGGCTTCTCGTGTATCTCCTTAAGTTCATATCTTGGCATAACTCGTTTCACGATTTGAGACCTTTCTCGGACCGATATTTGGCATGTACTTCATACTTCAAATCTTGGGAAGACGTTCTCGAAATTATGGTCTTCTCTTCATATATTTGGAATTTCTTCACTTGACGTTTTTGAGAGATTCTTCATATAGGACCACGACTTCATCATTTTTCTTCAATCTTTACTTTGGATTTTGATATACAACGATCCGCCTCCTTTTCGGACTTGGATATATTCATCCTCATACCTTGTTAGGGTCTTTTTGGATAGACTTTCTCCATTCTTTAGGGGAGTAATAGCTTCTCGTCGTGTGTCTCGATCCTTCATATTGATTTTGGAATAATGATACTTCACATCATCTTTGGATCTTTAGCAAAAATAGAGCTCCTCATGCCTTGTTAGGGCCTTTTTGGATGATCGCCAATCTTCGCGTCCCGCTTCAATAAGTTATGCCTTGGCTATGAACTCTATTCAACCCCGAGCAACTTTTAAACGATCTTGCGCTAGAGGCTAAGTAACCTTTCAAACCGTACGACCTTACTTATTGCAATTATGATTTATTCCTAATGCATTGATCTTATGGGAAGAAAAAGCCACAATTAAAAACATATGAGTTTTTGAAAGAACACTTTCATGTTCTACGTTTAGCATGATCACTTGTCTAACTCTATCATTTCTCGTTCTTCACTATTTAAAGACCTCTAATTAAAGAGACTCGTGAATACTTAGCCATGCAAGTCAAAATTAAGCCAAATTTGGATTAGCTTTCATTAAGACTATATCAAATCAAAGTTTTGGGTTTTCAAGCCACCTATAGGATCTTGCACTTTCTTGGACTTTTTCAAGTTTAGAGAATGCGTTTTAAAGTTCCCTTGATAAGTGACTTTCTAGAATCAATTATAGGAACTTGCGAAAAGTTCTTGTTCTTAACCCGAATGAATTAAGACTTTCGCGTTTTAAAGCTCCCTATATAAAAGTCTAGCAAAACTTGAATTGAGCGGGTTAAGGAATGTAAATGGCTCCAAATGCCCATCAAGTCAAAAATTAACTCTTATTCTACCCATCGGAAAATATACATTCGTGTCTTAAAAACACTTATGAAAACTAAGAAAAATTTTAAAATTTGGCTATTTTTAGCCTTATTAGCAAAACAAAACATTGAAAGTTGGAAAACGTGAGGGCGTAGCAAAGCAAGTACCTATTCACCCCCCCATACTAAAAGTAAACATTGTCCTCAATGTTTCGAGTCTAAAGGTGGAGCACCCCCATACTAGAGACGAAGAATCGAATGCTTAGGATCTAGCATGGAAAGGGTGATCAACAATATATCTAAAGCCGTTTATTAATTATGCTAAAAGATAATTGTTAGAACAATAAAGGATATGTCATGGATTCGTGAAAAACTTCTTCAAACGAACGATGGAGGCTCACGTAAACGAACACGAGAGTCTTCAATCGTAGATGATGATGATGATCTAGATAACACAATCACAAACAACCACGAGACAACGAGTTGGAAGGGTACAAGTCCCCTTATTAGTGAACATAAAGCATAAAGATAAGCATGGGATCTCCCCCACGAGGCACCTCGTTTTTGATTACCGAGTCATGAGCTCGACTCGATCCCCATAAATGTGAACATTTAGGGATATCATGGTGTGGTCAATGGGGCTTACATGATAAACAAGGCCCAAAAAGCAACCGGTAAAAAGGACTAAGTCCTTATATGATGCAAAATACCGGGGTCGAAGATGGCGTTCTCGTTTTCATGGAAAAAACAATTCAACGCCACTTCAACATGTGCCATAAACTCAAAGAGTTTGAAGAAAATAGATGAGAAGTAGAAGGGTGAGACAATTGGTAAGACAAACGTTTGAGCTACTCGAGGTAGACTCGCACCAAGCAAATAGATATAGTTTCCATTTATTGCATCGGTGGAAGACCGAGATTTCCCTTTACATGAAATTCCGGGATCGAATATCTCGTCCTCGGTGGACAAGGATGAGGGAACATAAGGGGCTTCCCCTATACTAGAACCACACAAAACATCGTCAAAAGGAGTAGACGAGTTTGTAGTACTCAAAACACGGTGTGATGACGGAGTTAGATTTGTAGAAAAATCAATTAAATCACATTTAAGATCTTTTCCTTTGTTATCTTTTAAACTCTCCTTATGAAAACCCTTGTTGATTATGTCGAAAATATTTGGTGTTTCTAAGACGATGTTAGTTACACTAAAAATTCTCACATTTTGAAACCGTTTTGGTTTTGGTGGTGGCAAGTTCTCAAAACGTTTATCGACGAAGAAAACCTCCCCATCGGGGTCCATAAATTCATCATCCGAAAGATCTTCCGTAGAAACCGGCAATTTATCAACACTTTTCAAGAACGAATGTTCGAGATGAGGCGAAGGATTTTTCGATTCAAGTATTGATGGTTTCTTCTTTGTAGGCTTTACACTCATAACCTCCACCGGCGGAGGAAATGGTAAATTGTTTTTGGAGACATTCCCTAAAACTCTTGGTGAAAATTCTTTGCAAACGACATTGGTCGAGTCACCATGGTTTAAAGTTGCAATAGAATATACATGAGAAAGATTGGAGTTTTGTGTTGCATTGATGACAAGTTCTTCTTCATTGAAACGAAGGGTGATTTTTCGAGCATGAACATCGATAAGTGCTCTTGATGTATCCAAAAATGAACGACCCAAAATTAGAGGAACTTTTCGATCGATGGGAATGTCTACAACGATAAAGTCAACGGGATAGTAAAACTTTCCGACTTTAACGAAGACGTCCTCGGCTACTCCACATGCCATGATCGTAGAATGATCGGCCATCTCGATGGACATGTTTGAAGGAGTAAGAGCCGGAAGCGAAAGCGATTTGAAAATCTCGAGAGGCATTAAATTAATACTAGCGCCAAGATCGGCCAAGGCGTAGCATTCCTCCATATCTTGTATAGCACACGGAATCAAAAATTTACCGGGATCACCGACTTTTTGTGGTATGCGGCTTAGAAAAACCGATGAACAACTAGACGATTGTTGTAACTTTTCTTTGTTGTTAAGCATACTTTTGAAGTTTGCGGCGAATCGAGGCATCATGATTAAAGCATCGGCAAAACTTATGTTAAAATGCAAATCACGAAACATTTTCATAAATAGCTCAAATTGATAATTGTTCCTTTCTTGTGCTTTCTCTTTGTTTCGTCTCGAAGGGTAAGGTAAATGTGGTGTGGGTTGGTCATTAGGCAACGGCCTTGGAAACTCGGGTTCCATACTTGGTATTGGTGTAACCGTAGGTGTGGTTTGAGCGGTACTTCGTGGGATTGTAATGTGCTCCTTTTCGACCATCACCTCGGGTTCTTTCTCGATTTCCTTCTCCGTAGAAGTACTTGGACGAGAGATTGGTTCCTTGAAAGTTTTACCACTTCGTGTAGTAATAACCTTCATTTCTCCCTTCGGGTTTGCAATGGTATCACTAGGAAGACCACCCGAAGAAGAGGGCTTACACATGATAGCTTCGAACATCTTAGCCATTCGGTCCTCAAATTTTGATTGCCTAGCATCCGCTTTCAATAACTCTTGCTTAATCTCATGTTGTCCTAATTCCATCTTTTGTTGGTTTTGTTGAAGACGTTGGACATTTCCTTCCATTTTATTTGCATGAGTTTTAAGTTCATTAGCAAGTTCATTTTTAAGCTCGTTTTTCAACTCGGATCTTAAGCTAATCATCTCACGTTGCATATTATCAAATTTTGCATCATTTGCTTTTGCATAATCTAAAAATTCTCCTTGCAAATTTTTCGTGTGAGCATTTTGAAAACCTTGTGTAGTATTTTGAAAATCACTGTTTTGGTTTTGATTAGAGATTTGTCCATTCCCATTTTGATAATTCCCTTTGTTGTAATTGCGTGTGTTGCCTTGGTAATTACCTTGGTTGTTGTTTCGATAATTGTTAGCATTTTGATTTGGTGGAGCTTGATTTTGGCGGGAACCTTGGCCGTTTTGGTTGTAAGTTCCCGTTGCTACATAAGCACTCGAAGTGTTACCATCCGCGGTAATGCACTCGGATAAATCATGAGCTCCTCCACACGATAAACAACTCTTAGCAACCGCTTTAACCGAAGCGGAATTGGAAGCTTCTTGAGCCTTCCAATGGGACATTAGATTAGCAAATCTATCAAAAAACCGATTTTCCTCATTAGCTTCATCATGTAAGGCGTTAATGCTACGAGACGATTGTGATGACGATGACGAACCCATATTGGCAACACTCGGTGTGTTACGAGGGCTATAAACCTTAGATCGATTTTCAATGATTTGTAAAGCCTCATTTGTCGTCTTGCACAAAAAATTACCACCCGCGGCGGCATTCAAATAATCTCGTTCATGATCATTAAGCCCATTATAAAAAGTATCTATTTGATGCAATTCCGAAAAATCATGATGAGGACATTCATGTAACATCTCCTTAAATCGTTCCCATGCCATAGAAAAACTTTCATTGTTACGTTGCACAAATCGTGAAATCTCATTTTTTAAGTGTGTTGTTTTCGATGGTGGAAAAAATTTGTTCACAAACTTAGAAACGAGATCGGCCCATGTCAAAATCGAATTTGGCGGTTCTTTCTCGAGCCAAATTTTAGCGGGTCCATCCAACGAATATGGAAACAACATCATCTTAATGGCGTCATGCGGAACATCTTTGAATTTGCTAGTGGCCGTGAGACGGTTGAAATTCCTAATGTGGTAATGCGGGTTGTCTTTCTCATGACCTCGAAATTTGTTTGCTTGTAGCATCGACATTAAACCCGTCTTAATCTCGAAATTCTCCGCAAGGATGGCGGGAATAACAATTGCCTCTCCAAAACCCTCGGTGGGTGCTTGTAGCAACTCCATCATAGTACGATTAGCCATTACGACTTCTTGTTCTATAATAGGTTCAACAATTGGAGGTTCTTCAACAATCAACGATTGATTGGCTTGCTTTTGAAGTCGTTTACGAGCTCGTTTAGCTTGATTACGAGTGATCATAAACTTCACGAAGAATGGGAGGTGAGCAAAGAAGATTCTTTTTGGTTGTTTTGTGGATTTTCAATTTTTTTTTTGTGTTTTTGATGATATTTAATTTTTTTGGTTTTTGGTGTATTATGTAGACAACAATCTACAAAATCTCTCCTCGAATCAAACTCTTGATTAAAGAAGCCTCAAAGGAATGAAAACGATCACGTGGAGTGAACGCCTTCGAATGACTTTAGAACTTTGGTGAAAACCAAATTGTTCACGAGGGTTTAATCACAAAGAAAACCAAGCAAATATAGTATACGTATTAATACTTTGGGCGGCAAAACCCTCGATTAGCCTTCAATCTCAAAATACTCACAAGCAAGCGGGGAAACGAGGCGGCGCGAAGCACTTAAGAGCCTTTTTCCTTAGGGTATATTTTATAATACCCGCCTTATACCCACCTTATAGTTCGTATCTTTCAAAATCGAGCTTCTCGAAAGTATTTATCTATTTTTGCCTTTTCTTTTTGTTTGAGATTCGAATACAATGATCGAGTGATGAAATCCCGAATCAAGGTTGTGTTTTCACACTTTTGGAGATATTGTATTTTGGTTGTGATACTTAATACAATATATTAATAATATTCACAAAGAAAAACCGAGAAAACCGATAATACGTGTTAAGGGAGTTCCACTTAACACAAATACTATTATGGATAATATCAAAAACAAAATTTTCCAAATTAAATCACGACACACCTCCCCGGCAGCGGCGCCAAAAATGATTGTAGAGGTTTTACTACCCTTTAGGAAAAGAGCGTAAATAGCGGTAAGTATCGAGTGACGGTTTAGGAAAACCGTGCACTAATGACCCACAATCACTTAAAAAGAGATGAAAGATTCGTTTCCCAAGGAGGTATGGTGTTGTGAATTAACTTGTAAGTATTTGAGATTAATATTGAGAGATGGAATGACGGTTTCTTGGAAATTACACTATGACGTAAAAAATGAAAACGTAAAACCGTAGAAAAACCACAAAAATTAAAAAAACTATTAAGCTAAGACCAAAAACAAAATCAAGAAAAAGATAAAAAGAAGTCTTGAATAATATAAATAAAGATAAAAATCCAACAAAGATATTTTATAACCTTTTATTAATTAAATAATTAATTTTAAATGCTAATTAAAGCCCTAAAATTAAATTTAATTAATTCAAATGTCAAAAATATGATTTTATTGAATAATTACTCAACTTATATTATTAGAAGACTAAAAAGTAATTTTCTAAAAATTAAAACTTATTAAAACTATTTTTAAAACTCTAAAAATGATTAAAAGTAATTAAAAACTAATTAAACTTAAAATAATTATAAAAATAAATCTAAAAGTTATAAAAATAATCTAAAAATGGAAATAGTCCCAATTAATGACAAAGAACCTAGGAAAAATGAAAAAGAAAGAAAAATAAAATTTTGAAAATTAATTAATAAAATAATATTAAAACACTCCAAAAAAAAATAAAAGTCACTAGTTGCGCCGCAACTAGTGGGGTCTTGCGCCGCAACTAGTGTAACGGGAATACCAAGTCTGCAGCACCTTTAGTTGCGCCGCAACAAGTATGACTTGCGGCGCAATTCGTGTTACGGGAAAAACTTTGGTCTGTAGCTCCTTGTGTTGCGCCGCAACTAGCTGGTCCTGCGGCGCAATTAGTGTGACGGACCTGGTTGTAATTGCTGAACCAAACAAGTGCACACTTGTACACTTGTGATGCCAAGAGGTCTTGGCTTGATGCTTTGTTTGGTGATTATGTTGGAACAATGGGGGCACTCTTGTGATCCTTTGATCACAAGAAGTCAAGAACAACACAAATAACAACAAGAAACAAAGATCAACAATCAAAGATCATGCACAAAGTTCATCACAAATCAAGCAAATTAGCAATATGCGGATTTTTAACTTACTCTTTTTACCTTTTAAACTCAACAAACTTGTTCAAATCTTGTTCCAAACTAATTAACTACTTACTAATAACCTTAATCAACCCTAAACAAGCAATCTAACACCTTTTAATTATCAAAACAAATCTAGATGTCCTGCTTAAACCTGTTGCCAAACACCCTTTAAACTTTTTGAAAACCAATTTTTCCAAATCAAAACCTTATTAAACCTAACCAAATTGTTATCAAAGCTTCATAACATGTATATAACATAACATAAACACAAATCAAGTAACTTAAACACACTTAATCAATCAATCAAGCCAATCATGTAACAAGCATTTATATGAACTTTTCAAAGAGTAAAAGGAAGATACCTAGGGTTCTTACATCCAAGAACCTAGAGGATGAAAATCCTCCTCCAATCCAACCCGGGTTGGAGCTGAACTAAATCAACAAGCCTTCAACCTATTTGAACACAAAACAAAGAAAATAACAAAATAATATAACAATATATATTTTTTTATGTTTCCTTTTTCTTCTTTCCAAAATACTTTCAAAACCTTTTTAATCTTCTTAAAATGTTTCTATAACTCTTAAATCACCAACAACATTAACCATAAACACCAAAATACCTTTTGAGAAGATTTTACCAAAATCTCTCAAAATCTCAAAACCTTAAACAACTTTGAAAATCAAAGTTGCTTAACCAAATAAAAGTGGAACTCAGAATCAATCTCCTCACAACACACAAACTTTTAAAAACAATAAAAAAGGAATTACACTTGAATATTTCAAAAACCAAACTTTTTATTTCTTTAAAAAGGAATTACATGTGAGAGACTAGAAACTGGAACAAGGGCTTCACACAAGTTGTGAGCTCCTTTTATAGAGTCTATAGAACATCCTAGAAGCATAAAAAACTAAACCCTAATACATAGAAAATCCCAAATGTGCCCTTGAATGATTTTGAGTGCATATGAGCTGTCCATTTGATCTTGGCCTTTAAATTTTGCTTTGTGAGCAAGCATAGCATCTTGGACGTCCATTTTGCCACGTCACTAGTCTTGGAGGCTAAGGAATGATGTGATTGGTGGATTGGGGAATTGGGGTTTTGGTGCACATGAGTGGGATGCAGGTTTTTAGGAGTGGGATAGGTTTTGGCATGTGTGAATCACTTGTGTGCAAGTTTAATTGAGTTTTACCCAAGGAAAAGTGAGGGTAAAATCTGGGTGGTAAGAACAATGAATAGTAACCATTTTGATCCTAAAAAGGGGGAAGCATATGTGTTAGGCGCATTTTTTTTTCAAATGTATCAGCTTTGTCACTTTTGGTCCTTGGTTTTTGGTATTTTTGGCCTTTAAGGATTTTCAGCCTAAAATCTCCTTTCCTTTGTTAATAAGTTCCAACAATTGACACTTTTGGCACAAACTTTCCACAAAGGCTTATCAAGGATGTAATTTGACATTTGGTGATTTTTCAAGGACTAATCTTGGACAATGTTGATCTTCAAAGGTCTTCAATGTGTCTTTCACTTCATGAGGGACCATTATTGACAAATTAGAATTGTTGAGGGACTAATTTTGCCATTTCTTCAAAGTTGAAGGACCTTTTTGTAATTTTGACAAACTTAAGGGACCAAACTTGTACTTATCAATATACAAGGGTTTTAAGTGTCATTTCTTCAATAAATGATGATCAATCTTGCTTGTCTTCAAGTCTTCAAGGGTATTTGATGAAAATTCCATGATTAGGGCCCGGTTCTTTGTACGGCTTCGTTTCTCGTGTCCGTTTTTCCTTGTATCTTGTGATCTTTTGTCTTTTTCACGATATCCATACCTAAAATACACAAGTAAACAAACACAAGCATATATATGGTATTTTACGACATTTTTATGCATTTAAAGCCCGAAAAGAACGATGAGATCATGTATAAATGCCATCTCATCACTTCCCCACGGCGGAGTGATTGCTCGTGGCGTCCCTTTCAGGTTTGGCCATATTATTATATCATGTGAGGCGTATGGGTGCATCCTAGTTACATGTTTTATTCAGTTTATCATGGTGAATGTGGTGTGTGCCTTGCACCCTTCACAAGGAGCTGATCCCTCCTACCCAAATCAGTATATTGATTAGAGGCATCCCCTCTAATCAGCATGATGAGGTCACCCCTCCAAGTATTCATGCACGTGACCTTTTCATGACCTATATGGGCTATGGTATATATATGTTAAAACAGTTTTCACAAGATAAACATAAGGCTTTTCAAACTATAAAACCAGTTTTCTTGTTACTTAACCAGTTTACTCAGTACTTAGTCTTCCGCTGTTATATGTTACATGCTTATCCTATTTCATGCTATATTGTACATCCGTGCACTGAGCGTCTTGCTCAGCCGTTTTCCTTTTCATGTTCCCAAAACGGCAGGTACTCAGGGACGCTCGTAGATCTCAAACGTAGGTGCATATGGACTGGAAGCTTACTGTCTTTCTTTACTTTATGCATTTCCTTTACTTTGATACAGTTGCTATGGACATTGTTTCGTCCTTTCCTTTTACAGTATTTATGTTTGTGTGTGATGAGCTTTACTTTGGGGTACCGATGTTTGATTCCAGTATTTCCCTTTTATGGTTGAATAATGCTTAGACATTTATCCTTGTATGCTTTGATGACACGCCATGATATGCGTAATATTCCATTTCCAAAATGGGGTGTTACAATTATGGTATCAGAGCCAAGGCTTCGACCTGTAGGCTCTCAAATATGACCTGTGATTAGTGGGTAGTCACTACGGTCTTCCTAGAACTGACAGTTGTTTTCATGCATTCATCATTTTTAAGCATACATATACATATCATTGTTACAGGGTTTTTGACTAAGTAATGGTTGGTACAGGACTGGCCCTATTTAGTCGCATGTGTTTTATCGAAACTTTTAGATTTGGGACCGACCCATCGGCGTCCCCTCGATATGTCTTTTATTTTGAGTGAACTGACCGGAGGCGTTCACTCTCGAGCATCAAAAGTTTTCATAAAACTGCATCATGCATTCATACAAGGATTTTCTTGCATAAAATTTTTCTCGTGAAATTTTTTGGCATAATTTTTTTTTTATATTTTATGTTTGAACTGTTAATCATATGTTTTATGTTATACTGTCAGATGGTTCTCACACGCGAGCAAGAGCAGCTCAATGCTGCAATTCAGGCTGCCATGCAAGCCTTACTTCCTCAACTGAGGAATGACATTCGTGCTGAAGTCCAAGCTGCCAATAATCAGCAGCCGCAGAATCAGGCACCTCCTCCTCCTCCTCCCCCAGTGACACTAGCGGTATGGTTGGAAAGATTTAACAAGCTCCGTCCTAGAGCTTTCGAAAAGACTGATAGCCCCAGCGATGTTGAAAGCTGGCTGACTCACATTGAGAAAATCTTCAATGCTATGGGATGTGACCCCGCCTTCAAGGCAAGATTGGCATGCTACAGGTTTGAAGGCGATGTACTCAACTGGTGGCTAGCTTTGACGCAGTCAGAAGGAGGTGATGAATGGGTCGCTGGTTTGACATGGGCCCAATTCAAGGAGAGAGTGATGGAACAGTTCTTTCCTAAAGCAGAGCAGGACAAACTCAAGCGTGAATACCACGGGATACGTCAGAGAGCGGGCGAGAATAGCAACGAATTCATGCAGCGCTTTCTTCGCCTAGCTGGTTTTCTGGGAGCAGCGGCTGGTACTCCTGAGGAGCAGGCACACCATTTTAGGTGGGCACTTCGCACCTCGGTTGCGAACAATCTAGTATGTGCTACGTTCAATACAGTAGCACAAGTGGCCGACGCAGCAAGGAAGCTTGAGATGTTGCAGGAACGCGATGAGTTCGGGGAAGCTGAAAGACCCGACAAGAGGTAAAACATTTCGTGTTCTAGCGTTAACCAGACCGCATCCTATCATTATATGTTCTATAATCATCTCTTAAACTGTATCTTCCAGGCAGAAAACTGGGGACCGGTCTCAGCCGGCTACTCAGCAGCAGCCCAATCAGCCCAAAGGAAACGGTCACTCTAACGACCGTTCTGTTGTGGAAAGGCGCAACGGTAATGATAATTACCGTAACAATGCGGGACACTCCAACAACAGCAGGTCCTACTATTTACGCATCTTCTTATGATTTCATGTTATATTTCCCATGCTGACCCTATATTAATCTCTACCAGGAACCACGGTAACGGAAGGGACCAGAACCACAGGGGTTCTCAGCCTAACCGTTCAGCTAACACTGGTAAACATCTTATGACGCTTGCGTCCTATACTCGTGCATATACCTTGTTCTTAACACGTTTTGTCATCAGCAGGCCCTCAGCAAGCAAGGACTCCTGCTGGAGGATTCACTCATCCTCTTTGCAGCACTTGCCATCGCAGACACCCTGGCCCATGTCGTCGTGATTCCGACGCGTGCTACAAGTGCGGCCTCCCTGGCCATCGTATGAGAGATTGCCGTAAGGGTAAAATGGAGGGTACTTCGGGTCATGTTGATACTAAACCGCCTCCTACCACTGGGCGTGTCTACACGACATCGCGCGATCAGGCAAACAAATCTACAGGTACCATTACTGGAATTTTGTATATGTACGGCCAGGCTGCATGTGTTCTTTTCGACACGGGTGCCACTCATTCAGTTGTTTCCACTACTTATGCTAAGAACATCAGGACACTTCCCTTGCCATTAGAAAATAAGCTTACCATTTCCACGCCTCTGAGGGACTCTGTATTAATAACTCATGTATACAAGAGTCTTCCTCTAGAGTTTGACGATAAAGTTCGTGCAGTAGATGCACTTCCCCTAGACATGATTGAGTTCGATATGATTCTTGGCATGGACTGGCTATCCAGGCACCATGCTACCATAGACTGTCACTCATATCGAGTGATCTTCGGCGACATTAATGCACCAGAGTACATCCATAACGGGTTCATACCCGGGCGGTCCGTACAAGTCATATCTACCTTGCAAGCACGTGCATTACTGTCACATGGCTGCGAAGGTTATCTCGCTACGGTTCATGACATGGATGCTGAATCCCCATCGATTCAGGATCAACCAGTAGTTTCGGAATTTCAAGACGTCTTCCCAGATGAACTTCCAGGCATACCACCTGCAAGAGCAGTGGAGTTCAACATCGACCTTGTTCTAGGAGCTGAGCCAATCTCTAAGGCTCCGTATCGTATGGCTCCCATAGAGCTAAAAGAACTGAAGGACCAACTGCAGGAACTTCTTGAACGAGGGTTCATTAGACCAAGCGCATCTCCATGGGGCGCACCGGTCTTGTTCGTTAAGAAGAAGGACGGCAGCATGCGACTTTGCATTGACTACCGTGAACTTAATAAGATTACCATCCGCAATAGATATCCACTGCCACGTATAGACGATCTGTTTGACCAACTTCAAGGAGCCAAACACTTCTCAAAGATCGATCTAAGGTCAGGCTACCATCAGCTAAGGGTTAAAGAGCAGGATATTGCCAAGACTGCTTTTCGTACCCGCTATGGCCATTATGAGTTTGTAGTCATGCCATTCGGCCTGACTAACGCTCCAGCAGTATTCATGGATCTGATGAACAGAATCTTTCATGAATTCCTTGATAAATTTGTCATTGTATTCATCGATGACATCTTGATATTCTCAAAGTCCACGGAGGAACACGAAGATCATCTCCGTACTGTACTACAGATTCTTCGTCAGAAGCAGCTGTATGCGAAATTCTCCAAGTGTGAGTTCTGGTTAAACAAGGTGGCATTCTTAGGTCACATTGTATCAGCAGAAGGGATCACTATGGACCCAGCGAAGGTTGAGGCTATCACTAAATGGCCAAGACCAACATCAGCGCCAGAAGTCCGCAGTTTCTTAGGCTTAGCTGGATATTATCGAAGATTCGTGGAGAACTTTTCCCGCTTGGCACTACCTCTCACCAAACTGATGCGAAAAGGGGAGAAATTCGTCTGGACAGAAGAACGAGAGAAGAGCTTCGAAGACCTAAAGCAGAAGTTAGTATCTGCACCTATTCTTACTCTCCCATCTGGTACAGGTGGATTTCAGATCTATAGCGATGCATCGGGGAAGGGACTGGGCTGTGTTCTCATGCAACATGGGAAAGTGATCGCGTATGCTTCACGGCAGCTTAAGCCCTATGAAGAAAACTACCCTACGCATGACCTGGAACTTGCTGCAGTGGTGTTCGCATTGAAGATATGGAGGCATTACTTATACGGAGAATCATGCGACATGTTCACGGATCACAAGAGCTTGAAGTATATCTTCACACAGCGAGAGTTGAACATGAGACAAAGGAGATGGTTGGAACTGTTGAAGGACTATGATATTAACTTACAGTATCATCCCGGGAAGGCTAATGTAGTAGCAGATGCACTTAGCAGGAAGTCCGGAATGATAAACGGCATTGAGATCGAGGAACAAAACATAAGAGACTTGGAGCAGCTAGACATCGAAATCATGGTACGTCGGCAGCATGGATACTGGGCGAATCTTAGAGTAGAACCTGAGTTACTGACTAGGATTAAGGAAGCGCAGAAGGATGATGGAGAGATTTGGGCGATAATTCAGAATTTGGAGAAGCAGACAGAATTCAGAATGGACGCAGACGGTATCGTTTGGCAGGGCACGAGACTTTGTGTTCCGGACAATCCAGAACTCCGGGAAGCATTGTTAGCTGAAGCTCACAGCTCCCCATTTTCTATACATCCTGGGTCGACAAAAATGTACCATGACATCAGACAGCACTTTTGGTGGAGTGGTATGAAACAGGATGTAGCAACGTATGTCTCCAAATGTCTTACCTGCCAGCAGGTTAAGATTGAACATCAGCGATCGGGCGGTCTCCTTCAACCGTTGGATATTCCAGAGTGGAAGTGGGACAAAATCACCATGGATTTTGTTACCGGTCTTCCGCCTACCAAGAAGAAGCACGATGCTATTTGGGTCATCGTTGATCGACTCACCAAATCAGCTCATTTCTTACCGATACGCAAGGAAGATCCGGTAAGTAAACTCGCAGATACGTACAGAAGGGAGATCATGAGACTCCACGGCACTCCCTCCAGCATCGTCTCAGACAGAGATCCTCGTTTCACGTCGCGATTCTTGAAAGGTCTGCAAAAAGCTTGGGGTACACAACTTAAGCTAAGCACAGCCTTTCATCCTCAAACGGACGGACAATCGGAGCGAACAATTCAGACATTGGAAGATATGTTAAGGTCGTGTGCGTTGGAATGGACAGGTGATTGGGACGATTACATCTGTTTAGTCGAGTTTGCATACAACAACAGCTGGCACGCAAGTATCAAATGTGCTCCTTTCGAAATGTTGTATGGCAGAAAGTGTCGCGCTCCAACTTGCTGGGATCAAGTGGGAGAGCGAACACTCAAAGGACCAGAGATTATTGAAATGACCAACGAGAAGATCGAGGTAGCTAAGCAGAAACTGCAGGAAGCACGATCACGTCAGAAGAGTTACGCCGATAAGCATCGTAGGGACATACATTTTAACGTGGGAGATCACGTCTTCCTCAAGGTTTCGCCGGCACGTGGTGTTAAACGCTTCGGGATCAAGGGGAAACTCAGTCCTCGGTTCATCGGACTATTCGATATCGTTGAACGAATCGGCGAAGTATCTTACAGATTGGCGTTACCTCCTCAGCTTTCGCACGTGCATAACGTGTTCCATGTGTCCTTACTCAGAGGGTACAATTATCATCCCCTTCACATGGTTCAGTATCCACTGGAACAGATACGTGAAGATCTCACTTTTATAGAGGAACCCGAACGAGTACTCGACAGGCAAGAACGAGTCATGAGAAGGAAGACGATTCCTTTCGTCAAAATTCTTTGGAGGGACCATACCGAGCGGGAAGCCACTTGGGAAACAGAGGAGTCTATCCGGGCTTCTTACCCTCACTTCATATTTTGAGTTCGGGTATGTCACTTCTTTTCAGCTTACTTTATCTTTAATTCGGGGACGAATTATTCTTTTTAGGGGGGAAGAATTGTAAAACCCGCATGCTTTTACCATGAATAGTGCCCTTAAGATCGTACGTCCTAGATTAAAACTTACCTCATTTAGTATTGATCACATTCATGTGCTAATAATCAAGCAAGTGCATACGTGTATGACATGACAAGTATCGATTACGTACGAACTCATGATAAACAGTTAATAAATATGTCACGTGAACATAATTAATCATGATCACCATTTAAAATACTAACTAGAATAATTACGTAAATACTGATAATATAATTACGAGCGTTAAGTTTACGATAAACGACACGATAGAATAAACAGAAACACTTTAAACACGAGCACGTTTAACCACGAACGAACATGAAACATCGGGACACGAGAAAGGTACGGGTACCCCATGTGGGGCCCCCATACCCACGGCACACATACAAGAAATGGGCTTAGCCCATGGACTTTACAAGTAAAGGGGGGTAAAGAGTAAAACATGTTTTCATTTTTCATTTTCAAGAATTAAACACAAAAACCCTAAAAAGAGTTTTCTCCTCCTCCTTTTGCTCCTCTTGTGCCGCCACCTAAACACCACCATTGGAGGGTGTTTGTTTGATTTTGATCTTAAAAACAAGTGTTAGAAACCGTGTTTGTTCATCCTTTTTCTAAGCTACATAGTGGTATACCTTTCTAACCCTTCTTTTTAATTCTTTTTGATTCTTTAATCTTTGATTATTTTCATGAACATGTTATTATTTTTCTTATTAAAACAAGGTAATTAATCATTGATCTAACATGTTTTAGTATTAATTAAAATCAAAGAATGATTTAAAAGGGATGTTTGTTTTGGCCGCCTAGCAAACAAACCCGAGGGGGGTTTGGTTTGCTATTGCCGCCACCACCAAGACCATTTTTGGTCTTGGTTGGCTCATGTGGGACCCACGGCAGCAAGGAGGCACACGTGCCCCGGGTTTGGCTCGGGGTACGGTGTCGAATTCATGCCCGATTCATGGTTCGTTGGTTAAATCATGATTTATGCTACATGTTAATTTTTATGAATCATGAACTTAGGATATAACTAATTAATAACATGAAATATTAATTAAATCATGACTTAGGTTATTTTAATTATTAGCTTATCATGACATTAATTTAACCTAAGTATTTTATGTTATAAGTTATAATTAATTAATTATTAAAACATGCCTATAATTAATTAATTTAGTCATGACTTAGGTTATATTATTAATAATAATAATACACATTTTAACCTAAGTATTTTCATTTCATTTTAATTAAAACATGTTATACTTTAATTAAAATGCTTAACCTATAGTTTAATTAAAATACATGAAATAATAATTAAACTATATACTATATCATATGACTTAGGAAACAAGCTTATAAACACTTAGACTTATATGTTAGCTTATGTAACCAGCTTAATTCTAAATATGGAAACTTCTATTTATAGAAACTTAATTAAATAAGGCAACTAATCTATTAATGGAAACCTTCTATATATGGAAATCTATCTATTTCAGGCAGCTAATCTAATCATGGAAACCTTCTATATATGGAAACTTATTTAATTAAGGCAGCTGATCTATTTTTGGAAACTTCCTATTTTTTAGAAACTAATCTATTTTAAGCAGTAAATTCTATTTTAGGTAACTTTCTATTTTTGGAAACTTTCTATTTTTGGAAACTTTCTATTTTTGGAAACTTTCTATTTTTGGAAACCTGCTATTTTTGGAAAGTTACTTATTATTATACAGTAAGTATATTAATACATGAAACACCAGTAATACTTAATCAGATTAATCAGAATACTAGATAAACACAGTTTAAGGCTTTAAACAGTGAACCAGGACCTAAAACATACCAAATCAGCTAATATGAGACACAAAACCCAGTACGTAATCAGTGAATCGATACTTATACACGTGTGTATTCATGTAGCGTTAGTGATCCAGAAGTAGGAGTCTTTCTTCCGTTCATTCACTGGACTTGAGGTACGGATTCCCATCCTTTCAGTATGGACATTCCTTCCTTATTAGGATTTCCCCGTATGCAGCCAACTGTTTTCTCCAGTATTTGTTTTATTGTTTTGAACTGCTTATGTTTAATTAGCATAATCTATAGCCATATACAAGCATGACCAGTTTCACCTAGTTATGGAGGTACCATAACCATAGCATTGGAGGCACCGATGTTATGACTTCCCCACGGCGGAGTGATTGCTCGTGGCGTCCCTTTCAGTTTTGGCCATATTATTATATCATGTGAGGCGTATGGGTGCATCCTAGTTACATGTTTTATTCAGTTTATCATGGTGAATGTGGTGTGTGCCTTGCACCCTTCACAAGGAGCTGATCCCTCCTACCCAAATCAGTATATTGATTAGAGGCATCCCCTCTAATCAGCATGATGAGGTCACCCCTCCAAGTATTCATGCACGTGACCTTTTCATAACCTATATGGGCTATGGTATATATATGTTAAAACAGTTTTCACAAGATAAACATAAGGCTTTTCAAACTATAAAACCAGTTTTCTTGTTACTTAACCAGTTTACTCAGTACTTAGTCTTCCGCTGTTATATGTTACATGCTTATCCTATTTCATGCTATATTGTACATCCGTGCACTGAGCGTCTTGCTCAGCCGTTTTCCTTTTCATGTTCCCAAAACGGCAGGTACTCAGGGACGCTCGTAGATCTCAAACGTAGGTGCATATGGACTGGAAGCTTACTGTCTTTCTTTACTTTATGCATTTCCTTTACTTTGATACAGTTGCTATGGACATTGTTTCGTCCTTTCCTTTTACAGTATTTATGTTTGTGTGTGATGAGCTTTACTTTGGGGTACCGATGTTTGATTCCGGTATTTCCCTTTTATGGTTGAATAATGCTTAGTCATTTATCCTTGTATGCTTTGATGACACGCCATGATATGCGTAATATTCCATTTCCAAAATGGGGTGTTACACCTAGGAATAAGGGAGTCTAAGTGAATAATTGGCCCACATGAGTTCATGTTAGTTTGCTAACTTATAATAACAATGATCACGTTTTTAAGCTTGGTATGGGGAACGTGAAACTTGAGGATGATAATCATTCATGACATTCCAAAACCCTAAGGTAAGTCTTTGATTTCTTTACTTGTTCTATCTCTTTAATAAAGGCCAATGTGGATTGATTATGATGGAAAATGTAAAACTTGCTTTGTAACTAATGCATTGCATGAGGACATTGCAATGGTCAAGTGTAGGAGATTTGATAGGTGTGAAAACACCCATCCTTTTACCACTTAATTATAATAAAAACAAGACCATAACGTGTATTTTATGTCGTAAATGTCGGAATTATGTGTGGTTTGTGTTTTTGTTGTGATTTTAGGATCAAAATGTTAAAAGGGAAGAAAACACGGCTTTCACGGGCTTTTATCGAAGATAAAGACAAAAGACGAAGTCAAGAAATCAAGAGTGAAAAAAGAACGGAAGTCCAAGTCCAATTCTGAAGATTTATCGAAGAAACGGTCTAAAGACAGAAGTTTAATTAAGCCGAAGAACTCAAGTCTAATTTATTGAAGAAATTACAAGACGAGTTTATTAATCCCGAGACAAAATTCGAAGAATTAAGAAGACGAGGACTAAACGAGAAATAAAGAAAGAAGAAAGAGAGGAGGAAGCTTCCACTAATCACCTCCTCCCCTACAAATAGAGTCATTAGGATTTCATTTGTTTTTGTTGGCTAATTTGACACATTAGTTCTTCCATTTTAATTACTTGCACTTTTCTTAATTGCACCTTTAATTACTTGTCTCGCACCTTAGATTTGTAAGTTTTTAATTCTTGTCTTTACTTTAATTGTTGAATCTTAATCTTAATCAAGTTTTTATTTTAATCTCTCATTCTACCTTTCTTGTTTTGCTTAATCTTTGTGCTTATTATCTTATTGTCATGCTTATTTGATTACTTGTTATGCTTTTATGTTTTTGATCTTATTAGCTTATTGATTTTATAGCTTATTGTGTTTTTCTTAAATTTAATCAAGTGCTTATTAGTTAATTATTATAAAAAGTTGATTTTTAATATTTTTATTGTTTAGTGTTTTTAAAAGTTTTTAAATTTTGGTTTAATAGCTTTTTCTTAAAAGTGTTTTGGTTAAACTTTTAGATTAGTGCTTACTTGTGTTTAGCTTAATTTTTGTCTCTAGCGTATTTGATTTTAATTGTTATCCGGGTTTCGGTAAAACCCCCTTATTCCGAATAAGCCTAAGTTCATCATTCCGTATAAGCTTCGAAACCCCATTATTCCGGATAAGTCTTTGGAGATTTATTCCGGATAAGGAAAAGTCCTTCATTCCGGATAAGCTACGCGAATAGTTATTCCGGATATTGGTCTATTGGGTTATTTCGGATAGTCACGAGATAGTTATTCCGGATAAGTGTTTCAATTGTTTATTTCCGGATAAAGAAAAGTGCGTTATTCCGGACAAGGCGAGTTTCTTGATTCCGTATAACAAGCCGAAGGTTATTCCGGATAAGCCGAAGAAGCAACATTCCGGATAGTGTTCTTGTCATTATTCCGGATAAGCTGCCGGAGAGAAGGATTCCGGATAAGGCATCGAATTCGTGTATTCCGGATAAAGCTCCGAAGATTATTCCGGATAAGGAGTAAACCTAACTCCGGATAATGCTTCGAAGGTTATTCCGGATAAGCGTCACTTGGTGGATTCCGGATAAGCAGTAGATATTTACTCCGGATAAGGAGCAGATTCAGATTGCGGATAAAGGTGACAGCTTTATTCCGGGTAAGCAGTTCTTTGTTGGGTACGCCGAATAGTGACAGTAATTGGGCGCCGACTCAGTTTTTGTTTATCCTCTGTTTCATTCTCAAGCATTTATTTTTCTCGCTAATTTTCTTTTAGTGTTATTTTAATTATTCTTCTCTTAGTTTAATTTTAAAAGTTCACATTTTTATTACATTGTCAATTTAATTTTTCGTCCCGTTTTAATTTTACGTCATTTAATTAATTTACTTTTAAAAGTTTTAATATTGCACCATTTAAGTTTTAATTAGTTTTAGTTTTAATTAAACGTCATTTACTTTAAAGTCTTGCAATTTAATATACTACAACGACCAAACTTATTGTTTCCACCAAAAGACAGCTGAGTCGCACATTCTCCCCTTTCTCAATTCGAAAAGATTGGAACAACGATAATTTTTATACTAGGCAAAAGTCTTGTATCAAGCGGCGCCAAAATTTTTGATGTGTCGTGGAATGTATATTAATTAGATACGTTATAGGGTAAACTTAGAAAATTACCTTTAGGAAAAAGTAATTGACTAAATTCACCAAAGACGGATTTAATTAAACACGTTTATGAACCAAGTTCGTTGTACACGAAGATCGAGTGAATTTGAGACGTTCTGCTTTGATTTGGACAATTGATTCAAATGGGTTATCGGTATTTAAAATAAAATTACTCCTACGAATTTTAAATTAACTTAATCCTAAGTGCATGAATCGTTCCCCATTATTTTATCTAAAAACAATTATTTAAAATTTAAACTATTTAAAAATTTATTTAAAATAAACTATTTAATTAAAATACTTTTACACTATTCAAAACTCTATTTAAACTATCTTAAAAATTATTTTAAATCTAAAATTTAATTAAATCTATTAGAAAGTAAATTTCTATTTATAAAACTATTTTTATTTAAAACTAATTTAATTAAAATCTAATTATTTTAAAAACTAATTTTTAACAACTAATTTAATTTCTAATTCTAATAAAACATTTTTTTTTAAATTTGTTTATTTGTAAACTTTTAATAAAAAAAATCAAATTGATTTAAAATGTAAATAAAAGTAAAAGTAAGTATTTACACAAAACTAAAGCTGACAGCTAGAATTAAATAAGCTATATTAATTTCTTTGACTGTATTAAAACAAAAACAAGTAGCTGGTAGAGATGGTTAGGTCCCTTGTCAGTTGAACGGGTGGTCTCGAGTTCGAGACCTCTAAGGGATAATTTTTGGATACATAATTATTTTTTGACAGAAAATAGAAATGGGAGTCACAGGGATAACTCGTGATGTTAAACTTGGACTGATAAAATTAGGTTTCTACTTAACAGACCAATTGAGTCTGTTACTTATGCAACTCGGCATAACAACAATTTCAGCAAAACTAAATAAGAAACAATGCACAAACTTATAATAGTTCAATAAAACCTACAAACTCAAATATAAAGCAGACTAACAAGTTCACAATCCAACAACTAACACTTATGAAAATGAAAGCATATCCTAAACAACAAACAAACCTAGGTCAAACAGATATATCTAAATCATATGCTAAAACCAGTCAAATTCAACATCATTTGTACAAATGTGGTGGAAATATAGATAAACTCACAGACCTAGCAGACTAAAACAGAAATCAGATCTATATCAGCTGAGAACTCGCAAGTAAATCAGAATAAAAAAACTATGTAGCCACAATATCACAGGTCACGTTTAAAGCAATCAAAGTACGTGGTATAACAATGAAACTTTTAAAAGAAAAACTTGATCAATGGCCAACTTAAACAACATCAACCATAACAGTTACTTGCATCATCTAATCAACTACTCATAACAAAAGCTAAGATCATTCATACCCTAACGAGCATAAAACAGTAACAAACATAATCAAAGCATCTATTTAAGCAGTACAATTTTCAGATTCAAAAACAACAAACAAGTCAGATTAAATCTTCAAATATTCAACGCAGATAACAAAAACAGATTCAATACCCCTTAGTCAAATCCATAAAACCCTAATTCATCTATCATAAACTTCATTTAAGCCAATTAACAGATTCATTCAAAGACATGTAAATAACATAAAAGAAAAAGGGATTAAAACCTTTTGAAGAGACCTTTGTGGAGTAGATCAGCGCTGAGCTGTCTAAATGAACCGATTAAACACCATCATTCGCCATTAATCACCCCGTCAACACCATTCGAACTAGTATTTTTAAACTTCCTAGTGGGGGAAAGTTTTTCCAACTCTTACCTTCTTTGTTTAACTCACGTTATTGATTAACTTGATTAAAAAAATTTTATAGTTATTATTTCAAAACAGTTTAGAAGAGTAAATTGCAATAATCATAAATTTTACAAAACAGTAAGACACAAAATTAAAGTCTAAATAAGCTTTTTGTTAATTATTAAGAGAGATTACAAAACTAGGAAATGAAATATTACAATAACCCTAAAACTATTTAAACATAATAACGATGAAAATAAAAATTGGATAATCAAAATTACAGATTATGGGGGTTTTTATAGCCAACCCCCAAGGCCCTTGGTGGTAAGTTGTTGAAGAGCATCTTCAACCTCAGCCTTCGATTTCTTCTCTTTCTTCTTTCTTTTTGATCTAACGGTGGAAAAGCAATCTCCTCTCCCTCGGATCACCAATGTGGCAGGATGTTGTGCTAGTTGTGCTTTCTTCAAGCTGAGGTGTCATTCCCTTATTGGTGGATTGGTGAGGTGTGATGTGTTTTGGCCAATCAAGTGCAAGGAATGGACCACATCACCAATAATAGCTCCATCTTTGAGCTTTGATATTCATGGGAATTAATTAGATATGCGTGTATACTCACGCGCTTTGATCACAAAAGCCCCAAAATGATTAGGGTTTGTGAATAGGAGTTTTTACAGGTGAGGGTGAAAGAGAATGGTGAGTAACTTTGTTTTTATCGAAATCATTGTGTGGTGTGAGTGTGTTTATTTTGTTGACCTAATAGTGAAAAGTGAAATCGTTCACTTAAATAAACTTTGTAACCGTTTTGAGTTGTGAAGACCCTAATGGGTTTTGGTCCATGTAAATCTTCCACGTCTAGTAACTTAACGAAATGAATTGGGCTTTTGTTTGGGCTTTGACAGCTTGGACCCAATTGTAAAAAACTTGCCAACCGTGTATTCCTTGTTTTTGGGCCTTGTATGGGCTTATATTCCCAAAAGTGAATAAAATTAACTTCCTTATTGGGCTTTTGGGCCCATTAATCCGAATGTGGGACCCACACGGCCCAAATGTCTTCATAAAGATTAAATCCGCTAAAAACAAGCTTGACTTTGGCTTTGTCGACCTTTTCTTCAAACTCGTGCTGATTTTGCCGGTTTTCGCGAACTTCGGTTCCTACACACATTAAACAACAAAACAAGGATATACATGGCCATTTTATACATTTAATGCATTTATTCATTGTTTTATGATATAATTGATATGAGTAAAATCACTCATATCACCCGCCTTCACAGAGTTTAGCATTGAACACATACCCCAGAACAAGAACCAAAAAGCCGATGTGTTGAGTAAGCTCGCATCAGTCGCATTCAACCACCTCACTAGAGAAGTATTAGTAGAATCCTTGGATGCAAGATCTATTGATGTGCAAGAAGTCAACGATATAGTAGAAGAGGAGGAAGAATGTTGGATGACTCCCATCAAAAGGTGTTTGGAAGAAGGAATATGGCCACAAGATTCAGAGAAAGCCAGAAATCTAAGGATGAAGATACCCCAGTATACCATGGAGAAAGTGGTCTTATTCAAAAAGTCATACTTGTCTCTGATGTTGAGGTGTGTTGGTCCATTACAAGCAAATTACATTATCCGAGAGGTCCAGAAGGAGCCTGCGGAATGCATGCCGGATCAAGATCGGTTGTTGCAAAAATAATGCGCCAGGGGTACTTCTGGCCCATGATGCATCAGGATGCATGGGACGAGATCTATAAATGTGATTCGTGTAAGATACATGGTCCTATACCGAGGCTTCCCAAGATAAATCTGACTTCGATAACATCACCATGGCCCTTCTACCAATGAGGGATGGATATCGTGAGACCAATAAGCGGAAACTCTAGTAATATCAAGTTTGTGATTGTAGCCATCGACTATTTCACCAAATGGATCGAAGCCAAGCCAGTGGCCAAGATAACTGGAAAAGAGGTCAAGAAATTCGCTTGGGAAAATATTGTTTGCTGATTTGGGTTACCAGGGGTGATAGTAACTGATAATGGGAAGCATCTAATAGATGGGTCATTTGGGAAGTGGTGTGATAAATGGCATGTTAAGTAGATGACCACCGCAGTAGCACACCCGCAGGTAAAAGGCTTAGTCGAGAGGGCCAACAAATCATTGATGCATGGCTTGAAAGCCAGACTAGGAAGAAGGCTAACTGGTTGGGTTGATGAATTACCTCACATGCTATGGGCACACCGGACAATGCTTAAAACCAGTAATGGAGAGACTCCCTTTAACCTCACTTACGGGAGTGAAGTCGTGATTCTCGCAGAAATAGGCATTCCGTCAGCAAGAACTTTGCTTTTTGACGAAAACACAAATGAAGAAGAGCTGCGGTTGAACCTAGCCATACTCCAAGAAAGAAGGGAAGCTGCGGCCATACAAGAAGCAAAGTACAAGAAGAAGATTGAACAATATTATAAAAAGCGATTCAGGCCATGCTCTTTCAAAGTCCGGGACTTCGTCTACCGCCGCAACATGGCCAGCAGACAAGAAAAGATAGGAAATCTCGGTCCTAATTGGGAAGGACCTTACAAAGTCGTGGAGGCCTGCCAAACTGGCTCATACAATTTTGAGACTATGGACGGAAAGGAAATACCGCGCACTTGGCACGCGACCAATTTACAAAAATGTTTTATGTAATATGAGCAACAATGTACCGAAATTTTTTCAATGAATGGAAGTTATTTCTTTAAGCATATTAATTGCGGTAATTATATACCTCGGCTTAGCTAACCGAAAGTTATGTAAATACGCGTTAAAGATGTTGGACGCACCTCATGGGCAGTCCGGAGACAAAGCAAAAGCGGCTCGGTACCGATGTCTCCCATACAAGTTTAAAAACACAAATGTAGACGTGAAAGTGTTGGACACGCCCCATGGGCAGTCCAGAGACAAAGAAAAAGTGGCTCGGTGCCGATGTCTCCCATACAAATTTGAAAACACAAATGTTAGACATAAAAGTGTTGGACGAGCCCTATGGGTAGTCCGGAGACAAAGCAAAAGTGGCTCGGTGCCGATGTCTCTCATATAAATTCTAATCACAAAATATACAAGTATTGTACACAATCCCTAGGCAACTCGGGAAGGATTATGTGTAGTCCCCGGTGTTAAGTCCTCGTATAGGCAGTCAACAAGCATAGTATAATCATAACAAAGAAAAAAAAACATGGCATATAAGGAAAGGAAAAATTAATTAATAATAATAGGGAAATATGTCATAGTTGAAACAACCAAAGTGGAACTTGTTCAGGAAACCCAAGATGTTAGAAACTTATTACAGACACAAATGTTTAAGAAAATGTTCAGCAAGTTACAATTCGCACCGGCATACCGGGCCTTCATTCAAAGAGCTCCTCCATCTTGAACCAGAATATCTTGAGTGTTGTCTTCATGACCACCACTTGAAATCTTAAAAGCATAGGAGGTATTGATCACAGGAGGATCTTCTGTCACTAGAGGGCCTGGCTTTTCTGCTGGGGTAAGCTGCATTATGTCGTCCACTGAAAGCTTGTTGGCCACTGCCACCTTGGCCACAAAAGGGTATTCGACCGAGAACAAGGCAGTGAAGTCTTCTTTCCAAGTTCTAGCCATCTCTATTTTCAAGTTGTCAGCAGCGGCGATAGCGGCAGCTATCTGCTCTGGGGTGCGGTCGAACTCCACAACTTTTAAAACCCTGCATTATACATACCCCAACACCCGAAGAAAGAGACATGCGGTACTCGTAACTAGCAAGCAGCTTACGCACAAGTATGGGAAAACCATCCCTCACCAGAACTTGTTTTTCAACCTTCGCTTGGGCAAGAAGAGAAGTCAAATGCTTGTTGTTGGCCTCAAGCTCCTTGATTCGGTCAAAATCCTTAATGTGATCATGAGCACTAACAGCAAGGAGACGTTCCAACTCCACGATCCTCTTATCCTTGGTCTCCAACAAACCCAGGGAATCTTGAGCTTCCTTCTCTAGCTTTTCAATGGTGCCAAGACACTCCTGTTCTCGAGCAAGACAGTTGTTATAATTATCCTCCAGCTTTTTGTGAGCGTAGGCCATCTGGTCAAGCACCGTCTTATCGGAAGCAAAATGTCCTTGTACACCTTGCTGAGCTGCAGACAAATGAGAGTGGTCCCGACTAGGAGCTTCATACATTTTCAATAACTATGAAACCGTGAGGGTGCTTCGGGCAAGAGTTTGATAAGCATGACTTAAGACATCATAGTTAGAAAGAGAGGCGAGCCCAGCCTGCTCTGCGGGTGTAGCCAGATGAAACAATAGCTCCCGAGAAGAATAGTGAGAATCAATGCGGACATCCTCGTCCAAACGCCATGGAGGCACAAATCAGCGTGAAGGACCACCTTCATGAAAGACGGGACCCTGCATACTCCCTGAAGAAAATAAATGCAACAAGATTGTGTCTTTAGAATCAAGAGAGAAAGAGAAGAAGAACGACACAAAAAAGAAGCAGGATACAAGAAAAGTGATGCAATAAAGATTAAGATAACCATACATGTACCATCGTCATTCACATCATCATCATTTAAGGGAGAAGACTAATCACTAAGGTTAATATGGGTAGGCGACTTGGAATTAGCACCACTAGTCTTGCTAGTTTTATCTTCAGAGCCGGAAGGGTGGGAATGATTTAGAGGAGGAGTTGAATGAACCTCCGTATCCTCCGTCCCTGAGGATTCTTGAGTTTTGGCTCCTCCCTTCCGTTTGGCAGTACGTCTGGAGGGCTCCTCACCAGAAGGCCTCTTTTTTTGTCTTAATCACATTCTTACCCTCATGACACAGACGAGCTGCGAGAACTTTAGGGTCCGGCACAGTCACGGCCTTTTGCTGAGGAGTAAGAGCCGGGATAGCAGTCTTCACCGGTAATGGTGAAGTCACCTTCGGAGGTGGAGTGGGCATCGTTTCATTCTCATCTCGACCAATCTTAGCATTATCAAAAGACGACAGCTAGATGAACTCGTCTATGGTAAGTTCTGCAAGAAATAAAAAATGACAATTAGAGCGAGCGACAACAACCCGCGGTATAACAAGAAACATGTATGCAAAAGTACCATTTTTATCAAGATCAACTACAATCCGACGGAACGGCGGGTTCTCATAAGGGGCCCACAAACCCGATAAAAATAACAAGTGCTTGTGAGGGGGACGAAGTAAAATGGGACTATCAGCAAGCAATTTTGCATGGTCAGCATTAAAATGAGTATGGAAATCATCATGAACATCTGTGTCTCTATGTCTCCAAGGCATGGCATGAGGAATCGCCCGCCTATCCAAAAGGAACCACTTGTGTTTCCATAACTTCAAGCTAGATGTCATTTCGGTCAAACATTTACCATATTTAGGGGGGCCACCGGCTCTCAAATGAAAACCAATGTCCCTGCTTACATAGTCTGTAAAATACACGAAAGAGATTCACTGTGCAAGGAATTCTCAGACTACATCAACGAATTTCAAACATGGTAACACGATTAATACTCATAGGAACCAACTGAGAGATGTGCATGCGAAAATAATGGATCACGGCCAGAAGAAACTAGAAAAAGGAATCTGAAGCCCCCCATGCTTCAAATAATATTCATAAATCTGAATGAAGCATTCCAGAATTCGATCCATAGTCAAGAGGGGATCAGGTAAGCGAGGACAAAGCTCATCAGGAATAAGATATTTCTTGATAATCTTTTTGAGATCGTCAGAAGATAAAGTCGAAACCCTAATATGCATATCACATTTAGGATCGCGAAAGGAGGGCCTAGCCTCGTCCTTAGATTCACGAACATACATAATAAAATATATGAACTTGATATTAGAAGGAAGAAACGAGGGCACACGAATAGAAAGACAACAATGGAGGAAAAAGGAAGGAAAAGAAAGTGAAACAGAAATAAAAGAAAAATGAGAGAAGTATTTATATAGGATGGAGGGACAGTGAAGGGACGTGCACATTTTCCCAAGCCTGATCCACACCATTGAGAGTAGGTGTAGACACGTGGAGCCAGATCACAAACCATGGAGCGAAACCCAATGTGCGAGTGGGTGACAGTTCAGGAACCTAAAGACAAAAGTAATTAATGGGGAGTTAATAAGACAACTCACATTAATAAGGCCTGTTACTGTTCATATCTACTCATTCAAAGTATCACACCGCTAGCTATTCCTAACGCTATGATACTGGGGGGACATGTTTGCGTATGTCTCCGGCTGATGCCTTCGGATAAGCACACTACTCCGGATGGTAGCCGAGATCCCATCAATTAATAAGACCAATATGAGAACAATAGAGTATTTAATGCTCGAACATAGAATTTGGTGAAAGGTAAAAGTATCCCATCGTATTATCCGGGTTGAATGGTTTGATCCAACAGGCAATACAAAGCACCGCCGCCCAGGAAGTAAATCCCTTGATTCAAGGAACAAATCTTACCTCGGATTTAAAATCTAGTCTATGGATGTGACTAGACACCCAGGCATGTTTGATGGAGTATTATAAATACTCCACACATTTAATACACACAGGCATCTTCTTCACCATTTTTACTCTTTACATTTTACACTTATCTCCGGTATTCTAGACCGGATACCACTCCGGTGATTGTTACTTACTCTCACGCCGGAGCTTGGTCTCGCGGTCACACCTGGGACGAGGCTAACGTGTGTTGACTTGTGTTCGTAGGTTCAATACCAAAATACAAGGACACTATCATTGTGACTGAAGGAAATTTGCTAGCGTCAGCCTAACCGGAGAATTTGCTTCAACGCCTGCTCTTGTTGCCACTCATATCCATATAGTACTTTGAAGCTTGCCCGACCTAAAACCAAACATAAATAGATGCCACTTTGACTTGCATGAAGATCGAAGATGGTGTCAATCTAGTTGGTAATTATGACTTAGATATAGGATTGCTTGTCGTTGATCATTATTCAAACTTAACTGTGAATCTAAAAGAATCATAATTCGACCGAAATAGATGACTCGTATTGTCTCTAGCATAACGGATGGTTTTGAAGAAAACTTATAATCTTTCTCTTGTTTTAGTTTTATTTTTAATTTTGACTTTTTATTAGTTAATGGGAGGTTCGAAGTTGCAATTGAGTGAGTGTTTTTCTACTGCTCGATCAAGTGAAACTTAATATTGGAAAGAAAAAAGAAATATCCCTTCCTCCGTATGATATAAAGGATTTATAACCATTAAAAACAGAACAAAATAAACCCTTAATAAGGTTTTTCTTCCACGAAATGGTTAAAAAGAGAACATATGCTCGTCACGTTTGAGTTATTTTAAGTTTTGACCCTCCAAATTCAGATATGGTTAAAAATTAATAAAAAAAAGATGTTGCCTACAGAAGCAGAGCCACGAAACCTAATTTATACAATATAGGAACGCCGAACCCACACTGAAGTTGTGTGTAGCACGGGCCACACCATGTTTGAGGCTACAAAAAGTAATTTTAAAAAGTGTTACTTTTCCAGCATGAACGAACACCCAAAAATATATTTGTGTTACTTCTGTTTATCTTAAAAATTCTTTGATGCAAATTATATTGTCTACGATAAAGAAAATTTATACAACATCCTTTGGAAAAAACAAAAGGTTAAGTATATATATTACCAACATACTTTACAACTTTGACTTATCTTGGTAACCAAATCAACATATTACTAATATAGGCATCCAACCTAATTATTTTTTTTAAATATAGGTAAGACGACCGGTTGTTACCAGTTGAAAGCCTACTTAAACACACACTTTACCATCAACAATTTCTTTAACATGATTTTCTCCTTTACCAGATCTTGATATCAGACTAAAAAATTACAAACACTTATCAAATTGGTTCATTCATATATATTTCTTGAAATATTCCTTCGCTACCGCGCCCACCGTCAAGTCACGTCATGTCCGACTAGATCTTCGTTCGTCGCCATCGTTGTTGCACTTGTATCCACCACCCTCTCCGGCCAGGTCTCCCCCTGCTGCAACCTTCTTCATCGATTTGGGTTTAATTGTGTGTTAAAATATTTCAGATGTAGTGATGTGGATATCTTACGGCTGAGGCAGATGAAGATGATGATTGTATATTTGGTTAGATTTTATTTTAGGAAAATGACAACCATGGTTCGTGAAAAAAATGAATAGGTCAATATTTGGTGAATAAATTTATTTGCATTATGAGGGGAGGAGTTTAAATGACGTTGTTGGACTCTTGGTAGATGAAGATGATGATTTTATTTTTGGTTAGCTTATATTTTGGTAGATTTATATATGGACTAGATTTTGTTTTATGAAAATGAGGATGAAAGCATTTGATAAGATAAAAAAAGTCCATGTGGAATAATAAAAACTAATTATTTATCTTGTTAGAAAATTATCCGGTAATCTTACCTATATTTCAAAAAGTTATCCAGTTTCAATAACCATATTAGTAATATGTTGAGTTGGTTACCTAGATGTGTAAAAGTTAGAAAGTACGTTTCTAATATATGGACTTAACCCAAAAACAAAACTTGAGATGTGTGTAGAAAAAAAAGGGTAGGAGGGTAAAATAGGATTATTTTTCCAACAAAAGTAATACTATAAATAATGCCACGATTACATAAATGTGTAGATCGGTCGAGCAGAGATATATAGATGAAGAACAGGGCATGGACACCGACGCATTTTGACCGTTTCAGTGCGGTTAGGCAATACGATACGCACAAGTTATTTTGCAAAGAGAAAGGGCTTGATCCTAGTGACATGGTCTCCCGTAAGGAATTTATTCGTATTTTGGTGGACGCTGGCACCGTTGATCCCTTTGAATTTACTCAGAATTTTATCAAGAAACAGACTGAAGAGGCTCGTAAAAACAACACCTGCTACTGCAAGAGAAAGAGACATGACTACAAGGATAAGGGGAAGAAGATGGAAGAGCTTGATGATGATGATGATGATGATGATTATGATGATGATGATGATGATGACCCTTTTCCAATTCGTGGGGATATCATGAGCTTGATTTGAATGATCATGAGGTTAGAGCTGATATAGAAGAGAGGAAAAGAAGGGTTTTTGCCTACCGCGATAAACTGGAAAAGGAGGACAGAGAGAAGGTAGAGGTGAAGGAGCACAAGCAGGAGAAGCGTTGGAGGAGGAGGAGGAGCAGAGAAGAGTAGTAGTAATTGCTCATCTATTATTAATTACTAGGATTAGTACCCGCGCTTCGCCGCGGTGTTTTGTTATCGATGTTTGTAAGGGCACGTATTTATGAACATTGCTGCAATTTTCTTTACAAAAACAATGGGGGAATATCTTGAGCATCTTCTTGAAGAGTAAGAAAATAAGGATCAATAAGCAGAAAGTATAATAAGAACAAATTGATAAGGATTTTACGTGGGAAAAACATATACTTTTCTGTTACACATGCTGCCAAACATCCCTCTAAAATAAAAAAATAAACAATAAGCTTATATTAAGCTGGTATATGGCCGAATAAGTTGAGACAGAAGATACCGAATAAGTTGAGACAGGTCTGTCCCTCTGCCTTGTGGACTTATTTTGGTATAAGAATGTAAGCAGATATTCGACCCTAACCTTGTTGTCTTTCAATTGCGTTGTTGAGCTTGAAACGCTGCATTTTAGTGCTAATGCTGAATAAATAAACTTGCCCGCATCTTGTCACACACTCAAGAGGTACAGCTTCGGTATGCAATATTTCTCGGGCCCATTATCCCCCGCTCTCTTGGCTGGTCTTCACGGTGTCTTAAAGTTCTTTCGCTCTAGTTGCCAAAAAAGATTATATAAAAATTTCAGATTGATATAGTAAGTTTATGCACTAAAAGAAACGTGAGACAACTTTCAAACCATTTGCACCTAAGATATGATGTTGAGTGAAACCATTTGCACCTAAGATATGATGTTGAGTGTAGCATTACCTGTGAGTCGACCTATACAATAGCAGGGATCTTGGTGATAACTTCCCTCATTTTGGTTATAGTGCTCGTATCTACAATCGATATAATTTGAAGCTGTTATAACGTGATAAAATAAGTCCCAAATTACACTGGAGTGAAGAGAAAGGTTGTGATTAAACCACTAAAAATCAGCATCGCGCTACTATTTTAGAGCTGCATAAGTAACTGTCCCGCTAAACAAAACAAAGAACATATTAGTTTCAGACATGCACCCTGAAACTAATAGTTGTTATTTGATATGTGCAATTCACACAAACACATGTCGTCGATTAAATAAGCTGTAAATTTTCAAAATAACCCACACAAAATGAACTTATGAATCATAAGCCCGAAACTGAAAAAGGCATAACCTGGCTGAGAAATATACCCCTTTTGTGTTTGGTTTCGGGTTTATGTTTCATAACCTTGGTTTTTGTGTCTCATTCCTAAATTTGTTGGCTTATGTAATGTGATATAATAACCTTATATAAGCAGAAAAGTTTAAAAATAGGCACAAAAAGTGAACTTACGAAAGATAAGCCCGAAACCAACAAAATTATTGTTATACATGTAAATGCCCACATTCTGGAAAACTACGAGACTGGTAAAAGCAGAAAACCTATAACGCATTATTTTTTTTATCTATTTTGGCAGGTTTATGTTCAGGCAGTAGGAAGCAACAGCCATGTAGGAAGGCAAACTGCAATCACCAGAATGCATTCAACAATAGAATTCACACAAAAAATGACACTTAATTTTGCTTAAAAGTCAAACCTTTTTCTTGGTGTATCCTGCTTTTGGTTTTGGTGGGATACTGTCTTGGTATATTGTCCGTATGTTTTCGACACATGAGCAACAGATGTATAAAGAAATATGCTTAATATTACAGTAATTTGTTACCACATCAGGCATGTTCAAAAGGTTGTTCCTATTGTGTTGCTAGTATTTGTTGGAGAAGCTGGATGTTGCTAGTTTACGGTTACAGTGCATTTGTTACAACAGAAAAATGCATTACCAAACATCCGCTTCAAATATATTCTTCTTTTGTAGGTGCGCCTTGCCTTAGATGGGGCCTTCCGACCAAAGCTATGAATCCTGCTTTGTCCCAACTGGAGCCTGCATTGGCAGGTACCCGATTATTATAACTCCTAGAATACCAAGACAATCTAACTGACTTTACGAATGGAAACATAAACTGACCTCTTTGATGGCCTCCGTTTTAGTCTACTGTGATAAAATCTTTTACCGTTGGAAAATACAGTTTATCTTAAGGTAATTACCACATGCGGGCTTTCTACTTCAAGTTGCCCTCGAAATAAACGCACGCCTTAAAAAAAATATATTGTCAGAAATTCTAGTGTCTTAGTCAAGGCTACAATATAGTGTTTAGTTTTAATACATTTCTATGGCTCGTATAAATAGCCACTACAAATTCTCTCAAATGATCCTAAACGAAACATACTAAAATGTGGTAATAGAACCAATTTTTTTTATATTAAAATTGGCTTACTTTATGCTCAATAGCATATACATGGTGAGAATGAAAGCGAGTAAGAGTCTAAACTGATATAGGGTACTAACCTTACTGAATTTGCATGCTGTTGTTGACGGTGCGATGTTACTACTGTGTTTTAGCGTTGACGGAGAATAACAAAACCCCTTAATGCTGCAATAAAAGATAAAAAATTGAGATCTAATACCCTTTCCTGCTACAAAAGGGGTGTTTGGCTCCTGTTTTAACAACAACCAAACAACCCTTTGGTAGGAGAAGGGGTGTTTGGTTCCTGTTGTAGCAGCATTCAAACAACGTTTTTTGCAAACCAAACTAACCTGATTTTCCACTTAGATTGTAAACCAATATAACATCCTCGTTATTACAGTATTATTGGAAGCTCAGCACATATTCTCCAACACACACTACGGGGCTTTTGCTAGACAACCGTTATGTGAGTTAACCTGGCAGGCAAACATACTTATAAGTTTAAAACTATAATCATGGAAAAAATAGGTATAGGTATTCGTAAATATACAAACACACAGTATGACGTCTTCTTTTCAGTTATGTTTAACAGATTATCAAAATGGCAATCACACATTTTGTATATTATGGATATTGAAAACTTCTTATGAAAACTTACCATTTATCTTGTAAAAAATGCAAATGGGGAAATGTAATCACAGATATTATTCATGATCCTTTTTTCACATCAGTTCATACCACACCACAATGCTTTCTTACATCAGTTCATACCACACCATAACAATAAACTCTAATAGATATATTAAAGGCATATTAAATAAAGACAATACCTCATAAAACGATTCAGATTAAGCGATTTCTCACATTTGTGTTGGCCACTAACTACTAGGAGCTACAAATCAAATGTATGATGCTTTTTATAAAAGTAAATATGATCGCCAAATTAAAAAAACTGAATTTTTAAAGAAAATTATGACAACCAAGAATTAGTATAAGCAACAAACCTTCTGGTGCAATATCATTTGAAAAATGATTCTTTATCATGACAACAATGTGCGTTTGAGAAGCACTAGCAAGTTCAAACTTTTCAACAGCAATCTCCAAACATTCATGCTAAACAGGAACCCCGAGCTTATACTCCATAATCGATCTTTCATAAAGCATCGTACCCCATAAGCATTTACTCGATAGTCCTGGGAAACACAAAATATCTTGTTTATCAATATGTTAGTCTATAATTTTGTTCATCACAGTTACATAAAATTCCAAAACCGAATAAACATGAGAAGCTATGTTTAATTTTGTATATCATGGATCAGTGACTGAGAAGAGTTGAGCCGAATCAGCCAAAAAAGTAGGTTTGGTCAGAACTCAATCGGCCAAAACTCGGTTTGAAGTATTTAAACATCCGTCTTAATGTTTGTAAACAAAATTCTCGGGTCCTACGAATATGTGATACATATTTGAAAAGCGCTAGGACATAAGTTTATATAAGATCCTTAATGTAGCGGGTTTATGATAATAATATAGATACCTGCAACCGCGAGTACAAATATCACCAAGAATCATAATAGTAGCAGTAGTGGTACCGGTTTCACCGCCGGACCAACTAAGCGACAAATTGTTTGTTATGAAGGTCAGATAAGTTAGTTATCAGAAAAAGAAAACACGCCACCATGGCTGCAAACCCATAGAGGCTGCCTCGCCAAGCTGCACGTAAATAGGTAACGACAATGTTGTGGCTCAGAGTTGTAAAACAATATCATCGCCTAGAGTCGATCCGTAAATCACCCTCTTTATTATAGTTTTAGCATAGGCTCAGATAAGATAAGCCGTCATTTGGGAAAAAGTAATACCCGGCATGGCTTCAACCTTCAAAGGTCGCCCCGCCAAGATCCGGGCTATCTTGTCTTTACCCATGCCCGTTTAAACCTCCTTGTCATTACATCAGAAACTTTGTGCACATTAACCAAAACATATCTATCAATAGCACCAACCTTAAATCTACAAAAAGCAAATTCTGAACAACTTACCAAAAACATCATCATTCACACGGGAGAAATTCTAAAAAAACACTCGTCTTTGCTGATTTTCTTAAGGATTTGATGCCAAAACATGGAGCTCAGATATGACATGTCGAGATGGGCAGGAAGGGTCTGTGACCCGCCATGACTGTAAGCACAATAATGTGCTAGCTCGGCAAGTTACAGGCCGATTCCATCAAGCATTAACGATCATACACGCCATGGCTGCAACCCCCAAAAGGTGCCTCGCCAAGACACGTGGGATCTCAGCTTTAACCCGACCCGCTGCAATTCATCATAGATCGTATAACAACATGTAATCACATAGAATCAAAAAATACATATGAAAACTTCCATTATCATGATAGACCATGGTAGGCTAGAAACCTCAGAATCAAAACCCCAACAAAGGCTTAAGAATCCCAGACCATTATGCATAGGTAAGTACATGAGCACGCGAAAGATGTCAAACGACAATAATGACAAAAAATAACACGTACCTGTGACATCAATATTTCTTCACAAAGTCTGCCACAATGGACAACTGATGATCACAATCTAAAGAAATAAAAAACACTTTATGTAAACCACGTCACCAACGCCGCACAACACAGATGTCGGCAACGAAGAGGCAGGGGCAACGCACAGTAGGTGGACATATCTCGATCAAATTACTTTGATCCAAACTATACTCACAAACCCGCACGGCCAAAAAATGTAACCTGCAATCAGACACATCCTTATCTATATGCTAGAATTATAAACTAACAAAAACCCCAATTTCTAACAAACCCTACATTGAAAATCGAAAAAAAATAACAAAAAAAATTAAAAAGGAAAACTTACATGAACAACCAGCCATCTCCCTCATCCCATCTCCAAAATCGAAAGAACAAACAGCCATCTCCCTCATCCCATCTTCAAGACCGGAAGAACAATGAAAATGGAGAATAACCATAAAAACAGCAATACATTTTTGGTTTCAACGGAACCCAACCATTGTCACTGGATAATCGTGACAATCAAACCAACCCAGATCCAATCAAAAGGTCAACTATGGAAACCGATCAAATTTCTAGGGAAAATAGTTTGTGGTTGTGAATAATAAAGAGGTTAATATATACATACATGGATTTCCTGTAGCCACTACCACAATCAGACAAACGGTATTCAATTTTTTTAATCAAAGTGGCAACCCTTCACGAAGGGGCGTTACCTTATCATTAATGATGGAGGAAGAGGCCAAGGATGATTAATAAAGGTAAATAAAGAACATAGTCAAGACGAAGGAAGATACCACTGTTTAGTGAGGGTTTTGTGTGTGTAAAGTTTGTGAGTGAAAGGAGGGTTTGTGAGGGGAAACAATAACAGTTTTTTATTAAGGGTGTGAGGGGGATCACTGTTTCTATGGAAACGTGATTCCCCTCTTTAATATAAAGGGTAATTATTATGTTTTCCATCAACTTGTCGTCTAAGTGATATTTATATTCAGTTTCTTCTAGTTTTTGCTTTTGCTGCTTTGTATTACTGATATGCATCTATAGTTTGTTCCTTTTTTCACTATTCTTTTCGCTTTAGTCTTTTTTGCTCTCTAGTTGGCTCCTAGACCACTATCCCTAACATGTGTTAGCTATACCATAATTCAGGTCTCCAAATTAGGCTTTACAGTAATATTTCGAAATATCGCACCAAGTAACATATAGTAGCACAAACATGCCTTGATCTGTAAAAAACAAATTAACCCCGTTGCCGGAGTTAACTAAACTTAATCTAGAGATGACAACTCCTAGGTAACCAAGTCAAGTAATTGATGATAGGTCGTTAGGAAGGCGTTGAAAGTTAAGGAATTCCCTAGTGGCTTCAAAAATGTGGTTTTTTTAATGCCTGCTGTTTAACTGTCTGTGTGTGTTAAAGCATCAGAGTATATAGTTTAACTCTTCAAACAACTCTCACAACAACATGTACAGAACCCTTTCACTGGGTTTAAGCTTCAATCGCTGGTATGATTGATGGAAGCTACAAGTTTGTTGCTTTATTGCTGCTCTTTAAATTGTTTTTTTACCAGTTTATTCAGGGTCAGTTCTGTTTGGCTATATTTATGGAGTAAGCATTTTAAATCGTACGGCCAAAGGTCACTTGATAATTAGTCTCCTCAAAGGCTACATTTAGGTATGTGACCAGGATTATGTTATCAATAGATGGAGGTGTATAGATGTTTTGAATGGAGGTCTGCTACATTGTATTTGCTCCTAGCCTCCAGTAAGGTTCTTCAAAGTCGCACTAAACATAGACGTTATTAATAACGTGTAGAAACTAGAGGGGGGGGGGGTTGAATAGTTTCTTATATTTACTTGTTAAAATGTGGTTTCCAAAAATCCTTTTTCAAAAACTTAGGCTTGAGGAAATATGTGAAATCTTCTTATGCACAATATGAACAATGATAGTGTAACTAAACTAATACTAACAAAAATATATCCACAAAGAATAAAGAATGATAGTGTAACTAATCTAATACTAACACATGTATATGCATAAAGAATAAAGAATGTAAAGAGTTAAGGGTATAGAAAGATCAAACCGAACACCAAGGATTTATAGTGGTTCGGCAACGAAGCTCACTCCTCGTTCCTACTCCACTCCTCGAGTACTCCTTACTCGAGAGTTCACTACACAACAAGCTCCTTATGGTGGAGAAAACCGTACACGTCGCTTAACCAATTTCCGACTCTAAGCTAAAAGTCGAGCCCTAATCGTAGCTAGGACCAATCTACACAACTATACTTAGTACATACACAACTTCCAAATAGACACAACTACTTGGATCTTCACAACTATGATACAACTACAAATGTATAAAATTAGATCTTCAATGGATCTTTGGTGGTGGACTCAACACTTCACAAGGATAGTGTTCTTCTCTTTGCACTTGGGGAGGAAGGGATGGAAGAACAAGATTCACTTCTTAAACAAGTAATAATCAAACAAATGATCAAAGATTTGAGTGATTAAAGAAGAGGTTTGAATCTGGAAATAAATGTGCAAAAGAGGTAAGATGAAAAGCTGAGAATGGTCCACTATTTATAGGACAAAGGAGCCTATTAGGATTAGGTTTTTTTTTTTGGACAAAAGATTATATTCATTTATCAAAACTGGTCCAAATACAAAAGGGATACATCAGAACATATATATGTGAAAAACCGACACACTAATGCTTAACTATGAAGACACTTACTACTTAAGATATGGGATAAATGACCAAAACACCCTTAATACCAAAATGACCAAAATACCCATAGGAGGTCAAAGTCAATATCTAACAATCTCTAGCTTGACTTTAGCTCCTAAGTGAAACGAAATTTCAACTCCTGTCGAAACTTCAAACCAAACCAATCCTTCATCTTCAAATTCAAAATTCGAATTTTCAAATTCCAAATGCTAAAGATGCTAGCCAAATTCAAACAAACGATCGAATCCGAAAATGATCCAAAGCTAATCCAAATAATTGAATCTGAAAACGATCCAAAACTAATCCAAATGAATCGAACCTGAAAACGATCCAAAGCAAATCCAAAATGGATCGAAGCTGAAAACGATCCAAAGCAAACTAAACCAAATCAAACGCCGATGTCTTCAAACGAACAACCAAATGTTAACCGACAAATTTCAAACTCGGTCAACCAAACAACCAAATAGGCACAAACGATCTTCACAATCAATTTCGGGCAACCAACTACAAACGCCCGACAAACGAAGATCCAAACTTCCAAATTTCAAACGATCAAAACAAACTTCAAACGACATGACGGTAGTCAAGTCTTCAAACACCAAATCGATCTTCAAAGTCCAAATACCAAATTCAAGTTCTAATGGTCCACTTATATAATAAGAATTACGACACAAATTCAAACTTATCATCCGTATCAAACAAATTCAAATTAATAAATAACTTGATGAAAGGGGTCAAATTCAAACGCCCCAAATATGATCCGGATAATAATTCAAACGGCCCACTTATACAATATAAGGATTACGGTCCAAACTTCAAATTTCAAACTAATATCCTACGTATATGATACGAATTACGGCTCAAATTCAAACAAACCCAAATTCGAATACCAACCAAACCGATTCAAAGAAACCAACAACCCCCATCGATGATCTCATACCCATATCGCTACAAATAGCAAAATTCCAACTACAAACACTAATCCAAATTCAAAGTCCTTCCCTAATTCAAACAAAAAATCATAAGTCTAACGGGGAGAACATATCAAACAACGAAAAACACAAATATCGAATCGGTCGCTCCACCATACCAAAGGAAGTACCAAACCCTATATTCGCTATGTAGGGAACAAACGGGGTTTACCATGTAACAAACAACTTCCTTATGAACTCCTAAAGCAACAACCCACACATAATTCACAAAACCTAGTTGTGATTACTAACAAATCCTAATCAACAAACCCTTTCAAAAAACAAAACCTTTCAATCTATCAAATTAGCGGAAGCAACAAACAATTAAGCAAAAGAAAACCCAAAACCACAAACAAACCTGATGTTGTTTCAAATCAAATCACCAAGCCACTAAATCAAGAAACTAATTCTTGAAATCAATCAAAAAAACTGAAGCCATTCCACCATTCAAGAAACCCAAAACAAATTCCAAAAAACCCCAAACAAATTCAGCTTCAAATTGATCGAATGGCTCTGATACCAATTTGTTAGGATTAGGTTTTTTTTTTGGACAAAAGATTATATTCATTTATCAAAACTGGTCCAAATACAAAAGGGATACATCAGAACATATATATGTGAAAAACCGACAAACTAATGCTTAACTATGAAGACACTTACTACTTAAGATATGGGATAAATGACCAAAACACCCTTAATACCAAAATGACCAAAATACCCATAGGAGGTCAAAGTCAATATCTAACAGAGCCAACGGCTAGTTCTTCCCGCGGTACGTTATCTTAGCCCGTGGTACCTTATCGATAAGGTACCGCCTAGGTGCTAAGGTACCGCCGGACTAGACTCCGCTCCTTTTTGTCCTTTAGTGGTGGAGGTCTTATCTGGATATAAAAAATATCCTGAAAGGATATTTTTAACCAAATAAGAATATCCCATTTTCAAATTTCAAATAATTAATTTAATAAAACATTTTCTTAAAAAGAAAATTTAATAAAAACTTGTCACACTTAATAAAAAGTGAATTTTAAGAAAAGATTAAATCACTTGATCACTTGATTAAGGTTAGTACTTGTTTATCCATACCTTAAGTGAAAATGGGTAAAATGAAAAATACTTGAACTCAAGAATTCGTTTTTCTTTGTTTTCGTAAATGCTTGTTTTTACATATTGTCGTAATCAAAACTAAGCGAGACCGAAAAATGCAAGTAACATTTTTAGTCATTATTGCATTAACAATCTCCCCCTTTTTGATTCCGACAATACATAAACTCAATCACACAAAAACAAGATTTTCGAAGACGAGTTTATTCATTTCTCCCCCTTTGTCGAAGCAAAAAGGTTGCATAAGCCGGTGTTGAAGAAACAGACTTTGCAAAGACTCCCCCTTGGTGCTTACTTCCCCTAGCTTGGGGCACCGAGGAATCGAGATATGGTGACAAGCTACATAGGAGGGTTAGTTGAACAAAGGAAACAACCAACAAGATATAGCAATAGGTCACATAAAAAATAAATAAAAGAGAAGAAAGACACAAAGATAAAGATCCAAGATAAGTTACAAAAAAAACATCATACAAAGTTGTATGGAAAAAGAAAACAAGCCAAAAGCATAAATCTAATCCTAGTTATTCTAGAATTGTAAGATTTGCTAGAGTTTGGTGTCTTGTGGATAAGCAACCAATGCTTATAAGAAAGACAAGGTAATTGCAGAGGGTGGTGGTGGTGGCTTGTTGGAGATCTCATAATCATAGTGAATTGGAGGCTTGATTAAGAGACTCTTGATGTAGCTCAAATCCTCATAGATGTGTGCCATAGCAAGATGTTGACATTGACAATAATGACAATATCTTCCATGGTGCATGACATTATCATGAGAAGGAGGAAGAACACTAAAGGGTGGTGGTGGAAGAAAAGATGTTCCACAATCAACATTCTTGGTAGGAGACATGTGATTAAGAGTGTTCTTGGGTGGGTTTGGATTGTAATGGTTTTTGGGTGAGTTGGGATTGAAAGAAATTGGAGAAAATGGAGGAGATTCAAGGCTTTCATTGGGAGAATAAGACATTTTGGATGTGAAGTAATGCAAAATGCTTATGGTTTAAGTAGGGAAGGCTTAGGGTATTTTTGGGGTGGTCAAAGGGTTTGAAACAAAGATTCTCAAAAATGTTGGAGCAAATCTGGAGTTTCAGACAAAAACCCGAAAAAGGAAGGCACTGTAGGCGGTTCCTTATATAGGGTGGCGGTACCTTATCAATAAGGTACCGCCGTTCACATATGCAACCGCCTGCAGAAGCAGGGTTTGGTGTTTGGAGGAAGATTTTTCAGCAAATCTTATTTTTCTAGTCTAACTTATCATAGGGATATGCTTAAAAGCAAAGATAGACAAAGAAAACATATGCAAACTTACCAAATAGAGATTTGACCAAAATACATGGATTAAAAAAAATCGATGTAGGAGGTGTGTAAGACAAGACCTTAAGTCATGACACAATGATCCTCCATGATTCTATCTTGTTCTTGCTATGTTTGAGAGAAACATACATATGAATTATGTAAGCTCCAGATTAATAGCGAGAATCTATGAAAAACCGTTTTTAGATTGAATTAACAATGTAAAAAAGCATTTTTCAACCATTTTTGATAAAAACTTTGAGAGTTTTGAAAAAGATAGGAGAAGATTTTTCAAAAGGATTTTAAAAGACTCAAAGACTCAAAGTGATAAAAGAAAACACACAAGAAGAAAAGAATTTAAGGAAGATGTTCCATTAATCCTAGACCTAGACGCAAGTAATTAAAAGGTTCCCTCTTAAGTGGCTTAGTGAAGATATCGGCTAAGTTGTCCTCGGAGGGCACCTTTTCAATAGTAATGTTCCCCTTTTGAACATTATCCCTAAGGAAATGGTGTCTAATTTCTATGTGTTTGGTTCGTGAATGTTGCACGGGATTCTTGCTAAGGTCTATAGCGCCTTTATTATCGCACATGATGGGAATATCATCAAGAGAAATCCTGTAATCAACAAGCGCTTGCTTCATCCATAGAGCTTGTTGGCATGCTTTTCCGGCACTCACATACTCGGCTTCCGTGGTGGATATTGCAAGAGCGGTTTGTTTCTTGGAGAACCAAGAAGTTAAACAACAACCCATGAAGGTACAAACTCCACTAGTGCTTTTCCGGTCCACATAGTCTCCCGCATGATCCGAGTCCGCGTAGACAATGGTTTCTACGCCGGTCCCTTTAGTATACCATAATCCTAAATGTATAGTGCCTTTAATGTATCGGAAGATACGCTTAACCGCTTCAAGGTGAGAGGTTTTGGGAGCCTCTTGGAAGCGAGCACAAAGGAAAACACTAAACATGATATCCGGTCGACTTGCCGTTAGGTACAACAAACTACCAATCATACCTCTATATTTGGTGTTGTCTACCGACTCACAATCATCATCTACGGTGAGTTTAGTATCCGAGGCCATAGGGGTCTTCATTGGTCTAGATTCTTCTAATCCAAATTTCTTTAGCATTTCTTTAGCGTACTTAGATTGACTAAAGAAAATACCATCGTCCATTTGTTTAATTTGGAGTCCTAAAAAGAAGTTAAGTTCTCCCATCATACTCATTTCAAACTCATCATGCATGATTTTGGCAAAGTCATCACACAATTCTTGACAAGTTGAGCCAAATATAATGTCATCAACATATATTTGTACGATTATGAGGTGAGGACCTTTCTTCTTTGTAAAGAGTGTATTGTCTACCATTCCCATGGTATACTCATGTTTAACAAGAAACGCTTTAAGTCTATCATACCAAGCTTTGGGTGCTTGTTTGAGTCCATAAAGTGCTTTCTTAAGCTTGTAAACATGGTCCGGTTTCTCAAAATCAATGAAGCCGGGAGGTTGAGCCACATATACCTCCTCATTGATCAAACCGTTAAGAAATGCGCTCTTTACATCCATTTGTTGAAGCTTAAAATCTAAGGCACAAGCGTAGGCTAAAAGGATTCTAATTGATTCTAATCTAGCTACCAGTACATATGTCTCGTCATAATCAATCCCTTCTTGTTGATTATAGCCTTGTGCTACAAGTCTAGCTTTGTTACGAGACACAACACCATTCTTATCTAACTTATTCCTATATATCCATTTGGTTCCTATAATGGTAGAACTTCTAGGTGGAGGAACAAGTTCCCAAACATCATTGGCAACGAATTGATTCAATTCTTCTTGCATCGCAACGACTCAACTCTCATCCGTCAAAGCTTCTTTAACATTCTTTGGTTCAATCAAGGAGACAAAACAAATGAAGTTGCTTTGGTTTTGGACTTGAGATCTTAGGGTCCTTTGATTTAAGTCACCAATGACATTATTGAGAGTATGATCCCTAGATTCCTTAATGTTTACTTCCTTTTCAACACTAAGGTCTTCAACTCCTATTTTTCTAACCTCTTTGGCTTTAACTACTTCTAATTCATCCAAGTCATCATCAACCAATGGTGGTGTCTTGGGCGAAGGAGGGGTTTCATCAAAGGTTAGGTTGAGTGATTCTTCAATAACCTCCGTGGTTCTATTTAGGACTATGTAGGCTTTACTAGTTTGGGAATAACCTAAAAGGATACCTTCGTAAGACTTTGGGTCAAACTTGGTAAGGTAGTCTTTGGTGTTGAGGATAAAGAACTTGCTTCCAAACACCCTAAAGTATTCTAATGAGGGTTTCTTACCTTTAAGAATCTCATAGGGGGTCTTTCCTAGGAAAGGTCGAATAAGAATTCAGTTGAGAATATAAGTCGATGTGTCCACGGCATTGCACCAAAACTTTTGAGGCAAAGATTGCTCGTTTAACATCGTCCTACTCATCTCTTGGAGAGTCCTATTCTTCCTTTCAACTACCCCATTTGATTGTGGAGTGCGAGGAGCCAAGAAGTTATGGGTAATACCATGAGCTTCACAAAAGGCACCAAATTGCACTTCATTATTAAATTCTCTACCATGATCCGTCCTAATAGAAACAATTGAACATCCTAGTTGATTTTGAATTCTTCGACTAAAGATTTCGAAGTGATCGAAAGCTTCATTCTTAGATGCCAAAAATCTAGTCCAAGTGAATCTAGAATAGTCATCAACTATAACTAGGGTATAAAGGTTACCTCCATAACTCCGTATGGCGGAAGGTCCAAAAAGATCCATATGTAGGAGCTCTAAGCACCGAGAGGTCGAAACCAAATTCTTGGCTTTGTGACTTGAGTGAACTTGCTTTCCAACTTTGCAAGCATCACAAAAGTGACTATCAAACTTAATCTTGGGGAGGTGTCTTGCCAACTCCTTAGAGACTAAAGATTGAATTAAACGCATATTAGCGTGACCTAATCTCCTATGCCAAAGAGTAGAACTATCATCTATAGTCGCAAGACATATGTTGTCTTTTGACTTCTTATTAACCTTCATGACATAAAGCCCATGCTTTCTAACACCTTTTCCAATGACTTTTCCATCTTTTACGATTTCACCGTCATGTTCCGAAAAGATGACCTTACACTTATTATCACAAATTTGACCTATACTTAAAAGGTTAAATCCTAAGTTATCTACGTGCTCAACATTTTCAATGGTCATGGAGTCAAGAGAAACCGTACCTTTTGCCAATGATATTACCACGTAGACTACTAGCGAATGTGACGTTACCTCCATCATATGCTTTGTAATGCGAGAACAAACTTCGATTACCCGTTATGTGTTTAGAACATCCACTATCCTTAATCCACTCATCGGGCTCCAAATCAATTCCCAAGCATATCTAGGTAACAAGATACAAGATCAAACATTTGGTCCCCAATATCTCATGGGTCCAAAATTGTTAGTTCCAAACATCCCTTGCATTTGGTTGGGATGCATGAATGAAGGAGGGGTTCCCCATGGAGAACAAAATGAAGGAGGGTAGTAATTCATGTAACCATTTTGTTGTTCATTATTTCTCCTAGGTGTATTTGATCTAGGTTTAGAGTTATGATTATTCCTTCTAGGTGTTGGAGTTTTACTTATAGATCGTGAATTGTTTTGATTATCTCTTCTAGGCGTTGTCGTTCTACTTCTAGGCTTAGACTCATTCCGTACTCTAGGTGGAGTAGAGGATAGTCTAGATAAACTTCTATGTACCATGAGAGGTTTACTTAATGGCTTGTAGAACTTACCAATAGCATTGTCGTCAAGTATGGGTAATTTTACCTTATTAACAGTAAGATGCTTTAGTTTTTCATCTAACTTAGACTTTTCATAAAGTTCAGGATTTTCACCAAAATCATCCTCTGCCCGCGGTACCTTATCTATGGCGGCGGTTCCATAGTGATAAGGAATCGCGCCATACAATTTGGAACCGCGTACAGTGGGCGTTTTTTGTGAAAACCTGACTTGTTTTGGTTCACTAGTTGAGGCTTCATTTGAGTTAAAACCTAGACCAAGTCTTTCCTTAGAATGGACTTGTTTGTTTAACATATCATCAAGAGCACTAGTTCCTTTCATGAACTTTTCCAATTTAATGGAGGTGCTCTTGAGATCTTCATTCTCTAATCCAAGTTTCCCACAACTTAAGCAACTTAAATCAACCTCTTTATTTTTCTCAAGTTTAGCCAATTTCTCCTTAAGTTCATTGATCTCATTTTCAATCTTAGTTTTTGTTGTTTTTAAGGTTTTATTATTTTCTATGAATTTAAGACTATGTTTGTGTAAACTATCATATTTGCCTTCAAATTCAATATCATCACAAGTGGAACTATCATTGCTATAATATTCGATTTCGAAATGTACCTCTTTAGAAGTGTGAGCCATTAGACATTTCTCCTCATTGGGGTTGTCATCATCATCTTCACCGCTATCGCTCCAAGCGCCACTAACGAATGTCGTGTGGTTCTTACCACGAGCGGGCTTTGGACAATCACCAATGAAGTGATTTGGATCACCACATCTAAAGCAATTCCTATCACCTTTTTCGTTCTTGACAAACCGATTCTTTGGCAATGGTTTCTTGTCATAGTTGGGTTGCCTAACGTGTTGACCTCGTCTCTTGAAGAACTTCTTGAAATCTCTCACCGCCAATGCATACTCCTCTTCATCGCTTTCCGAGGAACTATCATGGTCACTTTGTGCCTTTTTGGCTTTAAGTGCAAGAGATTTCCTTTCACTCTTGGTTTTCACAAATTCCGAGTCCTTCAAAATTATCATCTCATGAACCTTCAAGTTTTCTATGAGTTCATCGAGTGATAAAGTTGAGAGATCTTTCGACCCTTCAATCGCCGTGACTTTTGCTCTCCACTTTGGATGTAAGGCCCTTAGAAACTTCCTAACATTGTTCTTGCTAGAAAAACCTTCATCAAGTGCTTTTAGACTAGTAATAATGGTGTTAAACCTAGCAAATGCACTATCAATAGTTTCATCTTCTAAGATGACAAATTGTTCATATTGTTGGACAAGAAGATCGATTTTGCTTTCTTTTACTTGGATATTACCTTGGTGGGTTACTAAAAGAGTGTTCAAAATATCTTTAGCGGTTTCACACATAAAAATTCTTTCATACTCTTTCTTAGGCAAAGCATTATAAATCACCATTGGTAATAACATGCCAAAGATCTAAATCTTTTGATTTCACATAAGTTTCAAATCTATTTTTCCAATAAATAAAACTATCGGTTTCAAAAAGTGGTGGTCTTTGCATAGATTGCCCTTCTAGGTATTTGTTGGAATCCATAGATCGATTCAAGTTTTAAAATACAATATACTTTAAAAATTCTTGAGCAACCCGCTCTGATACCAATTGTAGAAACTAGAAGGGGGGGTTGAATAGTTTCTTATATTTACTTGTTAAAATGTGGTTTCCAAAAATCCTTTTTCAAAAACTTAGGCTTGAGAAAATATGTGAAATCTTCTTATGCACAATATGAACAATGATAGTGTAACTAAACTAATACTAACAAAAATATATCCACAAAAAATAAAGAATGATAGTGTAACTAATCTAATACTAACACATGTATATGCATAAAGAATAAAGAATGTAAAGAGTTAAGGGTAAAGAAAGATCAAACCGAACACCAAGGATTTATAGTGGTTCGGCAACGAAGCTCACTCCTCGTTCATACTCCACTCCTCGAGTACTCCTTACTCGAGAGTTCACTACACAACAAGCTCCTTATGGTGGAGAAAACCGTACACGTCGCTTAACCAATTTCCGACTCTAAGCTAAAAGTCGAGCCCTAATCGTAGCTAGGACCAATCTACACAACTATACTTAGTACATACACAACTTCCAAATAGACACAACTACTTGGATCTTCACAACTATGACACAACTACAAATGTATAAAATTAGATCTTCAATGGATCTTTGGTGGTGGACTCAACACTTCACAAGGATAGTGTTCTTCTCTTTGCACTTGGAGAGGAAGGGATGGAAGAACAAGATTCACTTCTTAAACAAGTAATAATCAAACAAATGATCAAAGATTTGAGTGATTAAAGAAGTGGTTTGAATCTGGAAATAAATGTGCAAAAGAGGTAAGATGAAAAGCTGAGAATGGTCCACTATTTATAGGACAAAGGAGCCAACGACTAGTTCTGCCTGCGGTACCTTATCTTAGCCCGCGGTACCTTATCGATAAGGTACCGCCTAGGTGCTAAGGTACCGCCGGACTAGACTCCGCTCCTTTTTGTCCTTTAGTGGTGGAGGTCTTATCTGGATATAAAAAATATCCTGAAAGGATATTCTTAACCAAATAAGAATATGCTATTTTCAAATTTCAAATAATTAATTTAATAAAACATTTTCTTAAAAAGAAAGTTTAATAAAAACTTGTCACACTTAATAAAAAGTGAGTTTTAAGAAAAGATTAAATCACTTGATCAATTGATTAAGTTTAGTACTTGTTTATCCATACCTTAAGTGAAAATGAGTAAAATGAAAAATACTTGAACTCAAGAATTCGTTTTTCGTCGTTTTCGTAAATGCTTGTTTTTACATATTGTCGTAATCAAAACTAAGCGAGACCGAAAAATGCAAGTAACGTTTTTAGTCATTATTGCATTAACATAATGTTCATTAGATGCATATGTAATTTGTTTGTTTTTTCACCATTAATGTCGATTTAGACTTTTACTCTCTAGTTGGCTCTACGTTCTTGTAGACCAGTATCCCTAACATGTTGGCTAGACGACTTGACTTCCCTTATTAAATTCAGGGCTAGCTATAGCACAATTCAGGTCTCTAAATTAGGCGTTACGGTAGTATTCAGAATTATCGCACCAAGTATATACATATATTAGCACAAGCATGCCTTCGTCAATAATAAATGAATAAACGCCATTGCAGGAGTTAACTAAACTTAAGCTAGAGATGATTATTCAAGGTAAGCAAGCAGCTAAGCGGACCGTCACAGGCTGGACAGGCCTCACCTCAAGAACCAGAACCAACTTAAGTAATTGATTATTGGTTGTAAAGAAGGTGTTGAAAGTTAAGGAAATCACTAGTGGCTTAAAAACATAAGTTTTTTTTTATTTTTTATAGTATTATTATGTCTGTTGTTAATAAATGTGAAAACACTTATCCTTTTACCACTTAATTATAATAATAACCAAGCCAAAACGTGTATTTAGTGTCGTAAATGTCGGAATTATGTGTGGTTTGTGTTTTTATTGTGTTTTAGGATCAAAATGTGAAAAGGGAAGAAAACATGGGCTTTCACGGGCCTTTATCGAAGAAAAAGACAAAAGACGAAGTCAAAAGATCAAGAGTGCAAAAAGAACGGAAGTCAAAGGCCTATTCTGAAGATTTATCGAAGAAAAAGTCTAAAGGCGGAAGTTTAACGAAGTCGAAGAACCAAATCTAATTAATGAAGAAATTAGAAGAAGAGTTCATTTTATTTATCGACAAATTCCAAGACAAAGTCGAGAATAACGAGTTTATTTTCAAAGACGAAAGACGAGAAGACAAAAGAAAGAAAGAAGGAAGCAACTTACTCCTCCCCTCCTCCTATAAATAGAGAACTTAACCTCATTTGTGAGGTGTTAGCTAATTCTCCATTAGCTCTCCACTATATTTTCTAGCACTTTTTCATATTGTCTTTTCATATTGTCTTTCTTTCAAGTTATCCATGTAAGTCTTTAATCTTGTTTTGAATCTTTAATCTTTAATTTTATTTCAAGCTTTCATAATCTATCTTATTCTACCTTTCTTGTTTAATCTTGATTTTGATTCGGTTCAAAGTAAGTAACTTGTTTCATCTTGGTGCTTATTTGATTAAAGTTTTAATCTTTTTGTTCATATCAATGTTTTTAAACGATTTAATCTTTGAGCTTATTATGCTTTTTGGCTTATTTTGTATTTAGCTTATTTTATTTAAGTTTTATTAAAAGTTTCGCCTTTTTAATGTTTGATCTATAAAGATTGCTCATTTAGTGTTTTAAAAGTTGTTAAATTTGTGCTTGTTTAGATTTGGTTAAGCTTCGCTAAATGCTTATTTGAGTAAGTACTTATTTGGTTTTGCTTATTCTACTTTTGAATCCTATCGTAACAGCTTTGAGGGTTTACCCAGTTCGATCGAGTAAGTGTGATCACATAAAACCCTAGGGTTTCTACTTGCGATCCATTACTACGATCCATAGTACGATCGTCCACTACGATCACATCCTACGATCACATCCTACGATCCATACCACGATCACTTGTTGGGATCAAGGGTACGATCCGTGGGTGCGATCACTGGTCACGATCGCTGGGTGCAATCCCTCGTTACGATTGCATTGAGTGCGATCACATATACCACGATCACCAGGCTACGATCGATTGTTACGATCGTAGGCTGCGATCACTTGGTTGCGATCACGTGGGTGCGATCAGGGACCACGATCCAAAGTGCGATCGTGAGTACGATCTGGGAGTACGATCCAGCTACGACTCATTGATGCGAAAAATCTAGTTTTCCCAAAATTAACCTTTACTAGATTATGACACGGGCAGTGTACCCTTGTCAGTTGTAAAATAGTATTAGCAAATATCGGGTTCGAACACAGGGACTATTTATAGTTGGAAGTATTAGTTTATAAAAACGCGTAACGAGTAACAAGTTGGTTTTAGTCTTAGTGAAGACTTGCTTATAATAACAGTAAAAATATTTAAGATTTCAAATATGGATAAAAGAAACGCTTGCTTGGACCGTTAATGAATATGTGTTATTTCTTAGGTATGAAAATATCGATAAACTTCTAATGTAAAATCCTAAGTTCCTTTCGAATACCGGATTTCTCCAATTACCTAACCATGCAACGATTCCTTTCGAATACCGTTAACACCTCAAATAATTGTGCATAAAGTTTCAAGCTGATATGTGAGAATTAATTTATAAGCTTCCTTTCGAATAGCTTACCAACTCCTAAACCGATTTCTCTTAATTTAGTAGCTAGCGTTTGTGTGAATAACTACTTGTAAAAATTGTTGTTAATGACTCCTTTCGAATATCATTCACTTATAATCAACTAAAGACAGGCCGATTAATTCGTTCCTATTTTAGTAAAAATTACGGATTCCTTTCGAATACCCGTTTTTAGATTACCAAACAAGAGTATAAACAATTTTAACAAGATAATTAAGTTATTAACCCAAACGGATCCCCAATTAATCTCAACACATCAATCGAATTTCAAACCCAAAACCTAACACATAAACATCACATAATCCTAGCAAACGTATTAAGAAATTAGCTACTCATGATCGTAACAAACACAATTAAATATGTAAAAGACATACTTCAAATTGCAATTAAAATGATAGAAGATTCAATACCAAACTGAGAAATAGGTTCCAATGATCTCCCAAATTAACAAAGTAGAAATTGAAAACAACGATTGTTCAACAGAAAATTATGATTATGATGATGTGTGATGATAGATGATGCTTCTGTGTATGATGGTAATGCTTCCTTTTTGATCTTCCACTCACTCCTTTGTTATATATTCCTCCTGGTAGTTTAAAAAAAACGTTCAGCCATAATGTCCCACTAACTCTTTGGGCTCCCCCTTAATTAGGAATAAAAACACAATTTCGTAACTGCATCTGTTGCGCCGCAACTCATGTGTCTTGCGCCGCAACTAGTGATCCGCAAGCACCATGATCTGTAGCCCCTTCAATTGCGCCGCAATAGGTAGGAGTTGCGCCGCAACTCGGCTTCCGAGGCTGGTACTGATTTGGGTGTCAATCACTTGCGCCGCAGTAGGTTGGAGTTGCGGCGCAACATTAGACCAATTGATCCCTGACTTGTTTGCTTAGCTCCTTTTGGTCCCAAATCGCCTCCAATAACTCCAAACATAACTAAAACCTGTTGAGTTCAAGTTTCCTGGTACACAGTGCAATAAAGCTTGAGGATTGATCCAGCAAAAAGAACAACAGCAGCACAAGAACCAATAGAACCGCCGCACCAAGGAACACTAGAAGCTTCTCCAAAGCTTGAAACAAATCAGCATCGTGTTGAATCTTTACAGCAACATGAGCAGATTTGATGAGCCTTTACCAAGTAGCTGCTCGCTCTTGGGCTAGCCAGTCTTTCTGGTGGAATAAGCATCACCCTGGGAGACTAGAACCCAGCCCAACTCTTAGAACGTGAATCAATGGTGAGTGGGGGTACCCTGATGATTTTAGGCAAACCATCACAGCCGTCAACGGATTTGATATGTCTTTACCAGAAGCCGTACCCTTCTGGACTCGCCAACTCTTAGCAATGAAGCATCGGTGAGTTGAACACCCTATAGCTTTAAGCAAGCTATTACAGCTATCAACGGATTTGATAAAATCTTTACCAAGAGCCGTACCCCCTTGGATTAGCCACTTTTCAGTCTAGGACCATGGCAAGTGAAAACCATCCAGTTTTGGGTAACCTGGCAACCATCAACGGATTTGATGTGTCACACCAAGAGCCGTACCCTCAAGGTGAATCAACTCTTTCTTGTCGGTAAGACATGGTGAGTTGAGAACCTATAAAACACACTTTACACAAAATATAAGCAATACGAGGTCTATCCATTACGTTTAGGACACAAAACATAACAAATATCGCTATGAAAAACTCGTATAAATGAGCGATATCAAACCCCCCATACTTAAGCATTTGCTTGTCCCTAAGCAAATCCGACTCAAACCGTAATGGATATAGGGGACAAAACTAACTAAGTTTTTTTTTTTTTTTTTTTTTTTTTTAAATTACTCAAACACTTATACAAAACCATACTTTTAAAACTCCTAAGTTACTAAAATAACTAGAATCAGCAAAAATAACCAAAATAAGAGAAATTAAAAGAGAAATGATACAACAAACCGGGGTTTAATCCGGAAGTGCTCGTTTTTTCCTCGAGTCATGAGCTTGACTCCTCGTTGTGCCGAGAAACTAGAACGGGTAAAACCCATCCTCCATCGTCATACCGTTCTCCTCATCTTCCTCATGATAAAGTTTGACTCTTTGACCATTAACGATAAATGATCCGCCCTCATCCGTTTCTAGCTCCACATATCCACCCGAAAAGACCCGTCTCACCAAGTAAGGACCCGTCCACTTTGATCTCAACTTAGGTGCTTTAAATTTGTACTTCGATTGAAACAAAAGCACCTTGTCCCCTTCCTTAAACTCTTTCCGCCTAATTTTCAAATCATGGACCATCTTAGTTCTCGCCTTATAAAGAGCGGAATTCTCGTATGCGTTCCATCTTAACTCGTCTAACTCATGGAGTTGTAGAAATCTGGTTTCGCCACTAGCTAGTAAATCCATGCTACACTCTTTAAGCGCCCAATACGCCTTATGCTCTATCTCCATGGGTAAATGACACGTTTTCCCATATAGCATCTTGAACGGGGTGGTCCCAATCGGAGTCTTGTAAGCTGTCCTAAATGCCCATAATGCTTCATCCAATTTCTTTGACCATAAAGACGGGTTATTGTTGACCGTCTTCTCCAAAATCCGTTTAATCGCCCGATTGGTGTTTTCGACTTGCCCACTTGTTTGAGGGTGGTAGGAAGTCGAAAACCGGTGTTGTACCCCATATTTCTTCAAAACTTTTTCCATTTGGGTGTTTGCAAAATGGGTTCCCCGATCACTTATCAAAGCTTTTGGCATGCCAAACCTACAAAACAAACTTCGTAAAAAATCAATAACAACGTTAGCATTATTAGTAGGTAGTGCCTTTGCCTCGACCCATTTAGATACATAATCCACCGCCACCAAGATGTAGACATTTTTGTTCGACGGTTTAAACGGCCCCATGAAATCAATTCCCCAAATATCAAAAACTTCGCACACTTGTATACTTTGTTGCGGCATCTCGTCTCGTTTTGTAACTGTACCTTGCCTTTGACACGAATCACATGTCCTCACTAAGGTGTGTGCTTCCTTAAAAATAGTAGGCCAATAGAAACCCGCATCAAACACCTTCTTTCCCGTCACGGTTGGACCATAATGCCCTCCCGTTGGACCATGGTGACATTCATCGAGAATTCGCCTTGTATCGGCTCCATAAACACACCTTCTCACCATTCCATCGGCACACATTCTAAATAGAAACGGCTCCTCCCAAAAGTAATACTTGGCATCCGAGTATAGCTTTTTCCGTTGTTGATAAGTAAGCAATCTACTAACGACTCCACCCGCTAAATAATTGGCTATGTCGGCGTACCAAGGACCCCGTTCACCAACTGCTTTTCCAACAAATGCCAATCTTTCATCCGGAAAGGTGTCTCGAATATCCTCCTCATTCAAAGCTCCAAGACTCGGATTCTCCAAACGGCTCAAATGATCCGCCGCCACATTTTCTCTACCCCGCTTATCTTGGATCTCCACATCAAATTCTTGCAAAAGTAAGATCCACCTAATCAATCTCGGCTTCGCATCTAACTTTGAAAACAGAAACTTCAAGGCCGAGTGATCCGTGAACACTACCGTTTTACTCAATACCAAATAAGACCGAAATTTATCGAATGCGAACACAACAGCTAGTAATTCCTTCTCGGTAGTGGTATAATTTTGCTGAGCTTCATTTAATGTCTTGCTTGCAAAATAAATCGGCCTAAAATGTTTCTCAATCCTTTGACCCAATACCGCCCCTACCGCAAAATTGCTCGCGTCACACATCAACTCAAAGGGTAGATCCCAATTTGGCGAGATTAGAATGGGTGTGTTCGTTAATCTTTCCTTCAACAATTCAAATGCCTTCATACAATCCTCCGAAAATTCGAACTTTGTATCCTTCTCTAACAAACGAGTCATCGGCCTAGTTATCTTTGAAAAATCCTTAATAAACCGCCTATAAAACCCCGCGTGTCCTAGAAAGCTTCTAACTGATTTCTCGTTCGTTGGAGGTGGTAACTTTGCTATAACTTCAATCTTTGCTCTATCAACCTCAATTCCCGCCTTAGAAATTTTGTGCCCCAATACTATTCCTTCCTTCACCATGAAATGGCATTTTTCCCAATTAAGCACCAAATTTGTTTCTTCACACCGTGCTAGCATCTTATCTAAACTTTCTAAACAACCATCAAATGAACTCCCATAAACCGAAAAATCGTCCATAAAAACCTCCATAGAATTCTCAACCATATTCTGAAAAATCGCCATCATACACCTCTGAAATGTTCCCGGTGCATTACATAACCCGAATGGCATCCGTCTATAAGCAAAGGTACCGAAAGGACAAGTAAATGTTGTTTTCTCTTGGTCCTCGGGGTCAATTGGAATTTGAAAATAACCCGAGAAACCATCAAGAAAACAATAAAACTCGTTTTCCGCCAACCTTTCTATCATTTGATCCATAAATGGCAATGGAAAATGATCCTTTCGAGTCGCCTCATTTAACCTCCTATAATCGATACAAACCCTCCAGCCCGTCACTGTTCTTGTCGGTACCAATTCGTTCTTTTCATTCAATACCACAGTCATTCCACCTTTCTTGGGCACACAATGGACCGGACTAACCCAGGGGCTATCTGCTATCGGGTAAATTATACCTGCATCCAAGAGTTTAACAATTTCCTTTTTGACCACATCTTGCATATTCGGGTTAAGTCTCCGTTGTCTTTGGACAACGGGTTTTACATCATCTAAAAAGTTGATTTTATGTTTACAAAAATCAGAACTTATACCCGGAATATCAGAAATACGCCAAGCGAAAGCCTTTTTATGGCTTTTAAGGACCGTTAGTAATTTAACCTTCTCGTCTTCCAAAAGTGAGGACGAAATAATAATTGGGAGACTAGAATTACCATCTAAGAATGCATACTCTAGATGTGCCGGTAATTGCTTAAGTTCCAAATCCTTCGGGGGATCCTCAATAGAAGTTTTGATCCTCTCCCCGTCGTTAACTACCAACTCCTTCACTTCATTCGAGCTTTCCTCATCATTCGCCTCTTCTTTAACAATGGAATTCAGCATTTCCATTTCCGCCTCTGCTTCCAAAATGCCTTCCCAATCGAGGTCATAAGCTTCATCTATAACATCAATTCTACAACAAGATTCATCAGTAGAATATGAATGTTTCATTGCTTGATTCAAAGAAAATGTTGCCCTTTCATCACCCAAACCCAAAGAAATTTCGGTATCCCGAACCCGGATGATAGCATCCGCGGTGTTCAAAAATGGTCTACCCAAAATGAGAGGAACTTTTTCATCCTCCTCCATTTCAAGAATAACAAAATCCACGGGATATAAAAATTCTCCAACCCGTATGAGCATATTTTCGGCAATACCCAATGGATATTGATAAGATCGATCGGCCAATCTTATGCTCATACGTGTTGGGGTTAAAACATTTGAAGACAATTTAGTGTAAATAGAGTAGGGCATTAAGTTAATACTTGCCCCTAAATCCGCTAATGCACTAAAAGTAAATGTATCGTTAAAAGTGCAAGTTAAAAGAAAACTTCCGGGGTCTTCAAGTTTCGGTGGAATAGACCTCTTCACAATTGCTGAACATTCGGCATTTAAGAACGCGGTGATTTTCTCCATGTAATCACCTTTCCCGCTCACGAGTTCCTTCATGAATTTTGCATAATTTGGCATACCCGCAATAAGATCAACTAAAGGAACATTAATCTTAACAGTTTTCATTAACTCGATGAATTTCCCGTATTGTTCCTTTTTCTTTTCTTTTCGAAGTCTATGCGGATATGGGATATGTGGCTTGTATGGCCCTTTTGGTTCGATTTCCGGTTCTTTTTCTTTATTATCACCCTTTGGTTCCTTCCCAGGTCTCGACTCCATTTCTATCTCTTCCTCGTCGTCCGAATCACTATCGATGGGTTCATGGTTCATTTTGAAGTCTCGGATCTCGAGTTGCGGCGCAACTACATTATCTTGCGGCGCAATTGGTTGGTCAATGACAATCGGGTTCCCCACGGAGTACGAGTTGCGGCGCAAGTCCCTGTTGTTGTGGCGCAAGATGTCTGTTTCAGCTGAAATTTCCGTTTTGTCTTTGTTCAGCACCATTTTTCGGTCCCCCCCCATACTTAGGTCCAGACCTAGTCTCCACAACGTTCACTTGCTCATAACGATTATTTGGTGGTACATACTTCGACCCTTGGTTCGATGATCCTCCGGTGTTGTTTTGATTTTGCCTCGGATTTGGTTGGGTTGAACTTGGCATTTGACCCGTTGGTCGGTTCGAGAACTTTTCACTTAATCTTTCAAATTTTCGCTCCAAGTCTTGCATGTTAGCTTGGGTGTTCCGTTGGTTTTGCTCCCATTTTGCGGTGAATCCTTTCATGGAGTTAGCCATCATATCATTAGCCGCCTTTTGGGAGTAGACAAAATCTTTCATCATTTCCTCAAAATTCTGTTCGGTATGCTCCTCCTTTTGTTTCGATTGGTTGGGTTGAAATCTCGCCTCATTTCTGTTTCCCTGATTCTTATTTCCATACCCACTATTTCCCCGGTTTTGATACCCATAGTTGGCATAGTTAGCCTCCTCAGATTTCGGCTCACAATCATCCGTGTAGTGAGGTCCCCCGCATTTCCCGCAACCGTTCTTCACTAAGTGTACATCTTTTTCCAAACGACCCATTCGGTTTTTCATTTCATTACCCAAGGCTTTAATCTCGTTCACCACTTCTTTGTTGCTACCACTACTACCTCCTTCTTCAACTTGGTTCACCGTTCCTCTAACTCTCCTATTCCTATTAACCCGATCCCTAGCAATATGAGCTTGAACTTGGTCTTCCATCATTCGGTGAGCCTCGTTTGGTGACTTGTATAGGAAACTGCCACCACCCGCCAAATCCAAGTCGTGTTGAGAACGACTATCCAAACTGTAGTAGAAGATATCAATAACTTCATCTTTATCTAACTCGTGCCCATGGCAGTTCCTTAACAATTCCTTAAGCCTAATCCAAGCACTTGTTATGGTCTCGTTGTCCCATTGTTGAAAAGAACGGATTTGGTTCAATAGCTTCCTGCGCAAGATGGGTGGAAAAAATCTTGTTACAAAAAGCTCCCTCATTTCTTCCCAAGTTGCAATCGTACCCGGCTCTAATTCATTAAACCACGTTTTCGCCTCTCCCGTGAGAGACGATGGAAACAAACTTAGTATAACGCTTTCCTCTTGACCCGCTCCATATCGAAACATTCTACATGTCTCTATGAAACTTGCCACATGCTTGTGCGGGTCGGACTTGAAATGTCCGTCAAAAGTACTATCTTGAATCATCTTTAAGTGATGACCTTTAACGGAAAAGTCATCCCCCAAATCCGGTGCCACAATGGCCGACCCATTCGTCTGTGGTACCATCCTATTCCTATCGATCATCGGTATGTCAAAAGGATTGGGTGGGTTTTCTAGTCTAATATCATCGTCTCCGTTGTCTGACATTTCTTCTTCAAAAACTAGTTCAACTTTATCCTCGGAGGATATGCTTTCACTATAAACTACCGAAGCGGCTGCTCCTAAACCCTGTTTCCTCAAAAGTTTTTCCGGATCCGAAAGAGGACTTTGCACTTGTTTCCCTTGGGATCTCGTGTACATACACAATCAATAATCCTGAAAATCACAACACAAACAAAAATACCCGTGAAAAATATTCAAACAAGTAATCAAACAATAAACTAAAAACTTCAACTAAATCAAGTCCCCGGCAGCGGCGCCAAAAACTTGATGCGAAAAATCTAGTTTTCCCAAAATTAACCTTTACTAGATTATGACACGGGCAGTGTACCCTTGTCAGTTGTAAAATAGTATTAGCAAATATCGGGTTCGAACACAGGGACTATTTATAGTTGGAAGTATTAGTTTATAAAAACGCGTAACGAGTAACAAGTTGGTTTTAGTCTTAGTGAAGACTTGCTTATAATAACAGTAAAAATATTTAAGATTTCAAATATGGATAAAAGAAACGCTTGCTTGGACCGTTAATGAATATGTGTTATTTCTTAGGTATGAAAATATCGATAAACTTCTAATGTAAAATCCTAAGTTCCTTTCGAATACCGGATTTCTCCAATTACCTAACCATGCAACGATTCCTTTCGAATACCGTTAACACCTCAAATAATTGTGCATAAAGTTTCAAGCTGATATGTGAGAATTAATTTATAAGCTTCCTTTCGAATAGCTTACCAACTCCTAAACCGATTTCTCTTAATTTAGTAGCTAGCGTTTGTGTGAATAACTACTTGTAAAAATTGTTGTTAATGACTCCTTTCGAATATCATTCACTTATAATCAACTAAAGACAGGCCGATTAATTCGTTCCTATTTTAGTAAAAATTACGGATTCCTTTCGAATACCCGTTTTTAGATTACCAAACAAGAGTATAAACAATTTTAACAAGATAATTAAGTTATTAACCCAAACGGATCCCCAATTAATCTCAACACATCAATCGAATTTCAAACCCAAAACCTAACACATAAACATCACATAATCCTAGCAAACGTATTAAGAAATTAGCTACTCATGATCGTAACAAACATAATTAAATATGTAAAAGACATACTTCAAATTGCAATTAAAATGATAGAAGATTCAATACCAAACTGAGAAATAGGTTCCAATGATCTCCCAAATTAACAAAGTAGAAATTGAAAACAACGATTGTTCAACAGAAAATTATGATTATGATGATGTGTGATGATAGATGATGCTTCTGTGTATGATGGTAATGCTTCCTTTTTGATCTTCCACTCACTCCTTTGTTATATATTCCTCCTGGTAGTTTAAAAAAAACGTTCAGCCATAATGTCCCACTAACTCTTTGGGCTCCCCCTTAATTAGGAATAAAAACACAATTTCGTAACTGCATCTGTTGCGCCGCAACTCATGTGTCTTGCGCCGCAACTAGTGATCCGCAAGCACCATGATCTGTAGCCCCTTCAATTGCGCCGCAATAGGTAGGAGTTGCGCCGCAACTCGGCTTCTGAGGCTGGTACTGATTTGGGTGTCAATCACTTGCGCCGCAGTAGGTTGGAGTTGCGGCGCAACATTAGACCAATTGATCCCTGACTTGTTTGCTTAGCTCCTTTTGGTCCCAAATCGCCTCCAATAACTCCAAACATAACTAAAACCTGTTGAGTTCAAGTTTCCTGGTACACAGTGCAATAAAGCTTGAGGATTGATCCAGCAAAAAGAACAACAGCAGCACAACAACCAATAGAACTGCCGCACCAAGGAACACTAGAAGCTTCTCCAAAGCTTGAAACAAATCAGCATCGTGTTGAATCTTTACAGCAACATGAGCAGATTTGATGAGCCTTTACCAAGTAGCTGCTCGCTCTTGGGCTAGCCAGTCTTTCTGGTGGAATAAGCATCACCCTGGGAGACTAGAACCCAGCCCAACTCTTAGAACGTGAATCAATGGTGAGTGGGGGTACCCTGATGATTTTAGGCAAACCATCACAGCCGTCAACGGATTTGATATGTCTTTACCAGAAGCCGTACCCTTCTGGACTCGCCAACTCTTAGCAATGAAGCATCGGTGAGTTGAACACCCTATAGCTTTAAGCAAGCTATTACAGCTATCAACGGATTTGATAAAATCTTTACCAAGAGCCGTACCCCCTTGGATTAGCCACTTTTCAGTCTAGGACCATGGCAAGTGAAAACCATCCAGTTTTGGGTAACCTGGCAACCATCAACGGATTTGATGTGTCACACCAAGAGCCGTACCCTCAAGGTGAATCAACTCTTTCTTGTCGGTAAGACATGGTGAGTTGAGAACCTATAAAACACACTTTACACAAAATATAAGCAATACGAGGTCTATCCATTACGTTTAGGACACAAAACATAACAAATATCGCTATGAAAAACTCGTATAAATGAGCGATATCACTCATTCACAAATTTGGATTTTATTTCTTGTTTTATGTTAAGTTTTAAATTTTACTTTTCCCTCATTTAATTTAGTGTTATATTTAACTTTGAGTTATTTTAGTTTAATATTACTTTATTTTCAAAATTACTTTTAAATTAGTTTTTAATTACTTTAATTCCTTGCTATTTTGTGTAAGTCTTTTACCTTAGCTTTGTTAACTTGTCATTTTAATAGAAATAGATAATCTAAAGCTCCCCCCTTTTAGTGACCAACACCAATAATTCCACCATAAACCTTGATCAATTCGATCAGATACCGAGAACGATTGAGTACACATATGCTAAGCAAAACCCTACTTTCAAATGGCGCCGCTGCCGGCTCTTTTCGTGAAGATTAACGGTTTTTGTGAGAGACGCGTTGGATTTTGGGATCCGTTCACCTTTGAACGTTATTTTTCTTGCTAAAACATTTTCAAAAATCCATAAAAAAAATTCAAATTTTTCAAAAAAAAACTCCAAAAACATTTAAAAGCTCATAAAAAGCATTTATTTTTCAAAAGTTTTGCATCCAAAAATATTCCTCTCAATCCTCTATTGTGATTAATTCTTTTTCTCAACCCCTCTTATTTTTAATTCTTCATGGATTCGTATGTCTATTGCGTAGGGTGTGGGAGACCATTGTATGGTTTTCAAACATGTCAATGGTGTACATGTGAGCGATGCGGGAATGATATCGACAATACACAATTTGGATTTTGCTCGTTTTGCAATTCAACCAATTCATACTTCACCTCCACTGACACTATCTCACCCTCTCCCATATATGTCGATCCATATCCGCAAAATGCACCGGGTTTTTCTCCATACCCATGTTGCCACAATTGTGGGGGCCCTCACGATACTTCTTATTGTCAGCCGATGAATTATTATGAGCCACATCCGTGCTATAATTCCGGTTTTCAAGATTTTGAGCCTCCACGTCACACTGTCGATCATCAACCTTCCTTCGAACATTTGAGCCCCCACGAACAATGGGCCACTCTTGTTAAGCAAGGTCATAAACTTCAAGAAGCTTTGAATAAATACATCAAAAAATGTCAAGAGGATCAACGACAAGAGCAAATATCGAATATCGAGGCTTATACTCCTCCTCCTGTGCATCCATACTATTATGATGATGATGATGATGACATTGAGAATACTATTTCTTGGAATGATGTTGTTTCTCAATGTCCTAGTGCAATTGCACCTCCTTCTCTCGATATCACACATGCGTCCAAGGATTGCGATACATCGAGTGAGATTAGTAAATTTGGTCTCGACAAATTCTTTGAGGAGGTTTGTGATGTACCGACTTTTGCGGAGCTTATGGACGATGTCGCTCTTAATGATGATTTTTCTCCATGTTATGAGAACTTCACTTTTGAAATTTCTCAATCTCCTCCGGGAGATGAGGGCGATGTTGATTTACTCTCTCCGACTTACGAGAAGTTCACCACTGAACTTGCTGAAATTGAAGCGTTGAATTCTACTCCTATTACCGAGTCTTTACCCCCGTCTCTTACCCCAGTTGAGAATAATGACACATTTATAGAAGAAATCGACATTCTCTCAATACCTCCGGGTAATGATGATGATGACACGGAGGGGGATATCCTTTTTGATACTTCGATGCATGAAGATATTGTCCTAAGTCCCCCTCCCGAGCACCTTTCATCCCATACTTTGGAGACCATTACTGAGGATGAGTGCTTTAACCCGGGAGGTGACATTGACCATTCTATGATTGACACCTTTACGGCTTTGCTGCTTAGTGCTAATCATATGTCTTTTGGGGATGACATTTTGATTCCTTTACCCACCCCACCTCCCGTGGATCATGATTTCACATACTTTTCGTATGTTGAAAGGACTTTTCTACCCTTCAAAACTTATCCTCCTGCCTCTCATTTATTATGTTCCTTCGGGACGGAGGACAAGATTTTTGATCCCAGTATTACATTAGAGGCTTCCTCATGGACCATTTAATTTGGGGACGAGTCAGGCTCGTGACTCGGTTAACAAAAAAAGAGCTTCTCGGGAGGCAGCCCGATTATCTATCCTTTTTATTTGTTTTTCATCCTAAGTTTAGGGGGGAGTCCCGTTAGTGTTTGTTGTTTTCTTTCTTATGATTTGCAGGGATTGGAGCTTTCAAAGATTCCTTTCTGATGACTTTTGACGACCCGTAATTCCGTGTACCCGTCTTCCCGGCTCTATCCTAAACTCTTTTGATTCACTATTTTATATTTTTCAATATTGAAATAGGAATCACTTTAGTTGTCTCTTCCTTAACAAGATTTAAACAACGTGCATAATGTAACAAGTGTAGGGGAGTTTACTTCCACATACTTAAACATTGAGGACTATGTTTATATTAAGTGTAGGGGGGACTTCTATCGAAGTTAAGTGGGCTTTTCCTTGTATATGTCCTCATTTTAACCAGTAAATTTGATTTTTCGACATTTTTCAAAATTTTAATCTATTTTGGCCTAGTAGTATAGTAGTATTTTCCTTTGTTATCGTCATTTACTTTCTTTGCTAGAATAAATTTTGAATAAAATGGTTTTAATTTTTCAATGTCATGAATCTTTTGACTCAACCCGAGTTTACTTATCCAAGTTTACTCTAAGCTAGTATCCTTAACGTGTTTAAGTCAAGTTTTGCTAGGCTTTTATATAGGGAACTTTAAAACGCGAAAGTCTTAACTCTTACGGGTTAAGAACAAGAACTTTTCGCAAGTTCCTATAATTGATCCTAGAAAGTCGTTTATCAAGGGAACTTTAAAATGCAAATTCTAAACTTGAAAAAGTCTAAGAAGATGCAGGATCCTATAGATGACTTGAAAACCCAAAACTTTGATTTAATAGGCTAAGCATCTACGAGTCTCATTCCTTGAGATTTTAAATTGTGGAGAACGAGAGATGATAGAGTCAATTATAAGTTTGGTATTCTTTCATGAACTTATGTGAGTTAATTATGAGCCTTTTCTCCCATCGCTTGTTAATAAATTTAATTAAAATAAGTAAGGTTATACGATTTGAAAAGTTACTTAGCTTCTAGCCCAAGATCGTTTAAAAGTTGCTCGATATTAATTAGAGTTCATAACCAAGGCATAACTTATTGAAGCGGAATGCGAAGATTGGCGAGTCCGAAAAGGTCCTAACAAGACATGAGGGCTACATTTTGTTGCTAAAGATCCAAAAGTGATGTGAAGAATCATTTATCAAAAATCAATATGAAGGATTGAGACACACGACGAAAAGCAAATACTCCCGTAAAGATCATGGAGAAATCTATCCGAAAAGACCCTAACAAGGTATGAGGATAAATAGATCCAAGTCCTAAAAGGAGGCGGATCGTTTTATATCAAAATCCCAAATAAAGATTGGAGAAAAATGAAGAAGTCGTGGTCCAAATATGAAGAATCTCACAAAAAGTTCAAGTGAAGAAATTCATATTATGAAGAGAAGACCATTATTTCATGAACGTCTCTCAGGATTCAAAGTATGAAGTCACTGCCAAATATCGGTCCGAGAAAGGTCTCAAATCGTGAAGCGAGTTATGCCAAGATATGAACTTTATGAGGTCCCGAGAAGCAATTTTAAAAGATTTTGTCCTTTAGCTAACTATTGATTAAATCATCCTACTTTATTTTCAGCCTAATAAACTATCGAAATAAGTCAAACAATGCATCCTCGTGATCATTCAAGACAATCATAAAATATAAGAGATACACCTAGGAATAAGGGAGTCTAAGTGAATAATTGGGCCACATGAGTTTGTGTTAGTTTGCTAACTTATAATAACAATGATCTCGTTTTTAAGCTTGGTATGGGGAACGTGAAACTTGAGGGTGATAAACATTCATGACATTCCAAAAACCTAAGGTAAGTCTTTGATCTTTTTACTTGTTTTTCTTCCTTTAAATATTTTGTAATTTTCTATCTCTTTTAGTTTCCCTAATGTCTTATGTTGAATAAAGGCCAAGGTAGGTTAATTATGACGGAAAATGTAAATCGTGCTTTGTAATTAATGCATTGCATGAGGACATTGCATTGGTCAAGTGTAGGGGATTTAATAAGTGTGAAAACACTTATCCTTTTACCACTTAATTATAATAATAACCAAGCCAAAACGTGTATTTAGTGTCGTAAATGTCGGAATTATGCGTGGTTTTTGTTTTTATTGTGTTTTAGGATCAAAATGTGAAAAGGGAAGAAAACATGGGCTTTCACGGGCTTTTATCGATGAAAAAGACAAAATACGAAGTCAATAGATCAAGAGTGCGAAAAGAACGGAAGTCAAAGGCCTATTTTGAAGATTTATCGAAGAAAAAGTCTAAAGGCGGAAGTTTAACGAAGTCGAAGAACCAGATCTAATTAATGAAGAAATTAGAAGAAGAGTTCATTTTATTTATCGACAAATTCCGAGACAAAGTCGAGAATAACGAGTTTATTGTCAAAGACGAAAGACGAGAAGACAAAAGAAAGAAAGAAGGAAGCAACTTACTCCTCTCTTCCTCCTATAAATAGAGAACTTAACCTCATTTGTGAGGTGTTAGCTAATTCTCCATTAGCTCTCCACTTTATTTTCTAGCACTTTTTTATATTGTCTTTTCATATTGTCTTTCTTTCAAGTTATCCATGTAAGTATTTAATCTTGTTTTGAATCTTTAATATTTAATTTTATTTCAAGCTTTCATAATCTATCTTATTCTACCTTTCTTGTTTAATCTTGATTTTGATTCGGTTCAAAGTAAGTAACTTGTTTCATGGTGCTTATTTGATTAAATTTTTCATCTTTTTGTTCATATCAATGTTTTTAAACGATTTAAGCTTTGAGCTTATTATGCTTTTTGGCTTATTTTGTATTTAGCTTATTTTATTTTAAGTTTTCTTTAAAGTTTCGCCTTTTTAATGTCTGATCTATAAAGTTTGCTCATTTAGTGTTTTAAAAGTTGTTAAATTTGTGCTTGTTTAGATTTGGTTAAGCTTCGGTAAATGCTTATTTGAGTAAGTGCTTATTTTGTTTTGCTTATTCTGCTTTTGAATCCCATCGTAACAGCTTTGAGGGTTTACCCAGTCCGATCGAGTAAGTGTGATCGCATAAACCCCTAGGGTTCTACTTGTGATCCATTACTACGATCCATAGTACGATCGTCCACTACAATCACATCCTACGATCCATACCACGATCATTTGTTGCGATCAAGGGTACGTTTCGTGGGTGCGATCATTGGTCATGATCGCTGGGTGCAATCCCTCGTTACGATTGCATTCAATGCGATCACATATACCACGATCACCAGGCTACGATCGATTGTTACGATCGTAGGCTGCGATCACGTGGTTGCGATCACGTGGGTGCGATCAGGGACCACGATCCAAAGTGCGATCGTGGGTACGATCCGTGAGTACGATCTGGGAGTACGATCCAGCTACGACTCATTCACAAATTTGGATTTTATTTCTTGTTTTATGTTAAGTTTTAAATTTTACTTTTCCCTCATTTAATTTAGTGTTATATTTAACTTTGAGTTATTTTAGTTTAATATTACTTTATTTTCAAAATTACTTTTAAATTAGTTTTTAATTACTTTAATTCCTTGCTATTTTGTGTAAGTCTTTTACCTTAGCTTTGTTAACTTGTCATTTTAATAGAAATCGATAATCTAAAGCTCCCTCTTTTAGTGACCAAGACCAATAATTCCACCATAAACCATGATCAATTCGATCAAATACCGAGAACGATTGAGTACACATATGCTAAGAAAAACCCCACTTTCAGCTGTAGATGGTGAATCGGTGCTGCTGCTTTTTAACAGACTGTGGGTGCCCTACCTGTTAAAGCATCAATTATAGGTTAACCTATTAAACAACCTTACCAACATGTGCATAATCCTTCACGGGTTTTAACAGTAAATCGCTGGTTTGATGGAAGCTGCAAGTTTGTTGGTTTATATGGCTGCTTTTCAAAATGTTTTTTATCTGATTATTCAGGGGTATATAATCAGCTTCATAGGGTATGAAAGGGACCCATAGGACTGTTATTACTCCAGGGTTTGTACTTGGTTAATATTAGGGTCTCTCTTGGATCTGGGATATGTTTAACGGTTCAAATAGCATGGCAACTATTGCTGCCAGTCTGCTCGTTATGTGTGGTTGGGTCAGTTGGGTTTGGCTATATATATGGACTAAGCATTTTAAACCGTACGACCAAAGGTCACTTGAAATTATTCTGCTCAAAGGATACAATTAGACTGTATAGTTTGCTCAAAGTCTAAAATTAGGTCGTAATTAGTTTGCTCAAAGTCTACAATTAGGTATGTGAACGATATTTTATTATTAGTAGATGGAGTTGTGTAGATGTTTTGAATGTAGGTCTGCTTTTGTATTTGCTACTATAAGGTTCTTATAAGTTGCACTGTATGACATTATTCAACTACAGTCATAGGAAAAGACCAGAGTTCAAATTTCATGTTCTCTTTACAGTTAGAGCTATTTGACTACTTACTATGATGCAAACTCTAACTGTCATTATTAGTAAATGGCGTGGTTATAAGCTTCATAGCTTGTGTATCAACATACTAACATAGAAGACTATGGAAGTTATTCAAGTATATGTATCTTAGGTTTTTGAATTTGTATGTATGGTTATTGTTGAAATAAAATTCCCCGGATAGCTTACCCCGAGTGAATCCGCTTCGGTCACAATGATGATGTTGCTTGAGCCTTGGTGAAAAACCTACGAACACAAAGCAACACACGTTAGCCTCGCCCCAGGTGTGACCCTGAGACCAAGCTCCGGTGTGAAAGTAAGTAACTTTCTCTTGGAGGGTGTCCGGTGTGGAATACCGGAGTGCACTAGAAGTATTTAAGAATAACAATGGTGAGTATGTATGTCAGATTGATTGCCTGTGTATTAAATGTGGGGAGTATTTATACTACTCCACCAAGTGTACCTGGATGTCTAGTCACATCACTAGATTAGGCTCCAAGTCTAAGGCAAGATCTTTTCCACAAATTAAGGGATTTGTTCCCCAGGCGGCGGTAGAGCTCTTTACCCGCTGGCTAGGTAAATGCATGCTGGTTAATACATTAAACCCCTTTTGCTTTTCTCTTTCTCCCAGGTTTGTGGCATTAAATGCTAGCCGTCCTTGTCAGTTCATTAATTACTAACCCTGCGGCGTCTATCCGGAACCTAGCGTGAAGTCCGGAGGCCCTTGGCCGGAGACATATGCGAACATGTCCCCCCAGTATTACGGTGTTAGTCTCGGCTAACGGCGTGATACTTGATTATGTTTGTTTTGCCATTTGTCCTTATCGTTAGTTTACCAAATGCAGTTTTTCCATTAATTGCCCTTAATGGCCTTTGTCCTACTCTAATCTTTCTGGCATCCACTAGGAACGCTCCTTCTGCGCTGTCGTTTCCTATGCTATGTCAGGTGGGCCCATATTCTTTTTATGGTGAAAATTAAACTTTGTACATTGTGAAACGTCATTTCACTGTCCCCTTCTTTACTATAGATACCTCTTATTCCTCTCACTTTCATTTCACTTTCTTTCCTTCTTTTCCTCCATTGTTGTGTTTCTTCATTTTGGCAGACGTTCCATTCAGGGTGTGCGCTCCGTTCCCCTTTTGATTTTTCTAGACTCTTTTCTTGTTTGTTCGTGTCATGTATGTTAGTGGTTCTGATGAGGAGGACGACGTTACCTTTCGTGATCCGAAATGCGATATGCACATTAGGGTTTCTACTTTGTCCAGGGATGAACTTAAACTTATCATTAGGAAATATCGTATCCCTGATGATCTTCGCCCTCACTTACCGGATCCCTTATTGACCATGGATCGGCTTCCGGAACGGTTTATTGGCATTTATGAGGAATATCTGAAACATGGGGGACTGCGGATCCCTTTCTCTAGTTTTTCTTGGCCATCATCCGGTACTTCCGTGTACATATTTCTCAGTTGATACCGATGAGTGTTAACCGTGTGGTTATGTTCGAGATACGGTGTCGCAGCCTAAGCATACCTACTACCGTCAATCTTTTCCGGGTCTTTTATAGGTTGTGCAAACAAGGGTACTGGTTTTCCTTCGAGAGCCACTGGCCCGCCAAATATGGTAAATGTTTGAGAGAGAAAACCTCTAGTTTGAAGGGACGGAAGCGCAAGTGGTTTTTAATTGATAGAAGGGTCATTCCTCATGCCATGCCTTGGAGAGATAATAAGTGTGAAAACACTTATCCTTTTACCACTTATTTCCAATAATAACAAGACCAAAACGTGTATTTTATGTCGTAAAAGTCGGAATTATGCGTGGCTTGTGGTTTTGTTGTGATTTAGGACCAAAATGTAAAAAGGGAAGAAAACACGGGCTTTCACGGGCTTTTATCAAAGAAAACGAGAAAAGACGAAGTCAAAAGATCAAGAGTGCAAAAAGAACGGAAGTCCAAGACATATTCGGAAGATTTATCGAAGAAAAAGTCTAAAGACAGAAGTTTAACGAAGTCGAAGAACCGAGTCTAATTAAAGAAGAAAATTATAAGACGAGTTCAATTTATATCGATAAATCCCGAGACGACGTCGAGAAAGACAAAGAATTTAAATCGAGTCGAGACAAGAAGAAAGAATGAAGAAAGCATCAACATTTTACTCCTCCTATAAATACCCTCCTAATGTGTCATTAGAAGGGAGTTAGTCATTTTTAGGGGTTAGTTAGTTTAGATTAGGAGTAGTGTAGATTTACTTTCTCTCTCTAGTTTTCATTTTCTCTCTCTAGCTTTTATTTCATGTTTTAATCTTTTTCATTAATCTTGTATTAGATCTTAATCTTTATCTTAATCAAGCTTTTCAATTAATCATTCTCATTCTTCCTTTCTTTATTTTTAATCTTGTGTTGATTTAGATGATCATGTAGTTGCTTAATCTTGATGTTTATTGATTTGTTGATGCGTTTGGTTGATTATGTTTGTGGGTTTTTATGTGTTTGATTTTGATAGCTTATGGTGTTTGATGCTTATTGTTTGATTATGCTTATTTTTAATTAAGTGTTTTTATTAGTTTATTTTATTAAAAGTTGATTTTTAATTTTTAGTTTTATTAGTGTTTTTCAAGTTTTTGATTTGTGGTTATTTAGTTTTTCTTAAAATTTATTTGGTTAAAGTTTTGGTTAATTGCTTATTTGATTTTAGCTTATCTTTGGCTTATTTTCTGATTTTAGTCCTTACTGTAACTGTTTATCTGATCTCTTAGATCTTCGGATAAGGGCTTAGGAATTCCGAAGATTTTCCCTTATTCCGAAGATTTATTTTATCCGAAATTTTCCCTTTCTCTGAATTTATCAATTTTTCCGAAGATTTAGTTTTTCTCTGAATTTCTTAATTTTTCCGAAATTATTCATTTTTCTGAATTTAGTCATTATTCCGAAAAAACAATTATTCCGAAAAAGTCATTTTTCCGAAGAAGCAATTTTCTGAAATCAAGTTTTTCCGAAAAATCTATTATTGCGAAGAATCTAGTATTCCGAAAAAAATTATTCTGAAAAACAAAGTATTGCGAAGAAAGTAGAACTTCTGAAATCCACTGTAGCAATTGCGAAGACTACTGTTCTTATTACGAAGATTTTGACCTGTGTGCTTGCCTGGTTCCCAAGATTTCCCGCCAATTGAGGTGCTAGCCTGGCAGCTTCCAGCTGCTTGCCTGCTAGCTTGTTTATTTATTAGTATTGTTCCGTAATTGTTTAGTTTTATCTGAAAGTTGTTCCGATTTTAACTTTTTAAAGTTACGTATTTTTAGTTGAATTTTTCGTCAATTTTTAGTATTAATATTTTTTCCAAAAGTTTAAGTTTTATCTTTTATTTAGTACCCGCTTTAGGTTTTGTCTCGTTTAGTTTTAAAATACCATCTTAGTTTTATTCTCTCCTTTTTCATTAAGTAAACTTTATTTTCGATTCGATAGTTAATTTCTTCTTTTAGTTTTATTTTTATTAATTGTTTTGTTTTAAATTCACGTTTTATTATTTATATTGTTTTGTTTTTATTAGTTAATTGCTTTTAGCTTATTGTTATTATTTTGCGCATTTACCTTTTACTTAGAAATAGATAACCAAACCATTTTCTTTTCCACAAAAAACGACTGAGTCACACTTTGAACCGGAAATCAATTCGATTAGACACCGAGAAAACGAACTTTTTAACTGAGTAAAATCTAGTTATTAAATGGCGCCGCTGCCGGCTCTTTCGTGAAGATTAACGGTTTTCTGTGAGAGACGCGTTGGATTTTGGGATCCGTTCACTCGTGAACGTTATTTTTCTTGCCAAAAATTTTCAAAAATCCATAAAAATATAAAATTTCAAAAATCCAAAAACATTTGAAAAATCATAAAAGCATTTCTTTTTTCGAAAGTTTTGCACCAAAAATATTTTTCTTTCTTATCTATTGTTCTTAATGGATTCGTTTGTTGACTGTGTAGGGTGTGGAAGACCATCTTCTGGTAGTCAATCCTGTCAATGGCGTTCATGCGAACGGTGTGGAATGGATATCCCTAATTACGAATTTGGCCGTTGTCTATCGTGAAATTCGATCAATTCATACTTCAATTCATTCTTCTCTTCTAATGTCACTATTTCACCCTCTCCCATATATGACGATCCATATCAACAAAATGCACCGGGTTTCTCTCAATACCCATGTTGCAATTATTGTGGGGGCCCTCACGATACTTCTTATTGTCAGCCAATGAATTATTATGAGCCAAATCCGTGTCCTCATTTTTCTTCACCGATGGATTATTATGAACCAAATCCGTGTTCTAATTCTTCTCAACTGATGAATTACTATGAGCCACATCCGTGCTATAATTCCGGTTTTCAAAATTTTGAGCCCCCACAATACACCCTCGATCATCAACCTTCTGTTGGAATGTGTGAACAAGAACGAGCCAGTTTTTTGAATACACTTCAATACGTTCAACAAGAATTAGCTAGCATACGCGAAGCAAGGGAGGAGGAAAAGCGACAGCAACAAGAACAAGTATCTAATCTTAGTGATTATACTCCTCCTCTTGTGCGTCCATACTACTATTATGATGATGACGAGGATGATATCTATAATCTTAACCCATCTTCTGAGATTACTACTCCTACTCCTGATATCCCTAATGAGTCTAAGGATAGTGATACATCGAGTGAGATTAGTGATTTTGGTCTCGACAAATTCTTTGATGAGGTTTGTGATGTGCAGACTTTTGAGGAGCTTACGGAAGAGGTCGCTTGTAACACCCCATTTTGATAAATGGAATGTCACGCGTGATTATGGCGTGTCATCAAAGCATGCAAGGTGATATGTAGTAAAACATACATGACCATAGGGAAAACCGGAATCAAACATCGGTTCCCAAACATAAGCCCAAAACATAAATAAAGGAAATGAACTGAATAAAGACTAAACAAGCATAACTATATGAAGGCAAAAAGGAAAAGAAGTCTCTGGCAGCTTCCATCCTATGTGCGTCCTCCAAATGCTCGAGTCTTGGGTACCTGCCTTTTGGGACATGGAAAGGAAAGTAACGGCTGAGCAAGACGCTCAGTGCACGGATGTATAATATAGCATGAATAGGATAAGCATGTAACATATAACAGCGGAAGACTAAGTTCTGAGTAAACTGGTTAAGTATCAAGAAAACTGGTTTTATAGTTTGAAAAGCCTATGTTTAACTTGTGAAAACTGTTTTAACATATAAATACCATAGCCCATATAGGTCATGAAAAGGTCACGTGCATGAATACTTGGAGGGGTGACCTCATCATGCTGATTAGAGGGGATGCCTCTAATCAATATACTGATTTGGGTAGGAGGGATCAGCTCCTTGTGAAGGGTGCAAGGCACACACCACATTCACCATGATAAACTGAATAAAACATGTAACTAGGATGCACCCATACGCCCCACCTGATATAATAATATGGCCAAAACTGAAAGGGACGCCACGAGCAATCACTCCGCCGTGGGGAAGTCATAACATCGGTGCCTCCAATGCTATGGTTATGGTACCTCCATAACTAGGTGAAACTGGTCATGCTTGTATATGGCTATAGTTTATGCTAAATTAACATAAGCAGTTCAAAACAATAAAACAAATGCTGGGGAAAACAGTTGGCTGCATACGGGGAAATCCTAATAAGGAAGGAATGTCCATACTGAAAGGACGGGAATCCGTACCTCAAGTCCAGTGAATGAACGGAAGAAAGACTCCTACTTCTGGATCACTAACGCTACATGAATACACACGTGTATAAGTATCGATTCACTGATTACGTACTGGGTTTTGTGTCTCATATTAGCTGATTTGGTATGTTTTAGGTCCTGGTTCACTGTTTAAAGCCTTAAACTGTGTTTATCTTGTATTCTGATTAATCCGTTTAAGTATTACTGGTATTTCATGTATTATTATACTTACTGTGTAATAATAAGTAACTTTCCAAAAATAGCAGGTTTCCAAAAATAGAAAGTTTCCAAAAATAGAAAGTTTCCAAAAATAGAAAGTTTCCAAAAATAGAAAGTTACCAAAAATAGAAAGTTTCTAAAAATAGAAAGTTTCCAAAAATAGAAAGTTTCCAAAAATAGAATTTACTGCTTAAAATAGATTAGTTTCTAAAAATAGAAAGTTTCCAAAAATAGATCAGCTGCCTTAATTAAATAACTTTCCATATATAGAAGGTTTCCATAATTAGATTAGCTGCCTGAAATAGATATATTTCCATATATAGAAGGTTTCCATAATTAGATGAGTTGCCTTATTTAATTAAGTTTCTATAAATAGAAGTTTCCATATTTAGAATTAAGCTGGTTACATAAACTAACATATAAGTCTAAGTGTTTATAAGCTGATTTCTTAAGTCATATGATATAGTGTATAGTTTAATTATTATTTCATGTATTTTAATTAAACTATAGGTTAAGCATTTTAATTAAAGTATAACATGTTTTAATTAAAATGAAATGAAATACTTAGGTTAAAATGTGTATTATTATTATTAATAATATAACCTAAGTCATGTCTAAATTAATTAATTATAGGCATGTTTTAAATAATTAATTAATTATAACTTATAACATAAAATACTTAGGTTAAATTAATGTCATGTTAAACTACCATCTAGAAGTATGGCTTAACGGAACCTTATAAGCCCACCGGGGATCTAGTAATCCCACCATTGTGCAAGCTCTAGTCCCCACACTTCAGGCGCTTATTAGACTGTGCCCTTTGAATCTTGCATTCTACTTGCTATAACACTATTATCCCTATCGATATACAAGTTATAGATATCGTTATACAACTCAAGAGGAGCATCACCTGGTCCTATAGAAACAATTTCACCAGGAAGATCGAGTTGCTTCAATAGAGTATACCCACCAATCTCGCTGAAGGTTAGTTCATCATGCAAATTAGTACAATTTATAACAACTTCATTGAGGTATCTAAAAAACCTAATACCTGGAAACCTCTTGGTGAAAGCCTTGTCAAATATTTCAAACATAAGCAGATCTTCAAATGCTACAGTAATATCCCCTAAATCAGGAATCAAATCCAAAAGTCAATTCTGCCCTTCTTCGTTCTGGATAAGTGTTATATAGAAATTTTTTAACTAATTGAAATGTTATAGAATCAGTAGATATATGGCGGCTGACAATCTCTAAAACCCGAGTCTTAGAAATGGCACCACCTAATAGAGGAAACCTGATCCTAATACGGTACAACCGAGTAGATTTTCTAATAGAAAGGATCCTATCAAAATACTCCATTGCTAAATTTTCGACTACCCCATCTAGTTCTATATTGTAGTAATAGTGAAACTGGAAAATCGCACGGGCTAATCCTATCAAAACTACCTCGTCCTTAAGAGTAGTAGAAGAAATCCTGTAAATCTGTGATTCCTTATCGACATAAGGGTTATTGGAGGCTATACCGTAAAGTATACATTCACTCCTATTTTGAAAGTCCTTAACACCCTGAGCATCTCGATAACGAATTCGAAAAGGTGATAGTTCATAGACTCCTTCTAGTATAAGCAGTAGCTGAGAGTCAAATTCTTCCTCTGAGATTACAGGATAACCTAATAACTGTAGATCTTCATAAGATTCCTCTATTTGTTCGAATAGAAAGCGGTCGTAATTATATACCTTAGTTGAATAAGATCTAGAATCGAAGTTGATATAAAGCCTACTTATTTTTGTGTTAATCATTTTCATCATTTTTTATATTGTCATTTCTATTAGTTTAGGGCCTTCCTTTACAATCACATTGGTGGCAACAAAGACAGCTATCATTAAACCCAAGCTAACTGCGCATCTATTATCCCAACCAGCTTGAGAGATACCAACCCTAGCACCTGAAGTACTAGCACCTGAAGTACTAGCACCTGATGAAGAAGGGACTTGAATATATTCACTTGGTATAGTGAGCTCGATCTTAGAGAATGGATGTACAGTATCCAAGCCCATAAAAACCTTATTCACAATATACTCTCTCTCAACTAAATACATTTTAGTAAACTTAGGATGCACAAAATCATTCCTGCAGAACATGGGGTATTCCGCGTCCACAGGGAAGAGATCAAGGGGAAGGGGCATACCTGCTAGACCGGGCGAAACCGTGTACCATACCGTACAACCTAATCCCAAGGTGGTTAAGACTAAGACACGATTATACGAGCCTTTATAAAATATTATAGCTTCGACCAATGCTCGAGTCTTACCTATGAATGAACTAGTCATGTCTTTGATTGAAGGGCCGCCTATAACACGGCTGTAGGTATTGAAATCATATAGTTTATTCAAACCTACTAATGATGAAGAGGCAGATAGATGGTATTCCCTCATATTAAGTGACTCCCATAGATGCGTCATTTTCTTGATAGCTTTAGGGGTCATAGTATATGAATGGAGTAATGGGTACAAAACAATATCCTTCATTTTATTTCAAAAAGGAAAGCCATTGAATCCTACTTGCATTATGGTCTCCCCCTCTGGCATGAGGTCGGAATCCACTTTAAGGATTACTTGCAGTTTCTTTAAACCCTCCTCTATAGATTCGATGTATGCATTTAGAGAGTCGATGTATTCTTTTACAGGGTTCACTTTCATAGGAAGCTCTTTGATAGGGAACACTTTCATAGGAGGATCAATAGTAGGTGGGGCCTTTTGACAATTCATTCCAAGAGATGGAAAGATACTCGTCAACCTGGGGTAACTGAAATTAGACTGTTTGTATTTCTCAAACATCACTTGATTCTCACTTATTAACCTATTGAATATACGGCTTTGACTCATAGGGAATGTACCTTGACTGATATGATCAGATACAGGAGGCCGACGACCCCCTAAATTATCAGACTTGCATATTCCACTCATCTTTCTTAATTGTATACTGTTTGAGAACAAGCTCAAAGATCGGAGTACTGGTACTGTACAAAAGTTTGACATGCTATATTTGTTACACGGAAGGAGGAAATTGATGCTTTTTTGGCTGTGGGCTTTCCTACCAACTTTCTATGAGTATATATAGATACGACCCTATCAAAACTCCTAAATAGAAGACTTTTGAATATAGGGTCTATCTACCTCATCTACTAATGGTAGTGGTCTTACCGTGGGCTCAAAGAGAGAAATTGATACCCTAGCCCCTTCAAACTGTCTCCCCCAAGCAAGAAGGGGGTTATATGTTTTTTCAGAGAGCCCGCGAAGAAGTCGGTTTGAGAATCTCAATCCGCTTTGATAGTCTAAATTCCTCCGAGCCCCACCCTAGGGTGACAGACACATAGGCCAGAAGTCAAAGGAGCTGCCCGCACATTGGACAATCTCCCTAAATGCTGTACTCGTTTGAGAAAACTAGTAGTAAAAAAGGGTTCATTGAAGCTGGTAGAAAGAATCGGAGTCTAGGTATAGCAGAAACCAGGTTCTTCAGTAGTATATCTAATGGTTATATAGAACTTTTCCTTCCGTGGTTAAATAAATGCGAGATCGCCCGTTGTAAAACAGAAGAGGGGCTTCACCGGGTCCTATAGAAACAATTTCACCAGGAATACACAACTCTTTCAATAGATCATAACCAGCTCTCTCATCGAAAGTGCTTTCATCCCGATCAGTGTTGTAAATAAGCATTTCCCCAAGGTATCTACTATAAAGCACACCAGGAAACCGATTTCGGAAGGCTTTTTCAAAAAGCTCATTTACGACCAGCTCCTCGAATAACTTAGTGAATTCACCTAGCTCGGGGATATAAGTCAACACACACATATTGCCAAATTCGTCTACGCAATCGTGAAAAAGAAACTGCTGAACTAATTGATAAGCTATAGAACCTTTATCAACATAGAGACTGGCGACTTCGCAAATTCTAATCCTAGAAAAAGCATATCCTAGTATAGGGGAAGTGATCCTCAGACGATATATCCTATTGACCTTAACATCTTTTATAACGTATAAGTTTATAGAAATAATGGATATCCAGATCGTTTACACATCTACCTAAGACAAGATGGCCAGCATGGGTTAATTTGTAAAACATACGGGCTAAACCCAGTAAGACTAACTCATCCTTACTAGCAGCTGAAGAGATCATGTAACACCCTGAATTAATATCACTATAAGGGTGATACGCTACACTGCTAAGTCGAAGTTCAGTCTTTTTTAGAAATTGAGAAACTCCCTCCCAAGGTGGATTTCAAATGGAGCGAGAGTCCAGCACCCTGATAGGAGCACTTGCTGTTGCATGTGAAATTCTATTTGCGAAACTGGTTTCTATTCAGGCGGTAGGGCTTTAGACTCCAAGCAGACCTGTTCCTTATAAACAACCTCTATATGCTCTAAAAGATTACCAACTGATTTGTCAATACTATAACTCGAATAATCCATGCTCATATTTACCATGTTTTTTCATCTTTCTTTTCATCCTCATATCAACTTATCAACTAGATTTGGAATCTCTGACATAATCATACCACTAGCTAAAAAGACCTCCTTGATGTCTCTCTCATTCCGAGGTGAGGGTGAGGTTGCTTGCAAGACTTTCGATAGCTGGCTCGGCCGAACGGAATCACCGATCTAGATACTAGATAGAAGGGTCGTTCACTCCCTATTCTTTGAGAGGTTGCTTGCGACGGTAGCATTAGCTAGGCAATCAAGGCAGGTCGAACAGAGTCAGTCCTAGGGCGAAGGTGCAATTGCCTTCTTAGAGCCAGTAACTTCGTACTGAAGAAGCTGGAATAACTCAGAAAGAGAGTGGCGCCTAGCCGTTGAGAGCGTCTGTTGTCTTTGTAGAGGAACAGTACGATCTTGGACTGGCCCCCTTCGCATGACCTAGAAAGAAAAAGAAGTCCGTGTTACTATAAGGCCTCTAAACTCCTCCCTCAGGACACTGTTGCGTTGCCCATGGGGACGGGCTAGCCCCGACTTCCATAGGTCCTTGGTTCGACCTCCTAATGAGAATTGAGGTCCTTGCGCGGGCGTCTCATCCCTAAGACTTGTTTGCTATCGCTCTAGTGTCTACTAGAAAGAAGTAGTAGTCTTAATCGGTTGACTAGAAGCCTACCTCACGCCCCTTCCTCCTAGCTCTAGCTATCCAAGTCCCATATTCAGTTGAATCAGATCTAGCAGCGCTCACTACTGAGGCGAAAGAAAGGAGCAAGATACGGCCGCCGGAAATTCTCGCTTAAAATAACCTAAGTCATGATTTAATTAATATTTCATGTTATTAATTAATTTATATCCTAAGTTCATGATTCATAAAAATTAACATGTAACATAGATCATGATTTAACCAACGAACCGTGAACCGGGCATGATATCGACACCGTACCCCGAACCAAATCGGGGTTCCCCTTGGTTCCTTGCTGCCGTGGGACCCACACCACCAAACCGGGACCATACGGTCTCGGTGGTGGTTTCTAGGCCAAGCCGTGACCCCCTTGGGGCACGGTCTAGGCGTCGGCTAAACCAAACACCCGTAAAACACCCTTTTGATTTTACTTCTTAACCAAATACATGTTTATTTTATGTTTTTAAAATAGGTTTTAAAAACATCATGTTCTTAATCAATTTTACCAAATCAAATCAAAAGAAGGAATTAAAAAGAAAGGTTAAAAAGATATACCGAATGTGTAGATGAATTAAGGATGAACAAACACTAATACTTGTACAATATCCAAGATCAAAATCAACAAGAACACCCCTCTTAGGTGTGTTATAGGTGGCGGCTACAAAAGGGAAAAGGAAGGAGAGGAGAAAACTTTTTAGGGTTTTATGTTTAATTTCTTGAAAAGTGAAAATGAATGCATTTTTCCCTTAACCCCTTGTTTAGTAAAAATGATGGGCTAGGCCCATTTCTCCTCCTTAATTTCGTGGTTCATGGGGCCCACATGGGGTAACCCAAATGTTTTTCGTGTCCCGATGTTTCGTGTTCGTTCTTGGTTAAACGTGTTCGTGTCTGAAGCGTTTCTGTTTATTTTATCATGTAGTTTATCGTAATCTTAACGCTCGTAATTATATTATATGTATTTACGTAATTATTCTAGTTCGTATTTTAAATGGTGATCATGATTTAATTATGTTCACGTGACATATTTATTAATTGTTTATCATGGGTTCGTACGTAATCGATACTTGTCATGTCATACACGTATGCACTTGCTTGATTATTAGCACATGAATGTGATCAATACTAAATGAGGTAAGTTTTAATCTAGGACGTACGATCTTAAGGGCACTATTCATGGTAAAAGCATGCGGGTTTTACAATTCTTCCCCCCTAAAAAGAATAATTCGTCCCTGAATTATAGATAAGGTAACTGGAAGCGAAGCATACCCGAATCAAACTGGAAAGGTATGCAAAATAACGGAAATGAAGGTGACATGGTAGAAGGGAACGTGGAACGTGACCTGTCTTGAAAAGACATGGAACGTGACGTGACTGAAAGGACATATCTAATCGATAGGAGAAAAATGGATAAGAAGTCCGGATGAACTTGTCCGTTTCCAAGTGGCCTCCCTCTTGGAACGGTTTCTTCAGAAGATCCTGACACTAATGATAAATCTTGGTCCTCCTGACCTTGACTTGGAATACGAAGAAATTCTTGGTTATTAGCGGAAGGTAGATCCCCTAAATTCGATCGAGGAAAATAAGAGTTAACGTGTAAGGGTAGCTGAAACGTTACGATGCAAGACAATCTGACTTAACTGATAATTAGAAACGATGCGCGAGACATAAAGAAACGTAGTACGTGAAAAATTTTGAACGTGATACGTGAAAAATTTTGAACGTGCTACGTGGAGATATGGCGAGTGTAGTATGAGTAAACATGTCGCGATCCATGATACGTGTAACATATTTTGATCATGATATGAGGAACGTGGAATGAACGTGACATGTGAGACATATCGTGATCATAGAATATAATGGCGGTAACGCCAAACGCTACAAGGTGAGACGTGGAATATGACGTGAAACGTCTATCTGATGATGGAGAGTTATACTAAACTTGGGTCTGGCCTCTCAAGTTCTTGCAAACTTCCCAGAATGAGGAAAGAAATGAACGTAAAATCGTAAGCCAAAATACGATCATGAATGTGAATAGTGTCATGAACGTGAGCGCGAAAGCAAGTCGTGGAATTAGAATGAAGACGTGAAGTATGTTAGGAGTAAAATTACGAATCTTTGTCTGACCCGATAGCTGAGGGTTTGCCAAGTGATCGGATGAGCCTTGGCTGGAACATGTTCGTTCAATCTGTTGGTTCTGAAATCCGTACGGATGTAAGGATTCTGCAGACTTGATCAAACTGTTGACAATAACCCAGATAGCATCATGCTTCTTCTGAGTTTTCTGAAATCTGGTAACTAAAATCCATGGAGATCTTGTCCCTTTTCGATTCACAATTTCATATGATGAAAACATACCCGTCTGTTGGTGTCCTATCTTAGCCTGTTTGTATGTCAGGTACATAGATATGGACGTAGCTGTATCCTGTTCGTAGAACTTGATACATAGGAGTTTGCGAAACTCTGAGTCTCTGACTCTAGACTTTTCCCAGCGTAGCATTTTCTAGAACACCTAATGCAGTGTAGGGTTCTCTCCTTTACGCATAAGCTGAGTCATGGTAAGATTAACCGTAGAAACCCATGTGGTTCAGTGTGTCACTGTAATCAAACAGAATTGATATTGGAAAGAAAATTCCAGGGTAGAATTTCTCTTGTCATAGAATTTGCAACATAGTGCAGATAGTGTCTTCTTGTTCTTCTCTAGGCTTAGAGGAAATCAGGTTATCCTCAATGAAAACGCTGATGAATTTGTTTAGGAGTTCATGGAAACTCAATTTATTAGGTCCATAATGCGGTTGGAGCATTGATGAGAATAATTTTAAAAAATCATAATTTAGCATGACTGAGTCGTGTACGAATAGCAGTCATGGACACGTTCTGGTTTTTCACTCGTCACTGTTGGCATCATGATCGTGAGTTCGATCTTGGAAAAGAAAATGATTAACACCATACGGTTGATTGGACATGTTGTCCATATGTGGAGGAGAATAACGGTCATGAATGGTGATTTGTTTAAGTCGACGGTAGTCGACACATAATCTCATGGTACCATCCTTCTCCTTGAAGGTTCTTCTGGAGTGTAAGGAACAATTTTGGAATAATCCGTTGGTTATGCGTAAAAGGACCTTAGTAGTCGTGTGTTACTAACAGCTAGAAAATTTTAGCAATATGGCTAACAAAGCACGTGCTTGAGAAGCATAGATAATTGTATAGATTTTCCTGATGGAAAATCAAGCTGAATGTATTCAGGAGCCTGAACATTACTGTACATAATTAGGAATCATAGCATGGTGTGGTGTTCATAGTACATAATTAGGATAAAATTCACCTCGTGTCTGTCCGAGGAAATGCGTTAGCAGCTTGGGTCTTATCATTAAGCTGAAGGAAAACCTTCGTATGCGTGGGAATACGAAAGGCGTCCTTCATGGTCATGAATACATGAAATATGTTGAAAGAAATGAAAGTGACATCGGCAACGTGACAGTTCTCACTTATGCGCCGGTAATGGTATTGAAATTCTTGTGGCCTGATTAATACATGGCACAACAAAATGGATATACCCTTGGAGGGTACCCTGAATTTCTTAGAAATGTTCCATAATTAGACGTGAGTCATGTGTCTTGACTCGTGTCCTGAGAAATGTAAGCGTGACATATGTCTTGACTGGTATCTTGACATGTGTCCTCAGAAAGTATACGTGAGACATGTGTCTTGACTGATGTCTTGACATGTGTCTCGAGATGTGAAACAATTAGAACTACAAATATTAGGTTAAAATGCCAGAATTGGCGGATCGGTTGGGTTACTGATCATTTGTATGTCTGATCACGTCCGTGGCCGGAGCCTCGGTTGTGATTTCTAGGATAGTTGCTGTCATAGTAGTGGTTACTATCATCTTGTCTGTCTGTTCCATGACGGTCATTCTCGTGACAGTGACTCATGTAACTATTTAGCTGAGTGGCTGGCTGGTACTGGTTTGCACTCATATGGCTGAAATGACAGCCGGACGACGTGTGACATGTAACTATGAATTTAGGACAATGATTGATGGGAATTGTCTGATGGTGAAGCATCTTCTCGTCCAATTGCTTTGCTCCGACGCCTTTGTCTTCGTCTTTTAGGATCTCCAGGTTGTGAACCGCATCAGCATCAGCATCTCGTAGCGTCTCCCAACATCAGCAGCATCAACCTTCAGTAACATCTCCAAGCTATGAGCGACATCGACAATCTTGTAGAATATCAGCAAGTGAACATACGCCTGAGATGATTTAGACTCGATTAGCGAATACTCGTGAAGTATTGCAAGTGGAATATACATGGATTAAGGTACATGTAATACATATGAAATACGGTACGTGGAGTCACATGGAATGCACATGAAATGATCGGTATGGGCTCGATCATTTGTCATGATTTAAGGAAAGTAATCCGGTTAAACGGTTAGGAAAACCATCATGATAACCTGGCAATATTAGCATAGACATCATTCTGGTTGCATAGAGAAACGCTAAAGTGTGGTTACACAAAATTCAACGATGATTTGCCTGATAGCATGATCAATGAAAACCAACCATGACTATCATGAAAGCATGATTCAAGAAATCTAACAATGTCTTGCAGGACAACGTAAATAACAAAAGAGGCGTGAAACATAATCAACATGAAGACGTAATTATCACGAGGAAACACGAAACCATCTATTACGAAGAAGTGTATAACATAATCAGCATGAAACTGAAGTTAACCATGACAGTATGAAGGCATACTTGACATAAAGACATAATAACTTATGATGGGACATGAAAAATTTTTTATGCCAATTTAAATCATGAGAAAAATTTTATGCAAGA